>CM033745.1:32443006-33060902 GCA_019671005.1 Hibiscus mutabilis
GATTTTTCATCATTTCAAGCATGATAACAATATTACAACATCATTTCTTACATGCTTGAACCTTAAAACATGAAAAACAAACATGACCTTCATCCACCCTAATCTCAAACCTCAACTTAGAGACATGGAAACTAAGCAAAACTTATATCAAAAGAAAGAGAATTCAAGGGAGATCAATTTCTTATTTCATGTCTCAATCCAAAAACCAACTAAATCAAGCCAAAAAAATTGAATCAAAATTTCTTCTTACCTAGCTATGGAGTTCACGACAAGCTTGGAGAAGATGAACCAAATATTTCAACTTTTTCTTTCTTTTATTTTGATGAAAAATGGTTATAAATCCTTAAATAAAAAAATATCTTTAAAATAGTCAAAATACTACTTTACCCTTGGATTATAACCAATTACCATCCAACACCTATAATTTATCTTCTTCCATAATCAATTATAGCTTAAAAGTATAGGTGAAATGACCAAATTACCATTAATGAATCTAGATATCTACCAAAATGCCATTCCATCACCTATACAAAATACTGGATAGAATCGAATCTAAATCGATTCGAAAAGATTCAAAATTTCAATGTCATATTCCTCGAGTCTTTCTAAGACTCCCTTCAAAATTATATACGATTTCGAGCTCATTCGGTTACCCGATTTCCATTTTAACTTTAACCGTAAATTCCCAATAATAGAAATATCGGATCGAACCAAGGTTTTTATATTCGATCCACACCCTTAAGTGATCTATTTAATTATGACATAAAAATATTTATTGGGAAAATTACCATGTTGGTCCTTGAACTTTTCTCAACTTTTCACTTTAGCCACCAAACTTTGGAAATTTTCATTTTAGTCAACGAACTAGAACCACTAACTTTTGATTCTTTATGTTTTGATCACTAATCCAATAACGGGATATTACACATATAACCAATTTACCTAACACAGTATCAGTACACCTACTCTCTGTATCGGTACAAAATTGGGTAGATTCATAGATAACACAAGACCGTATCGATACGGCCCCGTGTACCGATACGCCCAACCATTTTCCTCTTAGTCCGTACCGATACGGGTCCATTCGTACCGATACGTTCAGCCTGATTTAGCCTACCCGTACCGATATGGTACCCCGCGTACCGATGCGCCTAGTTTGTAATGTCTCAATTTGCTATTTAAACACACCACAAAGATAGCCAAACCATTCTAACATGCTTCCTAGGCAACCACAATGTTAAGTGTCCAAAAGTACTATTTTAGTCACCCTTTCTACTCATATTATTGCTAGACTTAGGCTCACATTAGTTGCATTATTAGCCATTCATGCATGTTTTGCATTGTTTTGAAGGTCGTACTTGATTTTATGTTTTGGTTAATTTTGTGGAAAAAGGGTGCTACCGGTAGTTGTTTTTGTGTGTGCAGAATTAGTTGCCAGAGCAAGACTGGAACCAGTTGACAGGGCAATACAAGAAGGAGATGCCGACGCAGTTGCTAGGGCAGTGCATGAAGGATACGCCGAGCTAGTTGCCAGGGCAATTATCGACAAGAATGGATAGATGATGTGGCAGCCGAAATTGATGACTGGATATGCCCAACATGGAGAGGTCAAAGAGAGAATAAATCCCAAGAATATAGAGAGATTAAATCCCAAGAATATAGAGAAGATCTAGAAGGAATTTAAATATAATAAAGAATTATATTCTTTAAAAGTATTTAATTCCAACTTGACTTCCTCCCCAAGAAAGACTTTGACCTAGCCATCTCCTATTTAAAGGATCCCAAGCCGTCAACTCCATATGTGGAAGAGAAGAGAGAATTCGACAAGAGGCTTCACCATCTTCATCTTTTTCTTTCTTGTTCGATTAGGTTTATGTTAGGAGAATTTTACTTTGTGTTTCTCTGGAACCGAGCAATGAACTAAATCTATTTGGCTAAGGTTATAGTGTTTTATGGTTGTGAGAAACTGTTGTATTTTGCTTAGGTAATAGAGTTTGCACTTTCAATTCAAGGTTTACACATTCTTGGTTTTTATTCTTGTTTGCGAGTGAATTGGGATAGGATCTCGTAATTCTATCTATTTATCTAATATCAGGAGAGTTATATTCAAGAAACGAATGAGTATAGTTTTTATTCAATCTATCGCTGATGAAGACTAATTCTGCTTAGGAATAAGTTTAGGATTTCAACGGCTAAGAGGAACGCAAGATTGGTTGTTGTTCACCCTTGATTCACGTAGGGATGTATTGTCATGGCATGCACAATTAGCTAGAGTTTCGACTTAGGGATAAGAAGAAACCATCGAAGAACGCTCTGCCAGACCTTGAAGTTTTCTGCCCAGTCGCCCAAACAGTTGCCCAGGCAATCGTTCTACTAGTTGCCAAGGCAACCCAACTGTGCAAGTTGCCACGGCAACTGAGTTGCCATCGCACTCTTTTACCAAGATGATCCATTCGACTATCACTCCTCAACTCACGATAACTTGGACTGCTCTCTCTCATTTGATTACATCTTCTTTTACTTTATTGCTCTCTTAGTTTACTTGTTAATTAGAACTCCTACAATCACCTACTTGTGTTTTTACTTTTACAGTGCAAGAGATTAGATTCTTGAAGTGGGACCAATCCCTGTGGAAACGATATCTTTTATACTATAACTTGCGACGTGTACACTTGCACAATTGCGGAGCACTTATTACGCGCAACAAATTTTTGGCGCCGTTGCTAGGGATTGGCAATAGCGACTTTGTTTTTATTTTCTTGCACTTTTTATTTTTATTGTTTAAGATTTGAAGGGTTAACAAACTTTGGTTTTGCATTGGTATATGACCAGGGCGAGACCAACTACACCAGAATATCCCTTTGATCCAGAAATCGAACATACCTTGCAAGAACTCAAACGAAGGCTAATAGTAGCAATGGCTAATCGAAACGGCAATGTGAATGCCAACGACAATCAGGATGTTGTAGCGAGAGGTGGAGTGATTCTTGCACGAAACAGAACTGTTCGATACTATCTTGAGGAAGACCTCGAAGGACTTAATCCAGGAGTTGTCACACCTGAAATTGAAGCCGACCACTTTGAGTTGAAACTGGTGATGTTCAATATGATCAACACAATAGGTCAATTTGGCGGCTCAGCAACTGAAGATGCACGACAACATCTTAAATTTTTCCTCGAGATTTGCAATTCATTCAAAACACAAGGAGTCACCCCATATGTAATACCCTAAATCCTAGCCTAGTAGAATTGGAACTAATTGTCTAAATTAATAGCTTAATTGAACTTGAATTTAATCCAATTAGATTATTTAGGGACTTAATTGAAGAATTAAGAGAAATAAGTGATCAAATTACAAAGGACCAATTCGAATTAAGTATGAAAGATGAAGCTTGCATGATAAATTCCTTGATTCTCTCAATTGCCCTTGACTAATTATATGATTAATAACTAACTAGGGGTAACATTGTAAACTCATAAATCCACTAATGTGGATGTCCACATTGTCATCTTCTTCATTTTCATACTAGCCGAATGAGAAAGGTAGTGAGAAAGAGAAACCTTGAGAGAACACCATGGTTAAGGGAGATTTAAGCTTGCATGCATAAAATTTCTTGAGAATTAAGCTAAGCAATCAAAGTAAGTTCATCTTCATTTATACCTATTCGAATGGATGATGTTTTATTGATTGAATTGTTTGTTTGATGCCGTAGGATGAAATAGATATCATACATGTTAGATAGATGCTGGAAATTGTATGAACATGTAATCGACTCTTATGAAATTGCTAGAATTGATCTTAAAATTGTTGGATGACATGATTAGGTTGAAATGCATGCTCAAATGGTTGTGTTAGGTTGCTGGAAATTTGAATGGAGATGTTGTTATAAGAAATGAATTGATAGAACATGTAATTCATATATGGAACTAATGAATTGAATATGATCATAATTAGATAATGTAATTAAGGTGTTAAACAAGCTGAATTGTTAGTAACCAATGCTGGAAATGAAAGATAAAAGTATGAACATAGTCATATAACATAGAAGCTGTTTTAGTAAGAACATATTGTGTAAACATGCAAAATTAAGCAATTTAACCAACTTACTCTGTTTTGGCTGCCTTGAATAACATTGACTAAACATGTTTAGGATGTCATATGAAATGAATTATAGGGCCAAAACATTGGTTAAAATGAATTTAAGGAATTAAAATGTGAATAGGTGCAATCTGCCCAGAATTGCTCTGTTCTGGGCAGTAACTTTGAAAATTCACCAAAAATTGTATAGATCAAATTCAGTGCTGAAATTTTAGTGACAAGATCCTTAGTGTGTCTACTTTCATTAGGTGAAAACAGAACTGAAAACTGGGTCCTATGCTGGAAACTGTAAATTGAAATTGCTGGACAGTGCAAACTGTCCAGATAGTGTAAATGCCCTGTCTTTGAACAATAAACTGTATTAATTGGATAAGAACTAAAATTCATGCCTTATATGATCATATAGACAATTTTGTTAGCTTTCCAATGGTTTATTGCAATCTAAATTCCAACGTACGAATTAAAAGATATGACCATTTAAAGGGATAGTGTGCAAACTGCAAAGCAGCAGTGTCCTGGGCAGTTTGGGACTGTTTTTGCACCTAGAAGCAAACTATTTCCAAAACAGTTTTGGGACATTGTGACCTGTCTAGTTATGTATTAAAATGAGATAATAACAAAACAAAGATGAACTAGTAAGTAATGCTTAAAAGAAAGCATAAAAATGGTAGCTAAATGTTAGGTACAAATGTGGAAACATAGCTACTATATATGTGTGACATTCTGTGCTTGTTTTGATGAATTGTATGTGTTATGCATGCTAGACCAAGGGCAGCAAGTTGTGGAAGAGGAAGATAAGAGTGGACATCCCAAAGCAAGAGGCAAAGGGATTTGGATACAAGACAAGTGATAAGCTTGGAGTATTATGAGTATAGTTATTTTAGGGTTGGGACTTAGTTCCTAACCAACCTTACATATCTAAATTCTTGTTTGAATTTCATGCTATGAAATGAAACTAAATCATACTTGGTAATTGATCAAATGGGAAGAAAGGATTGATAATGATTAAGTAATTCTATTTGCTTGTTTGATGGTATTGTGGATTGATTGTGAATTAATGAAATGTTTGATGGATTTACTTGCTTGGAATGAAAATGCCGAATGGAATTGGTAATGTTGTGGTATTGAATGATGCTTTTTACGTTTGATCTAATGTGTAATGAACTAAGGTACAATTGGCCTAAGGATTTAAAATGAATTGATCTTCAATTACTTGATAACTAAGTAACTTGTGTGATTGCTTGACAATGGATCAAACAATAAGTCCTTGGTTTCTAGTTGGTCATAGGTAAGAGGGCATGCCTTAGAGTTTAGAGCTCGATTATTTTGGTACGTTAGTGTACCCTACTGATTGAGTACCCTACTGATTGAGTACCCTACTGTTTCTGGTACTTTGAGTACCCTACTAAGACTTGATTACCTAGTCCTACTATCTACAAGGCAAAATAAACTATTAAGCTTGAATAAGACATGTCACATGATTAATGAATGAGCAATGTAATACTTGATATTGAGCTTTTATTGAAATGAAATTACATGTATAAGATGATAGAAATGCTATTATGATTTGCTCATTATTTGCAAGACAAGCCTTATGGAATATTGGGCCCCGTTCGAATAAGGGATTGATGAACATTGTGCTCATTTCTTGATTTTTGATAGACTTGATGCTTGATTGTTTGAAATAGTAATTGGCTATTTTCTTAAAGTGTGTATTGTGGACCTTGAATTGAATTTTGATCCCCTTAATGTGTACATTTGATTGATGCTTGAAACTAGCTAGATCACACTTTAATCGAATTGAAGCCTAACTAGGTTGATCTAGACAAAATGAATTAAAAATCCCTAAAGTAATTATCTCGATAACATGCTAGTTCTAGGAACTACCAAACTAAGTACCATGTGTACTTATCACTCTTGTTTCCTTCTTCCCAAATCACAGATCTTAAAGTGATCAAAGCTTCCCGATCTTGAGCCGAGCATTACACAAGTGAAGATTGAAAGTATGCCATGTTTTTGTATTGTTGCACTCCTAGCTGGTGGCTTAGTTTTGTGCCTAGTTGTACAAGTTTCATGCATTTGGATTATCTTGAAGATGTATATGAAATGTATGTAAAAACTTGATGAAATGGTTTGTAATATTTTGAGTACGTATATGGAACTTAATGTATAACCTTAAGGGCACCTTTTGATATGTATATGTGTAGGTAAATTTTGTAAGGTTTATGGACATTTTTAATGGTATATATTAATGTTATCTTGAATCATGCTTGTCAATCTTGAATGCTATGTCTTATTGCTTGTCTTGAATCTTGTACACCATTCGATTGACATAGCATGGTACTTTGGTATAATATAATTGCTTGAAACATACTCGAATGAACATTATAGGTATCTAAGATTAGTAATTGAATATGAATGGTCATGCTTGCATGTATGTATGAATTTCAAATTCTTTCTTGTCTTACAAGTAGATTGGTCAAATGGTCTAAGGCACATAAGCTGATTACATGTCTTGCTTGTATTTACATGGTCAAGTGATATCTAAAATGATTGGTCTTGCTTGTAGGTATATGTATATTTTCGAATGCTTCCTTGTTTAAGAAGTATTATGATCAAATGGTTTATGTGCAAAGTTGATTACATTGATTGATTTTTTTAAGAAGGTTAAAATATTTATAAAAACAAAAAAATGAATCTAATAGTAGCATGTGTAGAGTTAAGATTAGAAATGATTCAAATTTGTATGGGAATTCATGTCTATCATCTTGTTGCTTGTATCGACACTCCTCGCTCCTAACCCGGGCGAGGGGTGTTACACCAGATGTTTTACGGCTAAAATTATTCCCCTATTCACTGAGGGATAGGGCAAAAGCATGGTTGAATAGTATTTCGGCCGGATCAATAGGATCTTGGACCGATCTATGTCGTGATTTCCTTGCTCGATTTAATCCTACAAATTTGACTGATAAGTTTCATAATGAAATTACTTCTTTTCGGCAGGCAGATGGTGAATCCATGTACGAGGCTTGAGAGCGATATAGAGAATTTCTACACAAATCTCCCCTACACGGATTCCCAGTATGGACACATGTGACGATGTTTTACAATGCTGTAAATAAACCAACAAGGATGATGCTAGATGCCTCGGAAAACGTCATACTCCCAGACAAGTTGCCGGAAGAAGCAATGCAAATTCTAAACAGGCTCGCCAAGAATGATTATCAGTTCCCAACTGCTAGAAGAGGAGGAGTTAGACGCCAAGCTACAATACATGAACTGGAATCATCAAACTCAATTTCGGCACAATTGACCACTCTAACCAAGATGGTCCAGAACATGTAGAAACAAAACAACACACATGAGGTCAAGGTAGTAGATTCCTTTTGTGAGTTATGTGGTGACAACCATGATTCTTCTGAATTTACGCAAAATCCAGAATCCAGCTTTTATTTGGGGAATTACAATCGGAACAACAATGTGATGTCCAACACATACAATCCATCTTGGAAGAAGCACCCAAATTTTTCATGGAGTAATCCCAACAATGCTCTAAACCAAAACAATCAGAACGCACAAGCATCAGGATTCTAGCAGAATATGCCACGACAACAGTTGCCACAGCAACAACCAACAACATCTAGTTCTTTGGAAATTTCTCTCAATGCTTTCATGTTAAAAATTGAATCCTATATGGCTAAAAATAGTAACTTCATAAAAAGAACTGATGCTTTTATTAACAGGACTAAGATGATATTAAAAAACCAAGAGGCGGCAATCAAATCATTGGAAACTCAAGTTGGACAATTTGCTCAAAACCTGAATACTAGACTGCAAGGAAGTTTACCCAGTGATAAAGAAGTCGCAAGAGGAACTGGCCACGAACAATGTAAGGCGATCACCATTAGAAGTGGCCGACAACTTAAGGAGGCTCTAGCCCGCTCATCAAAGAAAACTCCACAAAAAGAACAAGATGAACTCAGCGGCCAAGCCTCAGATGTTGAACCAGGGAATGCCACGACAACCCCAGATGAACATGCCACGGTAACCCCAGATGAACATGCCACGGCAACCAACGATAAGCATGCCACGACAACCCCAGCTGACGATGCCTCGGCAACTCCAGTTACCCCGGCAATGCCATCAATCAGGTTCTAGACCAATGAAAGGATCGATGATATCCGACTTCCACCACCATTCCCACAAAGGTTGAAGCGACAAAAGCAAGAATATCAATTCAAGAAGTTTCTTGTTATCCTAAAGCAAGTCCATATCAACTTGCCGTTGGTTGAGGCAATTGAAAAAATGCCGAACTATGCCAAGTTTCTTAAAGACATTGTGTCCAAAAGAACAAGGCTAAGAGAGTTTGAAACAGTTGCCGCAACAGAGGGATGAATGGCCATGTTGCATAATCGCATGCCACCCAAGTTGAAAGATCCCGGAAGTTTCACAATGCCTTGTTCCATCAGAAACCACTATGTCGAGAAAGCATTATGTGATCTTGGAGCAAGCATAAACTTGATGCCTAAATTGGTTTTCCAGAAACTAGGAATCAGGAAGGCAAGACCTACAACAGTTATGCTACAGCTAGCCGACATATCCTATGTGCATCTAGAGGGAAAAATCGAAGACATACTGGTAAAAGTTGATAAATTTATTTTTCCCTCTGACTTTATTGTTTTGGATTGTGAAGAAGATGAGCATGTGGCTATAATTCTTGGGAGACCCTTCCTAGCTACAGTGAGAACCTTGATCGATGTTGAAAAGGGAGAGCTCACAATGACAGTGAATGACCAACAAGTTAAACTGAATGTGTTCCAAACAATAAAGCATGCCAATGATCCAGAAGAATGCAAACTTCTTCATGCCATGACAGAGTTTGACTTCGACGAGGAAATTAGTTGCCTCGGCAACTACATTGTCGATCTAGAGGAACCTAAAGAGTATGAAGAAGCGATCGATGAGGAACAACAAGAAGAGGCAAATTGGTTAGTCAATCGACCAAGTACATACTTTGAACCACTAGATTACTCAGTTAAGGAAGGTAAACTCGAAAAACCCTCTTCTAAACAACCGGCGATTCTTGAGTTGAAACAATTGCCAGGGCAACTAAAATATGCTTATTTGCGAACCAATAATACATTGCCCGTAATTATTTCCTGTAAGTTACAGCTCGAGCAGGAAAAAAAGATGATCGACATGTTGATGCTACACAAGAAGGCAATAGGGTGGACAATTGCCGACTTGGAAAGAATTAGTCTGGCAGTGTGCATGCACAAGATTTTGTTAGAGGATGATCACAAACCTTCAATCAAGTGGCTTGGTGCCGGCATCATATATCCTATCTCTGATAGTACATGGGTAAGTAATGAAAATAATAAACTCATTCCAACAAGGACTGTGACCGGTTAGAGGGTTTGTATGGATTACCGAAAGTTAAACAAGGCCACTAGGAAAGATCACTTCCCCTTACCCTTTATTGATCAAATGCTTGACCATCTTGTAGGTAAACCATTTTATTGTTTTCTTGATGGTTACTCAGGTTACAATCAAATTGCCATAGCACTAGAAGATCAAGAAAAGACAACCTTCACATGCCCATACGGTACTTATGCCTTTCGAAATATGCCATTCGGATTACGCAATGCCCCAACAACCTTCCAAAGATGCATGATGACACTCTTTTTAGACATGGTCGAAGACTTCCTTGAAATCTTCATGGATGATTTTTTAGTATTTGGTAATGACTTCGATAGTTTCCTCGGCAATTTGGAGAAGGTGTTGGCAAGATGTGAAGAATCCGATTTAGTCCTTAATTGGGAGAAGTGCCATTTTATGGTAGATGAAGGAATCGTGCTCGACCACAACTTTTCATCCAAGGGTATCAAAGTAGACAAAGCCAAGGTGGACGTAATTGAGAGATTGCCGCCACCAAGTTCGGTTAAAGGAATTTGAAGCTTTCTTAGACATACAGGTTTTTAGAGGAGGTTCATTCATAATTTTTCTAAGATTACTAAACCCTTGTGCAATTTGGTTGAATATGATAAAGTCTTCAATTTTGATGATTCTTGCGCCCAAGCATTCAAAACCCTAAAGGAAAAGCTTGCCTCGGCACCCATTGTCGTTCCACCCGATTGGACACTACCTTTTGAGCTCATGTGTGATACGAGTGATTTTGCGGTAGGAGCAGTCCTAGGCCAACGCACAGGTAAGATTTTTCATGTGATATACTACGCATTTTTCATGTGATATACTACGCTAGTAAAACTTTTAATAGCGCTCAAGTGAATTACACAACAACGGAGAAAGAGTTACTAGTCGTAGTTTTTGCATTTGACAAGTTCCGGTCCTATTTGATTGGTACAAAGGTAATTGTCCATACGAACCATTCGACAATTAAGTATCTATTTGCTAAAAAGGATGTCAAACCTCGTTTGATTCGTTGGATATTGCTTTTACAAGAGTTTGACATTGAAATTAAGGACAGAAAAGGAACAGAGAATCAAGTTGCTGATCAATTATCACGCTTAGAACGCAATAAGAAGGAGGACGCAAATTTAGAGATATGCGATGCATTCTCGGATGAGCAACTGTTAGTTGCCTCGGCAACCTCTGATGCCTCAGTAACTCCATAAGCACACACCTTGGCAACCACTGAAGTTGTTGCCATGGCAACACATGCCTCGACAACTCCAGAAACGCACGCCTCAGCAAGTCAAGTTGCCTCAGCAATAACCTGGTATGCGAATTTAGTTAATTTCCATGTTTGTGGTATTTTACCTTAAGGCCTTACTCATCAAGGAAAAAAACGGTTCTGCCATAATGCTAAGCATTATTTCTGGGACGAGCTTCTTTAGTTTAAACAATGTGTAGATCAGGTTTTATGCCGATGTGTCCCTGAAGAGGAGCAGCAGAATATACTCCGACAATGCCATTCCTCACCTTATAGAGGACATTTTGGATGAACATGTACCGCGACCAAAGTTTTGCAATCCGATTTGTGTTGGCCCACACTCTACAAAGATGTCCAAGAGTTTTACAAGCAATGTGATCGTTGCCAGAGGACGGGCAATATCTCTAGATGACATGAGATGCCGCTCCAAAACATCCTTGAGGTGGAATTGTTCGATGTATGGGGGATCGATTTTATGGGACCTTTCCCATCTTCATTCGGCAACCTCTACATTCTACTTGTCATCGACTACGTGTCTAAATGGGTTGAGCCAGCTGCAGTTCCCACCAACAATTCCAAGACCGTGCAACGATTCTTGCAGAAAAATATATTTACACAATTTACGATGCCGAGAGCAATTATCAGTGATGAAGGCAAGCACTTTGACAACAAACTCATTGCCAAGATGTTGTAACGCTTTGGCGTGTCACACAAAATTGCCATGGCATATCATCCACAAACTAATGGACAAGAAGAAATTTCTAACCGGGAATTTAAGAATATCCTCGAGAAGGTTGTAAATCCTTCCCAAAAAGATTGGTCTTCAAGACTAGACGAAGCACTTTGGGCTTATCGAACCGCATTCAAAACACCCCTGGGAATGTCCCTGTTTCACCTTGTCTATGGTAAGACATGTCACTTACCGGTGGAAATCGAACACAAAGCATATTGGGCAATCAAGACCGTGAATATGGATTGGGAGAGTGTCGGACAAAAGCATTACTAGATCTCAATGAGATAGAAGAATTTCGTGCACTCGCCTATGACAATGCACGAATCTACAAGGAGAAAACAAAGCAATGGCATGACAAGAAACTATTGCCATGGCAATTCATGCCAGGGCAACTAGTTCTCCTATTCAATTCTCGGCTGAAACCTTCCACGGGAAAATTGAGATCAAGATGGTCGGGACCATTCAAAGTAGTCAAACCATTTTCCCATGGTTCCGTGGTAATCAAGTCCACCACTGACGAACATGAATTCAAAGTTAATGGACAAAGATTGAAGCACTACAACGGTGCCCATGTGGAACGAAACAAAGAAGTGGTCATCTTAGAAGATGCATGAGCATGTTTTCCTTTCGATATTTTCTTTTTCTTTTTATTTTTCTTTTATTCAAACTTATTATTTTTATTTTATTTTATTAATTTTTGTTATTCTTAGAATAGATTTATTTATTTTCTTTATGTTGAGACTACATCTTTCTTTCTTATTCATCTAACTGTTTTTGAATTTTAGGTTTAAAAATTTCTTTTTACCTTTCCACATATTTATCTATTTCTTTTTATTTATTAGTTTATCTTTAATTTTAATCCTTATTTTATTTTATTTGTTTTTGAATTTTAGGAAAAGAGTTCAAGATAAAAAGGATTTGGATTCAAAAAGGAAGTTTCTTCAACAAAGGAACATATGGGCTAAATCTAAGTTTTATATTAAGCCTCCAATTTACCCTAAATAAATCCTTATAGCCGGCCAAACCACTTCCCCTTCCACAATTCCCTTAGCTGCCCAACTCCCCCAATCAATAACCCTTGCCTTCTTTCTTTCCAATTAATCCCACCTACCATATTTACTACATATCTTTTCTATTTAACCCATCACCCTTAACTTCCAAGAAACCTATTCCTAATTTTAACCTTGCAACTCTTTAGTTTCTTTTGATTTATTTTCTTTGTTTCTACCCAACTCACAACCAAGATCATCCATGGCGACAAAACACAAGTTTTTGGTGCACCCAAGTTCTTCCAAAGAACCAAGCTACAAGAAATTTGCTATACCGGCGGTTCAAGAATGATTTCACTCCAAGTTTGAAAGCTGAAAGATTTGCGAAGAACAAGGCTTCGAATACTCCAACTCTCATCAAGATGTTGGCCTTGAACCATTCATCTTCCAAAGGATTGCACACCAAAAGTGGCAAATCTTTTGCCATCAACCAGAACTGGGCAACATCTCATGGGTAAGAGAATTCTATGCTCACTCGCCTAACCCGGATAATCCTTACGTGTTTGTTCGCGACAAAGCTATCCTCATAAGCACCGAGAGCATCAACGCCTTTTACGGGCTCTACATTGAGAAGGACGAGCATCAAGCCTTTGTCGATCAACTCACGCCCAAGCAACTCGTCAACGTGCTTCAAGAACTCACTCTACCAGGAACTCATTGGAATGACGGTAAATACAAGGGCACGGTAAACCACCTTTGGCTTAAACACGAGGCAAAATTATGGAATAAGTTTGTTAAAACTTCTTTAATGCCCACCACACACAATACTACCGTTGATATACCTCGTCTTTTGCTCATACATTCTATCTTGCATAATCGTATCATTAGCATTGGAAAAATTATTTGTGATGAGATTTTTGTATGTAGCACAAAAGACAAGGGTTCTCTTTTCTTTCCTTCCCTAATCTCCAATCTTTGCAAGGAGATGCATGTCCCAAGTGACTCAATCGATGAAAAGTTACTACCAAAGTCCGGTTGGAATCAAGAAGAAATCCGAAAGTTAATGGGAGAAGCATCGGTAAAATCACCAACGCCTACAGTTGCCACGCAACTCCTACCGCCTCGGTAATTCCTGATGCCCAGGCAACTGATGTCAAGGCAACTCAGCCAGCAACCCCATGACAACTTGAAGCACTCTTACAACCGTTGGTGAACCGTCTTAAGCAAATTGAAACCCGCCAACTAATGTTCATGCAGTACATGAAGGACAACAACAATGCCATCACCCAAGTCATCCTGGAAAAATACCCAGACAGTCGAGTGTCGTTCCCTATCTTTCTTGCCAACATTCTTGCCACGGCAATCGCAAAAGCCGTTTCCACGGAACCGCAACAGATGATGCCGCGTCAACCTACACAGCACCTGCCCCAGCAATTGCCACAGCAACACACACTGAAGATGCCGCGGCAACTGAGACTGAAAATGCCCCGGCAACCACTGCAAGAGACAAAGGTAAAGCACCTATCCCGAACCAACTCGTACTGAATCATTTTCTGATTTTTTTAGATTCGGATGAGTCCTCTATTGCACCAATAAAGACCACACCAATCGAATCCTCCAAGCCCAAGCGAAAAGCCAATGAGATTGAGGAAAAGGATGATGAGGACACACCCGTATGAGGATCGGTTCCACCATCGGCAACAAGGAAGCAACCACCGCATTCAAGCAAAAGAATCAAGACGCCGGCCAAAAGGAAACTAATCATCCACGACGACGAGCTCTCGGAGTAAGTCATCATTTGCATTTTATTTATTTTTCTTCTTTTTGCATGCATTGAGGACAATGCCTCACTCGAGTTTAGGGGGATTGTTACTAATTAGTTGTCATGTTTAGTTGCATTCATTTTAAGTATTGCATATAGGACACATAAATTGCTTGCCACCCTTTAGTTGGAACAAGAATTGCCTAGATTTGATGAATATCCGATGATGACATTGCCAATGTACTTAATTGATAGAACTCTTTGTTCTAGGATAACCGTGGAAACACTTAGAATCCTACTATGATGCTAAACTTGATGAAACACTGTTTCGACTTAGGGATAAGAAAAAACCATTGAAGAACGCTCTACCGAACCTTGAAGTTTGCTGCCCAGTCGCCCAAACAGTTGCCCAGTCAGTTGCCTAGGCAACCATTCTACTAGTTGCCAAGGCAACCCAACTGTGCAAGTTTCCACGACAACTGATTTGCCATTGCACTCTTTTACCAAGACGATCCATTCGACTATTACTCCTCAACTCATGATAATCTGGCCAGCTCTCTCTCATTTGATTACATCTTCTTTTACTTTATTGCTCTCTTAGTTTACTTGTTAATTAGAACTCCTACAATCACCTACTTGTGTTTTTACTTTTACAATGCAAGAGATTAGATCTTGAAGTGGCACCAATCCTCGTGGAGACAATATCATTTATACTATAACTTGCGACGTGTACACTTGCATAATTGCGGAGCACTTATTACGCGTAACACACAACATAATCAAGGACAAAACCACTATCAAAAACATCAGAAAACATCATCAAGCATGTTCACATTCTAAAAAGGAAATCTATAGCCATGCACCCTATTGCCAAACCAAGTTAAACATCAAAAAACATATCAAAGTTCAAACCAGACTTTAAAGGCCATTTACACTACCACTTAGGCACTACAAACTTGTGCCAAAACTAGGGAGTTCACAACATACACTCCCAAATCATTAAGGTATCCACCCATTGCCAAACTTATTGCTATTGAAGGGTTAAAACCATACTTGAACTTTGAGCAATTCTTGAACCTCTCCACTTTCTTTCTTGAAGCCCGAACAATCTACTTTTCTGCATTGTAAAGAAAATAGAGCGTAAGCAATATGCTTAGTGAGGGATGTTCAAAACAAAACCGTAAACAATGCCTTTGAAAACCTTTTTCCTCAATAAACCATTTTCCATCATGCTCAACATAGGCTCATGCTTTAAAACTCACTAAAACAAATCATTTAACTTCTAACACATGTATCATCAAGGCTGATGCATTAAACCAATGCAAATAAATCTCAAGCTAGCTTTTCAAATCATGAACATTTGCTACCATGCTCAAAAGTAGAATCTCATGTATAAAGCTCTTTATACAAAAACCATTTAAATCAATGATACATGCAATCTTTTACATTGGCACTCAAGTGACCCGGGATGGCTACGTATCGATCAAACACATGGGAGGGCTATGTCCCAAACAACACGTGAGAGGGCTACGTCCCATCACATCGGATATGCAGATACATCTCATGGTGTGCTGCGCACCATAAGAACAGTAGAACACATGGTGTTGCTTCGCACCAAGGTTCACAAGGTGTTGTTTCACACTCTACGACGACTCACATGATGTTACTGTGCATCATAGAGGTGGCTCACGCACACACGATTTTGCTACATTTTATAGTGCACTCTCATCCTATTGGTCAACCAATTATATCTGATTATTAAAGGCTCGTCACTTGACCATATACACTTTAAAATCATGGTTACCTACTATTTTTCAATGCATCAACATAAACCATAGCATATCCCATTTTAAAACATAATCAATGCATAGCATTTTCCTCATCAAGATGCAATCTCTTGAAAACCATAAATCAACCTCATGGGATAACATGAATCATTTCACAATTCATAAAAACATGCATAACAGTAGGTAACAAATTTTATCTTCAAACATGAGCTGATTTATCAAAACATTGAAAAAGCTAGGAACCGAGAACGAATTCGATCATACTTACTTCCTAGTTTAAACCAGCATTTCAAGCTTAATTTAAACTCCCTAAACAAATCATTTTCAAACCTCTTGAAAAGCTTTAAAACCAGCGCCACTCACCAACTACACCTCGCTTGCCTTGCCGAGGAGAAAACAAGCTTTCGGATCATCATCCCTTGCTTCTAACCAAAGCAAAATAGCATATTTATGCATTTCTTTGCATCAAAATCCCCAGCAACACACAACAACACTTTCCTCCCCAAACAACCAAGCTTTCACCTAACAAGAACAGCCGAAATCACCAGCGAAACCTTACTAACTATTCTCTAACTACTTCCCAGCAAGATTAACACTAAAACAAAATCAATTTACATTCAAAAACATCTCTTCAACACCAAAGAACCACCAGCAACTAATTAACCCCATAATCAAGCCACAAACCCAAAGATATCAACATTAAAACTTAGCAATTCACCTAGTTTCGGAATTCTATTGTTAAAATTACTTAAATCAACATATCAACACATTATAATCATAGTATTAACTTTTATAAACCCAACAAATCAGATCCAAAACAAAGATCCATCAATTAAAACAATTAATCCTCAATTAAACCATCTTTACATAACTATACCATCAAAACCCATTAGAAAACATTCATAAAAGATCAAGAACTTATGAATTTCATTAAAGAACCCTTCATTAGAGGAGAAGAACGAAACCTTACCTCTAATGATGCTTTTCCCCCCAATTGCAATGATTTTTCATGAGAAATCAAAGATAAAATCGTAAGGCTTTGAAAGGAAATCAATAAGAAATATTTTGATGTTAAAAGAATGAACTAAACCAAAGGTTTACCTTAAATCTTTGAAGAAAATATGATGTTTGGTTGGAGATAAATTGAGAGGAAAATAGTTGAGAGAAAAGTTAGTTACGTGAAATATGTTTTAAGAAATAATGACTAATTAATTCCCTCCAACTTCTTTTGTTTAGTAAACTAATTTAAAAATAGTCAATTAAAGGGAAAAAAGTCTGAATGATACTCTTGGTCAAAGCTCCGTAAAGATTCTAAGTCCTGATCTTTTACAATTTAGTCACTAAAAATAGTTTTGCACATTTTACATTTTGGTCACTAGTTCCAAAATGTCAATCCTCCAAATTATATTTTCCAAAATTGTATCCACCAAACTCACTTATATATTAAATAAGGATTTTAAAACATTTTCCATAATTAATTTCGTTCAAAAACCATTTAAACTGAATTATTCCCAAAACTAGTATGAATCATTGAAATAGTTCAAACGAAACACCCAGCCTAACCCAGCTAACTCCTAGGCCCAAAATTGGGGCATTACATTCATTAATCAACCAAAACTCACCAAATACACAACACTTACAACCTAATCAATTATAGATTCACATAGTTTCGGGATTTCAATGTTAAAGGCAACTTGTTAACATTATAAAACATCAAAATTATGATTATAATCAATCAAGAACTCAGCAAAACAGATCTGAAACAAAAATCACTTATTATCATCAATTAAACCTTGATTTAACCAATTTCCATAATTAAATCATTAAAACTCATTAGAAAACATTTATAAAGGATCAATAACTTGGGAATTTCAGTAAAGAACCATACATTAGAGGAGAAGGACGAAGCTAACCTCTAATGTTGACTTTCCTCATTAATTGTATTGGTTTACATGAGAAAACAAGATCAAAAAAATAAGGTTTTGATAGGAAACAATTAAGAACTCATTTGACACTAAAATATTGAGGAAATCAAGAAGTTACTTGAAGATTTTGAAGAAGAGAAGAGTTTTTGGCTGAAGAGAATTTGAGAGAAAATCTTTTAGAGAAAAGTTAGTTATGTAAAGTTTGCTTAGGAAATTAATTATAAAATTAATTTCTAAAATCTATTTATACTCTTCCCAAATCTATTAAAATAGTCAATTAAGGAGAAAAAATTGATATTAGACTTTGGGCAAATAGCTCCTTAAAGATTCATAGTTTTGACCCTTTACAAAACAGTCACTAAAAACAATCACCAAAATGTCACATTTCTGAATTCCATTTTTCAAAATTGACTTTACCAAAACTATTCATATATTAAATAATGATTTTTAGATATTTTCCTAAATATTTTCTCACTAATATATTTATTTCGATTTTAATCCCGAATCCGACTTGAATCTCTAACCCAGTCCATCAGACCATCTAGTTAGCCTATAAACCACTAGGCCCAAAACCGGGGCATTACAACTCTTCCCCATTTAGGAAATTTCATCCTCGAAATTTTTCCCGAAGAAAACAAGTGCGGAAGCTATTCTATCAAGTCCGTCTTACTTTCCCACATGGCCTATTCAACTCCACTGTGTCACCACAATACCTTCACAAGTTCAATCATTTTACCATGTAGAACTTTACTACACGAATCGAGGATCGCAACAGATTCCTCATCAAAAGACAAATTTGGTCACAACTTAATACACTAAACCGGCATAACATACGATGGGTCTGACCATTACTTCCGTAACAACAACACATGAAACACATCATGAATCTTCTCCAACTCAAGAGGCAACCAAAAACGATAAGAAACAAGACCAACTCGCTCCACAACCTCATACAGTCCAATAAACCTCAGACTAAGCTTACCCTTACATCCGAACCACATCACCTTCTTCCAAGGTGACACCTTTAAAAACACACGATCACCAACCGCGTTCTCAAACTCCCTATGTTTCAAACCCACGTAGGATCTATGGCCTTCCGATGCCGCTTTTAAGCGATCACAAACAAGCTTTACCTTTTCATTCATGTCTTTCAACACAGCCGGCACATAAACATGTTTTTTCCCAACCTCGGCCCAACACAAAGGCGTGCGACACTTCCTACTATGCAAGGCCTCATACATTGCCATTTGTATACTGGCCTGATAACTGTTATTATAAGTGACCTCCACCAAAGGCAATTGCCTTTCCCAGGTTCATTGGAACTCAATGATGCTACACCTCAACATATCTCCAAAACTTGGATCATACGTTCTGACTGACCATCCGTTAGAGGATGATATGAAGTACTAAATTTCATCCTTGTACCCAAAGCTTGATGAAAACACTCCCAAAACCTCACTATAAAGCACGGATCTCAATATGATACTATGGACTTAAGCACACTATGCGAACGCACAATCTCAGCAATATACAACTCCGCCAACTTATCCAAGGTATACGTCGTATGCCCTGGCACAAAATGTGCACACTTCGTAAATCGATCAACAATCACCTAATTGAAACCCTTTTCAGTGGGCGTCAATGACAGCCCAAACAAAAAATCCATGGTGATTCTCTCCCACCTCAACTTCAGTATCTTTAACGGTTTCAACAACCCGAAAGGAAACTGATGCTCAACCTTAACACGCCGACATACCATGCATCTAGCAACAAAATCAGCCACAACCTTTCTTTAAACCAATCCAATAGTACTCTTTCTTCAACCCCAGTACATCTTAGTACCACCGGGATGCATAGCAAAATGACTAGCATGCTCCTCAGGCCAAAATTTTATGCCTCAACTCATCATCACTAGGCACCACTATTTGATCCTTGAAACACGACACCCCATCATCATTAAAGCAAAAATCTGTCAGACTTCCATCCATGATATCCCTAACATGCGGTACCAATGCATCATCATAAGGTTGCTTCTACTTAATAAATTGTGATAAAAATGGATTTACCTACAACTTGGCCAACAAGCCGTCGTCCCGCATCACATTTAACCACACAAACAACACCCTACAACAACTTCCCTACTTAAAGAATCAGCTACAACATTAGCCTTCCCCATATGATATTCAATCATCATATCATAATCCTTAAGCAACTCCAACCATCTATATTACTTAAGACCCAAATCCTTTTGTGTCATTATTTTTTTGAACACTCATAATCCATGTACACGACACGCTTCTCGCTATAGAGATAGTGTCTCCAAATCCCTTAAGCAAACACAACTGCGGTAAGCTCGATAACATGCGTAGAACAATTGCGCTCGTGCACCTCCAACCATGTAGATGCACAAGCCACAACTTTGCTAGCAATGCAACAATCTTATAGGATTCTTCAACAAACCTCAACATAGCACAACTGAATCTAGAAAACCCACAAACTTCTAATTCCAACCTTGGTTGCGTCAAAACTAACACAAATCAAACTTCCGAGGACAAATCCTTAACACCCTCTTCAAACCTTGAGAACTCCAAAGAACCACATTACCAATGCTACCTTGCTTACACCATCCTTCCTACGACTTCCAAACAGTTATTCGTAAGTGTGAACATATGTATGCAAAACCTCTAATGTCATGCCCAAATGTATGCATGTAATGGCATATTTTTATATATAGATATAAATGCTTTTGCACTGTGCATGTTAAACTATTCACACTTACTAATAAGGTTCTCAGAACCAATATTCCTTCCAACATACCCAAAACTCGCACTTTCCCAACTAAAGAGCAAACATTCACTTCTCCATAAAAAACCTGCTAAACCATTCATACTTGTCGATCAAGATCCTTCTCGGTACCTTTTCACACGAGAAGATCATCAATAAACACAACAACAAACTGATCCAAAAACTCATGGAATACTCGATTCATCACATCCATGAATACAGCCGGCGCATTGATCAAACCAAATGGCATCCCCAAGAACTCGTAATACTTGTACCTCGTTCGAAAGATAATAAATCTCAAGAAACTCTGAAGCACCTCAAAACATGTCAAACAAATCATCAATTTGCTGTAAAGGTTACTTATTCCTAACCTTCAACTTGTTCAGTTGCGATAATCCTTGCACATCTGTATTGTGCCATCCTTTTTTTACAAATAACACTGGTGCACACCACGATGAAACACTGGGCCTAATAAATCCTCAATCAAGCAACTCCTAAAGTTGCGTCTTTAACTTCTTCAACTCCTTCGGAGCCATACGATAGGGAGCAATAGACACTAAAGCTGTATTTGCATACAACTCAATGCCAAACTCAACCTCCCTATTCAGTAGCAAACCAGGCAATCACATACAGTACGGATATCTTGAACACACACTTCCTTTGATCCCAAATTCATGACATACACTAAAAATGCCTCACAACCAAAATCTATCAAATGACCCGCTTCCAGAGCCGAAACAACATTGGAAAAGAACTAAATGTAGCATTCCATCCACGATTACCACCTCGTAATCATCAACAAGTTTCAAGGTAGTTTGTAAAGATCCAAAATCAACCACAGCCCTATGCTCAGACAACCAATCTATACCCAAGATTACATCAAAACCACAAAACGACAACATCATTAATTCAACCGCAACATATGACCTTAAGCCATCAAGGACATTTCCTATGCTACCTTCTCGTAAAAACCATCTCCCCGAAAGAACTAGTTACTTGTATACCCACATCTCTACAGTAAAACTGCCCTCGGCCACCACCATGACCTCTCCGTGGTGTAACCGTAAGTGCCCTGACCTATCTACCCTCAAAAAATGGACAATCACATTTCAAACGATCGCTCAATCCATAATTCCATCAAGGATTAGCAATAACAGGCGCAAGAGCCTGTCCCTCATTAACCAAACGTGGGCAATCCCGCCTCATACGATCACACAATCTATAAACCCAACAGGTATTATGCGCTGCTCTAGCCTAGATACTCTGAACCTACGGTCATAGCCTAGCACTACCTCTACCTCACCTCAACTCAGGTCGATACCTATTATCATGATGCTTCTTAAACTGACCACCACCGAAACCAGAGACTGCAACTCTCTTGCTAGAGCCAGAACCTCCTACACGAACCGATAAACCCAGGTTTTGCTCATTATTCTTTGCCCGTATAGACAACATGTCGAAAACAGTATAGCCAAAAGCCAACATGTATATCTTAACATCCTATACCAATCCTTAAAAGAATAGGCCACAACGTTGCCTCTCATCTGTTACCAGTTTAGGAGCATATTGGCTCAATCGAGCAAATTGTACCTCAAATTCAGCCACAAACATACTACCTTGAACCCAAACCATAAATCTCACGTTTCTTTTCATCCAAGTATCTAACTCCCAGATACTTCTTCTTAAAGACAGTTCAAAAGAACTCTCGATTCACATCATTGAGTTGCATACTCGCACCATAGTTATCCACCAACTATACGCATCTTCTTGCAATAGAGACACATCATATCCCAACTCACGGGCATCATTACACCCTATTGGGTCCAAAATCGATCAGTAATGGCCATCTACTCCTCGGATGCCTCAGGTGCCATCCCTTAAAACTCAACTCATAAACTACGAAGGCGCACTAACAGCAACACACGATTGTCCAACAACTGGTGCAATCATATGCACTCTAACAATGACAGCTTAAAAAGCTTCGTACATTGCCTAGATCAAAGGTGCCATGTCACCCAACACTGGCACAAGTGGTACTTAGTTTGGGGTGGCAAACCGCCATGAGATATAACATTCTCCTTAACTCTTTGCCTAATGGCAAAACCACTCATGCTAATTCTCAATTCTCCCCTCGGTCGTAACATAACACATATTCGAAGGCATTATACTTATACTAAAGCAAAAACAATCAAGCCAACTTCAAGCAAAGGTCCAAGACTTTCTTTCCAAATAAAACATTTTAGATTGTAGTAATAAGGCAATGTGTCCCACAAATTTCCCCTAACATAACATATGTCATCCCACAAACATATAAACAATCAACATGCTTCTAAACAATCATCGTGCATAGCAAACAAAAATAATCAACCAATAACAACATTCTAACAATCATAAACTCATCCCACTTATCACTAACCTTTCTCTAATACCACCAAATGTAGCCTCCTTGACCCAGCCTAATCGCTAGACCAAACCGAGCGAGCTACATTGGGTTTGCTGAAACAAACCCGTAAATATTTAACTCAAATGATGTCTATTTTCCCTTTTATCTTATCTAGATGCAACATTAAAGCTTATAGTATGCATACTAGTAGTGGGTGAAAACTCAACTCAATCAGGCGTCAAATTGACATCCAATTACACGTAATTGCAACTTTGGGACCAAATTGCAATTATGTAAAATTACATGTACTTCATCCATTTTGAAGTTACCAAACCTTAATTAGTCAGATTTCATTCTCACATGTCAAAAATCAACTTAAAATGATCATCCAAACTCATGTAATTGCATACATACAAACTAGGGACCAAAATAGAACAATCTCAAAACATAAAATAGTCCATAACCACCATAATTGCTATCTGTACTAATACAATTTCAAGGTGTTTCGGTATGCGGGCTATGATAACCAAAATCCAAATTCTAGTAGCTCAAAATTGTACCGATACAACTATTCGCGTATTAGTATGCCTTGCCAAAATGCCCTAGCCTATACCGATACAGATTCTTGTATATCGAAATGTAGTCCTAAATAAAGCTTACCCGTACCGGTACAGGTACACGTGTACCATTACGCTTGGACATGTAATGTCCAATTCGGCTGGTTTTACATGCTTTCAAGGATTCAAACTTAGCCTAACATGCTTCAAACATATAATCAATTATTCTCAGAATTAAACCTCACCAAAAACATCATAGAAACATGATCATAACATGGCATCACACTTCAAATGGAAGTCTAGAGGCGTGCTTCTTAAAATCAAGTCGTCCAAAGCATGGTTCACAAATCCAAAACAATACCAAACATAAAAGGCTGTTTACAATCTCAAAACAACATAACAAGCTTGCCAAAATAGGAAGTTTAACAAAACCTCTCCCAAAACAACAATGAACCCCATTGCCTTTATTATTACAAGTCTAGTTTGAAAACATACTTTCTTGTTTTTCAAGTCCTTGGATTTTCCCCTCGTTTGCTCACTACCTACAATCTTTAATTCTCTGCATTGATGGACAAAGCAAGCATAAGCACGCAAGGCTTAGTGAGCAGTCCTCAAAACACACACCATCAATGCATTTAAAACCATTTGCCAAAACCATATTGAAATCACCATTTCAATCATCACATTAAACATCATGCCTTGAAAACCATGCACTTAACACTTTCAAAAACCAGCATATTAATCCATATGCAACGTGTATCATGGATCCACAACATGTCCCAATACTAACCCTCAATTTAAGCCTTCCCATGCATAACAACCATATGCAAAGCTTAAAGAGTAAAATATGTATAAACCAACATTATGCATTAACATCCATTAACATGATACATCAACAATTATATTGGCTTTCAAGTGATCATAAACCAAGTTCCACTTTCACAAAAATAGTTCATCGGATACACAGATTCAATAAGTGTCCTCTCAACACTTCATGCCATCTCAACTGGAATTATGGTACAACTTACAACCTGGGGACACCAACCCCAATCATCGGTTAGATGCATAATCCACTATTGGGAGTTTTTGATACCATATAACCCGTCAACCGTTAGGGTACTTGGATGGAGTATTCGGTACACCGTATAAACCCCTCGACATCCAAGGTGACTTTTTATAGTGCACTATCAATCCTATGGTCGGCCAACTATATTCGATAACATTTTAAATCACATCACTTGCCCAATATAATTCATTATTAACCATGTACCTCACGTTTTTAAAGCAACACATCAAAACCATTTTCAATGCATTAACCCAATGCATTCACAATTATTCCTCATACTTACATGGATCATTTACAACCATCATCAAAATATGATCAAAAACAATACATAACATATTTGAAAACATGCTTAAACAGTAAGTACCATGTAATTGAAAAAAATGCATAAAAACCATTTCATTAAAGCACGACTGAGGGAGAAATCCCTTCATGCTTACTTTCGAGCTTACACCAGCATTTCAAGCTAAGTTTAAACTCCCATAAACTACTTTTAAACCATTTCAAAGCTGAAATCTACGTTCTCACTCACCGACAACGTAATGCCTCATTCGCTTACGTAAAACACTCCTCCCAAAGCTTCTGAAGCGACACTTCAAGCTTGAGGATCAACCTCCCTTGATTTCACCACACAAAAATAGAGGATCCAATGCATCAAAATACATTAACAAAACCAGCAACAAAATTCCATAACAATCCTCTACTAACACTAGCCGAAACCTTCCCAAACTACCAAAATCAACATCAAAAACCTTCCATACTTAACCCAGCCAAAACCTAAAGGTTTAATCCGTTAATTAACTTCCATTGAAATCCAAAAACAACCTAACACATACTTATACTTCCAACATTCATTAATCAATCAAAACTCACCAAAGACATAACACTAGCAACCTAATCAATTAGAGATTCACATAGTTTCAGGATTCCAATATTAAAGCCAACTTGTTAACATTATAAAACATCAAAATTAAGTTTATATTCAATCAAGAACTTAGCAAAATAGATTTGAAACAAAAATCACATAATCTCATCAATTAAACCTTGATTTAACCAATTTCCATAATTAAATTTTAGAACTCATTATAAAACACTTATAAAGGATCAATAACTTGGGAATTTTAGTAAATAACCATACATTAGAGGAGAAGGACGAAGCTCACCTCTAATGTTGACTTTTCTCCTTAATTGTGTTGGTTTACATGAGACAACAAGATGAAAACAATAAGGTTTTGATAGGAAACAATTAAGAACTCATTTGACAATAAGGTTTTGAAGAAGAGAAGAGTGGTTGGCTGAAGAGAATTTGAGAGAAAATCTTTTAGGGAAAAGTTAGTTATGTAGGTTTGACATTTTGGAGCTAATGACCAAAATGTAACATGTGCAAAATAGTTCTTGGTGACTAAATTGTAAAAGATCAAGACTTAGAATCTTTAGGGAGCCTTGACCAAGAGTCTCATTCAGACTTTTCCCCTGTTGCGTGTGATAAGTGCTACGCAAATGTGTAAGTATACACGTTGCAAGTAATAAAGTGATATGAGTATCGAGTATCGTCTCCACAGGGATTGGTTTGGGCCACTTTGCTTAAGTTACTGCACTGAAAATAAAAACACAATTGATAATAGAGGTTTTAATTAACGAGAAAAGTAAAAGCAATAAACTAAAAGAATAGAAGAAAGAAAAAGAGAGAGATAGGCCAGGTTATCGTGAGTTGAGGTGTGATAGTCGATTGGATCGTCTTGGTAAAAGAGTGCAAGGGCAACTCAGTTGCCGTGGCAACTTGCACAGCGGGGTTGCCTTGGCAACTAATCGATGGTTGCCTGGGCGACTAGCTGGGCAACTACTTGGGCTTATGGACAGCAACTTCAAGGTTGGGCAGAGCGTTCTTCAATGATTTCTTCTTATCCCTAAGTCGAAACTCTAGCTACTTGTGCATGCCTTGATAATACATCCCTGCGTGAATCAAGGGTGAACAACAACCAATCTTGCGCTCCTCTTAGCCGTTGAAATCCTTAACTTATTCCTAAGCCGGATTAATCTTCACCATCAATAGATTGAATAAAGACCATACTCATTCGTTTCTTGAATCTAACTCTCCCGATATTAGATAAATAGATGAAGTTACGAGATCCTCTCCCAATTCACTCGCAAACAAGAATAAAAGCCAAGAATGAGTAAACCTTGAATAGAAAAGTGCAAACTCTTATTACCTAAACAAAATCTAATTGTTTCTCACAACAACAAAACACAATAACCCCAACCAATCAAGTTAGTTCATGGTTGGGTTCAAAAGATATACTAAGAATAATCCCCAAACCATGAATCTAATGGAAGCAAAGAAGAAGAAGAAATCGAACTCTCTCCCTCCTTGCTATCTTGTCAAAATTTCTCTATTTTTCTCTATATTGTTTGTCGAAATCTCCTTGCTATTTATAGGGCTAGGCCAAAGTCCTTCTTTGAGGAGGAGTTTAAGTTGGAATTAAATTATCTTTAAAGAATATAATTCTTTATTATAATTGTATTCCTACTAGAACTTCTCCTATCTTCTTGGAATTTAATTCTTCTTTAATCTCTGCATGGCAATCAAATTCCTTTGGGTTTGGGCTTTGCTCCACGTCATCTTGGGCTTGTCTAGTCATTAATTTCGACATCCCTATTGCATCTTCTCTTTGTCGACAATTGCCATGGCAACTGGCTCGGCGTCTCCTTCATGCATTGCCCTGGCAACTAGCTCGGCATATCCTTCATGCATTGCCTTAGCAACTAGCTTGGCATTGCTTTGGCAAGTGATCCTGCACATACACACACAAAAACACACCAAAGCAGCATCTTTTTCCACAAAAATCACCAAGTTATGTAATCAAGCTCAACAATGGAAAGAAACATGAATTAATGCATGAATAACTAATTATGCAACTAATATGAGCTTAAGTCTAACAATAATATGAGTAAAAAGGGTAATAAAAATAGTACTTTTGAACACTTATCACGCCCCCAAACTCGAACTATTGCTTGTCCTCAAGCAATGCAAACTAACAATTACCTGCCAAGACTTTAATCATCAAAGACATGCTTCAAACTTGAATTCAAACCTCGGAACCGTGTCACAAAGTATGATCACCTTTTAATTTTTCGGATAGCACAAAAATTACCCGGAACCAAACTATAGTGCTCGTGACAATGTGTGTGCGTAGTTGTGAACAAGTTGATTTTCAAGATTCTATGTGATCTACAGGCTTTTATTAATTTAATTATCGGGGCATTTATTTTTATTTTCACTAGAGCCAATTTCGGGCACCTCTAGCAAAGTAAGCAATTCCTCATTTTATTTTAGTCGACTAGAGCCAATTTCGGGCACCTCTAGTGATTCTTTAATGTGCATTAACTACTAGAGCCAGTTTCGGGCACCTCTAGCAAGAAAGTGCATTTACTACTAGAGCCAGTTTTTGGGCACCTCTAGCAAGAAATTAACTTTTAATTTTCAATTTTAAATTTACCCAAATTTTAAGCAACCTAAGTTCACTAAGTTTCTTTCAATCGACAAGCCACAACCGTGTAAAAGGAAAAAAATTCAGCATCATAGTAAAATTCTAAGTTCTTTTCATGCAATCCTAAAATTAAAGGTTCTTTCAATTAAGTGCAGTGGCAAAAATTCATCATTGGATATTCAACAAGTCTTAAGCAATTAAATCCAATTAAAGGCATGGCAAGTAACATATGCAACCTATATGTGATTGCTAAAGATGAATGCATGAAACTAACTAGAAACCAACACCCCCCAAACTCGAGAGAAGCATTGTCCTCAATGCACGTAAAAGTGAAACAAAATTTAAAAGAAACTAAATGAAATGAGTTAGTCAGAGAGGTCGTCACCTCGAGTGATGAGTTTCCTTCGTGCCGTTTGCTTGATTCAATTTCCGGTCAGTGGTTGAATGCTTGTGGCTGGTACCGCGTGAATAGCATTGCCTTGATTTGGTCCATGTTTGCCGATGCAGGTTTACTTGCATGTGCATCAGTAGTTGCCGAAGCCATTGTTGTTGCCTGGGCATCGCCAGTTTCTGTTGTGGTTGCTGTGGCAAGTAGTCGGCAGTAAATTTCCTTAGCATGGTGGTTGTGAGTCTTGTTGTGGAAAAGAAAACAAAGAAAACCTAAAAACTAAAGATAATGAAGAAAAATAAAATATCTCCTAAAAATAAAAATGAAAATAAAAAGAAAAAGAAAATATTGAAAGGAGAGCATGCTCAGGCATCTCCTAAAGTGACCACTTCTAATGTTACTGCATATCTGAGAAAACTTGAGAAGAGTCGTTTCCGATACTTCTTATAGTCCATCCGTACCCTCCATTGGGTGACAATATTGCCCAAAAAGAGTTGGGCCAATGTGCTCCCAGCTACTCCCCTTTTGCATTACAATTGTGGAGGTGTCTTTCTTCTTTGTTCGCTTGTAGTCCATGTATACTCTCCACCTTTCTACTATTCCTGAAGGCACAAATATATTAATAGGAAAAATTATATCCATTCTCAACCATTCAATTACCTCATTCTTGTCGACTTCTATCATGGTTGGATGTAGCCTTTGTTGTCGTGGCAATTGCTGCTCAAGCCAATTGCCGTGGCAATCAGTTGTCAAATTTTGCTTTAAGTCAAGGGAAGAATCAATTTACTGAAGAGCTTTATGAATCCAAACACCTTTTTCTTTTGGCCTCTCAAACATCTCCATCAGTAGAGATTTCGATGGCTTCAAATCTACCAACCTCGGTTCCTCAAGACATACCTGCAATGGACGAGGTGAGTTTTTAAAGAATTCAAAAGGTTCAACTATTACCTGCTCATATTCCATTGGCAAAGTATTATCATCTCGTTGATCTTGCATGTGGTCGTGTAATTGCCGTGGCAATTGTAGATGAGAGCAATCTACACATTCCTGCTTCAACATTAACGTTGTAACTTTCTGGGCATCAGGTTCCTCAGAATTTGCTGTAGTATTGTTGTTCTCAGCTTCACCGAGTGTTGTCGCGGCATTGCTCTGTTCAAGCTCCTCAATCATTGCCGAGGCAATTTGTTGTTCAAGCTCATCATGTGTTGGACAGTCTCTCTCATTGGCATCCTCTTGACTTTGAGGTTCTAGTTGTTCCTCACACATCGGAGAGATTTCTTTGTATTGCTCCTTATCCTCTTGCCTTGGGACGTCAGTATCCCTAGGAATGAATTTTTGGTGCATGTTATCCATGACATATGTGGATCTCCCCAATTGATCTTCTGAATCCCCTAAGGTTGCATCCCATTGAGTTATCCTCGTATCCATAGATTTTGATAGCTCTCGAATCTCTTCAATTGATCCGTCAAGTCTAGCCAATGAAGCTAGTAACGTTTCCTCCAAGGAATTGGAATGCTCTTGAAAAGGACTACATTGCCATGGCATATCTGTTGCTGCGGCAAAATTGTTATGGTAAAATTTTTTTTGAGCTTTTTGACCATACCATGAAGAATTTTGCTGCTGGTTCCCTCTATGGTCCTCCATGTAGTTATATGCACCGAAAATGTGAGGGAAATTTTCAAACACATGATGTTCTCCACACATAGCACAAGATTTTTCCACGGTATAAGTTCTTTGAGCTTTTCTCGGTTGGTATAGGTAATCATCAAATGGTGCAAGAAACTCTTGATTGGATTGATTCATATCTTCCAACATCATCTCTCGAATAGATCGTCTTTTATTTCCCGACATGTTGATGTCCCTTAACTTGTAGCGCACCAAATTTATTTTTTTATTTTTTGATAAAACAAACAAAAAGAAAAGTTAGTAAAACTAAGAAAAAATGCAATAACAAAAACAACTAATACCAATTGCCAATCCCCGGCAACGGCGCCAAAAACTTGTTGCGTGTGATAAGTGCTACGCAAATGTGCAAGTATACACGTCGCAAGTAATAAAGTGATATGAGTATCGAGTATCGTCTCCACAGGGATTGGTTTGGGCCACTTTGCTTAAGTTACTGCACTGAAAATAAAAACACAATTGATAATAGAGGTTTTAATTAACGAGAAAAGTAAAAGCAATAAACTAAAAGAATAGATGAAAGAAAAAGAGAGAGATCGGCCAGGTTATCGTGAGTTGAGGTGTGATAGTCGATTGGATCGTCTTGGTAAAAGAGTGCAAGGGCAACTCAGTTGCCGTGGCAACTTGCACAGCGGGGTTGCCTTGGCAACTAATCGATGGTTGCCTGGGCGACTAGCTGGGCAACTACTTGGGCTTCTGGACAGCAACTTCAAGGTTCGGCAGAGCATTCTTCAATGGTTTCTTCTTATCCCTAAGTCGAAACTCTAGCTACTTATGCATGCCTTGATAATACATCCCTGCGTGAATCAAGGGTGAACAACAACCAATCTTGCGCTCCTCTTAGCCGTTGAAATCCTTAACTTATTCCTAAGCCGGATTAATCTTCACCATCAATAGATTGAATAAAGACCATACTCATTCGTTTCTTGAATCTAACTCTCCCGATATTAGATAAATAGATGAAGTTACGAGATCCTCTCCCAATTCACTCATAAAACAAGAATAAAAGCCAAGAATGAGTAAACCTTGAATAGAAAAGTGCAAACTCTTATTACCTAAACAAAATCCAATTGTTTCTCACAACAACAAAACACAATAACCCCAACCAATCAAGTTAGTTCATGGTTGGGTTCAAAAGATATACAAAGAATAATCCCCAAACCATGAATCTAATGGAAGCAAAGAAGAAGAAGAAATCGAACTCTCTCCCTCCTTGCTATCTTGTCGAAATTTCTCTATTTTTCTCTATATGGATTGTCGAAATCTCCTTGCTATTTATAGGGCTAGGCCAAAGTCCTTCTTTGAGGAGGAGTTTAAGTTGGAATTAAATTATCTTTAAAGAATATAATTCTTTATTATAATTGTATTCCTACTAGAACTTCTCCTATCTTCTTGGAATTTAATTCTTCTTTAATCTCTGCATGGAAATCAAATTCCTTTGGGTTTGGGCTTTGCTCCACGTCATCTTGGGCTTGTCTAGTCATTAATTTCGACATCCCTATTGCATCTTCTCTTTGTCGACAATTGCCATGGCAACTGGCTCGGCGTCTCCTTCATGCATTGCCCTGGCAACTAGCTCGGCATATCCTTCATGCATTGCCCTAGCAACTAGCTTGGCATTGCTTTGGCAAGTGATCCTGCACATACACACACAAAAACACACCAAAGCAGCATCTTTTTCCACAAAAATCACCAAGTTATGTAATCAAGCTCAACAATGGAAAGAAACATGAATTAATGCATGAATAACTAATTATGCAACTAATATGAGCTTAAGTCTAACAATAATATGAGTAAAAAGGGTAATAAAAATAGTACTTTTGAACACTTATCATCCCCCTTAATTGTCTATTTTTAAATTAGTTTAATAAACAAAACAAGTTGGAGGGAATTAATTAGTCATTATTTTTTAAAACATATTTCACGTAACTAACTTTTCTCTCAACTATTTTCCTCTCAATTTTTCTCCAGCCAAACATTAGATTTTCTTCAAAGATTTAAGGTAAACCTTTGATTTAGTTCATTATTTTAACATCAAAAGATTTCTTATTGATTTCCTTTCAAAGCCTTATAATTTTATCTTTGTTTTCTCATGAAAAATCATTACAATTGGGAGAAAAAGCATCATTAGAGGTAAGGTTTCATTCTTCTCCTCTAACGAAGGGTTCTTTAATGAAATTCACAAGTTCTTGATCTTTTATGAATGTTTTCTAATGGGTTTTGATGATATAGCTATGGAAAGATGATTTAATTGAGGTTTAATTTCTTTAATTGATGGATCTTTGTTTTGGATCTGATTTGCTGGGTTTATAATGAGTTAATACTATGATTATGATGTGTTTATATGTTGATTTAAGTAATTTTAACAATAGAATCCCGAAACTAGGTGAAATGCTAAGTTTTGATGTTGATATCATTAGGTTTGTGGCTTGATTATGGGCTTAATTGGTTGTTGGTGGTTCTTTGGTATTGAAGAGATGTTTTGGATGTGAATTGATGTTGTTTTAGTGTTAATCTTGCTGGGAAGTAGCGGGAGAATAGTTAGTAAGGTTTCATCGATGATTTTGGTTGTTCTTGTTAGGCGAAAGCTTGGTTGTTGTTGGAGGAAAGTGTTGTTGTGTGTTGCTGGGGATTTTGATTCAAATAAATGCATTAATCCTATGTTTTTGTTTGGTTAGAATTAGGGGATGATGATAGCTTTGGAAGGAGTTGTGGTTGATACGAAAGCTTGTTTTTGCCTCGGCAAGGCAAGCGAGGTGTAGTTGGTGAGTGGCACTAGTTTTAAAGCTTTTCAAGAGGTTTGAAAATGATTTTTGGGGAGTTTAAATTAAGCTTGAAATGCTGGCTTAAATTCAGAAGTAAATATGATTGAATTCGCTCTCGGTTCCCGGCTTTTCCATTTTTTGATAAATCATGCTCATGTTTGAAGATAGAATTTGTTACCTATTGTTATGCATGTTTTTATGAATTGTGAAATGATTCATGTTATCCCGTGAGGTTGATTTATGGTTTTCAAGAGATTGCATCTTGATGAGGAAAATGCTATGCATTGACTATGTTTTAAAATGGGATATGCTATGGTTTATGTTGATGCATAGAAAAATAGTAGGTAAACATGGTTTTAAAGTGTATATTGGAAAGTAACGGAGCCTTTAATAATCGAATATAATTGGTCAACCAATAGAATGAGAGTGCACTATAATATGTAGCAAAATCGTACATGCGGGAGCTACCTCCATGATGCGCAGCAACATTATGTGAGTCGTCGTAGGGTGCGAAGAAACACCTTACGGGCATTTAAGGGGTGAAGCAACACCATGTGTTCTGCTGTTCTTATGGTGCGCAACAACAGCATGAGATGTATCCACATATCCGATGTGTTGGGACGTAGCCGTCCCAAGTGTTGTTTGGGACGTAGCCCTCCCATGTGTTTGATCGGGACGTAGCCATCCCGGGTCACTTGTGTGCCAATGTAAAAGATTACACGTATCATTGATTTAAATGGTTTTTGTATAAAGAGTTTTATACATGAGATTCTACTTTTGAGCATGGTAGCAAATGTTCATGATTTGAAAAGCTAACTTGAGATATGCATTGGTTTAATGCATGAGCCTTAATGATACATGTGTTAAAAGTTAAATGATTTGCTTTAGTGAGTTTTAAAGCATGAGCCTATGTTGAGCACGATGGAAAATGGTTTATTGAGGAAAAAAGATTTTCAAAGGCATTGTTTACGGTTTTGTTTTGAGCATCCCTCACTAAGCATATTGCTTACGCTATATTTTCTTAACAATGCAGAAAAGTAGATTGTTCGGGCTTCAAGAAAGCAAGTGAAAAGGTTCAAGAATTTCTCAAAGTTCAAGTATGGTTTTAACCCTTCAATAGTAATAAGTTTGGAAATGGGTGGATACCTTAATGATTTGGGAGTGTATGTTGTGAACTCTCTGGTTTTGGCACAAGTTTCTAGTGCCTAATTGGTTGTGTAAACTGCGTCTAAAGTCTGGTTTGAACTTTGATATGGTTTTTGATGTTTAACTTGGTTTGGCAATAGGGTGCATGCCTATAGATTTCCTTTTTAGAATGTGAACATGCTTGATGATGTTTTTGATAGTGGTTTGGTCCTTGATTATGTTGTGGTTGCCTAGGAAGCATGTTGAACGGTTTGGCTATCTTTGTGGTGTGTTTAAACAGCAAATTGAGATATTACAGACCCATGCATATTGGTACGCGGGGTACCGTACCGATACGGGTAGGCCAAATCAGCCTTAACGTATCAGTACGGATGGACCTGTATCAATACAGACTTAGAGGAAAATGGTTGGGCGTATCGGTACATGGGGCCGTATCGATACGGTCTTGTGTTATCTATGAATCTACCCAGTTTTGTACCTATATAGAGAGCAGGTGTACCAACACGGTGTTAGGTAAATTGGTTATTCAGAATCTTCTAATCTATTTTCTTACGTTTTAGTCCCTTAGTGTTGTAAATGCAATTAAATGAGTTTGGGTGATCAAATCAAGTTGAAATCTGACATGTGAGCATGAAACCTGATTAATTAAATATTGGTAACTTTAATTTGTTAATTAGTCACTGTAAAATGTTGGTTTCGCAAATTGATTCCTAAACTCGTAATGGGACGATTGGATGTCAATTCGACGCCCGATCAAGTCGTAGTTTCACACGTTTCCAGCATGTACATGTAAGATAATAATTATGCATCTAGAAAAGATAAAAATAAAAAAATACAAGGGTTTCTTTGGGTAAACCTTATCGGTTTACTCTAATATTCCTCGTGTGACTCGTTCGGTTCGGTCTTGTGACTAGACCAGGTCGAGGGGGTTACATTTGTTGGTATCAGAGCCAAGTTTATGAAAAATAAGGAGGTAAGATGGTTGATCTATTGATGTTTGATATGTATGGTGTTTGTTAGCATGTTGTCTGTTATATTATGGGATCATTTGAGGTTAGACATTGGGGGTACCTATTGCCATTATTGCTATTGATGTAAAGAGATTTGTTTTTAAAGAATTGAGCGTTTTGGACCTTTGCTTCTTGTTAGACTAACTATTTTTATTGTTGCATTTTATATGTTAGAACTTTATTCTATTTTTATAATGGGACCAGGATGAGAGCAAATGGTGAATGTGCGTAATGTGGTGGAAGAAGAGCATAATGAAGATATGTTGCCCCTCCTCCTCCTGCGGGTGGTGATGGAGTCGGAGATAAGGTCAGTACATGAGGTGTTGGACCTCTGGGAGCCCAGGGTCATATTATGGTGACATGACACCGTTGATTCGGGCCATTGTGAAAGCATTTCAGGCAGTAGTGGCAGGTATGCCTCCAGTTGTGCCACAACATGCGACTAATCCTGGTTTACTTTTTGAGTGCTTACGTAGCTTGGGAGGTACCGAGTTTAGAGGTTTGTCTCTGGAAGGTTACCAAGCATGGTTTGAGAGTACTCAGAGGATTCTTGGATAGATAGGGTGCACGAATGTGCATAAACTAGGTTGTATAGTATCTTTGCTTCAGGGCAATTCTTATTCATGGTGGACTACCACAATCGTGGGGATGGAACCTGAAGTGGTGACATGGGAGTTCTTTGGATCTGCTTTCTGAAGGAAATATTTGGATGCTCACTATGAAGATGAGAAAAAGTGAGAGTTCATGGCTTTGGAGCAAGGTAACATGTCTATTTCGAAGTACGAGGTTCAATTCGTCAGGTTGAGCCAGTATGCCCCTAAACTGGTTCCTGATGAGCAAAAGAGGTGTGATCGCTTCCGTTATGGTTTGGTGAAGGAAGTGAAGACTTATATGTTGGCCTCTGAGTATACAGATTTTGATGTCTTGGTTACTTGTGCCAAGGACATTGAGCAGAGCTTGGGTTTGTCCTTTCGCTAAGGGTTTTCTAGTTTCGATAAGAGAGCTACTGAGTTTGATGGTGGTAGAGATCATAGTAAGAGGTAGCGTGATAGGAGGTTCTATCCAGATTAGAGGCGTGGTAGTGGTGGTAATTTGGGCCTCGGATAGCAGGGCTAGAATGTAGTGGTTCGTGTACCTAAGTGTGGCCATTATGGGTGGCAACATTCAAGAGAGTGTTGTGGTATTCGGCATGGTTATTGGGGTTGTGGTTCGCAAGGTCACATGAGGCGTGATTGTCCTCAGTTAGCCAGACAGGCACCGGTGCATGCTGTCGAGCCTCAAAGTGGTCGTGGGTGTGGTTGAGGTAATTTCTAGCATAGGGATGATGGTCAGAGGAATGTGGCTCATGTTGTGTCAGTTCAGCCTGAAGGAGGTGGATCGTCTAGGGTGAATGCACACCGCGAGGGAAGAAATGACACGGATGTGATCGTAGGTACTTTTACTTTGCAATCCTTGTCATTACTTTCTTTGACTAATTATGGTTCCACCATCATTAGATTGAATAAAGATCATACTCATTCGTTTCTTGAGCCATTGAAATCCTTAACTTATTCCTAAGCCGGATTAATCTTCACCATCAATAGATTGAATAAAGATCATACTCATTTGTTTCTTGAATCTAACTCTCCCGATATTAGATAAATAGATGAAGTCACGAGATCCTCTCCCAATTCACTCGCAAACAAGAATAAGAACCAAGAATGAATAAACCTTGAATTGAAAGTGCAAACTCTTATTACCTAAACAAAATCCAATTGTTTCTCACAACAACAGAACACAATAACCCCAACCAATTAAGTTAGTTCATGGTTGGGTTCAAAAGATATATAAAGAATAATCCCCAAACCATGAATCTAATGGGAGCAAAGAAGAAGAAGAAATCGAACTCTCTCCCTCCTTGTTATCTTATCGAAATCTCTTCCTTCTTGTCCTTTGGAGTTGTCGAAAATCCTCTCTCCTTTTGCTATCCATGATTGTCGAAATTCCCTTCTTATTTATAGGGCTAGGGCAAAGTCCTTCTTTGAGGAGGAAGTTAAGTTGTAATTACATTATCTTTAAAGAATATAATTATTTATTATAATTGTATTCTTACTAGAACTTCTCCTATCTTCTTGGAATTTAATTCTTCTTTAATCTCTGTATGGAAATCAAATTCCTTTGGGTTTGGGCTTTGCTCCACGTCATCTTGGGCTTGTCTAGTCATCAATTTCGACTACCATATCACCTTTGCTCATGTCGACAATTGCCATGGCAACTGGCTCGGCGTCTCCTTCATGCATTGCCCTGGCAACTAGCTCGGCATCTCCTTCATGCATTGCCCTGGCAACTAGTTCTAGCCTTGTTTAGGCAAGTGATTCTGCACACACACAAAAAACACACCAAAGCAGCATCTTTTTCCACAAAAATCACCAAGTTATGTAATCAAGCTCAATGGTGGAAAGAAACATGAATTAATGCATGAATGTCTAATTATGCAACTATTATGAGATTAAGTCTAACAATAATATGAGTAAAAAGGGTAATAAAAATAGTACTTTTGAACACTTATCAGGGAGCTCCGGTGTTGTTTGTGAAGAAGAATGTTAGCACAATGAGAATGTGCATCGATTATCAACAACTGAACAAGTTGAAGATACAAACAAGTATCTCTTTCTGCAAATTGACGACCTATTCGATCAATTTTGTGGTGTTACGGTGTTTTCCAAAATAGATTTGAGATCAAGATATTACCAGTTGAAAGTGAAGGGTAATGATGTGCCAAAGACAGTATTTCGCACCTGCTACAAGCATTATGAATTCTTAGTGATGCAGTTTGGGTTGACGAATGCACCTGCAGCTTTCATGGATATGATGAATAGAGTGTTCCATGAGTTTCTGATCAGTTTTTGGTGGTCTTTATTAATGGCATCCTTGTTTACTCTCGTATCAAAGAGGATCACGATAGGCATTTACGGGTTGTTTTGCAATCCTTGTTGGACAATCAGCTTTATGCTAAGCTAAGTAAATGTGAGTTTTGGATTAAGGAAGTAGTGTTCCTTGGTCATGTTGTTTTAGTTGAGGGGATTTGTGTGGATCCTCAAAATATTGAAGCAGTTGTGAGTTGGAAGTAACCTAAGTCAGTGATAGAGGTACGCAGTTTCTTGGGTTTAGCTGGATATTATCGTCGTTTGATGGATGGGTTCTCTAAAGTTGCTACCCCATTAACAAAGTTGTTTCAAAAGGATGTTAAGTTTGAGTGGACAAAGGCGAGGCAACAAGCTTTTGAGAAGTTGAAGGATGCTTTGACACAAGCTCCAATCTTGATTCAACCCGGGTCAAGAAAAGAGTTTGTGATTTATAGCGTGCATCCTATATGGGGTTAGGGTGTGTGTTGATGCAAGATGGTATAGTGGTAGCTTATGCATCGAGACAGTTGAAGGTACACGGGCGCAATTATCCTACTCATGGCATTGAGTTACTTAAGGATTATGATCTATCAATCGTGTACCATACAGGTAAGGCTAATGTGGTAGTCGATACTTTGAGTAGGAAAGTGGCTGTAGAGTTATGAGCCATGTTCGCACAATTGAGTGTATCGCGAGATGGCAGGTTGTTGGCTGATTTGCAAATGAAGCCTTCCTTGATTCAGCTAATTAAGGAGAAGTAATTGCTTGATGATTCGTTGGTACCGCATGTTACGGACATTACAGAAGGCAACCCAACGTAGTTTTGTTTTAATGATGATGGTGTTTTATGCTTTAATGGTCGAATAGTTGTGCTGGAAGATGTTGAGTTAAGGCGCTCTATTTTGACTGAAGCGTATAGTAGTCCTTTTGCTATGCATCCCAGTAGTAACAAGATGTATCATGGGTTGAAAGATGAGTACTATTGGGTTGGGTTAAAAAGGGATGTTGTGGAGTTTGTGAGTAAGTGTATGGTCTGTCAAAGGGTAACAGCTGAGCATCAGTTTCCATCCGGGTTGTTGCAACCGTTAAGGATACTAGAGGGGAACAACGGAGAAGGTAAAGATCATTTGCGATCTTTTGAGAAAGGCTTCGGATCGACAAAAGTCTTATGCGGATTTGAAGCATAAGGAAGTTGAGTATGGAGTGGGTGATAAAGTGTTTTTGAAGGTTTCGCATTGGAAGAAGGTGATGAGGTTTGGTCGGAAAGGAAAATTAAGTCTGAGGTTTATTAGACCATATGAAGTGTTGGAATGTGTTGGTCTTGTTGCTTATAGGTTGAGGTTGCCACCTGAGTTTGAAAAAATACATGATGATTTCCATGTATCCATGCTTTGGAGGTATCAGTCGGATCCGTCGCATGTTATGCCTATTGAGGAAGTTGAGTTAAATCTAGATTTGACCAATGATGAGGAACCATCAAAATCTTGGATATAGATAGTAAAGTGCTTTGTGGGAAGGTCATTGAGTTGGTTAAAGTGTTGTGGAGGCACTGAGGTGTGGTGGAAGCTACATGGGAAAAAAAGGATGACATGAAGAAGCAGTTTCCTTATCTTTTTGCATCAGGAAAAATTTCAAGGTTGAAATTTCATAAGTGGGGGGGGGTAGTTGTAACACCCCGATATTCCAAGGAGTTATCCAGGTTAGGCTCGGTGTTCCATTTGAACCATTTCGGCGATTTAGACTAGTTTCGGGAATAATTCGGTTTAAATGGTTTTTGAATGAAATTAATTATGGAAAAAATGTTTTAAAATCCTTATTTAATATATAAGTGATTTTGGTGGAATCAATTTTGGAATATGTAATTTGGAGGTTTGACATTTTGGAAATAGTGACCAAAATGTAAAATGTGCAAAACTATTTTTAGTGGCTAAATTGTAAAAGATCAGGACTTAGAATCTTTAGGGAGCTTTGAACAAGAGTCTCATTTAGACTTTTCCCCCTTAATTGTCTATTTTTAAATTAGTTTAATAAACAAAACAAGTTGGAAGGAATTAGTCATTATTTCTTAAAACATATTTCACGTAACTAACTTTTCTCTCAACTATTTTCCTCTCAATTTCTCTCCAGCCAAACATCATACTTTCTTCAAAGATTTAAGGTAAGCCTTTGATTTAGTTCATTCTTTTAACATCAAAATATTTCTTATTGATTTCCTTTCAAAGCATTATGATTTTATCTTTGTATTCTCATGAAGCAATTGGGGGAATGCATCATTAGAGGTAAGGTTTCGTTCTTCTCCTCTAATGAAGGGTTGTTTAATGAAATTCACAAGTTCTTGATCTTTTATGCATATTAACTTATGGGTTTTGATGGTATAGTTATGGAAAGATGATTTAATTGAGGTTTAATTGCTTTAATTGATGGATTTTTGTTTTGGATCTGATTTGTTGGGTTTATAATGAGTTAATACTATGATTATGATGTGTTGATATGTTGATTTAAGTAATTTTAACAATAGAATCCCGAAATTAGGTGAATTGCTAGGTTTTAATGTTGATATCTTTGGGTTTGTGGCTTGATTATGGGGTTAATTGGTTGCTGGTGTTTCTTTGGTGTTTAAGAGATGTTTTGGATGTAAATTGATGTTGTATTAGTGTTAATCTTGCTGTGAAGTAGCTGAAGAATAGTTAGTAAGGTTTCGTCGGTGATTTCGATTGTTCTTGTTAGGTGAAAGCTTGGTTGTTGTGGGAGGAAAGTGTTGTTGTGTGTTGCTGGGGATTTTGATGCAAAGAAATGCATTAATCCTATGTTTTTATTTGGTTAGAAGCGGGGGATGATGATCTGATAGCTTCGAAAGAAGTTGCGGTTGATCTGGAAGCTTGTTTTAGCCTCGTCAAGGCAAGCGAGGTGTAGTTGGTGAGTGACATTGGTTTTAAAACTTTTCATGAGGTTTGAAAATGATATTTGGGGAGTTTAAATTAAGCTTGAAACACTGGTTTAAACTCGGAAGTAAGTATGATCGAATTTGCTCTCGGTTTTTCTATTATTTTGATAAATCATGCTCATGTTTGAAGATATAATTTGTTACCTGCTGATATGCATCTTTTTATGAATTGTGAAATGATTCATGTTATCCCATGAGCTTGATTTATGGTTTTTAAGAGATTGCATCTTGATGAGGAAAATGCTATGCATTGACTATGTTTTTAAATGGGATATGCTATGGTTTATGTTGATGCATTGAAAAACAGTAGGTAAACATAGTTTGAAAGTTTATATTGGCAAGTGAAGAAGCCTTTAATAATCATATATAATTGGTCGACCAATAGGATGAGAGTGCACTATAATATGTAGCAAAATCGTTCGTGCGTGAGCCACCCTCCCACATGTTGTTTGGGACGTAGCCCTCCCATGTTTTGATCGGGACGTAGCCATCCTGGGTCACTTGTGTGCCAATGTAAAAGATTGCATGTATCATTAATTTAAATGGATTTTGTATAAAGAGCTTTATACATGAGATTCTACTTTTGAGCATGGTAGCAAATGTTCATGATTTGAAAAGCTAGCTTGAGATTTGCATTGGTTTAATGCATGAGCCTTAATGATACACATGTTAAAAGTTAAATGATTTTGTTTAGTGAGTTTTAAAGCATGAACGTATTTTGAGCATGATGGAAAATGGTTTATTGAGGAAAATGGTTTTCAAAGGCATTGTTTACTGTTTTGTTTTGAGCATCCCTCACTAAGCATATTGCTTACGTTCTATTTTCTTAACAATGCAGAAAAGTAGATTGTTCAGGCTTCAAGAAAGAAAATGAAGAGGTTTAAGAATTGCTCAAAGTTCAAGTATGGTTTATCCATTCAATAGTAATAAGTTTGGCAATGGGTGGATACCTTAATGATTTTGAAGTGTATGTTGTGAACTCCCTAGTTTGGGCACAAGTTTCTAGTGCCTAAATGGTTGTGTAAATGGCGTTTAGTCTGGTTTGAACTTTGATATGGTTTTTGATGTTTAACTTGGTTTGGCAACAGGGTGCATGCATATAGATTTCCATTTTAGAATTTGAACATGCTTGATGATATTTTCTGATGTTTTTGATAGTGGTTTGGTCCATGATTATGTTGTGGTTGCCTAGGAAGCATGTTAGAATGGTTTGGTTATCTTTGTGGTGTGTTTAAATAGCAAATTGAGACATTACAGACCCGAGCATATTGGTACGCGGGGCTCTGTATTGGTACGGGTAGGCCAAATCAGGCTTAACGTATGGGTACGGATAGACCCGTATCAATACAAACTTAGAGGAAAATGGTTGGGCGTATCGGTAAAGGGGGCCGTATCGATACAGTCTTGTGTTATCTGTGAATTTCCCCAGTTTCTTACCGATACAAGAGCATGTGTACCAATACGGTGTTAGGTAAATTGGTTATTCGGAATCTTCTAATATTCTATTTTCTTACGTTTTAGTCCATGAATGTTGTAAATAAAATTAAATGAGTTTGGGTGATCAAATCAAGTTTAAATATGACATGTGAGCATGAAACCTGATTAATTAAATATTGGTAACTTTAATTTGGTAATTAGTAGCTATAAAATGTTGGTTTCGCAAATTGGTCCCAAAACTAGTAATGGGACGATTAGATGTCAATTTCGACGCTCGATCAAGTCATAGTTTCACAATTTTCCAGCATGTACATGTAAGATAATATTTATGCATCTGAAAAAGATAAAAAAAATACAAGGGTTGTTTATTGGGTAAACCATCCTAGTTTACTCTAATATTCCCCGTGTGACTCGTTCGGTTCAGTCTTGCGACTAAACCGGGTCGAGGGGGTTACATTTGTTGGTATCAGAGCCAGGTTTACAAAAACTTACAAGGTAAGATGGTTGATCTCTTGATGTTTGATATGTATGGTGTTTGTTAGCAAGTTGTCTGTTATGTTATGTGATGATTTGGGGTTAGACATTGGGGTACCCATTGCCATTATTGCTATTGATGTAAACAAATTTGTTTTTAAAGAATTGAGCATTTTGGACACTTGCTTCTTGTTAGCCTAACTATTTTTATTGTTGCATTTTATATACTAAAGATTCATTCTATTGTCATAATGGGACTGAGATGAGAGCAAAGGGTGAATGTGCGTAATATGGTGGAAGAAGAGCATAATGAGGACCGAGTCAGAGCTGGAGTCGGTGCGGGAGGTGTTGGACCTCCAAGAGCCTAGGGTCATGCTATGGGTGACATGACACCATTGATTCAGGCTATTGCGGGAGTATTTCAAGCTATAGTGGCGGGTATGCATGTAGTTGTGCCATAACCTATGGCTAATCCTAGTTTGCCTTTGGAACGCTTACGTAGCTTGGGAGGTACCGAGTTTAAAGGTTTGTCTCCGAAGGGTTCTAAGGCATAGTTTGAGAGTACTCAGAGGATTCTTGGACAGATGGGGCGCACGAATGTGCGTAAGCTAGGTTGTATAGTATCGTTGCTTTAGGGTGATTCTTATTCATGGTGGACTACCACAATCGCGGGGATGGAACCTGAGGAGGTGACATGGGAGTTCTTTGGATCTGTTTTTCGAAGGAAATATTTGCGTGCTCGCAATGAAGTTGAAAAAAAAGTGAGAGTTCATGGCTTGGTGCAAGGTAACATGTCTGTTTTGGAGTTCAAGGTTCAGTTCGTCAAGTTGAGCCAGTATGCCCCTGGACTGGTTCCTAATGAGAAAAAAAGGTGTAATCGCTTCCGTTATGGTTTGGTGAAGGAAGTGAAGACTTATATGTTGGCCTTCGAGTATACAAATTTCGATGTCTTGTTACTCGTGCCAAGGACATTCAGTAGAGCTTGGGTTTGTCCTCTCGCTTAGGGAATTCTACTTCTGGTAAGAGAGTTGCTGAGTTTGATGGTGGTAGAGATCGTAGTAAGAGGTAGTGTGATAGGAGGTTTTATCCGGATCAGAGGCATGGTGGTGGTGGTAATTTGGGCCGCAGACAGCGAGGCCAGAATACAGTGGTTCGTGTACCTAAGTGTGGTCGTTGTCAGTGGCAACATTCTAGAGAGTGTTGGGGTAGTTGGGATGGTTGTTGGGGTTGGGGTTCACAAGGTCACATGAGGCATGATTGTCCTCAGTTAGCTAGACAGGCACCAGTGCATGTTATCGAGCCTCAGAGGGGTCATAGGCGTGGCTGAGGTAATTTCTAGCGTAGGGAGAATGGTCAGAGGAATGTGGCTCATGTTGTGACAGTTTAGCCTGAGGGAGTTGGACCGACTAGGGTGTATGCACACAGCGAGGGAATGAATGACACGGATGTGATCGCAGGTACTTTTACTTTGCAATCTTTGTCATTGCTTTCTTTGATTGATTCTAGTTCCACGCATTCATACATCTTGCATGAGTACACATAATTTCTTGATATACCGGTTGAGTATCTAAATGAGGGTATGCAAGTGATGAGTTCTTTTGGCGAGACAATTATGGTTAGGAAATTGTATAAGAGGTGTTCGTTGATGGTTCAAGGATATGAGTTTGCTGTAGACATGATGGAGCTACCTTTCTATGGTTTTGATGTTATTCTTAGGATGGATTGGTTGGCTGAGCATAGGGTTGTGGTAGATTGTGAGACCAAGCGAGTATCGTTGAAGTTGGCCGATGATTATGAAGTTATAGTGGCGGGCGAAAATGTAAAGTTCTTGTCCAATGTTGTTTCGGTAATGGAAGTGCAAAAGTTGATGAAAGAAGGATGTCATGCATATTTTGCATATGTTATCAATCCGAATATGAAGGAGGCATGTCCCCAGGATATTCAGATAGTTTGTAATTTTTCGGGGGTGTTTCCGGAAGAGTTGCCTGGTTTGTCTCCAGATAGGGAGGTAGAGTTATATATTGAGACGTATTTAGATACGGATCCGGTGTCCATTGCTCCGTATCGCATGGTACCCAAGGAGCTAAAGGAGTTAAAGACGCAACTTCAGGAGTTGCTAGACCGTGGGTTCATTCGGTCTAGTGTGTCACCTTGGGGAGCTCCGGTGTTGTTTGTGAAGAAGAAAGATGGCACAATAAGAATGTGTATTGATTATTAGCAACTGAACAAGTTGACAATAAAGACAAGTATCCTCTGTCGCGAATTGACGACCTATTCGATCAATTTTGTGGTGCTACGGTGTTTTTTCAAAATAGATTTGAGATCAGGATATTACTAGTTGAAAGTGAAGGGTAAAGATGTACCAAAGACAACATTTCGCACCTTCTACGGGCATTATGAATTCTTTGTGATGTCGTTTGGGTTGACGAATACACCTGCATCTTTTATGGATATGATAAATAGAGTGTTTCGTGAATTTCTTGATCAGTTTGTGGTGGTGTTTATTGATGGCATCTTTGTGTACTCTCGTACTGAGGAGGATCACGATAGGCATTTGCAGGTTGTTTTGCAGACCTTGTTGGACAATCAGCTTTATGCTAACCTAAGTAAATGTGTGTTCTGGATTAAGGAAGTAGTATTCCTTGGTCATGTTGTTCCAGCTGAGGGGATTCATGTGGATCCTCAGAAAATCGAAGCGGTTGTGAGTTGGAAGAAACCGTAGTCAGTGACAGAGGTACGCAGATTCTTGGGTTTAGTTGGATATTATCATCGTTTAATGGATGGGTTCTCTAAAATTGTTGCCCCGTTAACAAAGTTGTTGGAAAAGGATGTTAAGTTTGAGTCGGCAAAGGCGAGGCAACAAGCTTTTGAGAAGTTGAAGGAAGCTTTGACATGAGCTCCAATCTTGATTAAACCCGAGTCAGGAAAAAAGTTTATGATTTATAGAGATGCATCCTATGTGGGGTTAGGGTGTGTGTTGATGCAAGATGGTAGAGTGGTAGCTTATGCATCATGACAGTTGAAGGTGCACAAGCACAATTATCCTACTCATGACATTGAGTTAACAGCGGTGGTGTTTTCGGTAAGGATTTGGAGACATTACCTTTATGGTGAGAAGTGTGTGGTGTATACGGATCATAAAAGCTTGAAATATTTAATGTCACAGAAGGAGTTGAATCGTAGGCAACGAAGGTGGTTAGAGTTACTTAAGGATTATGATCTATCGATCGAGTATCATCCGGGTAAGGCTAATGTGGTGGCTGATGCTTTGAATAGGAAAGTGGTTGTAAAGTTGAGGGCCATGTTCGAGCGATTGAGTGTATCGCTAGATGGCGGGTTGGTGGCTGAGTTGCAAATGAAGCCTTCCTTAATTCAGTTGATTAAGAAGAAGTAGTTGCTTGATGATTCGTTGGTACCGCATGTTACGGACATTGCGGAAGGTAACCCAATGGAGTTTTGTTTTAATGATGATGGTGTTTTATGCTTTAAGGGTCGAATAGTTGTGCCGGAAGATGTTGAGTTAAGTCGCACTATTTTGATGGAAGCGTATAATAGTCATTTCACTATGCATCTCGGTAGTACCAAGATGTATCTTGGGTTGAAAGTTAAGTACTATTGGGTTGTGTTAAAAAGGCATGTTGCAGAGTTTGTGAGCAAGTGTATGGTTTGTCAAAGGGTAAAAGCTAAGCATCAGTTTCCATCCGGGTTGTTGCAACTGTTGAGGATACTGGAGTGGAAATGAGAGAGAATCACCATGGATTTTGTGTCCGGTTTGCCTTTGACCCTGTCAAAGAAGAACTCTATTTGGGTGATTGTTAACCGTTTTACAAAGTGTGCACATTTTGTGCCGGTACATACGAAGTATACCTTGGATAGGTTGGTGGATTTGTATATCGCTGAGATTGTGCGTTTGCATGGTGTGCCTAAGTCCATAGTGTTTGATAGGGATCCGAGGTTTAAAACGAGGTTTTGGGAATGTTTGCATCGAGCCTTGGGTACGCGGTTTATTTTTAGTACACCTTATCATCCTCAGACGGATGGCCAGTCTAAGCGAGTTATCCAAGTGTTGGAAGATATGTTGCGTTGTTGTGTTATCGAGTTTCAAGGTTCTTGGGAGAAACAAGTGCCTTTGGTGGAGTTTGCTTATAATAACAGTTATCAGGATAGTATACAGATGGCACCTTATGATGCTTTGTATGGAAGAAAATGTATAACGCCTTTGTGTTGGGCGGAGGCAGGGCAAAAGTTGGTTTCTTTGTCAGATTTGCTTAAGGGAACAACGGAGAAGGTAAAGATCATTTGTGATTGTTTGAGAGAAGCTTCGGTTCGGCAAAAGTCTTATGCGGATTTGAAGCATAAGGAAGTTGAGTATGGAGTGGGCGATAAAGTGTTTTTGAATATTTATCCTCGGAAAAAGGTGATGAGGTTTGGTCAGAAAGGCAAATTAAGTCCGAGGTTTGTTGGACCATATAAAGTGTTGGAAAGTATAGGTCTTGTTGCTTATAAGCTGAGGTTGCCACCTGAGTTGGAAAAGATACATGATGTTTTCAATGTATCCATGCTTCGGAGGTATCGGTCGGATCCATCGCATGTTATGCCTATTGAGGAAGTTTAGTTGAATCTAGATTTGACCTATGATGAGGAACCGATCAAAATCTTAGAGATAGATAGTAAATTGCTTCGTGTGAAGGTCATTGAGTTGGTTAAAATGTTGTGGAGGCACCGAGGTGTCGAGTAAGCTACGTGGGAAAGAAAGGATGACATGAAAAAGCAGTTTCCTTATCTTTTTGCATCAGGAAAAATTTTGAGGAAGAAATTTCTTAAGTATGGGAGAGTTATAATGCCCCGATTATGGGCCTAGGAGTTAGCCAGGTTAGGTTGGGTCTTCCGTTTGAACCATTTCGGCGATTTACACTAGTTTCGAGAATAATTCGGTTTAAATGGTTTTTGAACGAAATTAATTATGGAAAAAATGTTTTAAAATCCTTATATAATATATAAGTGATTTTGGTGGAATCAATTTTGGAAAATATAATTTGGAGGTTTGACATTTTGGAACTAGTGACCAAAATGTAATATGTACAAAACTGTTTTTAGTGACAAATTGTAAAAGGTCAGGACTTAGAAACTTTAGGGAGCTTTGACCAAGGGTCTCATTCAGACTTTTTCCCCTTAATTGTCTATTTTTAAATTAGTTTAATAAACAAAACAAGTTGGAGGGAATTAATTAGTCATTATTTCTTAAAACATATTTCACGTAACTAACTTTTCTTTCAACTGTTTTCCTCTCAATTTCTCTCCAGCCAAACATCCGATTTTCTTTAAAGATTTAAGGTAGACCTTTGATTTAGTTTATTCTTTTAACATCAAAAGATTTCTTATTGATTTCCTTTCAAAGCATTATGATTTTATCTTTGTTTTCTCATGAAAAATCATTGCAATTGGGGGAAAAGCATCATTAGAGGTAAGGTTTCGTTCTTCTCCTCTAATCAAGGGTTCTTTAATGAAATTCACAAGTTCTTGATCTTTTATGAATGTTCTCTAATGGGTTTTGATGGTATAGTTATGGAAAGATGATTTAATTGAGGTTTAATTGCTTTAATTGAAGGATCTTTGTTTTGGATCTGATTTGTTGGGTTTATAATGAGTTAATACTATGCTTATAATGTGCTGATATGTTAATTTAAGTAATTTTAACAATAGAATCCCGAAACTATGTGAATTGCTAAGTTTTGATGTTGATATCTTTGGGTTTATGGCTTGATTATGGGGTTAATTGGTTGTTGGTGGTTCTTTGGTGTTGAAGAGATGTTTTTGGATGTAAATTGATGTTGTTTTAGTGTTAATCTTGCTGGGAAGTAGCTGGAGAATAGTTAGTAAGGTTTCATCGATGATTTTGGTTGTTCTTGTTAGGCAAAAGCTTGGTTGTTATGGGAGGAAAGTGTTGTTGTGTGTTGTTGGGGATTTTGATGCAAAGAAATGCATTAATCCTTTGTTTTGCTTTGGTTAGAAGCAAGGGATGATGATCCGATAGCTTCGGAAGAAGTTGCAGTTAATTCGGAAGCTTGTTTTCGCCTTGACAAGGCTAGCGAGGAGTAGTTGGTGAGTGGCATTGGTTTTAAAGCTTTTCAAGAGGTTTGAAAATGATTTTTGGGGAGTTTAAATTAAGCTTGAAACGCTAGTTTAAACTTGGAAGTAAGTATGATCGAATTCGCTCTTGGTTCTCGGCTTTTCTGTTTGTTTTTTTTTTGATAAATCCTGCTCATGTTTGAAGATAGAATTTGTTACCTACTATTATGCATGTTTTTATGAGTTGTGAAATGATTCATGTTATCCCATGAGGTTGATATATGGTTTTCAAGAGATTGCATCTTGATGAGGAAAATGCTATGCATTGACTATGTTTTAAAATGGGATATGCTATGGTTTATGTTGATGCATTGAAAAATAGTAGGTAAACATGATTTAAAGTGTATTTTGGCAAGTGACAAAGCCTTTAATAATTGGATATAAAGGATGAGAGTGCACTATAATATGTAGCAAAATCGTGCGTGCGTTAGACACCTTCATGATGTGCAGCAACATCATGTGATTTGTCGTAGGGTGCGAACCAACACCTTACGGGAATTTAAGATGTGAAGCAACACCATGTGTTCTGTCGTTCTTATGGTGTGCAACAACACCATGAGATGTATCCGCATATCCAATGTGTTGGGACGTAGCCCTCCCACATGTTGTTTGAGATGTAGCCCTCCCATGTGTTTGATCGGGACGTAGCCATCCCGGGTCACTTGTGTGCCAATGTAAATGATTGTATGTATCATTGATTTAAATGGATTTTGTATAAAGAGCTTTATACATGAGATTCTACTTTTGAGCATGGTAGCAAATGTTCATGATTTGAAAAGCTAGCTTGAGATTTGCATTGGTTTAATGCATGAGCCTTAATGATACATGTGTTAAAACTTAAATGATTTTCTTTAGTGAGTTTTAAAGCATGAGCCTATGTTGAGTATGATGGAAAAGGGTTTTCAAAGGCATTGTTTACAATTTAGTTTTGAGCATCCCTCACTAAGCATATTGCTTACGTCTTTTTTTCTTAACAATGCAGAAAAGTAGATTGTTCGGGCTCGAAGAAAGCAAGTGAAGAGGTTCAAGAATTTCTCAAAGTTTAAGTATGGTTGTAACCCTTCAATAGTAATAAGTTTGGCAATGGGTGGATACCTTAATGATTTGGGAGTGTATGTTGTGAACTCCCTAGTTTTTTGCATAAGTTTCTAGTGCTTAAATGGTTGTGTAAATTGCCTTTAAAGTCTGGTTTGAACTTTGATATGGTTTTTGATGTTTAACATGGTTTGGCAATAGGGTGCATGCCTATAGATTTCCTTTTTAGAATGTGAACATGCTTGATGATGTTTTCTTATGTTTTTTATAGTGGTTTGGTCCTTGATTATGTTGTGGTTGCCTAGGAAGCATGTTAGAATGGTTTCCCTATCTTTGTGGTGTGTTTAGACAGCAAATTGAGATATTACAAACCCAAGCGTATTGGTATGCGGGGTACCGTATCGGTACGGATAGGCCAAATCAGGCTTAACGTATCGGTACGGATGGATCCGTAACGATACGAGCTTAAAGGAAAATGGTTCGGCATATCGGTACACGGGGTCGTATCGATACGGTCTTGTGTTATCTATGAATCTCCCCAGTTTCGTATCGATACGGAGGGCAAGTGTACCAATACGGTGTTAGGTAAATTGTTTATTCAGAATCTTCTAATGTTCTTTTTCTTACATTTTAGTCTCTGAATGTTGTAAACGCAATTAAATGAGTTTGGGTGATCAAACCAAGTTGAAATCTGACATGTGATCATGAAACCTAATTAATTAAATATTGGCAACTTTAATTTGGTAATTAGTCGATGTAAACGTTGGTTTCACAAATTGGTCCCTAAACTCATAATAAGATGATTGGATGTCAATTCGACGTTCGATCAAGTTGTAATTTCACACGTTTCCAGCATGTACATGTAAGATAATAATTATGCATCTAAAAAAGATAAAAAGAAAAAAAATACAAGGGTTGTTTATTGGGTAAACCTTCTCGAGTTTACTCTAATATTCCACGTGTGACTAGACCGGGTCGATGGGGTTACATTTGTTGGTATCGAAGCCAGGTTTACGAAAAATTGGGAGGTAAGATGGTTGATCTCTTGATGTTTGATATGTATGGTGTTTGTTAACTTGTTGTCTGCTATGTTATGTGATGATTTGGGGTTAGACGTTGGGGTACCCATTGCCATTATTGCTATTTATGTAAAGAGATTTGTTTTTAAAGAATTAAGTGTTTTGGACCCTTGCTTCTTGTTAGCCTAACTATTTTTATTGTTGCATTTTATATGCTAGAGATTCATTCTATTTTTATAATGGGACCGAGACGAGAGCAAAGGGTGAATGTGTGTAATGTGGTGGAAGAATAGCATAATGAGGATATACCACCCCTCCTCCTCTTGGGGATGGTAATAGAGTCGGAGCTGGAGTCGGTGCAGGAGGTGTTGGATCTCTGGCAGCCTAGGGTCATGCTATGGGTGACCTGACACCGTTGATTCAGGCCATTGCGGGAACATTTCAGGCTGCAGTGGCGGTTATGCATTCAGTTGTGCCACAACTAATCCTGGTTTGCCTTTGGAGCACTTACGTATCTTGGGAGACATCGAATTTAGAGGTTTGCCTTCGGAGGGTTCCGAGACATGGTTTAAAAGTACTCAGAGGATTCTTGGATAGATGGGGTGCACGGATGTGCGTATGCTAGGTTGTATAGTATCTTTGCTTCAGGGTGATTCTTATTCATGGTGGACTACCACAATCGCGGGGATGGAACTTGAGGAGGTGACATGAGAGTTCTTTGGATATGCTTTCCGAAGTAAATCTTTGGGTGCTCGCTATGAAGATGAGAAAAAGCTAGAGTTCGTGGCTTTGGTGCAAGGTAACATATCTGTTTTAGTGTGCCTAAGTCCATAGTGTCTGATAGGGATCCAATGTTTATAGCGAGTGTTTTGGAATGTTTGCATCGAGCCTTGGGTGCGCAGTTGATTTTTTGTACATCTTATCATCCTTAGACGGATAGACAGACTGAGCAAGTTATCCAAGTGTTGGAAGATATGTTGCGTTGTTGTATTATCAAGTTTCAAGGTTCTTGGGAGAAACAATTTCCTTCGGTGGAGTATGCTTATAATAACAGTTATCAGACTAGTATACAAATGGCACCTTATGACGCTTTGTATGGAAGAAAGTGTAGAACGCCTTTGTGTTGGGCGGAGGCTGCGCAAAAGTTGGTTTCTTTGTCAGATTTGCTTAAGGGAACAACAGAGAAAGTAAAGATCATTTGTGGTCGTTTGAGAGAGGCTTCGGATCGGCAAAAGTCTTACGTGGATTTGAAGCGTAAGGAAGTTGAGTATGAAGTGGGTGATAAAGTGTTTTTGAAGGTTTTGCCTTGGAAGAAGGTGATGAGGTTCGTTCGGAAAGGCAAATTAAGTGCAAGGTTTATTGGACCATATGAAGTGTTGGAACGTGTTGGTCCTGTTGCTTATAGGTTGAGGTTGCCACCTGAGTTGGAAAAGACACATGATGTTTTCCATGTATCCATGCTTCGGAGGTATCAGTCAGATTCGTCGCATGTTATGCCTATTGGGGAAGTTGAGTTGAATCTAGATTTGACCTATGATGAGGAACTGATCAAAATCTTGGATATTGATAGTAAAGTGCTTCGTGGGAAGGTCATTGAGTTGGTTAAAGTGTTGTGGAGGCACCGAGGTGTCGAGGAAGCTATGTGGGAAAGAAAGGATGACATGAAGAAGTAGTTTCCTTATCTTTTTGCATTAGGAAAACTTTTGAGGATGAAATTTCTTAAGTAGGGAAGAGTTGTAACGCCCCGATTTTGAGCCTAGGAGTTAGCTGGGTTAGAATGGGTGTTCCGTTTGAACCATTTCGGTGATTTAGACTAGTTTTGGGAATAATTCGATTTAAATGGTTTTTGAACGAAATTAATTATGGAAAAAATATTTTAAAATCCTTATTTAATATATAAGTGATTTTGGTGGAATCAATTTTGAAAAATATAATTTGGAGGTTTGACATTTTGGAACTAGTGACCAAAATGTAAAATGTGCAAAACTATTTTTAGTGACTAAATTGTAAACGATTAGGACTTAAAATCTTTAGGGAGCTTTGACCAAGAGTCTCATTCAGACTTTTCCCCTTAATTGTCAATTTTTAAATTAGTTTAATAAACAAAACAAGTTTGAGGGAATTAATTAGTCATTATTTCTTAAAACATATTTCACGTAACTAACTTTTCTCTCAACTATTTTCCTCTCAATTTCTCTCCAGCCAAACATCAGATTTTCTTCAAAGATTTAAGGTAAACCTTTGATTTAGTTCATTCTTTTAACATCAAAGATTTCTTATTGATTTCCTTTCAAAGCATTATGATTTTATCTTTGTTTTCTCATGAAAAATCATTGCAATTGGGGAAAAAACATCATTAGAGGTAAGGTTTCATTCTTCTCCTCTAATCAAGGGTTCTTTAATGAAATTCACAAGTTCTTGATCTTTTATGAATGTTCTATAATGGGTTTTGATGGTATAGTTATGGAAAGATGATTTAATTGAGATTTAATTGCTTTAATTGATGGATCTTTGTTTTGGATCTGATTTGCTGGGTTTATAATGAGTTAATATTATGATTATGATGTGTTGATATGTTGATTTAAGTAATTTTAACAATAGAATCCCGAAATTAGGTGAATTGCTAAGTTTTGATGTTGATATCTTTGGGTTTGTGGCTTAATTATGGGGTTAATTGGTTGCTGGTGGTTCGTTGGTGTTAAAGAGATGTTTTTGGATTTAAATTGATGTTATTTTAGTGTTAATATTACTGGAAAGTAGTTGGAGAATAGTTAGTAAGGTTTCATAAGTGATTTCGGTTGTTCTTGTTAGGCGAAAGCTTGGTTGTTGTGGGAGGAAAGTGTTGTTGTGCGTTTCAGGGGATTTTGATGCAAATAAATGCATTAATCCTCTAATTTCCTTTGGTTAGAAGTAGGGGATGATGATCCGATAGCTTTGGAAGGAGTTGCGGTTGATCCGAAAGCTTGTTTTTGCCTCGGCAAGACAAGCAAGGTGTAGTTGGTGAGTGGCGCTGGTTTTAAAGCTTTTCAAGAGGTTTGAAAATGATTTTTGGGGAGTTTAAATTAAGCTTGAAATACTGGTTTAAAATTGGAAGTAAGTATGATCGAATTCGCTCTCGGTTCACAGCTTTTCCATTGTTTTGATAAATCATGCTCACGTTTGAAGATAGAATTTGTTACCTACTGTTATGCATGTTTTTATGAATTGAGAAATGATTCATTCATGTTATCCCATGAGGTTGATTTATGGTTTTCCAGGGATTGCATCTTGATGAGGAAAATGTTATGCATTGACTATGTTTTAAAATGGGATATGTTATGGTTTATGATGATGCATTGCAAAACAATAGGTAAACAAGGTTTTAAAGTGTATATTGGCAAGTGATGAAGCCTTTAATAATTGGATATAATTGGTCGACCAATAGGATGAGAGTGCACTATAATATGTAGCAAAATCGTGCATGTGTTAGCCACCTCCATGATGCACAGCAACATCATGTGAGTCCTCGTAGGGTGCAAAGCAACACCTTACGAGCATTTAAGATGCGAAGCAACACCATGTCTTTTGCCGTTCTTATGGTGCGCAACAACACCATGAGATGTATCCGCATATTCGATGTGTTGGGATGTAGCACTCCCACGTGTTTTTTAGGACGCAGCCTTCCTATGTGTTTGATCGGGACGTAGCCATCCCGGGTCACTTGTGTGCCAATGTAAAAGATTGCATGTATCATTGATTTAAATGGATTTTGTATAAAGAGCTTTATACATGAGATTCTACTTTTGAGCATGGTAGCAAATGTTCATGGTTTGAAAAGCTAGCTTGAGATTTGCATTGGTTTAATGCATGCGCCTTAATGATAAATGTGTTAAAAGTTACATGATTTTCTTTAGTGAGTTTTAAAGCATGAGCCTATGTTGAGCATGAAGGAAAATGTTTATTGAGGAAAAAGGTTTTCAAAGGCATTGTTTACAATTTTGTTTTGAGCATCCCTCACTAAGCATATTGCTTACGCTTTATTTTCTTAACAATGTAGAAAAGTAGATTGCTCAGGCTTCAAGAAAGCAAGGGAAGAGGTTCAGGATTTTAACCTTTCAATAGTAATAAGTTTGGCAATGAGTGGATACCTTAATGATTTGGGAGTTTATGTTGTGAACTCCCTGGTTTTGGCACATGTTTCTAGTGCCTAAATGGTTGTGTAAATGGCCTTTAAAGTCTGGTTTGAACTTTGATATGGTTTTTGATGTTTAACTTGGTTTGGAAATAGGGTGCATGCCTATAGATTTCCTTTTTAGAATGTGAACATGCTTGATGATGTTTTCTGATGTTTTTTACAGTGGTTTGGTCCTTGATTATGTTGTGGTTGCCTAGGAAGCATGTTAGAATGGTTTGGCTATCTTTGTTGTGTGTTTAAACAACAAATTGAGACATTACAGAACCAGGCGTATCAGTACGTGGGGTACCATATCGGTACGGGTAGGCCAAATCAGGCTTAACGTATCGGTACGAATGGACCCGTATCAATATAGACTTAGAGAAAAATGGTTGGGCGTATCGGTACATGGGGTCGTATGATACGATCTTGTGTTATCTATGAATCTGTCCAGTTTTGTACCGATACGGAGAGCAGATGTACCGATACGGTGTTAGGTAAATTGGTTATTCAGAATCTTCTAATGTTATGTTTTCTTACGTTTTAGTCTCTGAATGTTGTAAACGTAATTAAATGAGTTTGGGTGATCAAATCAAGTTGAAATCTGACATGTGAGCATGAAACCTGATTAATTAAATTTTGGTAACTTTAATTTGGTAATTAGTCACTGTAAAATGTTGGTTTCGCAAATTGGTCCCTAAACTCGTAACGAGATGATTGAATGTCAATTCGACGCCCGATCAAGTCGTAATTTCACACATTACCAGCATGTACATGTAAGATAATAATTATGCATCTAGAAAAGATAAAAATAAAAAAATACAAGCGTTGTTTATTGGATAAACCTTCTCGGTTTACTCTAATATTCCCCGTGTGACTCGTTCGGTTCGGTCTTGTGACTAGATCGGGCCGAGGGGGTTACAATCCAATTAAGGAGAAAAGTCTAATATTAGACTTTGGGCAAATAGCTCCTTAAAGATTCAATATTTTGACCCTTTACAAAACAGTCACTAAGAACTTGGGAATTTTAGTAAAGAACCATACATTAGAGGAGAAGGACGAAGCTCACCTTTAATGTTGACTTCCCTCCTTAATTGTATTGGTTTACATGAGAGAACAAGATGAAAACTATAAGGTTTTGATAGGAAACAATTAAGAACTCATTTGACACTAAAAGATTGAGGAAATCAATAAGTTACCTGAACATTTTGAAGAAGAGAAGAGTGTTTGGCTTAAGAGAATTTGAGAGAAAATCTTTTAGATAAAAGTTAGTTACGTAAAGTTTGCTTAGGAAATTAAATTAATTTCCAAAATCTATTTATACTCTTCCCAAATATATTAAAATAGCCAATTAAGGAGAAAAGTCTAATATAGGCTTTGGGCAAATAGCTCCTTAAAGATTCAAAGTTTTGACCCTTTACAAAGCAGTCACTAAAAATAGTTTTCATTCTTTATATTTTGGTCACTAGCCAAAATGTCACATTTCTGAATTCCATTTTTCAAAATTGACTTTACCAAAAATAGTCATTTATTAAATAATGTTTTTTAGATATTTTCCCAAATATTTTCTCACTCAAAAATATTTATTCTAATTTTAATCGTGAATCTGAGTTATAGTTTATTAGATCTTTAACTTGGTCCATCAGACCGTCTAATTAGCCTATAAATCACTATACTCAAAACCAAGGCGTTATAGTTTATAGAGAGAGAAGGTGTGGAGAGAGAACAAAAATGAAAGAATGAAGAAAAAAAGGAATGGTTTATTTGAGAGGGGCTTTATATAGTGGTGCCTAAACACAGTGTTTTGGTGCAGGCTGGATCTCAGTATCCACGCCCTACTCTCAGGATTTAATGATTTTTGCCCCAAATTTTTTAATCATTTCAATTCGGTCACAATTTTTAATAAAATCAAATTTGTGGTTTAATTTTCTTTCAATTTAGTCAAGTTTTTTAATTAAATTATTTAACTTAAATGCAATATGAATATTAATTAATGCATTTTTTTATTAAAAGCATATAATATTAATTGTTTGACTAATACACCTAGCTTAATTTAAGTTTAGTTTTAAAGCCTTAGTTTAGGTTTCTTTAATTATAACTTCAATAATTGAAATGGGGTAGATAATTATAGAAAATTAATGACTATTTATTGAAAAAATTTCGAGTTTAAATTTAAATGGTATCCTAAAGCAATGAGATGTTATTCAACATGAACTCTTAAATAGAATATTTAATATTCATTAAAACCCTAAAAAATTATTAAATTACTTAGATTAATAAATAGAGCCTTAATTAATTTAGGACTTTAAATAATTAGTATAATTAAGTGATGGGGAATATTATCTATAATTTTGAAGTTTAATTATGGATGCTGCTCAAAAGTAATTGAATGTTATCTCATATAAACTTTGAAATTAAATAATATTCATAGACAAATAACGCACAAACCAAATTAGATCCATTTTAGGATAGCACTTAAAATGAACTATATCATAATTAATCATGCGTAAAAAAAAACCTTTTATAAGTGGAATATATTTTTTGAAATATAAAAGGCAATGCCCTGAGTGTATAGGGGTGTTTCTAATTTAATATTCGAAACAAAAATATATTTACTTATAGAATGAACATTTCCATTTCGAATATAAAACCAACTAATAATAAATGATTAAATTAAATTCGAATTGTTATCTTAAAAAACCAAAATGCCATATAAAATTAAAGTTACCAATTTCGGGCGTTTGTGGGAGTGCTAACCATTCCCCAAACGTAATCGACTTTCGAATCCCCAATTTTTCAAAATGTGGTTATTTTAAGGTGTCTGGTCTACCAAAGTGGTCGATGTCGACTCCAAATCTTTCCAAAAAATAATTTTAAAAAAATCCTATCTTCAAAATTAAAATCGTCCAAGTTATTTTATAATTCATAAAATGGTTTCGCCAGCTTGGTGACTTCGCAGGGGACCACTTTGTGAGTCACGCCTTAATTAATTTTGTGTGGCATTTTGGCATTTCGGAATGATAATTTGAATTTAATTTCTTCATTAATTATTGGATGGGTTTATAAGAAACATGGAAATATGTCTTTTATGTGGGTGATATAACTATCATTCATGCATAAGCATTTTACCCGGGCTGTCCTTTAAATGGGAGCTAGACATTTTCTTACGTGAGGTTTTCCACCTCTCTGCGAAAATTTTGTCTTTCTTCCAGTACACCAATCTTATACACTGTGGGGTGTTCACCTCCACTATAAGGGAACACATACTCCCGAATCGATGTCTTGTTATCTTAGTAGACTGTTAAGGCTACCCAGAGTCTAAAACAAACTGCATTCTGTAAATCTAAGAGCCCACCCCACTAGAGCCATGCGAGAAACCTTAGAATTAGATAGTTTGTTGTTAAAGTTTCGTTCTTTTAAATACGCTTTTCTAGTTATTTCCTTTCCTGATATGAATTGTTTTATTGTAGCAATTTAATTTTTTGCTTATATAATTATTTTACCATACTGACACAGTTTTTTATTTTCTCTATTATTTTTTTCTATATGTGTCATATCATTGCATCATTAGAGGTATCGATTCAAGGGTCAGTCAAGTAGACAACAATCATAATGGTTGATGATCTGATAAACAAGAAGAAGACAACATGTTAGTGTGGACTTGGTCAGAAGAAACTCAATTCAAGAAAGGGGATACTATCCAGGGAAATCATGTGTCAGGAATGCAATGCTATACTCTTATAAATTATATATAACACCCCAGAAAACGGGCTGGAAAATTTGGGTGAATTATCGGAATTGGATTAGAACTTTGGGTTACATTTTAGCTAATTAATTGATTCCAAAAAATAATTTGGGTTGATTAAATTGGTTTCTGATAAATTTATCGTGGAAAATATTTTTGGAAATATTTTAACAAGTTTGTCAAAGGACGAAATTGAGTTCGAATGATTTTAAATAGATCGATTTCAAATTAAATTAGATACTGACAATTTTGCAAAAGGTTGTAAAATATTAATAATGAAAATATTGTAAAAATGAATTAAAGTGCCAGTTTAATGAAATCATTAAATCAAATAAGGAAATATCTTTCCCTCCTATTTTTAACAAAAAGAAGTTGACGGTTATAATTTTCTAAAAGATGAGGAAAAAATTTCTAAGTTTCTCTCATTTTCTTCCAAACAAAACTTAGGGATTTCTCGATTCCTTAATTATTTATACTACAATTTCATCTTCGATTATTTCTAAACAATTATGGATTAAGGATTTTGATTTCTACATCATCTTCTCAAATTTTCTTGTTGGAAATCAAGAGGGAAGTTCATATTCAAGTTAGTTTTTCATCAAGCAATGTGAGAAATTGTTCTTTAATGATTTTCTACATGATTTTGATTTTAATCTATGATTTCTCTTTCTTTGGGATAATTAAAACAAAATTCTAATGGAATTATTGGATTTTAATGGATTTTCTCATATATCTTGGTTAGATTAAAGTAATCTAATGATTTCTATGGAGTTCTAATGTTTTGTGCATGGGTAATAATAATCTATAGTTGATTTTGTAATTTAATTTTCAAAATTAATCTAATTTGTTGAATTTAGATTTGAGTTCTTAGATGGAGTGATTAGTAGAATGGTTGATTAAATTATTGGACCATATATTAGGTTGCAAAATTTATATTCGATGAAATGTCCGATAAATGTTGTATCGTAAAAAGAAAAGAAGGAGAAAAGAGTGACCCAAGCAGGGCATCATGTAAAACAGAGAAGTGGGCTGTTTATATTGTTTGCATTTATGAATAAATAATTGGTGGATGTTAATAAAAAAAGAAGGAAAGATTAAAAAGGGAAACGGCAACAGTGGCATGATTTGGATTGCACCTGCTCCTACCTTTCATTTACGTGATTTGGATTGTAGCAGTGGCGCATGATAGCACGGTGGTGCTTACTAGGTAATTGGAGTGGACTCAGTGCACAAGAGGTGTCTATTGTTAACCATGACAATTATCCTAGCGCAATGGTGCATGTGGCTTAGAGCACTGTGGTGCTTGTCTCTATCTTGGTGTTGTGAAACTTTTATGCACAGGACATTGCGGTGCTAAGTGGGTTGAACTGATTAAAGTGTTATGATGTTGCTTGTATTGTGCAGGCATAGCAGTGGTTTGTGTGTAGACAAAAATGGTGACAACGCAAAAGCGAGGAGTAAGTACTGCTCCCAGGACTAGAACACACCCGGGCACAAGGACGTCGACACATGGTGGTGGTTTGATAGATCTTGGTCGATTTGAGGAGCTTGAAGCCGTAGTGGCATCCATAAGAGTCGTGGAGCCAAATGATCGACTCTAAGCAATTGAGGAAACTAACAAGAGTTGATCCAAGCTATCAAAGATTTTGGCAGTGAAGCTAAAGACGCGCTAAGTCACGTAAAGTTCAAGCTAGATGAGATCAAGGCTCAGTTTAATTTGATGCAGATAGATATGGGAAATTCAATGATAGCTTATAAGGTTCTGAGGACTAAGGTTCCTGAACCTAAACAATATAAAGGGAACAAAGATGCCAAGGAGCTCGAGAATTTCTTGTTTGACATCGAGCAATACTTCTGGGCTACGTATACTGAAACAGATGAAGACAAGGTCCTGGCAGCCTCAATGTATTTGATGGGGGATGCCAAGTTGTGGTGGCGGTCTAAGTTCATTGATGGTGTTTGTTCCATCAAGATGTAGGAAGGGCTAAAGAAAGAGTTAATGAGCTCCCTCTTCCCTGGAATGTAGAGTATAATGCTCGGAAGAACCTAAGGGATTTGGCGCATACGAGGACTATTTGAGATTATGTGAGGGAATTTGCTATATTGATGTTGGATATCAATGACATGTTTGAGAAAGACAAGATGTTCTTTTTCCTTGAGGGATTGAAACCATGGGCTAGAGAATAGGTACAGAGACAGAGGGCTGAAGATGTAGTAGCCGCCGAATGCCTTACTTACTACAGTGACAATTCAACTAAACGTAAGGTCGTGGTATCTAGTGGAATGGTAACCCCGTGGGCAACGAGAATAAAGTGGCTAGGAGAGACAAGCCCTCCAATTGGGGAGCTAGGAAAAGGCTGTTAAATAGAGATCAAAGTCAAAACAGAGGGAATGAGGGCTATAGACAAGGTAACGGGTAAGGTCGTTTTACCCCAGGTTGCTTCCTTTGTAAGGGCCCTCATCGAGTGGTTGAGTGCCCACATAGGGGTTTGTTAAATATAGTGGAAGTTTCACATTTAGGGGGACCCAAGTAAATTCGTCTATAGAGAATAATGTTGCAGAACCATCTTAAATAGGGTCCATTCATTTCTTGACGGTGTTGCAATCTCAGCTGAGTAGTTTTAAGAAAAAGACAAAGAGGGGCTTGATGTACGTAAATGCGACAATAAATGGGAAGACATCATGGGCTCTTGTTGACACTAGAGCTACTAACACCTTCATTTCACCTACACAGGTAAAGAGATGTGTGTTGGCAGTGGCCAAAGTTGTGTGGCAAATGAAGGCAGTCATTTTGGTGGCTTCGTCTATTTGTGGGAGCTCCAAGAAAGTGATGATCAAGTTGGATCCATGGGAGGGGGTGTAGATTTTACTGTCACACCCATGGATTATTTTGATGTAGTATTGGGTCTGGATTTTATGACATCGTCTCAGGCTATCCTTGTCTTTTTCAGAGGTTATTTGATGTTCTTAGGGGATTGTCTGTGTGTAGCGCCTTCCACGATTGTCCCACAAGGTGGTAAGAAGATTTTATCGGTAATTTAATTTAAGAAAGGGGTAAACAAGGGAGAGCCTTATTTCCTAGTGTTGCTGATTTATAAAGAGGACTCGATTGTTGGGATGTTACCAAGAGGGATTTGGAAGTTATTAAAAGAGTATAGAGATGTCATGCCAGACTAGTTGCCCCAAGATCTGCCACCTTGAAGGTCTATGGAGCATGAGATTGAAATGATCTCTGGCACTAAATCTCTTGCCAAGTTCCCTTATCGCATATCCCTGCCTGAGTTATTTGAGTTGAGAAAATAGTTGAACGAACTACTTGAAGTTGGGTTTATTTGGCTGTCTATAGCGCCGTTTGGGGCGCCAGTGTTGTTTCAAAGGAAGCACGATGAGAGTCTAAGATTATGTGTAGACTATTACGCCTTAAGTAAAGTGACTATACGAAATAAGTATCCAATTCCTTTAATTGTCGACTTGTTTGATCAGTTGAGTAATGCAAAATATTTCACCTAGTTGGATCCTAGATCGGGATATCATAAAGTGAGAATGGCTGAAGGGGATGAAGCGAAGACCACTTGTGTTACTCGATATGGAGAATTTGAGTTCCTTCTGATGCCATTTGGATTGACAATGTGCCGGCTACCTTTTGTACTCTAATAAATTAGGTGTTTCGTGACTATCTTGACAAGTTTGTGGTCATTTATCTGGATGACATTATGGTTTACAGCTCTTTCATGAGGGAGCACGAGGAACACCTACGATTGGTGATGGAAAGGCTCAGAGAAAATAAGCTCTTTGTAAAGAAAGAGAAGTGTGAGTTTTCTCAAGAACAAGTTCGATTCTTGGGTCATGCCATCGGGCGGGGTCATATTCGGATGGATGAGGAAAAGATAAAAATGATTCAAGACTGGCCAACTCCAAAAAATGTCAGTGAGCTTAGATCTTTTCTTGGCTTAGCTAATTATTATAGAAGATTTGTGGAGGGCTACTTGTGAAGGACAGTGGTGCTACCGATTTATTGAAGAAAAGGGAAAAAAATATCTGGTCCAAGAAGTGCCAAGAAGGTTTTGAAAAGTTAAAATATGTGATGGTGAGTGATTGGGTTCTAGCATTGTCGGATATTGAGGGACCTCTAGAAGTAGAGATCGATACGTCAAATTATTCTATAGAAGTGGTACTCATATAGAATGACCACTCAATAGCCTTTGAGAGTCGTAAGCTAAATGGGGCAGAGACGAGGTACACCACAAAAGAGAAGGAATTGCTGGCGGTATTTCATTATTTGAGGGCTTGGAGGCATTATTTGTTGGGATCAAAGTTCATTGTGAAAACGGATAATAAAGCTATTAGTCACTTTCTTACTCAACCGAAATTAACAACAAGACAAGCTAGGTGGCAAGAGTTTCTAGTTAAATTTGACTTTGGGTTTGAGACAAAGCTGGAAAAAAAGAATTAGGTTGCAGATGTGTTAAGCCGGAGGGCAGATTTGGCAGCTCTTAGAAGAATAGCTCTGATGTCTACTTGTAGGGTAACGAAAAATGTCCAAGAGTTGATAGTAGAGAATACACAAAAAGACCCACAGGCTGTTACGATCTTGGAGATGGTAAAGAATGGTCGGTCCAAAATGTTTTGGGTGGAAAATGGAGTGTTAATGACGAAAGGTCTAGGGATGTTTGTTCCACGAGCGGGGGACCTTATGCAGAAATTAATGCATGAATGTCATGATACGCCTTGGGTAGGTCACTAGGGTTGGTGTCGTACCTTTGCCTTGTTGGAATAGGGGTATTACTAGCCACATATGCGTCAGGATGTTATGGACTACACCAAGACGTGTCTCATCTGTCAGTAGGATAAGGTGGATCGCCAAAATACCATCGGGCTTCTAGAGCCCCTATCGATAGTGGTGAGACCATGGGAAAGTATTTCTCTTGATTTTATAATGAGTTTGCCTCGTGTGGGGGATCTCGGGCCAATATTGTGGTGGTGGACCGATTCTCTAAATATGCTACCTTTATTCTGACACCCAAATATTGTTCTACGGAAGAGACAACTCGATTGGTTTTCCGATATGTGGTGAAGTATTGGGGTGTTCCGCAAAGTATAGTCAGTGATAGAGATGGACAGTTCACAAGTAACTTTTAGACAGAGTTGTTAAAGTTGTTGGGTTCTAAACTGAGTTTATCTTTGAGTTACCACCCTCAGACATATGGTCAGACAGAGCGATTTAATGGGTTGTCGAAAGAGTATATGTGGCATTTTATCAGGCTAACCAGAAAAATTGGCCTCCGTTGCTGGATATTGTACAACTTTGTTTTAATGCAAAAAAGAGTTCAGCTACTAATAAAAGTTCATTTGAAATTGTAATAGGTCAGCAGCCGCGATTACCTCACACTGCAATTGAGTCATATCGAGAGAAGTGTCCTAGGGCCTTTGATTTCACACATGAATGGCACCAAAATACTGATATTTCCCGAGCTTACCTAGAGAAGGTAGTGAAACACATGAAGAAATGGGCTGATTGTTTTCAAAGAGATCAACAATTCAAAGTGGGTGACTTGGTACTAGTCAACCTAACGGCAGAGCAACTAAGATTCCTACGGATTAGAGATCATAGGTTGGTGCAGAAGTACGAAGGTCGTTGCAAACTGTAGCGAAGGTGGGGAACAACTCCTACAAAATCAAGCGTCCCACATAGATGAAAGTTCACCATGTGTTTCATGTAAGCAATTTGAAGCCATTTCATGTGGATCCTGTAGAAGAAAGTCAGGGGCAGACCAACAGAGGTCTATTTGTACCAAACCCCTGTCACAATAGAAAGTGTAGGAGATCCTTGTTGATCGATTCATTATCGTATCTAAGAAGAAGCCAGTCTGTAAATACTTAGTTAGATGGGAAGGCCTAGAACCTGAAGAGGCAAGCTGGGAGAGAGAGCACCATGTGTTTCATGTAAGCAATTTGAAGCCATTTCATGTGGATCCTGTAGAAGAAAGTCAGGGGCAGACCAACAGAGGTCTATTTGTACCAAACCCCTGTCACAATAGAAAGTGTAGGAGATCCTTGTTGATCGGTTCATTATCGTATCTAAGAAGAAGCCAGTCTGTAAATACTTAGTTAGATGGGAAGGCCTAGAACCTGCAGAGGCAAGCTGGGAGAGAGAGCATGATTTGAAGGCTTTCAGGTGAAAGATCGAGGAGTTCCAGGTGATGCAGTTGATGAGGACGTCAACAAATTAGGTGGGGGAGGATGTTGTAGCCATCCCGAGTATAGGGCCACAACCAACTAGTTAAGAAGGTGTCCTCATTTTAGTCATTCCAATGTTTTAGGGAAAAGTGTTTTCTTTTGAAGTATTTTCATGGTTAGGGAAATGTGTCCTAGTTTCATGCATTTTAACGTTTACTCAAGTTATTTCTATAAAGCTATTTTTGCATATATATAAGGGTTGGACAATCGGTAGAGTTTGGACTGATCTACTAGTAAAGGTACGTATCCTACACACTATCGAGGTGGCCCCAACTGCCCTAGTCGATGACGTAGGTAAGTTTTCTTATGTAACCTGATACTTTTTCATCTTAATAAAATAAACCTTTTTTCTTTCCTACGGGGAAGCTGGGGGTCGACCGTGTGCATCTGTTATGCCCACGGTTTCGACTTGTTTTTTGAAGGATCTTATTGTGGCTCGAGACTAATGTGTTGCATGCTTATTTTGAGTAGATCTATCAAGAGAAAGGCTGACTTGATCGGGAAGATCCCTCTTCAAGTGTCGCACGGCTTAGCGACCGAGTGAACTAAAGGCTAAGGACATGACACACATGGCGTTGTCTAGATGCTCAAATGTTAAGGGTTTGAATATTGTGGGGTATTTTAAGAAAGTGGTTACTTTAGTGTGGTCCAATTTATATTGACCCTTGCATTTTCTTGTGGAAGATGGCAAGTGTTTAGACGAATTTTGGATAGGCGTTGAGGTGTTAGCGTCAAGGCGATAGCAAGTTGGTGAGTGCAAAAGTGTTTTGGTACTATAAAGAGGTTTGATTTACGGCCCTGGGAGTTTAGTTGAAGCCTAGCAATCTTAGCTAAGCTAGGATGTAAGTTTTCTCTATTTTTACCTTTCGAATATCGACTTGTTATGAGACTTGAATTACATATTTTAGTTTAAAAGCATAATTTGATTTACTTACTGTAAATGCATCATTTTTTATTAATATGCAAATTTTATTAAAGTATATGGATGCCTATGATCATTGAGATTTGTTCCTAGAAGGAATATGATATTTTTTTGGCAATGTGCTTTTGCAAATGAAACGGATTTGCGAAATTCATTGGAAAATAGTAAGTAAATGTATTTGAAAATGTTATATTGGCTATGTGACATAAATGATAAAGTATCAAATATAGTTGGCATGCCATAGGGTTTAAAGCGCACTATAAAATAAAGTCGAACGTTGTGCGGCTCTTAAGGTATATCAATTTAACTAGGCTACTCGGGCTGATGGTTTCTCTGGTTTATTGCAATAAGGGTGAGCCTATTTGTTATGTGTTAGCGGTGAGCCTAGCACGACGGGGTAGGGGTGAGCCTATTCTCGGCCGAAGTAAGATTAGGTGGGGGTGAGTCCACTGGGAAATCCGTGTATCTGATGTATTTTGATAAAACATATTGTTTTTGTTATAAGGATAGAGGCTAGTCTATCCGGGGTCACAATACATGACAATTTACGACAATTAATGGAAAATATTTGTTCATATGGCGGTTTATGCATGGTTATAGAAGCTTTGATGCATATGGTTATTATGCATTACATGATTTACAAAAGATTACGGGAAAATGCTTTGATTTAATTAACCATGTTTTACATAAATTTCTTAAGAATGAAATGATTGTTATGAAGCATGAAGTATATATGTTTTGAATAAGCTTGTTTTATCTAAATGCTATAGAAATGACGTGTTTTACTTGCTTTGATATGGGCTTTCTAATATCGGTTTGGATTTTGAAAATGCATTGACGTTTTACCCTTTTGACGCAATCACTAGGTATTATATGTTCATGCTCTCTTTTCTTTCGTCAAGTGAATTAAGCAGGTGCGGGGTTGTGGTTTGAGGCAAGGTGTGATCTCAAGACAAGCATTCTAACAAGTATCTGTTGGTGTTATCATTATTTGTAAAGGCAATGTGGGTTAATTATTGAGATGTCATTTTGTATATGGCTTTATCATATGGTTGGAGTTTATATTGTGTTAGATGATGACTTTCTCTAATATGTACGATGTTCGTTTATTTAATGCCGAGTACATTTTATGGATATGATCAAATGATTTAAAATGGTTTAAATAATTATTGGATTGATTGCTTGTGTTCTAAGAGTACATATGGTCATATGTTTCTATTCCTTGATTGATTTATAGCCTATGTTGAGGCCTTGACCATTGTTGCTTATTGGATAATGCTTTATATTGTAGGAAGTATGCCATTAGTTTACTCGTATAAATATGGATTGTGTTTATTAATTGGCAAAAAATTAATTGAGCCTACTAGTTTAATGATGGTATAATGTAAGAAGCATGTCAATGTTGTTTGTAAGTATTTTGGATATGTTCCAATTGGGATTCGAATCCCTAAGATGCATTTTAGCACGGCCCATATCGGTACACTTAGTGTTGGTATCAGTACGCGGGGTTATTTTAGTGATCAGTAATGAATGTGGGTATCGGTGTACATGATCGGGTTTTGGTACGCGTAACCAAGTATCGGTACGCCCTGTAGGGTATCGATTCCAATATTTGCTTCGATGTTTGTCTATATCGGTACGGTATCTTGTGTATCGGTATGACTAGTGGTTAATTCGGTTAATGGGTTTTATCATGTTTAGATTCTTTGTATTTTGGTCACCGTATGTTGTTGCATCAATTGAATAAGTAAATGATGTCCGTTTAACCTGAGATTTTGCAAGCATGCTTGTAGTGTATATAATTGCAAAAATTTTCTTTTGTAAACGTGCTGGTCCCTGTATTTTTGCCATTTTTAAGATTTAGTCCTTAATTTCGTATTTTGCTAAATTGGATGCATACTTGTTGTCCGTTGGAGCTAAAATTTGACACACTAGCCTGAAATATTATTAATTAAGTATTTGAACTTGAAACCTATATAAGTCCCTATAATTTTTGGATTTGCATTTTGGTCCTAAAATTGTTGTATTTTTAATTGAGTGCCTTATCGATGTTCGAATCGAATGAAAATTGAACCATTGCTTGTATGGACACCATAGGTCTTAACAATGCATCTATATTTTATCGGATGATAATTCGAGTAAGATTGTTCGGGTTTGCTTCGACAAACCTAATGTGATCTTCTTGGTTCATGTCTTACGACTAGGCTGGGTCAAGGGGGTTACATTTGGTGGTATCAGAGCCAGGTTAACAACCTCGGATGAATAGAGTTTAATTTGGTTATTTTGATAAAGTGATAAATGTATTCGCATGTGCACTTGTTGTTAATTTCTTATATTGGGGTTAATCAGGAATACATTTCCTATTACAAATATTGTTGAAAAGGTTTTTACAGGTTTGTCTTGGATCACTTGCTGAGCCTACACCCCAATTGTCAAGTTTAAACACTTGTAATGAGTTTGATTTATATGAGAAATGATTTATTCAGTAATTACTTCTGAGCTTAGAAAGTGTTCTCTGGGTTATTTATAGTATAAGGAAAGTGATTTTTTATCTTGAGTTGACTTGGTCCTCAATTGAGATTGGTTAAAAATGGTCTCCGAACTTGAGTGACATTGTCCTTATTCGTGACTTTATATATGGCGTTGGTCCATTGTTTCGAATATTAAAAATGGTTATTACCATCGATGTTAGCTATGTACTTTTTGAAGACAAGAAGTTAGTAAAGTGATGTAAACAAAAATGAGTATGTTGTAAGGTGTCATATCCTTGATAGTAACATCAAGATATGTAAAGTATGCTCGAGTGCTGCTCGATAAAGTTGTGACCAAGATTCTACTGAGAATTTTGGAGTATTAAGTTAATAAGGTTATGATGTATGCACTAGGAAAGAAAGTTGATGTTCAGGATTGAAACCTGACTAATAATGTAGATTGTTAAGGAGAATCTGATAGTGCCCCTAACGTCATTTCTATGAGGATGACCAATGTATGAAATATACAAAAGGCATTGGATTGAATTTCATCTTCAGAAAATCAGAATGCACAATGGAATCTTGGAATTTGTATTTTGATCAAGCAAATGGTGTGTAGCCTACTTTTCTTTCCCTGTTGCAATGTATGATGGATTCTGGCTTCACGAAATTATGCATATTAGTTAATGGTAGTTGTTTTTTGGAGCGTGTTGAGTGTTCTGAAGATTGGAGTTGATTTTTGCTATGGAGCTGTCCAAGAATGGAGTGATTTGTGCTTGTTGAGCTTTGGCTTATACTGTAATTCAATGTTTAAGGATGTTCCGGGTTCTAAATGTCTCTATTGTTTAGGAAAACTTTCATGGAATACTTTCGAGGGAGTTTTCCTTGTCCTATATTTGTGAAGTTGAGTTCGGTATTGAGACGTCCTTTGGTACAGCTCCAAAATCTTTTTGTGTCGTGTTGACGGGTATTAAGGAAATGTATGAGTTAGGGGAGTGATTGTGATAATGGTTGGTTTATGGATATGTTTGATTAGAAGTTCTAATTTTGGAGGCACCAGTGTGATTGTTAACGAGAATGGTGCTTGAGACCATTTGGTTGGTATGATTTTATAGTTATGTCGTGTAGACGGTGAATCATTAGCGTCATTCAAGGTTGCGGTGAGTTTAGTATTCTGTGAATACTTGTTTTCGTGAGTAGCAAAAGTAGTGGTATTCTCATGTATGATGGTACTGAGATGGATCTTGATCGACAACTAAGAAATGTTTAGTAGGCTTTTGTAGCCAAGCGAATGTTTGTTCCTGATTTGGGTAAGTGCATGTTTTGGCAAGTTGGAAGGAATATTGGTTTTGAGAATGTTATTAGTAAGTGTGAACAGTTGAACATTCATAGTGCATAAACACTTATATGTATATATTTGGGCATGACTTTAGAGGTTTGCATAGATATGCATAGACATCTATGAGGGCATATAAGTAATCATGCATACATATGTTCACACTTACGAATGACTTTTTCAGACGCCGATGAGATAATGGTGTAAGTACTGTAGCAAGGATAATTGAGTTCAAGCGAGGAGATTCTTTGAGGTCTTACAAATTGTAGAAGGTGTTATAGGTTGATTCTCAGAAGTTTTAATTGTGCTGAATTTGAAGTCACCAAGGTTGGTGTCAAAAGTACGTGGTTTTCTAGATTAGTTGATTCTTATCAGTGTTTTTTGAGGAATCTTAAGTTGATGTTGCACCGTTAGAGAAGTTGCAGCAGTAGATGTTCTTTTTGAATTAGATGATTTGCTACGTTCCAGTTGGGATCATGGCTTGAGTTTAGTTTGTTAATTAATTATGGGTTAACAATCGAATGTGTTATAAAATGAATTTGGTGAATTGGTTATGGCTAATGTTTTGGAAGGTTATTTAATTAGTTTATCAAATAACAAGAATTATGTTTTTGATAAATTTTAGAAAGAGAAAGAGAGAGAGAATTTGTTTTTAAAAGTGACTTTTGTAAATTAAATAGAAAGGAGACATGGACTAAGAATCTTTAGGGAGCAGTTTCACCCTTTGTATTTTAACAAACTCAATATTCTTTTCTTAAAAAAACTACCAATGGATAACATTTTTCTTAAAATCGGGGATTCTTTAAAAAAATTCTCTACTAAAAACCATTGTTTTCATATCTTTTATTTTCCTAAAATGTTTTTTTATAAATCAATTGATATTTTGATCTCATTTCTAATATGATAAACCTATTTGATTTTGATATAACTTTAATGAAAAATATTTTTGGACTTAAGCTAATTTGCAAAAATATTTCAAAAATCCATAAACCCATAAAATATGTTTGAAATGTTTTCAAAGGGTTTTTGACATGTTTTAAATGTTTTTAAGCAACCAAAGTGTTAAAAACTGGTCCTGAGTATTGATACGGTTTAACTCGTACCGATACCCAGAGGACCCCATATCGATACGGTTTTAAGAATACCGATACGATTTTTCATCCCCAAGTTTTCCAAATTCTAATAGCCAATCTCCATACCGATAGAAGCCTAGCTCTATCGATATGACAGGGACCATACCGATACCAAGTATTGAGTACCGATACCCAGTGCATTTATTGCCCAACAGCTCTTTCTTCTTTAGGTAGCATACCGATTCCAGCACTCGTGTACCGATACGCCTTACTTCAGAAGTGCATTAAAGCCTAGAATTAAAGTCCCTAACATCTCTTAACAACCCCCAATGGCTAGCGACTTCCATGAAGTCATTAGAGGGTTTTCTTGTTTGTAGAACACACTTGTGAGCTTAATTGTCAAGAAACCAACTACCAGCATTCAATGATAGAGAAAGTGTTTTAGTGCTTTAATTGTCAATTTCTTTGTAGAACACACTTGTGAGCTTAATTGTCATATATGCTCAAGTGTTAGGTTTTGGGTGAGAGCTTAATTGTGCAAACATTGTACATTGTGAGGGTTTTCTTGTATGCTATTTGTTTATCTCTTGTAAGTGAGGGTTTTCTCAAAGCTTTGGCATATAAGCTTTGAGGATGTAAAGGTTTCTTCTTGAACCTAGAAAAGGGGAAGAAATTCATAGTGAATTTGGGAAAATCCATAGTGGGGAGCTAAGGTAGTGGATGTAGAGCTTGGTTAGAAGCTTTACCACTATAAATCCTTGTGTTCAAATTTTATTTTCCCTAGCTTTCACTACAAACATCTAAGAACCAATTCACCCCACTCTTGGCTATCTTTGTTGATCGTTTAAGCCTCCCAACAATTCGTATTAGAGCTTCATTTGTACGTCGGATTAACATCCTAGAGTGGATCTTTGAGGTTTTTAACCATTCTACATCAACTGGAGTTCATGGCGTAATCCATCGATAGGCCTCCTTTCTTCGATGAGGCCAACTACGCCTATTGGAAGAATAGGATGATGTACTTCATGAGAGCCAAATGCTATGGAGAAGTGATTTCGGAGGACAAGCTTGTGAGGAAGTTGATTTGCTCACTTCTCGACTCATGAGATTCCAAGAATACCGCCATCATAGAAGCAAATAATTTGTAGGAGCTCAAGCTTGACGAGCTTATAGGATCTTTGCTCACCCATGAAATGATGATGTCCAAGGGGAAGAAGAAGATAGTAGAGCAAGGCATTGAATACTTGAATGTTGTTGTTCTCAAAACCTCCTCAAGAATTCAAGAAGATTCAACTGAAGAGGAAAGTGAAGATGAAGAAGAAGAAGAAGAAGAAGAAGAGATGGCAATGCTCTTTAAGAAGTTCGCCCGATTCATGAAATACCATAAGGAAGAATTAAGGCATGAATCAAAAATGAAGAGAAGCGATGCCATCATATGCTTCGAGTGCAAGAAGACAGGGCATACCAAGTACGATTGCCCTCGTTTCAATAAGAAGGGATCAAGACATAAGAAGAAGGCATTTGTGGCTACATGGAGTGATGAAGAGGACTCCACCAAAAATGAGGTAGCCCATCTATGTCTTATGGCCATCCAAGGTGAAAAGGTAACTTCTAACTCGTCAAATTTAAATTCTTATACTTTCAATGAGTTACAAATCTACTTATGATGATTTAATTTTACAGTTTAAAGCTTCATTTTTGAAAAACAAGAAATTGGTTTCAAAACTAAAAATCGATGATTTACTTTCCAAAACTAATTTAGAACTTGAAAGACAACTTGATCAAATGCAAGTTATTTTTAAAGATTTTGAAGTTAAAATTTCAAACTTGCAAAATTTTCTTTCTAAAGTTCAAGAAGATCATCAAAGGGAAATTGATGATCTCAAAAAGAATTTGTTTAACAAAAATGTTCAAAAATGAGAAGTTGGAGGTAGCTCCAAATCAAATTTTGTTAAGAAATTTTTTTATCAAAGATAATTTAGTTCCCCTAGATTTTTAAATGGAAAATGTGTTCGAAACATTTGGGTCCCAAAAGGACTCATTGTTTCATAGAAAAATGAAGACATTGAAAAATGGATTCCTAAGGGGACTAAATTTTTTGAGACTAATGCCATTGGATCCAAAGAAATTTGGATAGCAAAAATTACTTGATTGTCTTTTGTAGGTGTGCTTGAGCCATTGATGATCAAAGTCAAATCTTTGAAGCTTATGACACACAAAAGAGGAAAGACACTTGGAGAATGAAGGCTTAACATCCTACCTTGGTTCAAATGGTACATTTATTTTCATGCAATTTTTCTTGATCATGTGTTCCATGTCTAGTTTCATGTTGATCTAAGCATGTTTGTATGACTCCATGTTGTGCATAATTGCATATAGTTAGGGGGAGTCTCTATTTGCATGAGTTACATGTTTGGTGAATTTGGTGAAATTCATGCTTTTGTATGTTTAAGTGTGTTATCTTGAGAAGCATGTTGTTGTTTTGTAGAAAAAATGATCAAAATGCATATCTAAGACTTAATAGAGCCTTTGTAACTTTTAATTAAGTTCTAAGGCCTTTAAAGTTGATTTTGTTTCATTTTCACCAAATTTCGTGCCTTCAGTACTGGTACAACCTAGACCATACCGATATGACCTTCAACCAGTACCGATACGATCTCCTTCATACTGGTACGCACAGTCAAAAAGGAACTGTTTTGACCCTTTTTGCCATGCCCTGTATGCTTATTTGAGTATCTTGATAAATGACATGTTTAAATTGAATTTCTTGGTTTATTTGCTTTGATTATTTGAAATTCAATTGTATTTCTCTTGAATTGTTAGACGAACAATTTACTTGATGCTTGATTAAGGGAGAGCCATTTTAAAATTCTTTTCATAATAATTTTGTTTGGTCTCTTTTTCTCTAAATGTTATCTTACGCCAACAATTGATATTTCCTATCAATTGGTACTAATTTTTCCAACAACCGGTGTTTTTGAACTTAAATGTGATTTCAAACTTAGTTTTGAAACTATTTTTGATATAACAATAAGGGAGGAGATAGGTTTGAAAAATTAAATGTAAAAAAACGAAAAGGGGGAACATTAAATATTTTCAAAAATACTCTTTTTCTAAAAATATTTTTCTAAGGGAGAGTTTCACAAAAAAAATATCCAAGTGGTTTCATTATATCAAAAAATGAGGAGATTGATAAACCTATTTGATTTTGATATAACTTTAATGAAAATGTTTTTTTGACATAAACTAATTTGCAAAAATATTTTAAAAGTCCATAAAGTTGAAAAATATGTTTGAAATGTTTCAAAGGGTTTTGACATGTTTTTAAATGTTCTTAAACAGCCAAAGTGTCAAAAACTGATCTTGAGTACTGATACGGTTTCACCCGTAATGATACCTAGACGACCCTATATCGATATGGTTTTAAGACTAATGATACAATTTTTCATCCCCAATTTTTCAAAATTCCAGTAGCCAATTTTAAACCAATAAAGGCCTAGTCATATCGATACGAGAGGGACCATACTGATACTAAGTATCGCGTACTGGTACCAGTGCATTTATTGCCCAACAGCTCTTTCTTCTTTAGGTAGCATACTGATACTAGCACCCGTGTACCGATACGCCTTGCTCTAGAAGTGCGTTAAAGGCTAGAATTGAAGTCCCCAATGGCTCTTAACAATCCCCAACGACTAGCAACGACCATGAAACCATTAGAGTGTTTAAAAGACCTCTCCAAGCATCCATGGAAGAACAAAGAAACCAACTACCAACATTCAATGATAGAGAAAGTGTTTTAGTGCTTTAATTGCCAATTTCTTTGTAGAACACACTTGTGAGCTTAATTGGCATACATGCTCAAGTGTTTGGTTTTGGGTGAGAGATTAATTGTGTAAACATTGTATCTTGTGAGGGTTTCCTTGTTTGCTATTTGTTTTTCTCTTGTAAGATAGGGTTTTCTCAAAGCTTTGGCGTATAAGCTTTGAGGTTGTAAAGGTTTCCTCTTGAACCAAGAAAAAGGGAAGAAATTCATAGTGAATTTGGGAAAATCCTTTGTGGGAAGCTAAGGTAGTGGATGTAGAGCTTGGTTAGAAGCTTGACCACTATAAATCTTTGCGTTCAAATTTTATTTTCCATAACTTCCACTACAAACACCTAAAACCCAATTCACTCTCTCTTGGCTTTCTCGGTTGATTGTATGAGCCTCCCAACATAATCTATTTTCATCCAAATGATTTATAAACATAGGTAAATCCATAGATTTTGGTTAACAACGATTTTCACGTTAGAATGCAAGGGGAAGCTCATTTTGGTTGTACTGCTATCAAGCAAGGTGAGTTATAGTTTCTTATTGACATTCCACACGCTTTGTGTCCTTAATCTATTATTTCTACTAACATTTGTGATTAAAATGAATTTAATTGAGTTAAATTGTTTTATAATGGTTTCAAGAGCAAATTATGGTTAGGTTGTTCAAACCTAATAATTTCTATTTGGTACCAATGATTTCTTATTGGTTGATAATAATCTAAATATTGGTTTTTCAAGTTTAGACCCAGAGTTAGTTTAACTTCCTAATTGAGATAGATTTTCTCTATGGATTATGGCAGATGTATGGTTAAGAGGAACTTTTGTTGTTTAGTTGCTATTGTTGGGAGTTATTTGTTGATTGCTGCTATGATTTCAAGTTGAGTTTCGGTTATAAGAGCTGATTGGATTTTAGAATGGTTTGGTTTTTCAAGTTTGGTGTAAGTTGGCGTTGGTTTTGGAGTAAAAATCATATACTTTTTGTGCGGATTAAGACAATGAGAAACCGGATATCATATGGGTGGTCGAGTGTTTTTGGAGTTTCTCCGTAGATGAAGGCTATATAGAAAATAGTTCGTAATGGTGTGTTGAATCAAGTTTGAATAGACGATATGCAGATAAATGGGAAGACCGGTTTTGTGACATGTTGTGTCAAGATGGTTTTGAGCTCAAATGTGTAATTGGTGATTTTCCTACATTTTTATGGTGAAGTTTGATTGATCATTTTCTTGTTCTAGTAAGGAGAAAGTTGAGAATTTGTTGGTTCTACCATTGGTAAGGGATGTTTTTGATTGGGTCTCTAGCAATTAGGTGTTTCTCATCGAGACGATTAAATTTGTGAAAGTTATGCGGTGTATGTGTAACCGAGGAAGTTGTTGGATGAGGGAAGGTCTGTATATGTATTGTTTCCTTTAGGCAAATTTCGAGGACGAAATTCCTTTTAGAGTGGGAGAGTTGTAACACTCCAGAAAACGGGCTGGAAGATTTGGGTGAATTATCAGAATCGAGTTGGAATTTTGGGTTAGGCTTTAGCTAACTAATTAATTTAAGAAAATAATTTGGATTGATTAAATTGGTTTCCGATAAATTTATGGTGGAAAATATTTTTGAAACTATTTTAATGAGTTTTTCAAAAGACGAAATTGAGCTTGGGTGATTTTAAATGTATCGATTTGATATTAAATTAGATAGTGAGTATTTTGCAAAAGGTTGTAAAATATTAATAGTGGCAATATTGAAACAATGCATTAAAGTGCTATTTTAATGGAACTATTAAATCAAATAAGGAAATATATTTTCCCTCTTGTTTTTAACAAAAAGAAGTTCACGGTTATAATTTTTTAAAAGATGAGAAAGATATTTTCTAAGTTTCTTTCATTTTCTTCCAAACAAAACTTAGGGATTTCTTGATTCGTAAATTATATCTACTTCAATTTCTTCTCTATTTATTTCTAAACAATTGTGGATTAAGAATTTTGAATTCTACATCATGTTCACTATTTTTCTTGTTGGAAATCAAGAGGGGAGTTTATCTTCAAGTTGGTTTTTCATCAAGCACGGTGAGAAAATGTTCTTTGATGATTTTCCACATGATTTTGATTCTTAATCTATAATTTCTCTTGCTTTGGTATAATTAAAACGAATTTCTAATGGAATTATTGGATTTTAATAGATTTTCTCATATATCTTGGTTAGATTAAAGTAATCTAATGATTTATATGGAGTTTTAATGTTTTGTCCATGGGTAATAATAATCTAAAGTTGATTTTGTAATTTAATTTCCGGAATTAATCTAATTGGTTTTAATTTAGATTTGAGTTCTTAAATGAGGTAATTAGTAGAATAGTTGATTAAATTATTAGATCATATATTAGGTTGCACAATTTATATTCGATGAAATGTGAATAAAAGAAGGGAGAAAAGTGCGACCCAACCAGGGCATCGCGTAAGACAGAGCAGTGGGCTGTTGATATTGTTTGCATTTATGAATAAATAATTGGCGGATGTTAATAAAAAAAGAAGGAAAGATTAAAAAGGGAAATGGCAGCAGTGGCTTGATTTGGATTGCCTTTCATTTGTGTTGCGGGCGCGAGTCGGAGGTGCAGTAGGGCATGGCGTTGTGTAGATGCTCGAATGTTAGGGGTTTAAATGTTGTGGGGTATTTTAATAAAGTGGTTACTTTAGTGTGGTCCAATTTATATTGATCCTTGCATTTTTTTGTGGAAGATGACAAGTGTTCGGACGATTTTCGAATAGGCATTGAGACGTTGGCGTCAAGGTGATAGCAAGTTGGTAAGTACAAATATGTTTTCTTACTATAAAGAGGTTTGATTTATATCTTTGGGAGTTTAGCTAAAGCCAAGCAAGCTTAGCTAAGCTTGGAAGTAAGTGTTCCCTATTTTTGCCTTTCGAATATCGGTTTCTTATGAGACTTGAATTACATGTTTTGGTTTAAAAGCATGATTTGATTTACTTACTGTAAATGCATCGTTTTGGATTAATATGCAATCTTTATCAAAGTATATGGATGCCTATGAGCATTGAGATGTATTTCTAGAAGGAATATCATGTTGTCTTTGGCAATGTGGTTTTGCATATGAAACAGATTTATGAAATTCATTGGAAAACAGTGAGTAAATGTATTTGAAAATGTTATATTGACTATGTGACATAAATGAGAAAGTACCAGATATAGTTACTTTTCTCTATTTTTTCCTTTCGAATATCGGTTTCTTATGAGACTTGAATTACATGTTTTGGTTTAAAAGCATGATTTGATTTACTTATTGTAAATGCATCGTTTTGGATTAATATGCAATGTTTATCAAAGTATATGGATGCCTATGAGCTTTGAGATGTATTTCTAGAAGGAATGTCATGTTGTCTTTGGCAATGTGGTTTTGCATATGAAACGGATTTATGAAATTCATTGGAAAACGGCGAGTAAATGTATTTGAAAATGTTATATTGACTATGTGACATAAATGAGAAAGTATCAGATATAGTTAGCATGCCATAGAGTTTAAAGTGCACTATAAAATAAAGTCGATCGTTGTGCGGCTGTAAACACTAATTTTTGCCCAGGTTAATGACCCATTTTTTATTACTTATCTTACTTATCTATTTATCCTTATTATCATTATTATTATTATAATGCAAATCTAAAAACCCGAAACATATTTTAAATAGAAGCCCAATCAAATATAAATAAAAGAGTCATTTATATAAAATATACCAATCCATTAACATAAATAAAATAAAGGCCAAGTTTATATAATAGCCCGTTTACATTATTAAAACCCCAAAAAATATATACACATTACATAATGCCCGTTTGGCCCAAATCCTAAACCCTGATATGATGACAAAGAAAACCCTAATGTGCCTTTTTTGTTTGCAGTTGTCTCATCACAACCGTGAGATCTAAATTAGATCTGACGCTGCATATCCTGGCAAAGGCGTCCCCTTGGCTTCAACATGAACCGCACGTGCGACTCTTCGGCTACCCCACACGAGCGTGGGGGTCAGCGTGATGCTTTAGCTTTCCCATACCGTTCAGATTACCACGTCAACCGGAAGGATCACCAACCACTAGGATTTCTCCCTCTAGTCCACTCATCCTCATTGTAACATCCTAAATTTATAATTGTAACATCCTATGTGTATAAATGTAATCTTTAAATTGTTATGTCTTAAGTAGAATTATTGTTAATTCTTCTTAAAGGTTTAATTTGGACCAAATTGAACTACTTGAGACTTAGGGGATGTAGAACCGAAAGGACCAAAGTGTTAGAGTTCAAAATTGGATGTTTGCACGGCAAACTTGAAACTCATCTAGAGCTTGATGACTTGGCCTTTTGAGTGTAGAACATGTAGTCTTCCATTCAATGAAGGGAGACAAACAAATAATTTGTTTCTCCTTCATTCTTCTCTTGGCCCAAACAAGAGAGTTAAGAGAGAAAGATTAAAAGAACCACATTTGATGAATCTTAAGGCCACGGTTATGTTGAATGCTTGAGTTAGTTATATTCTTCAACTAAGGTAAGTAATCTTCTTATCAACTTTGTTAGATTGTAACTATGCATGATCAATTGGTTGTTGTAGTTGGATTTGATTTTGTGTGGTGAGAAAACTGTTACATGATTAAAGAATCTAGTGTTAAATGATTAGCAAAAGAATGTAATTTTTACTAGTTGAAGCATAATTGGTAAATTAGAAGAGATGTAGTTCAAAATTGATGTTTTTCCTGAGGAACTTCCGGGACTGCCGCCGACTCGCGATGTGGAGTTCAAAATTGAAACTCAACTGGGAGTCAATCCTATATCCATTACCCCTTACAGAATGGATCCTGTTGAACTAAAGGAAATTCAGAAGCAGTTGCAAGAACTGCAAGACAAAGGATTCATCCGACCAAGCTCATCTCCATGGGGAGCCCCGGTACTCTTTGTCAAGAAGAAGGACGGGTCAATGAGATTGTGCATACATTATCGGTAACTTAATCAAGTTATGATTAAGAACAAGTACCCCCTTCCAAGAATTGAAGATTTGTTTGACCAATTGAATGGTGCATCAGTATTCTCCAAGATCAACCTTACAATGGGATACTACCAAATGAAGGTTAAAGAATCAGACATACCTAAGACCGCTTTCAGGACTCGATATGGTCACTACGAGTTCCTAGTGATGCCATTCGGTTTAACGAATGTCCCTGCCGCGTTTATGGACCTCATGAACCGAGTTTTTAAACTCTATTTAGATAAGTTTGTTGTGGTCTTCATTGACGACATTCTTATCTACTCAAAAGATGAATTTGAACATTCAAAACATCTCAGAATTGTGTTACAGACTCTTAGAGATAATCAACTTTATGCCAAATTCAACAAATGTGAATTCTAGTTGCCCGAAGTATCTTTTCTCGGACATGTAATCTCGGCCTCTGGAATTAAGGTTGATCCAAAAAAGATACAATCGGTGACTGGATAGAGATCTTCGAGGAATGTTAGTGAAGTCCGAAGTTTCCTTGGCTTAGCTGGATATTATCGGAGATTTGTTAAAGGATTTTTGATTTTGGCCACACCTCTAACTAAGCTACTTCGTAAAGATGTGCCATTCATATGGTCTGAAGAACGAAAAAGAAGCTTTGACCAATTGAAAGAAGTACTTACCCGAGATCCAGTGTTAACTCAACCAGAATCAGGGAAATAATTTATAGTGTTTAGTGATGCTTCTCACTTGGGTTTGGGATGTGTTTTAATGCAAGGAAACAAAGTGGTAGCATATGCTTCTCGACAATTAAAATCTCATGAATTGAATTACCCAACCCATGATTTGGAACTTGCTTCAGTAATCTTTTCCTTAAAGTTATGGAGACAATATTTGTATGGATAAAAATGCTACCTTTACATTGATCATAAAATCTTGAAATACCTCCTTACTCAAAAGGAGCTTAACCTCAGGCAAAGGCGATAGATCGAACTAATTAAAGATTATGATTTAATCATAGATTACCACCCGGGGAAGGCTAATGTTGTGGACGATGCACTCAGTCGCCAACATACCTGTGGTTAGTATTCGATTAAACTAAACCTCTCCTTATTCCTATTCGAAATTTATATAGTTATCATCTGATATTACCTTGCAAATATTTGTAGCCTTATCCTCCATCATTTCTTGCCTTCAAATTGGTAGGAAGCAAGGGGCCTTGGCTTCTATTTGAATTCACTCTGATATAATATCAAGAATTTGATCATTGCAACAGTCGGATTCTGAATTACAAGGAATTAAGCTCAAGCTTGATGGAAGGGCCGAATTAGACTTTATTCTAAAGGAAGATGGATTACTCTATTTTCGAAACAGGGTGTGTATTCCCAATGAGTCAAATTTAAGAAGAGAAATCCTTCAAGAAACCCACAATAGTTCTTTTTCAATAAATCTTGGATAAGTGAAGATGTACAAAGATTTGAAAAGTCTCTACGGGTGGCCCAGAATGAAATCTGCCATAACAAACTTTGTATCTAAATGTTTGGTTTGTCAGAAATTGAAGGCAGAACATCAAGTTCCTTTGGGATTGCTTCAGCCTATAGAAATTATGCAATGGAAATGAGAGCAAATAACAATGGACTTTGTTAGTGGATTGCCTTTATCACCAAAGAAGAATGATGCAATATGGGTGATTGCATATAGGTTCTCAAAATCAGCTCATTTTCTTCCTGTTCGAATGAACATAAGCCTAGATCAGTTAGCTGAACTCTACATCCGAGAGGTTATCAGGCTACATGGTATTCCTACGTCAATAATTTCTGATCGGGACTCTAGATTTACTTCTAGATTTTGGAAATCTCTGCAAAAAGCTCTCGGAACTAAAATAAAGCTCAGTACGGCCTTTCATCCTCAATCAGATGGTCAATCTGAAAGAATTATACAAGTGTTGGAAGATATGTTACGAGCCTGTATAATCGATTTTGGAAAGAATTGGGAGAGAGCTTTACCTTTGGCAGAATTCTAATACAACAATAGCTATCAATCTTCCACTCAAATGGCCCCTTTTGAAGCCCTTTTATGGAAGAAAGTGTAAGACCCCTTTGTGCTAGTCAAAGTTGAGGGAAAACAAAGCTTTAGGACCCTAATTGTTTCGAGAAACAGAAGATCAAGTACATATTATTTGTAATCGATTAAAAGAAGCCTTCGATCGACAGAAAGCTTATGCTGATCGTAAAAGATGAGATATTCAATACGATGTGGGAGATAGAGTGTTTCTCAAGGTATCTCTGTGGAAGAAAGTGTTCAGATTTGGTAAGAATGGAAAAATTAGTCCTCGATTTATAGGACCCTTTGAGATAATAGAAAAGATTGGTCATGTTGCTTATCAATTGGCTCTTCTAGAAGAATTTAGCAAAATGCACAATGTGTTTCATGTGCCAATGTTGCGTAGTTATTGATCTGATCCTTCTCACATCCTCAAGCCGGATGAAGTTGAATTGAATTAGGATTTATCTTACGAGGAAGAACCAATTCAAATTCTAGATCGTGAAGACAAGAGGCTACGAAACAAAACAATCTGCCTTGTCAAAGTTTTGCAGAGGAATCATGGGAGAAAATAAGCTACTTGGGAGCCTGAATCTACCATGAGAGAACAATATCCACAACTTTTCTCTTCAGGTAAATTCGAGGACGAATTTTCTTTAAGGGGGAGGGATTTGTAACATCCTAAATTTATAATTGTAACATCCTAAGTGTATAAATGTAATCTTTAAGTTGTTATGTCTTAAGTAGAATTATTGTTAATTCTTCTTAAAGATTTAATTTGGACCAAATTGAACTACTTGAGACTTAGGGGATGTAGAACCGAAAGGACCAAAGTGTTAGAGTTCAAAATTGGATGTTTGCATGGCAAACTTGAAACTCATCTGGAGCTCGATGACTTGGCCCTATGAGTGTAGAACATGTAGTCTTTCATTCAATGAAGGGAGACAAACAAATAACTTGTTTCTCCTTCATTCTTCTCTTGGCCGAAACAAGAGAGTTGAGAGAGAGGAATTAAAAGAACCACCATTGATGAATCTTAAGGCCACGGTTATGTTGAATGCTTGAGTTAGTTATATTCTTCAACTAATGTAAGTAATCTTCTTATCAACTTTGTTAGATTGTAACTATTTATGATCAATTGGTTGTTATAGTTGGATTCGATTTTGTGTGGTGAGAAAAATTGTTACATGATTAAAGAATCTAGTGTTAGATGATTAGCAAAGAATGTAGTTTTTACTAGTTGAAGCATAATTGATAAATTAGAAGAGATGTAGTATCGATTTTTGAATTGAATAGCTTGTTCTTGATGTTGGAAATTTCTTTACAATGTATGCTGTGCTAAATAGGGGATTTATAGAGAATTCAGAAACTGTTTGTTCGATGTTAATTACGAATGAGACTGTTTTAAACAAATTGGAAATCCTTGGACTGTTGAGCTTCATTTTCATGACAAATTGTTAATCAAATGAAATACAAATATATGTATATACATAATGAACCAGGAAAACAGGGGAAAAGCTTAGAAAGGGGTTGGATAACCATTTTAAGAGGATTACAATGAATTGGAAACTGTCATGTATAAGTAGTTTATTTCGGGGCTGTTTTGATGAATCGATTGCTTAATTGTGTGTTGTTAATGGTAATTTAAGCATTAAAATATGACTTGAGCATGTTAAGTAGTTATCTAGTATTGGATGCTTATGTACATGATAGAAAAACGCTTGAATGATTAAAGTGAGAAAGTCATTAATGGCAGTTTCGAACCATATATGATTTAGGATTGGGGCTGTCCTGTATGATTATGTTGAATACAATGTGTGAAATTACTTAAGTTATGAATGAGATGTTGTGGATGGATAAATTACCTGTAAGAATTAGAATTTCAAGCTCAAAAGCTTGATCGAGCATGCATAGATAGATAGGTAAAAGAATTAAGTAATCATAAGATGATTCTAATGCACCACTGAATTGTTGTTACAAATAGACAACAAGGGAGTCAATCAAGAGGACGAGAAGAGGAAGGGAGTTAGTATCCACGATCAAGAATAGCTTGGGACATTTGTGAGTATATTTATGTTTAAATAAACATAGAATTGTTGAATGTATTGAGATTACTTGGTTGTATGGCGAAGCTTAAATTGCCTATATATTGCTTGGATTTGCCAATGTTGGCTAAGATGATAGTGGCCAAGGTAAGTGGAACAAATACTTGTGCCCTTTTTCTTTTGGTCGAACCATGACTTGGTTCCCTAAAATGTTTAATGAAAAATTTAGCATAATTGGATATGTACTCGATCAGTTATGAAGAATAAGGATTGAATAACTAAATTGTTTACATGAAAGCTCCAATAGTATATAATATTATTTCCTGGAAAGGAATGACCAAGTGAATCGTATACTTCAATGGTATTGACTACCATTGCCCAAAAATGTTTGAATAAGATATGTACTTCAATGGTACTAATTACCATTGCCTGATTATGCTTAAAAAATGGAATTTATGCCTCAATGGAATCGATCACCATTGCCTGGTAAAGCTTGGTTGTGTAGATTATAAATATCAATGGTATAAGTTACCATTGCCTGACAAAAATTTGATTGAATTGATGATATGTTCAATGGCTCAAGTTCCATTGCCTGATATTGCTTGGGCGTTTAAGTTCTTCTATGATTTAGCTAGTCAATCTATATTAAACGATGTAGTATGCCCATGATCGATTTGGTTATTAAACTGAACAACTATAGTAGTTGCTTGATGACACACTCTCCTTGGAAGTATGATTCTGTTATTTGGTATTTCTGTTTAAATAAGTTTCATGCTAGGTGAATTAAGAACTTGCATTATATTGTTATTGACTATATTTGAAGCCAGCAACCTAATTACTCACCCTGCCTCTTTTCAGGCGAAGCTAGTCTATAGTTAAAAATCATGGAAGCAAGGCAAGGTTACTAGAGGCAACAAATGTATGTTATGTTTTGTTATGTAAACTCCTAGAAGGTGACATTAGTTGCAAATACCGAATTTAATAATCTTTAGGGTTCTAAGGGGGAAATGTAAAAACTACTTGAACAAGATAAGGCTTTGTATATATTCATGTTTTGTGTTTGGTTGATGATTAGAATTTCACTAATTTTCTTTGCTAGTTTAGTTATGGATGAACATTCGTATGATGAGGTCTCGTATTTGGATATGTTTCGATTGCTTACAAATCACATAGCTTGGTTACTTAATCATGTACTCCTTTCATTATAACTGCTTGATAAAATAGTATAATTACCTTCGAATAGTTAGCCTATTGTGAATGCTTGACATTGTTGATATGTTAATGCTTTGCCGTATGACAATGTTGAAAGTAATGACAAATAAATCCAGGCATAGAAGTCTCATACTTGTGCATAAGAGTTTATATAGTTGTGCCTTATTAATGAACCTGAATTGCTCATAGTCTAAGTCCTAAAATACGTACTCTTGATGGCTAATTGATCGATTGTGATAACCTTAACTATGTGAATTGTCATAGAATTATCTGATATGTTGAATCTAAGGATACCTTGTATGCTTTCTCTTTATCTTTATACTCAATTGATGTTTTGGTAGCTTATATTTGAATGCTCTTATATAGGCCTCACCATGAGACCTCTTTGAGTACTAACTTGTTAGTCAAGTTAGATTGTCTTCTCCTAGATCTCCACTATCTTCTAGGCCTGGGGCTGGGGTATTACACTCACGAATGGCCAGGACATGCAAAAACAGAGCAAAACAAAATCAAAATATCAGAGGAATATCAAAGGACAAGCCAACATTTTTCAGATTAGTAGATGAATATAGACAAAAAGGACATAGGGCAACCAACCACAGATTTTCAACTTTTTTATATATATCAAATTTCATGTAATACTCGGATATATAAACTGAAACCATCAATTGTAACCCTAGACGGGGAAGGATTCAGATAGCAATACAAGGCAAAAAAAAGCATTTTTTGAGGTATTCTTCCTTCTTTCTTTCCATTTCCAACGTATACATTGATACAAATTAGGGTTTAGAGTCTTTGTACCTTCGAAGTCGGTCATGTTTCCCTCTCGTCTGTTGTTCTCGCACTGGTGACAAGTCGTTTGGCCTCTTTGAGGCCGTATACGATGATTTGGTGAAGAGACGAGTAGAAAAGGGTTATGATTTTACAAAAAAAAATGGTTTTGAAAAGGGTTGCGGTTTCTGTTTTATAGATTTGGGTCTCAACTTTTACAAAAAAAGGAGGAGTCTTATTGTTTTCCAAAGGAAAAGGGGGTCAGATCCAGATTCAGAGTGAAAATGAGAGTTTTTTTGGTTTGTTTTGGGTTCGCCAGCCGCTGACGCAGTAGAAAAGAGGCCAAAAACTGGGAATGGTGGTGGTTTCTGGGCTCTCGAATGAACACCCAGTGGTGTTCATCCTGGGTTCAAAGGAGATAGAGAGAAAAGAGGGGGTTGTCATTTTCTTTTCGTTCTTAACCGTTCTAGGCCAAAAAATAGGTTATATACTTGGCCCCTTTTAAATATGATTTTATGGCCATATAAATCCCTTCGCCCTTTTGAAATTCTGCCCGTAGTCATTCAGCCTTTAATAATTACACCCGCGGACCTCCTACTTTCTAAAATCTCCGTCGTAGTCCCTAGATTTTCAAAATCCTTGTCATATCATCGTTTTTGCATATAAGTTTTAATTTCAGCACTGTAATTTACTTTCTTTCCATTTCGGTCCCTTATTTTATTTGTTTTTTTGCTATAATGTGTGTATGCTAAATGTAATATATTAATATGACATCTGCTTGATAAAATATAATTTTTATGTATAATATATGTTATATAATATGTTGCTCATAAGTATATAATATATGGTTTTTAAATAGATAGTTTTTCTATAATATATAATATGTATTTTTTCTATATCATATAATATATAATTTTTATAAAGAATACAATATATTTTTTAAATATATTATAATATATGGTTTTAATATATCTATATATATATATTTACAATACGAGGTTTTAATGTATATATTCACATGCGTCACAGGTTATAATATATAGTTTAGGTATAGATATAAAATATATATGTATGGTATCTTATTATATATAGTATAGTTTTCGTATAGTATTGTTTTATCGTTTGATATTTTAAGTGTCTTTTGTGTTTGTTAGATTAGGCCTTTTTAAGAGAGTTTAGATTAATTTAATTAATTCAAATTGTGCGCTCGGCTTATAGGGGCATAATCTTTAAATTAATTAAATTAGATTTAGGGTTAGGGTTTTGGAGCCCTAGTTAGATTAAGGTTCAAATTAGTTTAATCAAGTTAAAGTTGTCCTTGGCTTATTGGGATAAATGTTAAATTCATTAAATTAGTTGAACACCTCTTAATTACCCTTTTAGGATAAAATTAACATTGGGCTTAGATGGACATTTGTTTTAAAACCATGATTAATAAGCTTGATCTATTTTAAATAGTATCCTTGGCTCATTGGGATACTAGTTTAAAATTTATCAAATTAATTATCATGGTGCAAAATAATCCATAATTTATTAGATTTTTCTAGTTTTAGGGCATAGTTAATGTAGGGTTAATATTAGACTCACCTAATTAATAATTATATCACTAATTGATTTTTTATAATTTGGGTCTTTTAGGTTAGGGTTTTGGTGGGCTTTTTGTGTGTTTATTAGAAGTTTGTCTTTTCCATGTATATTAATTGTCATTCATATGACTCGTTTATTTTGGTAAATGATTTAAACAATAAAAAGGAAGGTATTTATTAATTTCGATATTTGTGTCGTAACAATCCTGACTTAATGGATGTTGACCAAATATTTGAATTAATCTTTATCGTCTCAAGGTAAATGATAATTAAAAATTGACAATGTCATAACATCATACCTAAATGCTTGCATCATGCATAAAGCTGACGTACAAAATTTGAACCATAAATTAACACAACAGTCAGGCTTATATGATGTGGGTTTAATCTATGGCCCGATGTATCGTCATCCTTATTAATTAAATGTCCAATTAATTTTAACCCACCAATTTGATAAAGCCCATTCAATTAAAGTCAATTTGCAATTAAGTACACTTAATTAAATTCAATTTAAATTCCAACAATTTCCCTCCATTTAAAAGCAACAAATATTTTGGTACTGATTTCCGGGCGTGATGGGGGTGCTAATCCTTCCCCGCACGTAACCAACTCATGAACCCTTTCAAAATGAATCCATGGTTTTGTGGTGTCCGGCCTACCTTAGCCAAGTGGCCGGTGGCGACTCCAAATCTTTACTATTTTCAAAAAACACGAATTTTCAAAAGAAATCCCCCTTAGTCTAAATTTTAGAAAATGATGGGGATGACCCATAGCCGATCTCGATTTACAACGAGAAAAAGAAAAAAAGGGTCGCTACAGCATGACGACTCTGCTGGGGACTTAATGTTTTGCCAAAACAAAAAAAGAGAGTTAAGACAGGAAAACATTTGTTACTTTTAATGATGAAAATTATGGAAATTTTAATTGACTTTAATGAGGTTGAGCTTTTCTTGAAAATGTGACTATGATTACACGAGCTTTGATAATCGATGGTTTTCGAATTAATTTTTCATTTAATTTCTAAGGAATCACTGACATGTGTTGCACCATGTTCATCAAGCTCTATACCTGAGCTTTATCCCTTAAGTGGGAGGAAACGTCACATACCCACGTGAGTAGCCCTCCACGGGTCGGTAATTCACTTTCGGAATCCACGCCTTTGACATGTGAGCAGCCCTCCACGTCATTAGGTTGTGCTTTCCCTCGAACCGAATCTAATTTGTAAGCTTGTAATGAGCCAGAATTGGGGTTCTTGTAGCCTTAGTAGGTAATAAGATAGGATCGGGTACCCTTAATTAGAACTAAACCCATGTGTGAGAATCTAGGAAGCCCACCCCATTAGAGCCATGCGGATAACCATAGCGAGCTAGAATTCATGTGGTTAGGGTTTTCTTTATGTGTTTGTTTTTCACTGAATTTGTTTACATTTATTTCTTTCCTCATTTCCATTTATTGTTTATCCTGTGATTGACACACTTTTTTTGTTTTTTATCCTTTTTTCTTTTTACTCTTTATTTTGCATATTGTGTCATATCATGAAGAATACATTGAGTCAGGAAATAATCTAAAATTAAAGGCTAGGTCAATGGGAGATTTGGTCTGTAGAAATGATGAGAAGAATTCTGATGTACAGGTATGGTCAAAAGGAGAGCAGCTCCATGATGGGGACATTATTTCTGTCGGGTTTAGGTCCGTAAGGTCATCCGAGACTTTCATGAACACAAAATTTAATGATGTGTCCGGGTTGAGGTGGATATGGAATAGTTGGGATTTTGAGACAACAAATGCTTTCAAAAACGAGTATGGTGATGTTGCATACTTGTTAGATGTTCCGATCGACCAGTCACTAATTCAAGCCTTGGTAGGATTTTAGAATTCATCCTACAGTTGTTTCACGATCGGTAATTTTGATTTGACCCCGGCAATTGAAGAGTATCAAGCCCTTGAAATTGCAAGAAGATCAGTGAGAACCATGTTTACTCTAAACCAAACAAGAACAAATCCTTCCAGGCTAAGCTTGGTAGATTTTCGGACACATTGTCATCTTGGGTCGAAAATCAAGTTACAACTTGGAACAAGAAAGAGTCTCTCAAGCGGGAGGGAATTATGGTCTTAGCTTTAGTACACCTCGTGGGTCAAGTTCAGCGTGACCTTTTTGCGCTTTTTATCTAAGGGTTGGTGTTTTTTTTCAAAGGCTTTGGGACTAATTGACCCGTCAGTATTGGATTTGTTTGATCATTTGGGTAGTGGGACCAATCTGGTACCCATAATTTTGTCAGAAACTTTTCGGTCCATGAGGTTTGTAGAGAGCACGGTAGGGGTTGTTTCTAAGGATGTCCCCATCTTTTGACTGTTTGGTTTTACAGTCATTTGTGGTCTGATGTCAACTTCTCAAGGCCTATATATGACTGCAAGTTCTCACTATTAGATTAGTTCATACGAAAAGTGGGTTAGCCGACGAGAAGATTTGAGAATGTTTGGTCAGACGTTCTCCGAAATCTAAAGGGGGGGACATAGTTTGGAGAGCTCTGTGGCTATAGGCAAGGAATAACCTTTACAAATGCGGGGAGCACTCTTGGGTACCCTTACTCGGTCTTTGGGGGCATATAGCTTACGTACCCCTTTTTGTCTTGAGACAATATGGTTCGAAGCAATTTGTGCTAGCCACAAAAGGATTGAACGAGTTCAACATGGACTGCAAAAAAGAGAAAGGCTATAAGGGGAAGGTTTAAAGTGCTTCTTCAGCTTCGAACAATACAAGGCGGGTTAGGATTGTGAATGCTCTTTACATGGCCACCCCAAGCATGAAGAATGGCGATTCAATCGTGTCGACGATAAAGTTCCCCAATTGAACATTGATGGTAGGAGGTATGTGGATGAGAGATTGTCTATGCTTCCCACTGAGGCCGATTTGATGAGGAAGCAGCTCGAAGATGAACAAAAGAGGTATATTCAGCTCGAAGAGAAAGCCAATCAAGAAAGGTTCGACTTTGAGTTGGATAAAACACAATTCGATGGGGTGATTAAGGGTCTACAAAGAAAGAAAGAAAAATTGGAACTCGAACTTAAGCTGGAGAAGGAGGAAATCCAAAAACTGCAAAGGCTAAACAAGAGCAAGAGAGTCGCGAAAGATGGACTGAGTGAAGGGTTTGAGCTCTAACTTAAAAAGAAGAAGGCAAAAGCTGAGAATTACAAGAGGAAGTATTACGAGCACAATGACCAAGTGCTTTCTTTGACACAAGAGATGGAGAACCTACGAGCCTCTCACTCAAGGCAGCTTGAAAAAGAACAACACCAAAACGAGGCGTTGAAAGATCAAGTAAAATGTTTGGAAAGGTCTCTCTTTAGGCACAAGGGTTCAACCAGCAGGTTAAAAGCTAGTAGCTCGGAGAATCAAGCTTTGAAGGCTTGTGTGGAAAAATTGGAAACCTAGGTTCAATGACTCAAGGACCATATAACAAGCTTTAGGGGAGCGGTCCAAGTGTATCAGATGCCGACCTTGGAGCAACAATAATTTGCCGCTTACACTATTTGGAGGCAAGAGCAAGAATTGGCACAATGGGCGGCTCAGATGTAAGAGGTCGCTCGGAAGATACAGTTCTTGGCGGAAGATGCTATCAAACTTTACGACTACGTGGATGATGAATCCGATGAGGGAGAAAGGATTGTTTGGATCTTGAAGGAGATCATCGACATAGATACTAGCTTAGGATCATATGCGTAGTTGGTTTTCTTTAATTATTTGTAGCAAGACAATGTTTCCTTTAACAAAAGTCGTTTAACGATGATATTTGTCGAACTCAGTGTTGCTCTTTACATTCATGCATAACACATTTATTTGCATACGTTGTTTAATTGCTAAAATTAATTAAAAGGCTTTTTATTTCAGAAAGATAGTTTTTTGGTTCTTAAAATTACAATCATTCCGCACCCATACCGCACTCGCTTACAAACACGGCAACTGGAGGAAAGCTTTGAAAAATTGGAAGCTGGTCTGAGAGGCTAGTTGGAGCGAACTCAGCAAGAATTGAGGGACACCATCATCAAGTCTCAACAAGATATGATGGGAGAGATATCTTAGATGTTGCAATCCCATCTAGGATAAGAGCCGAGAGGCAAGGGTACCGTCGAGAATCCTGCCCAAAGCTCGGGAGACCGCTCTTATGCCCCAATCCTTAAGAACCCTCTTCTCGTGGACTCCTCACCGAACCTTCCACAAAGAAGATATTCCTCTTATGTTGGTGCATCTACCCAGGCCCAGCCGGGCGTGACTTTCAGGAATGTCGAGAATGTTGGGGATAACATCCCACATTTTGATGAATTGGAGAAGCTAAACCAAATGAAGGTGAGATTCAGAAAGCAGTTGGAAGATACCCGGAAGGATCTTGAAGAAAAGTTCCGAGTAAAGGAGGATGAGGAAGGTTCCTATGGGTTAAATGCTAGGGAGCTACGTCTGGTCCCAGATGTGGAAATTTTGCACAAGTTCAAGACCCCATAATTTGAGAAGTTTGATAGAACGACTTGCCCCACTGCATATGTGGTCATGTTTTGTCAGAAGATGGTCGGGTTCACTAACAATGAGAAGTTTTTGATTCACTACTTCCAAGACAGTTCGGTGGGATATGCTTCAAGGTGGTATAACCAGCTAACAAGAGCTCAAATCAAGTCGTGGAAGGATTTGGCTAAAGCTTTCACTGACCAGTACAAGCACATAACTGATATGGTCCCTAATCGACTTTTGTTACAATGAATGGAACAAAGGTGCAATGAGAGCCTTCAGGAGTACGCTTAGAGGTGGCGTGATGTGGTAGCACAAGTTCAACCACTACTTCATGAGCATGAGATTTCTCCGATGTTCATAGACACGCTAAAAGGGACACTCTATGATCGCTTGATCAACAATCCCATTAGCAACTTTGCGGAGATGGTTATGACCGGAGTGCACATTGAGGCTGCCATTAAAAGTGGAAGAATTGACGGAGGGGAGTCTTCTCGCAAACAGTACCAGAATGATCATGAGGTTTTCAACACAAACACTTTTGAGACCGCCAAGAAGTACACTATCTCCCAGCCCCAAGTCACGATGTGGAACTCCCGAAACTTCAACAAGAGGCAAGATAGGGGACCTAGGAAGAAAATAGAGAATAGGTCTTTCATTCTATTACCAATCTCTTACCAAGAGCTTTACTCACAATTGTACAAGGCAGATTTAGTTCAGCCTTATCATGTTACACCTTTCAACCTACCTTACCCAGCATGGTATGACACCAAGGAACACTATGAGTACCATGCTGATGTCCCAGGGTATTCGATTGAAAAATGCATAGCATTCAAGAAGTTTGTTCAAAATATGATCTGGATCGAGGTATTATAGTTGGGGGAACCGAACATGACCAACAACCCCCTACCAAATCATAGAGGTCAGGGCATGAATGCTATTGAAGATGAGTATGCCAGAAAAGCTAGGGTGAATATGTCCGAAGTCCAGTCTCTGTTGAGGTGGATTTTCCAACAGTTGTGCATGGCACGCCTCATTGACCGGGGAATGTTGATTGTGAAGGAAGGTTGTGGCTCGTATTGTGAGTATCATCAATCGGAGGATCATGAGATTTAGAATTGTGAGGAGTTCCATCAGTTGATACAAACTATGATGGACAACAAATAGATCGAGTTCTTTGAAAAAGAAAAAGGAATGAGGGAATTAGAAGTCTGGGCGTCGGACGCTCAAGACACCAAGTATAGTGCAAAAAGACTGTTTGTCCTCAGTCTCAAGCTAAAGGAAGTAAGTGCGCCAAAGTTGACCCCCAAGATTATAATTGCTACCCCGATATCCTTTCCTTTCAATGATATACAGATAGTTTCATGGAATTACACCACTAGCATTACAATATCGGGCTATTCTAGTTCACAAGGAGGAGAGGATGCAGAAATGGGGACAATATTTGCTCAATGAGGGTCTGTGGAACCAAATACCAGAGAAGTAAGTGATGTGGGGTATCTCACGAGGAGTGGTCAGTGCTACGCTCTAAAGAATCTAAGGGTGCTGGAAGAACAAAAGAAAAAAAGGCAAGAAAGTCGGGGTTGAACCAAAGAAGATGTACGAAGAGAAGTCGCCTCCAAAGATCAAGGAACCAGTCATAGAAACTCAAGCTCAAGAATTTTTGAGATTCCTGAAACATAGCAATTATAACGTCGTGGAACGACTTCAGAAGTAGCTAGCTTGGATTTTGATACTCGATCTCCTGCTAAACTCAGAAAAGCATCACGATGAACTATTAAAGGTTTTGAATCAGACTTTTGCCACAAGTGATATCTCAGTCGGGAAGTTAGACTGGATTATCGAACATATCACCGCCGATAATTACATCACCTTCAGTGAGGATGAAATATCGGGGGAAGGAAGGGGGTCCATCAAGGCCTTGAATATTACAACTCATTGCGAAGGTTATGTGTTACTGAGAGTGCTAATTGATAATGGCTCTGCTGTGAATGTCATTCTGCTAGCTACTCTGTAACGGTTACCGATCGACAGTTTGCACATGAAGCCATGTCATAACACAGTGCGAGCATTTGATGGGACCCAACAAGATGTGGTCGGGAAGATAGAAGTACCCCTGTTCATTGGCCCTACTGAATATATGATTGATTTCGTGGTTATGGACATCCGGCCATCCTATAATTGTTTGTTAGGGAGGCCATTGATACATTCGGCCGACGTTGTCCCGTCTTTTCTACATTAGAAATTGAAGTTTTTTATCGAGGGGAAGTTGGTCACAATGAATGCCGAACAAGACATCATCGCTTCGGTGACTTCAGATACACCATACATCTATATCGATGAAGAAGCAATGGAATGTGCTATTAGGGCTTTGAAATTTATCAACGTTACCTTTGTTGCTGAGGGGAGCCAGTTTCCTTTCCCTAAACTGTCAAACTGCACCAAATTGTGGTATTTGAGACCCTAGAAAGAGGAACGAGGATGGGAAGAGGCTTGGGAAGAAGTCTACAAGGACACCTCTGGCTTATCAGAGTGATCCATAAGGTCGGCCAATTTGGGCTCAGCTATAGGCCCAATTTCTTACAAAAAAGACAAAAATTGAGGAAAAGACAAGAGCAAAGGAATACCCAGCTTAGAGGGGAGTGTAGCGATGTCCTTTTTTCGCTAAAAAAGTGTGTTTTCGAAATGTTTGAGGTGTTGGTGATTTTTCGGATATAAAACGTTTATTCCGTGGGGTTTTGAAAAAACGTGTTATATTAGAAATTGGAGTCGCCACCGGCCACTTAGGTAGGCCGGACACCATAAAACCAGAGATTTAAAAAACTGTTGGGTTCGGGAGTCGGATACGGATGGGGAAGGATTAGCACCCCCACACTGCCCAAAATTGGTACTTTAATAATTACCGCTTTATTAATATTAGACTTTCCGGATTAAAGTGATGATTAGTTTAAAATTCGGTTATAATTGGGAATAAATTTTAAAGGTCCCGTTATCCGAGGGTAAACGCCCAACCACTATCACTACGCCTGATACTGGCCCCGTTTACGCTCGGATAAAAGGGCACCGCATTGACAATTTATATATTTCATTATGCAACCTTAGTGAACAAAATATTAAGCATGGCCAATAATTAAAATACGGTAAATATTCACATAATAAACTATTAACAGAACATAAATAAAATACTAATCTAAAACATACATGCATATAAATTATCCCTACTCATGACTAAAAATAAACCTAACATGTCACAATTACAAGGCATGGAACACAAAAACATATTACAAAAATGTACATATTACAATAAGACACATTGTAACATACGTAAAATATAGCATTTTACATGACCAAGAAAATATACCAACACATAGCCTAAAAGCAAAGAAACATGCAATACATACTGAAATATAAAGCAGGTTGTGTTCGAGCCAACTCAAATGTCAATCTAATATACGTGATACGAATAACCGAACAAATGCATAAAGATACATAATCATCATAAACTTAACACATCTATACATGTAAACATGAAAATACAAAGCATGTACGAGGGATATTCATAAGGCAAAAGGCTAAATCAACATACACCATTATAATAAACGAACATGAATATTTACATGGAATCAGGACTGAAATGAAAAGAAATAAACATAAGGAACAGAAATTAAAGGACAATAATATGCGATTTAGGGACGAAATTGCAAACTAAACAGAACCTAAAAGGACCAAAACTGTAATTGAACCAAGGGGCAGGCTTGAAGTGAAAAATCCAAAAGCGCGGGATGGTTAAGGGGGTAATTTTACCATTTAAAACCTGAATTTGGTTAATTTAGTGATCAAATCGAAATAAAACAGAAAAAAGGACCAGAATTGTAATTAACCCATGTCGCGAGCTCAAAACGAAAATATAGGGGACAAGGGAGGATTTATGATGTAATTAGACCATTTTTATTTTATTTTGGGTCTATAATACCCGATAATCAGGCCCCTGGTTTCATTTTTCCTTTTATTTTTTTTTTGTAAGAGAGAGATAGCTCTCTTCTTCCCTCTATTTCACTCTCAAACCCGAAACCAAACCCAGAAACCAGTAAACCGCCACCGTATCCTCCACCACTACTTCCGCTAACCCACCGCGCCAAAAAAACCTCCAAAATAACCCTAGTTTCAACCCGAACTCGAATCCAAACTTAGATTTAAATCAAAACTCCCCCTTTTTTCTAGATCTAAGAAAACCTGGAAGCGAAAACTACCCCTTTAAGAAAACCGAGACCGAAGGACGTCCCCCTCTTTGACCGGCTCACCATATTTAGGCTTGTTGCCGGTGGGGGAAACTTTTCGACGAGGGTAAGAAACGACCTCTTTAACTTTTTTTTGATATTGTTGATACTTTTTGATAGATATGCATGCAGTAAAAGAAAAAAGGGAAATACCACTAGACTTGCGTTGTTCTTTTTGTATTTCTGAAAAAAATTGGTGATAATACACTTTGGTTGGATTCTATATATTTTTTCTGATCTCTGCTTTTGGTAGCGTATATTACATGAAAATTACATCAGATCTGATTCTTGGTACTGATAATCCATTATTTTGGTGTTTTGCACGTTCTCTGAGCGCGGTGGTTGAACTGGCAGTACGGCGGAGTGGTGTCGGCGTGGAGGGAGTCATGGTGGTGGTGTCCTCTGCCAGATCCACTCACGGCCATTGAAAACATTTATCTTTTCTTTCTTCTTAAGCTCTTTCTCGATTTTTTCTTCTAACTGGTCAAGCCTTGACTCTTCGGTTCGTTCTATTTTCCAACTAATTCCGCCATCGACCCCCAAGTGTTAAATGATGAAGTGCCATGCGATGATAAAATTATTAAACAATGCAAAGGACGTGATGCAACTGCAATGCATGAATGCAATAAAGCATCGATTTTGCAAGTGATTTGTCCCTATAGGACATCTTTCATTCAGACCAAAAGGTTTCATTACATCCGGTATTAGGATTTTACAGATAGCGGTGAGCCCTGGCACCTAATGTCTTGACATCATTCAACAGTCCTGTCAGCATTCCTTCGCGGTCTAATACTGGATCCATATTCTAGCTTATTGGTGCTGCTGCATCGGCTAAATCTGCTACCTGTTGAGCTACTTGTCGGGCTTGAGTCGTAACCATCTTCATGTCCTGGTCTTTCTCCCGTATTGTTTGCTCGGCCTTTTGTAGCTGAACGGTCATTGCCCCAGCACGGATCTCACTGGTACGTAAAGAAGTCTCGAGCCTCGCTACCTACTCTTTGAGTGTTGCGTTTTCCATTTGAAAGGCTTGTGATTCATTCCTTTCCTGCTGCAGACTTGATTTCAAGATATCTTCCATGGCCAGACTGCTTTCCAACTCACTTTGGAGAATGTCGCGTTGGCCCTCAACTTCTTCCAGCTTCTGTGATAATGATCTGACTTTATTCTTACTATTCTTGCATTTTTGCTTCCAGTGTTCTGAACCGTTCTTCAGCTGAACCATACCATTGACCCACTCTTCCGCAGTGTCACCCAGATCGAAACTCTTGAATTCAAAGTGCAGCTTCTGGTACTCGTCTTGTACATTTTTTAATTTCATGCTCAGATCGTGCCTCTCATGCTCGAGCTGGCCGTACTTGCGTGCAAGTTTATCTTCTGAGGCGCTTTTCTTCTTGACTCCTAAATTTATCCCGCTTGGGTGACCCACTTCTGTGTTACCCGAACCTTGGGCTGGGTATTGACCCTCCTTCGACTTTGCCCTTCGAGCAACGGCAGGCTCGCTGTAGAATCGGGGTTGTCCGTCTTCGAAACCCAAAAATCCCATTCTGATAAGATCTTGAACTCTGTCCTTCAGGGCCCTACAATTTTCAGTGTGATGACTCGAATTGCCTATGTGGTAGCCGCACCAGACACGACTGTTGTAATCCTTCGGATAAGGAGGTTTTCTTGGTACAAACTTCACTGGTATGATAAGGCTCCCTTCGACAAGCAACGAAAGTAACTCGGTGTATCTCATGGGTATAGGATAATGCCTTATGATGTCATTAGATTCTCGAGCTTCCCCTGGTTTTGCCTCTGTTCCCTCGGTATCTACCCCAGATATGCTACTTGTCTGCTTCTTGAGATTGATCACAAAGGGATTCGATTTGTCATATTTAACGGTGTTGTCTCTTTCGACATTCTGACCATTCTGTTCCACATTCTAATCCTCGATCGAATCTTTTCTAAGTTCGACATGTTGCTTGCCTTTCATCATGGCATTCATATGGTCCATCATCTCGGACATCTGCTTCTTTTGTTCTTGTATTTCATCTTGTTTGTCCCCAGAATTGACACTGCTTACCGAAACTGTTCTGGAGTCCTTGAATGATTCTTCTGGTCTAGTCTCGGGATGGAACTCTGGAATTAGACCCCTTTCCTTCAGGTCAAAGAACCTTTGGTCCATCATGAACAATCTTCTATTATGGGAGAAATCACTCGGGAATCAATGCCCTGTGTAATGCGAATGCGATGGTATGCAAAAACAAAGCAAAAAGAAAACAAGTCAGTGTCGGACAAAAATGATAAATACGTAATAAAAGGGCAAATTAAATGCGATAAGCAAACAAGGCAATCCTATTTACATTCCATCTAAGACATCTAGGGTATCCGCATGGCTCTAACAGGGTGGGTTTCTATGTGTTCTCTATATGCAGTTTTGGTTCTAGGAGGTACCCAAATTGTCCTTGCTGTCCTCTACTAAGAGTAGCAAGGACCCCGGTCATCACCCATTATAGGCTCCTTTCAACCGAGTTCAATTCAGGGGGACCCATTCGCTTATGCCTGCACGAAGGAACGATATCCTTACGAAAGCATAAGGTACTCGAGCCCCGAAGGTACGTGCTAGGCCCATACGAGAGAATGATATCTCCACGAAAGCATTAGCGTTTTCCCCCCACTTAAAAAACGGGTTTATATGCCATATTTTAAATGCGTTAAAATAAACGCGCAATTATAACCGAATGTTACTTTAATAGTCACTTTAATCCGGAATTTCCATTATTAGTAAAGCGATAATTATTTAAAAAAGCTCGACTCTCTTATTTTTTTGAAAAACAAAAATGGTCCCCAGCGGAGTCGCCATCTGTAGCGATGTCCTTTTTTCGCTAAAAAAAACGTGTTTTCGAAATGTTTGAGGTGTTGGTGATTTTTCGGATATAAAACGTTTATTCCGCGGGGTTCTGAAAAAACGCGTTATATTAGAAATTGGAGTCGCCACCGGCCGCTTAGGTAGGCCGGACACCATAAAACCAGAGATTTAAAAAACTGTTGGGTTCGGGAGTCGGTTACGGATGGGGAAGGATTAGCACCCCCACACCGGCCAAAATTGGTACTTTAATAATTACCGCTTTATTAATATTAGACTTTCCGGATTAAAGTGATGATTAGTTTAAAATTCGGTTATAATTGCGAATAAATTTTAAAGGCCCCGTTATCCGAGGGTAAACGCCCAACCACTATCACTACGCCTGATACTGGCCCCGTTTACGCTCGGATAAAAGGGCACCGCATTGACAATTTATATATTTCATTATGCAACCTTAGTGAACAAAATATTAAGCATGGCCAATAATTAAAATACGGTAAATATTCACATAATAAACTATTAACAGAACATAAATAAAATACTAATCTAAAACATAAATGCATATAAATTATCCCTACTCATGACTAAAAATAAACCTAACATGTCACAATTACAAGGCATGGAACACAAAAACATATTACAAAAATGTACATATTACAATAAGACACATTGTAACATACGTAAAATATAGCATTTTACATGACCAAGAAAATATACCAACACATAGCCTAAAAGCAAAGAAACATGCAATACATACTGAAATATAAAGCAGGTTGTGTTCGAGCCAACTCCAGTGTCAATCTAATATACGTGATGCGAATAACCGAACAAATGCATAAAGATACATAATCATCATAAACTTAACACACCTATACATGTAAACATGAAAATACAAAGCATATACGAGGGATATTCATAAGGCAAAAGGCTAAATCAACATACACGATTATAATAAACGAACATGAGTATTTACATGGAATCAGGACTGAAATGAAAAGAAATAAACATAAGGAACAGAAATTAAAGGACAATAATATGCGATTTAGGGATGAAATTGCAAACTAAACAGAACCTAAAAGGACCAAAACTGTAATTGAACCAAGGGGCAGGCTTGAAGTGAAAAATCCAAAAGCGCGGGATGGTTAAGGGGGTAATTTTACCATTTAAAACCTGAATTTGGTTAATTTAGTGATCAAATCGAAATAAAAAAGAAAAGAAAAAGGACCGGAATTGTAATTAACCCATGCGGCGAGCTCAAAACGAAAATATAGGGGACAAGGGAGGATTTATGATGTAATTAGACCATTTTTATTTTATTTTGGGTCTATAATACCCGATAATCAGGCCCCTGGTTTCATTTTTCCTTTCATTTTTTTGTAAGAGAGAGATAGCTCTCTTCTTCCCTCTATTTCACTCTCAAACCCGAAACCAAACCCAGAAACCAGTAAACCGCCACCGTATCCTCCACCACCGTTCGCCGCTAACCGGCACCGGCGAGCCAAAAAACCTCCAAAATAACCCTAGTTTCAACCTGAACTCGAATCCAAACTTAGATTTAAATCAAAACTCCCCCTTTTTTCTAGATCTAAGAAAACCTGGAAGCGAAAACTACCCCTTTAAGAAAATCGAGACCAAGGGGCGTCCCCTCTTTGACCGGCTCACCATATTTAGGCTTGTTGTCGGTGGGGGAAACTTTTCGACGAGGGTAAGAAACGACCTCTTTAACTTTTTTTTGATATTGTTGATACTTTTTGATAGATATGCATGTGGTAAAAGAAAAAAGGGAAATACCACTAGACTTGCGTTGTTCTTTTTGTATTTCTGAAAAAACTGGTGATAATACACTTTGGTTGGATTCTATATATTTTTTCTGATCTCTGTTTTTGGTAGCGTATATTACACGAAAATTACATCAGATCTGATTCTTGGTACTGATAATCCATTATTTTGGTGATTTGCACGTTCTCTGAGCGCGGTGGTTGAATTGGCAGTACGGCGGAGTGGTGTCCTCTGCCAGATCCACTCACGGCCGTTGGATCAGATCTGATCCAACGGCTATGATTACATGGGGGATGAGCGGCCTAGATCGAGCCTTGAACTGAGCGCAGCTACATCTGATCTTGACGCGTGGCAGAGGGGTAATAAACGGTCTCGCGCGTGCTTCAAGCGCGCTGGATGGCTCATCTCAGGTTGATCGTGGCCGTTGGATCTGGATTTGATCCAATGGCCCTCCTTCAGCTGCTGCAAGGAAAAATATGATATTGGATATCATATAGGGTTTTAGGGTTAATTAGATGGGATTAGGCTGGCCGAAAATGGGCCTTGTAAATTATATTTTTTGTTTTTTTGTAATAATATGGACTTGGACTGTTATTATAATATTTGAGTTTTATGTTTTGGATTTTATTTTACATTAGTCCAATAATAATAATAATAATAATAATAATAATAATAATAATAATAATAATACGATATTACATACATACGTACACGTGCACACTCATATAAGTGTAACATACGAATACACATGCAAACATTAATTAATGTAACATACTAACATACATGCATACAATAACACACATGATAATCATGAATATCCACACACATTATACGTACAAACTATGCACTCGTAAGGAATGTAAATACATGCGTGACATACATACACCATATTACTTACTAATGCATATACATGGCTTATAGTATACATACACACATCACACACCCTATACGTACACTAATCATGCATATATAATAAACATATAATGTAATATGTATACATGCAATAATAATTCCCCATTAATTATTATACTAATATATTAACAATATTTACAAACCGGATAAAAATGAGTGATTACAGGGAGGACATTCCTTGGGCTCCCATCACCTATGCGGATTTCGATGGCATTTTTATATCCAGTGAAATCTGAAACCCCAAATTGGATGTCCAAGAAACAAGCCGAGAAAGCGAGAGGTGCCTCTAGGAGGAGTCGATCTGCGAAGCTTTGGAAGATATGGATGTGAATCTAATCTGTGATGATGGCAAGACTGACCAGCTTTCGGCCAAGATTCACCCTTGCTTCCTGAGTGAAAAGCACAACAATTAGACCCATGTGGACATGCATGTAGTTTCTAAGACCGAATCAAAGTAATGCCTAGAATAACCTCGTTACTTTTGCTCGAAAGTAACGTGCATCTTTTGTAAAATGGCAGTTATGTCACTTTTTGTCTACTTTCAATGAAATAGACGTTTTCTACTTTTCTTTCTCAAATGGAAAACATAGCATTCATGTCATTCATCATTTATTTATTTATTATTTATTCATATCATAAGATGTCCCTTTCCATTCCCAATGCATACTTTCAAAAATCGTGCAGGCCTCTTAATATAAATTGTATAAATGATGCAGAACCTAATCCAGAGTAGATTTTGAGCGACCCACGTGCTTGGCGAAAATAAATGAGGAAAATGATGAGGTCCCAGATGAGTTGTTAAGGATGGTGGAAAGTGAATAAAAGAAAATCCTTTCGCGTCAAGAGAACGTAAAGATTTTGAATTTGGGGACTGACGAAGAAAAGAAAGAAGTGAAGATCGGTAGTACCCTATCATCAAAAGTTAAACAAGATTTGGTGGAACTACTTTTGGAATTCAAAGATATGTTCGCATGGACATACCAAGACATGCTAGGTTTAAACACAGATATTGTGATGCACAAGCTCCCCATGAGGTCGAAATGCAAGCCTGTCCAACAAAAGCTTCAGAGAATGAAAATGGACATGTTGTTAAAAGTTAGAGAAGAAGTAAAGAAACAAATTGAGGTGGGATTCTTGAAAGTTTCTATGTACCCGTAATGGGTAGCCAACATAGTGCCAGTACCGAAAAAGGATGGGAAGGTGCGCATGTGTGTGGATTATAGGGACCTTAATAAGGCAAGCCCCCAAAGATAATTTCCCTTTGCCCCACATCGATACACTAGTTGACAGCACTGCAAAGCATGCTTGGTTCTCATTCATGGATGGCTTTTTGGGGTACAATCAGATTAAAATGCACCTTGAAGACATAGAAAATACCATTTTTGTGACCATGTAGGGCACATTTTGCTATAAGGTGATGCCCTTTAGATTAAAGAATGTCGGGGTAACTTATCAAAGAGCCATAGTGACCTTGTTCCATGACATGATGCATAAAGAAATCGAGGTTACATCTGAGAAGCTGTTGGGTTTTATGGTGAGCCAAAAAGGAATTGAGATAGACCCCGATAAGGTGAAAGCAATCCAAGACCTCCCACAGCCTCAAACTCAAAAGGAAGTCCGAGGATTTTTGGGAAGGCTGAATTACATTTCTCAGTTCATCTCTCAGTTGACCGATAAATGTGATCCTCTCTTCAGACTACTCTGAAAGAATAATCTAGGAATTGGGATGAAGATTGTCAAGAAGCACTAGAAAAGATCAAGAAGTATTTGACCAACCCTCTGATCCTAGTAGCACCGGTACCAGATAGGTCGTTGATCCTGTATTAGACTATTTTCAAAAATTCGATCGGATGTGTGTTGGGACAACACGATAACTCTGGCAAGAAGAAAAGGGCGATTTATTATTAAGCAAAAAGTTCACTGAGTGCGAAACACGGTACCCATTGATCCAAAGGATGTGTTGTGCCTTGGTATGGACTACTAAACGACTTAGGCAATACATGTTGTATCATACCACTTGCTTAATTTCTCGAATGGATCCATTAAATTTTTTTATGGGAGCACCAGCACTAACCAGGAAAATGGCTCGTTAGAAAATGTTATTGTTAGAATTTGATATCGTTTATGTGAGCCAGAATGCGGTAAAGGGAAGTGTGGTGGTAGATCTTTTGGCAAGTCGCACTTCAGATGATTACAAGCTATTGGATTTTAGATTCCCAGATAAGGATTTGATCTGTGACTTGTCCGAAGGGAGGCCAGCTACCAAGAATGAGGAATGGAGGCTTTATTTTGATGGAGCATCGAATGCCTTAGGCCATGGAATAGGCAGTATTGATTTCTCTTGAAAACGTCTTCTACCCCTACACGAGTAGGTTGGAATTCTTCTGCACCAACAATATACCCGAATATGAGGCTTGTGTCATAGGGCTTTGGGCAGCCATAGAAAACAAGATCAAAGTGCTTTGGGTCTTTGGAGACTCTTCCTTAGTAATATACCAGCTTCAGAAAGAATAGGAGACTTGAGATTCGAAGTTAATAAAGTACTACAATTTGATCCAAGATTTTGTCAAAGATTTTGAAGAAATTAGCTTTACCTACTTGCCAAGAGAGGATAACCAGATGGTCGATGCTCTAGCCATATTGGTTGCCATGTTCAATGTAAGCTGGATGGCCAAGATGAAGCCGATTAAGATACAAACTTTTGAGGTACCAGCCCATTGCTATAGTTTGGAAGGGGAGGAGGGCGGCAATCCATGGTATCACGACATTCTCTAGTACATCAAGTTCCAGACCTATCTAGAAGAGGCCGACGACAACGATAAAAGAACTATCAAAATGTTTTCATCGGGGTACGTCCTTGACGGAGAGGTTTTGTTCAAAAGAAGCAAAGATCAGATATTATTGAGGTCTGTCAATACTAGAGAGGCCAAAACCATTTTGGCGTAAGTCTACGAAGGTTTGTATGGAACCTACGCCAGTGGATTCCTGATGGCTAGAAAAATCATGAGATATGGTTACTTCTAGTCAACCATGAAGGACGATTGCATCAGCTATGTAAAGAAGTGCCATAAATGCCAAATCCATGCCGATAAGATACATTCCCCGCTAGTGCCACTCCACGCCATGAATTCTCCATGGCCTTTTGCTGCTTGGGGCATGGATGTAAGCGGTCAGATACACCCGAAGGCTTCTAATGGGCATCACTTCATCTTGGTAGCTATCAATTACTTCAACAAGTGGGTAGAAGCTGCCTCGTATGCTAACATCACGAGAGCGGCAGTTTGCAAGTTTCTTAAGAAAGTAATCATATGTCACTATGGTATGCCCGAAAGAATCATCACCGACAATTCTTCCAACTTGAACAACAAGATGATGACCGATGTGTGTGAGCAATTCAAGATTGTGCATCATAACTCTACCATTTTTCGCCCCAAGATGAACGAAGTAGTAGAAGCGGCAAATAAAAATATTAAGAAGATCATAGCAAAAATTACAGAGACTTTCAAGGATTGGCATGAAAAGCTCCCTTTTGCTCTGTTTGCCTATCGAACCTCTATGAGAACCTCCACCAGGGTAACTCTGCACTCTTTGGTATATAGAATGGAGGCGATATTACCCATCGAGGTAGGAATTCTATCGCTTCGAATTCTGAACGGGGTATAGTTGGATGAAGCTGAATGGATGCAAGCCAAATTTGATCAATTGAACCTCATTGAAGAGAAAAGGTTGAAAGCCATCTGTTATGGCCAAATGTATCATAAAAGGATGATGTGGGCTTATAACAAAAAGGTTCGCCTGAGGGAATTTTGAGAGGGGGATCTGGTGCTTAAGAGGATCTTGTTGAATCAAAGAGACTTCCAGGGGAAATGGATGCCCAATTGGGACGGGCCTTATGTTGTAAAAAATGCTTTCTCTAGTAGAGCGTTAATCCTAGCAGAGATGGATGTGAAAGACTTAAGCTGTCCCATAAACTCGAATTTTGTCAAGAAGTACTACGCCTAAAAAAGAAAAAATGATAAAAGAAAAAAAGAAAAAACCAAAAAAAGAAAAAGAAAGAAAATGAGGGTTTAAGGTGAAAACTCAAAAATGGGCGCCTTAAAGCCACAGAAGGTCTGAATTGAAAATTCGAAAAGAATAGTTCAGATAAATTTGGCTTTTGGCATCCGATTGACGGGCTTTGCATCAGTTGAGGGACTATGCTTCAGCTTGGGTCGTCGGGAGTAACGACTGAGTGTGGCCAATGAGAGATTTATCGAGGTCGATGGGTTCTCATCATTCATGGAATTGATATCATCTATATATTTTTTTCATTTTCTCATGTTTGCCATGACTTTCAAAGTTATCTTAATATTCCTTCAAGTATCAATAAACTCTTATTTTAGTTCCCATTGTCTATTTCACATGCACCTCGCAGATAGATTGACATAGATTGTGAAAAAGTAAACGATTTCTTGGCATTACTATGATTTAACCTATTAAGTGCATGTTTGTTCTCAGATAGGAAAGGAGTCTGTTGAAGTTAAGGCAAGAAGACATTGGAGGCAAAATTGACAAGATCCACCGAGAAAAGGAATCGAATGTCGCTCGTGTTAAAATCTAAGGGACTAGAGGCGAAAACCCGTAAGGACGCCCAAAAAGAGAAAAAACAAAAAAAAAAAAAAAAAAAAAAGAAAAAGAGAAAGAGAAAAAAAAAAGAAGAAAAAAGAAAAAGATCTCTAAAGTGAAAACATGAAAATGCGCTTTAGAGCAAAAGGTTTAGGAGCTCAAGAGAAAAAAGGGGGCATAAAGGGTGAACCCGAGTGAGGGAGGAGGCATCGCCATTGCAAAGAAGAAAAGCGAAAAGCAAGAGAAAGTCAAAGTCGATGGGCCAAGAAGAGAAAATGCCAGAGAAAGTTTAAAAATTGTTATCATTCATGCATCATATCTAGTTAGACATCCTAAGGTTAGGAGCATGCTAACTCATACCATCATAGCTTTTTCATCTTTTTTTCATAGATATCTAAAAGATAGGTCGGGTACCTCCTAAGAAGATGAGTGAACGAAAAAGTGAAAATCCAGAAAGAATTTCAGGTGAAGGATTTCAAACTCACCGCAACAAAATTTTAGGGTGAATGAGGTAGATACTCATAGCTCAAGGATTTCAGGTGAAGGGTTTTAGACTCGCCATATTAGGACTTCAGAGCGAAAGAGGCAGATAGTCATAGCTCAAGGATTTTAGGCGAAGGATTTCAAACCCGCCATATCAGGACTTTAGAGTGAATGAGGCAGATACTCATAGCTCAAGAATTTTGGGGCAAAGGAGGCAGATACTCATAGCTTCAGGTTTTAGAGGGTGAACAGTTCTATATAAGAAGAACTCGCAGCTTAGAATCTTCAATTAGAGAAGTGGGACAAAAGTGCTTATGGTCTTTGCTTTATTCTTGTTATACAAGAATAAGCAAAGAGAGGCAGCTGTAAACACTAATTTTCATCCAGGTTAATGACCTATTTTTTTATTACTTATCTTACTTATATATTTATCCTTATTATTATTATAATGCAAATCTAAAGACCCGAAACATATTTTAAATAGAAGCCTAATCAAATATAAATAAAAGAGCCCATTTATAAAATATACCACTCCATTAACATAAATAAAATAAATGCCCAAGTTTATATAATAGTATGTTTACATTATTAAAAACTCAAAAAAATATATACACATTACATAGGGCATGTTTGACCCTAACCCTAAAGCCCTGATCTAATGACAAAGAAAACCATAGTGTGCCTCTTTTGTTTGCAGCCACCGCATCACAACCGTCAGATCCAAATTAGATCTGACAGTGTGATCCTGGCAAAGGCGTCCCCTTGGCTTCAGCACGCGCGGCTCTTGGGCTACCCCACGCGCGCTTGGGGGTCACACGCGATGCTTCAACTTCCCCATACCGTTTAGATCGTCACGTTGACCGGAAGGATCACAAACCGCTGTGATTTCTCCCTCTGGTCCCCTCCTCCTTACGAGCGTAGTGGCGGAAGCTCTAAGGGACCGGTGGGGGCCACGGCCCACCAAAAATTTGGAAAACTCGAATTTTGCCTCTAAAATTTTAAAAAATTTTAATTTGGCTCAAAATTTTTAAAAATTTATATTAAGGTTCAAAATTTTAAATATTCTTAATTAAATTTCCTCTCAAATTTTTAATTTTTGTTGTTAAATCTCTTAAAATTTTTAGTTAAACCCTTTTTTTTTGAAAATTTTCGTTCAATCCTCCAAAATTTTTAAAAATTTTAAATTGGCCCCATCAAATTTTTACTCCAAGTTCTGCCACTGCACGAGTGACCACGACATGCAAAAATAGAGCAAAACAAAATCAAGAAAAATCAAAATATCAGAGGAATATCAAGGGACAAACCAACATTTTTTAGATTAGCAGATGAATATAGACAAAAAGGACATAGGGCAACCGACCATAGATTTTCATCTTTTTTTATATATATCAAATTTCTTGCAATATTCGGATATATAAACTGAAACCATCAATTGTAACCCTAGACGGGGAAGGATTCAGATGGCAATACAAGGCAAAAAGAAACAAAGCATTTTCTGAGGTATTCTTCCTTCTTTCTTTCCATTTCAACGTATACATTGATAGAAATTAGAGTTTAGAGTCTTTTTACCTTCAAAGTCGGTCACGTTTCCCTCTTGTCTGTTGTTCTCTCATCGTTGACAAGCCTTACGGCCTCTTTGAGGTCGTATACGGTGACTCGGTGAAGACATGAGTAGAAAAGGGTTTTGTTTTTACAAAAAAGGGTTTTCAAAAGCGTTGTGGTTTCTATTTTATAGATTTGGGTCTCGGATTTTCAAAAAAATGAGGAGTCTTGTTGTTTTCCAAAGGAAAAGGGGGTCAGATCCAGGTTCGGAGTGAAAAGGGGAGTTTTTTTTAGTTTGTTTTGGGTTCGCCGGCTGCCGACGCGGCAGAAAGGTGGCCAAAAACTAGGAATGGTGGTGGTTTCTAGGCTCTCGGATGAACACCCGGTGACGCGGATGAACACCACAACAATGTTCATCCTGGGATCAAAGGGGATAGAGAGAAAAGAGCGGGTTTCCTTTTCTTGTGTTCTTAACCGTTTTCAGCCAAAAAATAGGTTATATACTCGGCCCCTTTTAAAAATGGTTTTATCGCGATATAAATCCCTCTACCCTTTTGAAATTTCGCCTGCAACCATTATGCCTTCGATAATTACGCCCGCGGTCCTCCTGCTTTCTAAAATCTTTGTCGTAGTCCCTATATTTTCGAAATCCTTGCCATATCGTCGTTCTTGCATACATGTTTTAATTTCAGCGTTGTAATTTGTTTTCTTTCCATTTCGGTCCCTTATTTTATTATTATTTTTTTGCTATAATATGTGAATGTTGAATGTGATAATTACGTGTATAATATATTAATATAACATTTGCTTGATAAAATATAATTTTTATGTATAATATATGTTATATAATATGTGGCTCATAAGTATATAATATATGGTTTTTAAATATATAGTTTTTCTATAGTATATACTATGTAGTTTTTCTATATCATATAATATATAATTTTTATAAAGTGTACAATATAGTTTTTAAATATATTATAATATATGGTTTTAATATATGTATATATATATATATTATAATACGTGGTTTTAATGTATATATTCATACGCGTCACAGTTGTAAGATATAGTTTAGGTAAAGATATAAAATATATATGTATGGTATCTTATTCTGTATAGTATTGTTTTCGTATAGTATTGTTTTATCGTTTAATATTTTAAGTGCCTTTTGTGTTTGTTAGATTAGGCATTTTAGGACAGTTTAGGTTAATTTAATTTATTTAATTTAAATTGTGCGTTCGGCTTATAGGGGCATAATCTTTAAATTAATTAAATTAAATTTAGGGTTAGAGTTTCGGAGCCCTAGTTAGATTAAGGTTCGAATTAGTTTAATCAAGTTAAATTTATCCTTGGCTTATTAGGATAAATGTTAAATTCATTAAATTAGTTGAACACCTCTTAATTACCCTTTTATGATAAAATTGACATTGGGCTTAGATTGACATTTGTTTTAAAATCATGATTAATAAAATTTATCCATTTTAAATAGTATCCTTGGCTCATTGGGATACTAGTTTAAAATTTATCAAATTAATTATCATGGTGCAAAATAATCCATAATTTATTAGGGTTTTCTAGTTTTAGGGCTTAGTTAATTTAGGGATAATATTAGACTCACCTAATTAATAATTAGATCACTAATTAATTTTTCATAATTTGGGCCTTTTAGGTTAGGGTTTTGGTGGGCTTTTTGTGTGTTTATTACAAGCTGGTCTTTGCCATATATATTAATTGTCATTCATATGATCCGTTTATTTTGGTAATTGATTTAAACCATAAAAATGGAGGTATTTATTAATTCTTATATTTGCGTCGTAACAGTCCTAGCTTAATGGATGTTGACCAAATATTTGAATTAATCCTTATCGTCTCAAGGTAAATGATAATTAAAAATTGACAATGTCATAACAACATACCTAAATGATTGCATCATGCATAAAGGTGACGTACGAAATTCGAACCATAAATTAACACAACAGTTAGGCTTATATGATGTCGGTTTAATCTATGGCCCGATGTATTGTCATCCTAATTAATTAAATGTCCAATTAATTTGAACCCACCAGTTTGATAAAGCCCATTCAATTAAGGTCAATTTGCAATTAAGTACACTTAATTAAATTCAATTTAAAATCCAACAATTTCTCTCCATTTAAAAGCAACAAATATTTTGGTATCGATTTCTGGGTGTGATGGGGAGCTAATCCTTCCCCACACGTAACCAACTCCTGAACCCTTTCAAAATGAATCCCTAGTTTTGTGGTTTCCGACCTACCTTACCCAAATGACCGGTGGCAATTCCAAATCTTTACTGTTTTCAAAAAACACAAATTTTCAAAAGAAATCCCCCTTAATCTAAATTTCGGAAAATGATAAGGATGACCTGTAGCCGATCTCGATTTAAAAAAAGAAAAAGAAAAAAAAAGTTGCTACAGTGGCTCTTGAGGTATGTCGATTTAACTAGGCTACTCGGGCTGATGGTTTCTCTGGTTTATTGCAATAGGGGTGAGCCTAGCACAACGGGCTAGGGGTGAGCCTATTCTTGGCCAAAGTGAGATTAGGTGGAGGTGAATCCATCAGAAAATTAGTGTATCTGATGTATTTTGATAAAACATATTGTTTTTGTTATAAGGATAGAGGTTAGTCTATCCGGGGTCACAATACATGCCAATATATGAGAATTAATGGAAAAGCTTTTGTGCATATGGTGATTTATGCATGGTTATAGAAGCTTTGATGCATATGATTATTATGCATGACATGATTTACAAAGGATTACGGGAAATGCTTTGATTTGATTAACCATGTTTTACATAAATGCCTTGAGAATGAAATGATTGTTATGAAAGCATGAAGTATATATGTTTTGAATAAGCATGTTTTATCTAAATGCTTTAGAACTGGCGTGTTTGACTTGCTTTGATATGGGCTTTCTAATATCAGTTTTGATTTTGAAAATGCATTGATGTTTTACCCTTTTGACGCACTCACTGGGCATTATATGCTCATGCTCTCTTTTCTTTCGTCAAGTGAATTAAGCAAGTGCGGGGTTGTGATTTGAGGCAAGGTGTGATCCCAAGACAAGCATTCTAACAAGTATGTGTTGGTGTTATCATCATTTGTAATAAGGCAATGTGGGTTAATTATGGAGATGTTATTTTGTATATGGCTTTCTCATATGGTTGGAGTTTATAATATGTTAGATGATGAATTTTTATAATGTGTGCGATGTTGGTTTATTTAATGCCAAGTACATTTTATGGATATGATCTAATGACTTAAAATGGTTTAAATAATGATTGGATTGATTGCTTGTGTTCTAAGAGTCTATATGGTCATATGTTTCTATTCCTTGATTGATCTATAGCCTATGTTGAGGCCTTGACCATTTGGTGCTTATTGGATAATGCTTTATATTGTTAGGAAGCATGCCTTTAGTTTACTTGTATGAATATGGATTGTGTTCATTAATTGGAAAGAAATTAATTCAGCCTACTAGTTTAGTGATGGATTAATGTTAGAAGTATATCAATGTTGTTTGTAAGTATTTTGGATATTTTCGGGTTGGGATTTGAATCCATAAGATGCAGTTTAGCGCAGCCCGTATCGGTACACTTAGTGCCAGTATCAGTATGAATGGTCATTTTAGTGATCAGTAATGAATGTGGGTACCGGTACGCATGATCGGGTTTTGGTACGCGTAGCCGAGTATCAGTATGCCTATAGCATGTCAATTCCAATATTTGCTTCGATGTTTGCCTAAATCGGTACTGTATCCTTTGTACCGATACGGTTAGTGGTTAATTTGGTTAATGGGTTTTACCATGTTTAGATTCTTTGCATTTTGGTCATCTTATGTTGTTGCATCAATTGAATAAGTAAATGTTGTCCGTTTGACCTGAGATTTTGAAAGCATGCTCGTAGTGTAGCTAATTGTAGTAATATACTTTTGTAAATGTGTTAGTCTGTGCATTTTTTGTTTTTTTACAATTTAGTCCTTAATTTCGTATTTTGCTAAATTGGATGTTTACTTGTTATCCATTGGAGCTGAAATTTGACACGCTAGCATGAAATATGATTAATTAAGTATTGCTAACTTGAAACCTATATAATTCCCTTTAATTTTAAAATTTTCATTTCAATCCCTAAAATTGTTGTATTTGCAATTGAGTATCTTATTGATGTTCGTATCGAATGAAAACTGAATTGTTGCTTGTATGGACACCATAGGTCTTAAAAATGCATCTTTATAAGATAAAATGAAAAAATGGACCTTAATTTGAGTAATATTGTTCAGTTTACTTCGGCAAACCTAATGTGATCTTCTTGGTTTGGGTCTTACGACTAGGCTGGGTCAAGGGGGTTACATTCTAAGCAAATGAATGTTTACTAAACATGAAGGTAATATGGGATCAATGGGACACAAATATAAAGGACTGTTTTCAACACGAATTCAGGGACATATCATTATTATTAGATGTTCAGATAGATAGAGAACTGTTTAGGGCTATGACACAGTTTTGGAACCTGACATATAATTGTTTTACCTTCGGGAATGTAGACATGACACCCAATATCGAAGAGTATGAGTCATTGTTGCACTGTCCTAAGATTCAGAAAAACAAGATTTATACTAGGGCTCATAACAATTCGAGTTTAAGGAAGAAGTTGAAAGGCGTTACGAGGATGAACGAGGCTTGGTTTAATGGAAAGATAGATGAAAAAGGCAATGATTACCAAAAAGAGAACAAGGAACGCATAAATTGGAAGGTGATTCGAGGGTTGATTCTAACAAGCGATGATCTACAAAGGAAAAAAAGTTATTCGCCTTGTGCATCTATGGATTAGTCATGTTCCCGAAAACCTTAAATTACATTGATCCATCCGCATTAAGGTTGTTTGAACAATTAGAAAAAGGTATTAATCCAGTACCGACAATTCTTGCAGAAACATTTAGGTCTTTAACTGCTTGTAGAAAGTTAGGGGTAGGAAGATTCCATGGTTGTGCACAATTGTTACAAGTCTGCTTTCGAGGACATCGTTGGAACATAGCCCATAGGTTTCACAGGTACTTCACTACTTATTCACCATTGTAAGAACATCTCGCAAAGTGCACAATTGTAACACCCCGAAAAACGGGTTAGAAGTTTCGAGTGAATTATCGGATTCGGTAGGATTTTGGGTTAGACTTTAGCTAATTAATTAATTCTGAAAAATAATTTGGGTAATTAAATTGATTCTCGATAAATTTATCGTGATAAGTATTTGTGAAAAACATATTTAATAAATTTAACAAAGGGTGAAATTGAGTTTGGAGAATTTTAAATGAGTTGTTTTAATATTAATTAAATGGTGACTATTTTGCAAAAGGTTATAAAATATTAGTAATGGCAATATTGTAAAAAGAACTAAAGTGAAGGTTTTATGGGATTATTTGGCACATTTATTAAATAAAGCTTTACCATCTATTTCTAACTAGAAAATGACGATAGTTATTATTTTCTCAAGAAAGAAAACTATTTCTAAAGTTATCTCTCTCTTTTTTCTCTCAAGATTCTCTCAAATAGTATTTTAATCTTTTTTTATTTTCTTATCCAATTTTTATTCATTTTCTTTCTAAACCATTTCTAATCAATAGCCACACAAGAGATTTTGATTTCTCTCATCTTGTTCAATGGATTTCATGTTGGAAGATTGGAGGAGAAATCTTCATTTTCAATTTCCAATTTAATTGGGTAAGCTTTGATTTTCTAATGATCTCCTGATTATTTTGTGTTGTTTTTCTATCAATTATATTGTCTTTGATGTTAAAACGAATTTCTAATGAAATTGTTGGATTTAATGGAATTATAGTAAATCTAATAATTTCTATGGAGTTATAATGTGTTGTTCATAAGTAATATTAATTTAAAGTTGATTTTGTAATTTAATTCCCAAAATTAATCTAAATGGTTGAATTTAGATTTAAGTACTTAGATGGGTTAATTGGTAGAGTGACGATTCAATTATTGAATTACATATTATTGTGCACCAATTATGTTCGATGAAACTTCCGAATAAAGTGTTGTGCTGCTAAAAAAGAGGGATTTAAAGGGCGCACCGCCAAAGTGTCATGGCCATACCTTCGTTCACTCGACAAGTAGGTCGTGCGGCACTAGGAAGGGACGTTTCCCGACCAAGTCAGCCCTTGATCTCGATGTATCTTTGTTCACTCGGTAAGTCAACCGTGCGACACTTGAAAGGGACATTTCCCGACCGAGTCAACCTTGCTCTCTATAGATCTGTCCCAGATAAAACAAACAACGCGTCAGGTCTCAAGCCACAACATAATCCCTCAAGCCACGAGTCGATACCGTAGGGAATAGCGGATGCCCATAGTCGACCCCCACCTTCCCCGAAGGAAAAAAGTAGTTTTATTAAATAAAAGAAAATATTCAAGTTACAAAAGAAGACTCACCCACACCATCGACTTGGGCGGCAGGGGCCGCCTCGATGGTGTGTAGGATACGTACCTGTACCAGTGGATCAGTCCAAACTCTACCGATTGTCCCCCTACATATATACGAAAACAATTTTATTGAAATGACCCGAGTAGACACTGAAATGCTTGAAACGGGGACATTCTTCCCTAACTATGGAAATACAGACTATTTTCCCTAAACATAACAATGATTGAAATGAGGACAACTTATTACCTACTCAACCATGGGGCCTTATAGATATATAGCCACGGTATATCTACTCGGTTCTGGTCCTATAGAGGGGATGGCCACAACATTCTCCTCCACCTAATTTGTCGATGTCCTCGTCGACTTGGCATACTTGAGCTTCACGCTTCCCGGACACATTTCCTCCATCCATGTATAATTGCATTGCTGACAATGTTTTCCCAGTAGCCTTTGGAAGAATTTTGGCCTCTGCCACTCCTGGTTGCTCCCCTTGGAAGATCAAACAACTCGCCGAAGGGACCGGGACGGCTTTTGCACATATCATGAAGTCCAAACCTATGACGACATCAAAGTCATCCATAGGGACTACTGTGTAGCTAATCTTTCCCTCCCATGATCCAATCTTGGTCTTCACATTCTTTACACTTCCCCATATACTTGATGATTCAGAATTCACAGCTTTTATTCACCCCACATCCTTGGTTAGAGTCAGATTGCACATTTCCGCTTCCTCTGGAGAAATGAGGGAGTCAGTTGTTCATGTGTCTACCAAGGACTTTGTGACTTTATCATTCAAAACTATGTTCACATACATCAAGCCTCTCCTTGGTTCTGTCCTAGCCTTGTCTTGTTCTGTTTGCATAGAATATAAGAAACGGATAGAACCCATTCTAGCTGGTTCATCCCTCTTGTCATCCAATTGGTGGCCAACCTGATCCAAACCTTTTGGAGTAGTTCTCAGCGCCGATAGTGCACTCCTCTGTGGACATTCTGCCAGTCGGTAGGGACCCTGACAAAGAAAGCAGCGTAGCCCTCAACTAGAGGAATCATTATTCTGTCCTCTATCTCTTCCCCAAGTTGAAGGTTTCTCTACTCGTGCCACTTTATAACTTGCTATCCCACTGCCATTGTTGTTACCATGGTCAATGCCATTACCCGTACTATTGCCATTGACATCACCATTCCCATTGCTCCGACTACTGCCATCGCCACTTGCGGGTGTGCTCTTACGCTTTGTGGAACCTTCACTGTAATCACTAAGTCGTTCGGCAGCAGCCATCGCCTCAACCACATTTTGCGGTCTTTGTCTCTGGACCTCTGTTCTCGCCCATAATTGGAGTCCTTCTAGGAAGTAGAACATTTTGTCATGTTCGGCCATATCCTTGATGTCTAACATTAACGCGGCAAACTCTCTCACATACTCGCGTACTGCCCCTGTGTGTGAGAGATCTCTCAACTTCTTCCGTGCATTATACTCCACATTCTCTGGGAGGAATGCATTCTTCAATTCCTTCTTCATCTCCTCCCAAGTCTTGACGGAGCACATATTGCCATCGAACTTGGACCGCCACCACAACTTAGCATCCCCTGTCAAATACATCGAGGCATTGGAGACCTTGTCCTCATTTGATGTTGTATGCACTACTCGAAAGTATTGTTCAATGTCAAATAAGAAATTCTCAAGTTCTTTGGCATCTCTGTTCCCTTCAAACTGTTGGGGATCTGGGACCTTGGCCCTCTGGCCCCTGTCACCTACAGTTGAATTGCCTACAGCCACTTGGACTAGGTTGACAAGACATATGAGTTCTGCCAACTCATTCTTAAGGTCACTCATAGCTTCTTTTGCTTCATTACTGAGTTCCTTTATGGCATCCGCCAGTTCCTGTTGGGCTTCCTCAATTTCCCTAACACGATCGCTCGTGACCATATGAGCTCTCATGGCAGCTACTGCAGCTTCCAGCTCTTCAAATTTAGCAGGGTCAACCGACCTATTGCTTCGACTTTTAGCCATTTCAAAAGTAAGTATGCACCCCTGTATCCTGCAAGCACAGCCAAGCACCATTGTGCCAAGGAAAGAAAAATAATTGTCAGATTCCCAATGATCAAGTTAGGCACTATTGTGCCACAAAACCAACAACATTATTCTTTTCAACACAACAAGCGCCTCTGTGTTGAACATAAATGAGCCCCATAGGAGGTTACTTTCCATGTGACATCATGCTAGGATAATCATTTTTTTTGACGACATGCACCTCTGTGCACTGTTTGCAATATGATTTCCAAGCATGCATCAACGATTCACAAGTAGTCGGCTTCTCAATACTGAGGTAACCATAGTGATAACGTCAGACACCTCTTGTGTACTGATTTCACTATGACGACCCAGCTAAGACTTAAAGACACATTGAGTGCCTCGTCACAAAACAACCATAGTGCGTAACGTCAGTCACCTCCGTAAACTGATGACACTATGTTTGAACTCGTTTGCACCTCTGTGCGATAAACGATAAGTGCCTCTTGCACAGAAACAACCATGGTGGTTAGCGTCAGTCACCTCCATGTAATGATCCCACCAGGTTCAACTCGTTAGCACCTCTGTGCAATAAGAAATAAGTGCCTCTAGCACTAAAACAACCATGGTGGTTAGCGTCAGTCACCTCTGTGTACTGATCCCACCAGGTCCAACTCGTAAGCACCTCTGTGTAATATAAAGATCGAGCACCGCGTATGCTTCGATCGCTATAGTGGTTACCGACAGGCACCTCTGTGCGCTGGCTCCACTATAAACTCACATGCACCTCTGTGCCACAAATTCACAACTGAGCACCACTGTGCCAAAGGAATGAGCGCCACTCGCGGAGATAATAACCAAGCACCTTTGTGCCCGAAACAATAGTCAGGCACCTCCGTGCACTAACCAACCCTCAATTTATTTCACATTGTGGACTCACCCAACCCACTCCTTTTTCGAGGGTGCTTGGTGTGGAGTCCAACCATCTAACGTCGTACAAAGTTTAAATTTACATCAACCCGGCTCGAAAGCCTTGCTCTGATACCAAGTGTCACGGCCATACCTTCGTTCACTCGATAAGTAGGTCGCGCGGCACTAGGAAGGGACGTTTCCCGACCAAGTCAGCCCTTGATCTCAGTGTATCTTTGTTCACTCGGTAAGTCAACCGTGCGACACTTGAAAGGAACGCTTCCCGACCGAGTCAACCTTGCTCTCTATAGATCTGTCCCAGATAAAACAAACAACGCGTCAGGTCTCAAGCCACAACATAATCCCTCAAGCCACGAGTCGATACCATAGGGCATAGCGGATGCCCATAGTCGACCCCCACCTTTCCTGAAGGAAAAAAGTAGTTTTATTAAATAAAAGAAAATATTCGAGTTACAAAAGAAGACTCACCCACACCATCGACTTGGGCGGTAGGGGCCGCCTCGATGGTGTGTAGGATACGTACCTGTACCAGTGGATCAGTCCAAACTCTGCCGACTGTCCCCCCTACATATATGCGAAAACAATTTTATGGAAATGACCCGAGTAGACACTGAAATGCTTGAAACGGGGACATTCTTCCCTAACTATGGAAATACAGACTCTTTTCCCTAAACATAACAATGATTGAAACGAGGACAACTTATTGCCTACTCAACCATGGGGCCTTATACATAGCTAGCCACGGTATATCTACTCGGTTGTGGTCCTATAGAGGGGATGGCCACAACACAAAGCACGGCGCATGCAAGGTAGTAGCATCGATGCATTCCCTTAGAAGGGATTGGGTCAGTGTGGTGTGGCTACTGCCACTCATTTCTACTCCACAAATGTCGGTTGTAGTGTAGTGAAATAAAAGAAATTAAAAGCGGAAATGAATGGAGGGGCGGCAGTGGCGTGAATTAGGAAAAATGAGAAATGTTTCCCCTGTAGTGGCAGTATGGAAATAAAAGGGGGAATAGGAAGTTTGGTTCAGATATGTCGCAAGGGAAGTTGTACGAATGTTATGGAGTTTTGAATAGTGTTTCATGGTGGTATTATAAAATTTGTTACTTTAGTATGGTCAAATTTATATTGACCCTTGCATTTTCTTACAGAAGAGGGCAAGTGTTCGGACGTTTTGTAATTAGGCATCGAGGCATTGGCGTCGAGATTTTAGCATCGAGACGAAAGCAAGTTGGTGAGTGAGAACATGAAATTCAGCTTTGAAATGGTTTAAATGTTATTTTAGGAGTTTAAATTAAGCTTGAAACGCTACTTTAAACTCGAAAGTAAGTATGATGAGATTTCTGCCCTCGGTTGTATTTTGTCAAAATTAGTTTTATGCACTTGTTTTTGAATTACATGGTACCTACTGTTTAAGCATGTTTTAAGTATGTTTATATTGATTTTGGTCACATATTGATGATGGATGCATTAGGAAAATGGTCCATGTAAGTATGATGAATACTTGTAAATGCATTGGAAATGATTTTGAATGTTGTATATAAAAACAGTGAGGTACATGGTTAATAATAAATTGTATTGGTAAGTGATGTGGTTTAAAATGTTATCGGATATAGTTGGTCGGCCATATGATTGATAGTGCACTATAATAAGTCATCTCGGATGTTGAGGGGTTTATGTGTATCGAATACTCCACCACGAGTACCGTAATGGTTGAGGGGTTATATGGTACCGAAAACTCCCGTTAGTAGATTATACATCTAACCGATGATTGGGTTGTGATGGTACCCGGTTGTGATCGTACATTAATTTCGGTTGAGATAATATGAAGTGTTGAGAGAACACTTAATGAATTCCTGTATTCGATGTAATATTTTGTAAAGAGGAACTTGGTTTATGATCACTTGAAAGCCAATATAATTGATGATGTATCATGGTAAATGCATTATGTTTTGTATAATGTGATTTATACATGTTGCGCTCTTTAAGCTTTGCTATTGGAAGAATAAGCTTGTGAAGGCTTAAATTGAGGATGTATATGGAAGTTATGCATGGAATCCATGATACATGATTATACTTATAAGCTAAAATGATTTGAGTTATGCATATGTTTTGGAAAGTTTAGCTAATGATCTTATAATTTCAAGGAATGCTCTTTAAGCTTTGCAAATAAAATGATCATGCATAAGGAAGCTTAAATTGAGGTTTTGCATATGGGATTATGTTTGCAATCTATGATACTTGATTATGCATTTGATGTAATATGTTTTGAGGGTTTGTGTAAATGATTTGAAAAGTTTTAGCAAATGAACATCTAGTTCTAAAGATTGGTTTTATACATTTGATAAAAAGCTTTGGAAGTGGCAAATTTGTCTTACTTTGATACGGGTTTCTATTATTGGTTTTTGTTTGAAAATGCATTGACGTTTTACTTTTTGAGCGCACTCACTAGGCATTATATGCTTACGCTCTCTTTTCTCCTGTCAATGCAGTGAATAAAGCAAGAGTTGGGTTGTGGTCTGAGGTAAGGTGGATTCTAAGACAAACATATTAAAAGAGTATGTTTACGGTATTAATATTATTTGTAATAAGGCAATGTGGGTAGAATATTGTGATGGTTTGTTTTATTTAGGGAATGATAACTTGATTGATTGTATATTACGTTAGATGATGGTTGTATTTAATGATTAATATGTTGGTTTTATTTTAATGCTTTGTATACTTGATAGTTATGATCAAATGATTTTAATGGTTTAAATAATGATTGAGTTGATTACTTATGGTCATAAGCTTTAATCCCTTAATTAATCTATAGCCTATGTTGAGGTTATGAACATTTGGTGCCTAACAGATAATGCATTATTTTGTTAGGAAGCATGTCTCTAGATTACTTGTATAAATATGAATTGTGTTGAATAATTGGTATGTAATTAAATTAAGCTCATTTGTTTAAGGATGGTAAATTATTATAAGTTTATCAATATTGTTTGTAAGTAATTTTGATAAGTTTGAGTTGGGATTCGAATCCTCAACATGCATTTTAGTGCAACTTGTCTATCGGCATGGCTGGTGATTGATTCGGTTAATTGATTTTATCGAGTTTAGATTCTTTGTATCTTGATCACCATATGTTGTTGCATCAATTGAATAGGTAAATGATGTCCGTTTGACCTGAGTTTTCGCAAGCATGCTTTTAATGTATCTAATTGCTGTAAGAAAATGTTACAAATATGTTAGCCCCTGTAATTTGGTTGTTTTACGATGTAGTCCTTAATTTTGTATTTTGCTAATTTGGATGATTGTTTGTTATCCATTTAAGCTGAAATTTAACATGCTGACATGAAATATGATTAATTAACAATTGGTAATGTAAAACTTGTATAACTCCTTGTAATTCTTTAGATTTACATTTTGGTCCTTGAAGTATTCATTTTGCAATTGAGTGCCTTATCGATGTTCGAATCGAATAAAAATTGTACCGCTACTTGTATGAACACATTAGGTCTTAATAATGCTTATAGATAAGTTAAAAGAAAAAATGGACCGTAATTTGAGTAAGATTGTTTGGGTTTGCTTCAACAAACCTAATGTGATCTTCTTAGTTCGGGTTTAGCGACTAGGTCGGGTCAAGGAGGTTATATTTGGTGGTATCAGAGTCAGGTTCAGAACCTCAGACGGATAGAGTTTAATTTGGTTATTTTGAGAAATTGATAAATGTGTTTCGTATTTGTTCATGTTGTTAATTGCTTATGTTGGGGTTAACCGGGAACGCATTGCCTATTACAAATGCTTTTGAAAAAGTTTTGCTAGTTTGTCTTGGATCACTTGTCGAGCCTACACTCCAACTGTCAGGTTTAAATAGCGATAATAAATTTGATTTTATATGAGAACTGATTTAATCAATAATTACTTCCGAGCTTAGTAAGCCTTATTTGTGTTATTGATAGTATAAGAAAAGTGGTTTCCAATCTTGAGTAGGCTTGGTACTCGATCGAGAATAGTTAAAAAATTGTTTTCGAACTTGAGTGACGATTGCCTCATTCGTGAGTTTATAGATGGTATGGGTCCACTGTTTCGAATATTAAAAGTGGTTATTACTATTGATGTTAATGATATGAATTTTGAAGACAAGAGTTAGTGAAGTGATGTAAATGAAAATGAGTACGTCGTAAGGTGTCGTATGCTTGAAAGTAAAATAAATATTCGTAAAAGAATGCTCGAGTGTTGCTAGATAAAGCTTCGACCAAGATTCTAATGAGGATTTTGGAGTATTTAAGTTGATAAGTTTATGATGTATGCATCAGACAAGAAAGTTGATGTTCAAGATTGAAGCCTGACCAATGATGCTGATTGTTAAGGAGAACTTTATAGTGTCCCAAATGTTATTTCTATGAGGATGGTCAAGGTATGAAATATGCTTAAGGCATTGGATTGACTTTCACCTTCAAAATCAGAGTGCGCAGTGAAACTGTGGAATATGTATATTGGTTAAAGAAAGGTTGTGAAATATACTTTTCTTTTCCCTGTTGCATCATTTGGTGGATTCTAGTTTCACGCAATCATACATATTAATTGATGGTAGTTGTTTGAGTGAGTTAAAGTTTTGAAGATTGGAGTTGATTTTCGCGACAGAGTTTGGCTAACTATGGACCGAATTGTTTGATGAGATTTTGGCTTATGTGGTAATCCAAGGTTTAAGTATATTAGGGTTCTAAATGTCTATGTTGTTCAGAAATTCCTTTCTGGAATGTTTCTGTAGGAGTCTCCCTAACCTATGTTTCTGAAGTTGAGTTTGGTTTAGAGACGTTCTTTGGTATAGCTCCCGAATCTTTTTCATGTCATGTTAGTGAGAATTAAGGAAATGTATAGGTTGAGAATATGATTGTGATAACGGTTGGTTTATGGGTATGTTTGATCAGAAGTTCTATTTTCTGAAGCTCCAGCGTGGTTGTTAACGATAATGGTGTTTAAAAGCATTTGGTTGGTATAGGTTTTTAGTTATGCTGTGTAAACGGCGAATGCCCTAGTGACATTCGAGGTTGCAGTGAGTTGAGTATTTTATGAATATTTGGTTTCCTGAGTAGCAAGAATAGTGGTATTCTCATGTACAATGGTACCGAGAATGATCTTGATCGACAACCAAGGGTTGTTTGGTAGGCTTTTGTAGCGAGGTAAGAGTTTGTTCCTTATTTGGGTAAGTGCGAGTTTCGGTTTGGTGAAAGGAATATTGGTTCTGAGAATGTTATTAGTAAGTGTGAACAGTTGAACATGCATAGTGCCACTTATATGTATATATTTAAATATGTCAGTACATGCATACATTTGGGCATGACATTAGAGGTTTCGCATACATATACATAGACATCTATGAGGGCATATAAGTTATCATGCATACATGTGTTTACATTTACGGATGACTTTTTGGAGGCCGGTGAGGATATGATGTAAGTAGCTTTAGTGATGAGGTCCTTTGGAGTTCTCAAGGTCTGTAGAAGGTGTTAAAGATTGGTTCTTGGAAGTTTGAGATGTGCTACATTTGAAGCAACCAAGGTTGGTGTTAGAAGTACGTAGTTTTCTAGATCCAGTTGATTGTTATCAAAGTTTGTTGAGGAATCTTCTCAAATTGTTGCACCGTTAGCGAACGACAAGAGATGTTTTATTGAATTGGATGTTTTGCTAGGTTGCGTTTGGAATCGTAGCTTGAGTTTAGTTGGTTAATTAATTTCGGGTGAATAATTGAATGTCTTTTCAAAGGAATATGTCAAATTGGACATGGCTAATGTTTTGGAAGGTTATTTAATTAGTTTATCAAATAACAAGAATTATGTTTTGATAACTTTTAGGAAAAAGAAAAAAAATGGGTTTTAAAAGTGGTTTTTGTGAATTAAATAGAGATGAGACACAAGCTAAGAATCTTTAGGAAGCAATTGCACCATTTGTATTTTAACGAACTCAGATTTCTTTTGTTTAAAAAAAACTATTGCCGATGATTACAATTAAAGACCATTTTTCTCTAAAACAGAGGTTTTCTAAATTTTTATTACAATTAAAGACCATTGTTTTCGCATTTTCAACTTTCTTAAAATGTTTTTCAGTGATCAATTGATATTCCGATCTTATTTCTAATCTATTTTTTTATCTAAATGATTTTTAAAGTTAAGCGAATCGGTAGATTTTTGGTTAACAATGTTTTTCATGTTAGAATACAAGGGGAAGCTCATTTTGGTTGTACTCCTATCATGCAAAGTGAGCTATGGTTTCTTATTGACATTCCACACGCTTTGTGTCCTTAATTTATTATTTCTATTAACATTTGTGATTAAAATGAATTTAATTGGGTTAAATTGTTTTATAATGGTTTCAAGAGCGAATTATGATTAGGTTGTTAAAACCTAATGATTTCTTATTGGTTGATAGTGATCTAAAAAATTTGGTTTTACAAGTTTGGACCTGAAATTAATTTAAGTGCTTAATTGAGATAGTTGTTCTTCATGGATTGAGATTCATGTTTGGTTAAGTGAAGCCTTTGATGTTGGTTGTAGTTTTGAGGAGTTATTGATGTTTTACGAAGGTTTGTGATATGAGAATTGTTGGTGAATGGTTGATTGGATATTAAAAATAATTGGTGCAAGCTAAAAGCGGTTTTGGTATTTTTAGCGTTGTTCCGACATGAGAATTAGATAGGTTTTGAATGGATTGAGGCGTCAAGATACCCGATATCATTTGGGTGGTTGAGTGTTTTTTGATGTTTCTCTGTGGATGAAGGTTGTAGAGAATAGTTTGTAATGGTGAGTCGAATCAAGTCTTAATAGACAGTATGTAGATAAATGGGGAGACCGGTTTTGTGACATGTTTTGTCGAGATGGTTTTGAACTCAAAATGTGCATTTGATGAGTTTGACTATGTTTTTACGGTGAGGTTTGGTTGATCCTTTGTTTTTCCCCGTAAAAAGAAAGTTGAGAATTGATGGTTCTGCCATTGATAAGAAATATTTCTGATCAAGTCTCTAGCAACTAGGCGTTATTCATCGAGATGATGGAATTTGTGAAAGTTTTGTGGCGTAGGTGTAATCAATGAAGTGGTTTGGATAAAGAAAGTTCAGTAATTGTTTTGTTCCCTTAGGCGAATTTTGAGGAAAAATTTTCTTTTAGTAGGGGAGGGTTGTAACACCCCAAAAAATAGGCTAGAAGTTTCGGGTGAATTGCCGGAACCGGGTTGGAATTTTGGGTTTGGCTTTAGCTAATTAATTAATTCCAGAAAATAATTTATGTAATTAAATTAATTTTTGATAAATTTGTCGTGATAAGTATTTTTGAAAAATACATTTAATGAATTTAATAAAGATTGAAATTGAGTTTGGAGAATTTTAAATGAGTTATTTTAATATTAATTAAATGGTGACTATTTTGCAAAAGGTTATAAAATATTAGTAATGACAATATTGTAAAAAGAACTAAAGTGAAGGTTTTATGAGATTATTTGGCGCATTTATTAAATAAAGTTTTTACCATCTATTTCTAACTAGAAAATGACGATAGTTATTATTTTTTCAAGAAAGAAAACTATTTTTAAACTTATCTCTCTTTTTCTCTCAAGATTCTCTCAAACACCATTTTAATCTTCTTTGATTTTCTTATTCAATTTTTATTCATTTTCTTTCTAAACCATTTCTAATCAATAGGCGAGAGATTTTGATTTCTCTCATCTTCTTCACTGGATTTCACATTGGAAGATTGAAGGAGAAATCTTGATTTTCAATTTCCAATTTATTTGGGTAAGCTTTGATTTTCTAATAATTTCCTAATTATTTTGTGTTGATTTTCTATCAATTCTATTGTCTTTTGATGTTAAAACGAATTTCTAATGGAATTGATGGATTTAATGGAATTATAGTAATCTAATGATTTCTATGGAGTTCTAACGTGTTTTGTATGAGTAATGTTAATCTAAAGTTGATTTTGTAATTTAATTTCCAGAATTAATCTAATTGGTTGAATTTATATTTAAGTTCTTAAATGGAGTTAATTGGTAGAGTGATGATTCAATTATTGGATTACGTATTATTGTGCACCAATTATGTTCGATGAAACTCCCAAATAAAGTGTAATGCTGCTAAAAAAAAGGATTTAAAGGGCGCACGGCGCATGCAGCATGCAGAGTAGTAGCGTCGCTGCATTCCCTACGAAGGGATTGGGTCAGTGTGGTGTGGCTACTGCCACTCACTTCTACTCCACAAATGTTGGCTGTAGTGTAATGAAGAAAAAAAAAAGGAATTAAAAAGGGAAATGAATGGAGGGGCAGCAGTGGCGTGAATTAGGAAAAAGAATGGGAAATGTTTCCTATGTAGTGGCGGTATGAAAAAAAGGGAATAGGAAGTTTGGTTCGGATATGTCGCAGGGAAGTTGTACGAATGTTATGGGGTTTTGAATATTGTGTCGTGGTGGTATTATAAAATTGGTTACTTTAGTATGGTCAAATTTATATTGACTTTTATATTTTCTTGTAGAAGAGGGTAAGTGTTCAGACGTTTTCCAATTAGGCATCGAAGCATTGGCGTCGAGACTAAAGCAAGTTGGTGTGTGAGAACGCATAATTCAGCTTTGAAATGGTTTAAAAGTTATTTTGGGAGTTTAAATTAAGCTTGAAACGCTGATTTAAATTCGGAAGTAGGTATGATGAGATTTCTCCCTCGGTTGGATTTTGCCGAAATTGGTTTTATGCACTTGTTTTTGAATTACATGGTTCCTACTATTTAAGCATGTTTTAAGTGTGTTTTATAATGATTTTGATCACATATTGATGATGGATGCATTAGGAAAATGGCCCATGTAAGTAAGAAAATTACTTGTAAATGCATGATTTATTTCATTGGAAATGGTTTTGAATGTTGCATATAAAAACATGAGGTACATGATTAATAATGCATTATATTGGCAAGTGATGTTATTTAAAATATTATCGGATATAGTTGGCCGGTCATAGGATTGATTGTGCACTATAATAAGTCACCTCGGGTGTTGAGGGGTTTTTGTGTACCGAATACTCCACCAAGAGTATTGTAAAGGTCGAGGGGTTATATGGTACCGAAAGCTCCTGTTAATGGATTATACATCTAACCGATGATTGGGTTGTGATGGTACCCGGTTGTGATCGTACCTTAATTTCAGTTGAGATAGTATGAAGTGTTGAGAAGACACTTATTGAATCCGTATATCCAATGTAATATTTTGTAAAGTGGAACTTGGTTTATGATCACTCAAAAGTCAATATAATTGACGATGTAACATGGTAAATGGATTATGTTTTGTGTAATGTGATTTATACATGTTTCGCTCTTTAAGCTTTGCTGTTGGAAGAATAAGTATGTGAAGGTTTAAATTGAGGATGCATATAGAAGTTATGCATGGAATCCATGATACATGATTATACTTATGAGCTAAAATGATTTGAGTTATGCATATGTTTTGGAAAGTTTAGCTAATAATCTTCTAATTTCAAGGAATGCTCTTTAAGCTTTGTAAATAAAATGATCATGCATAAGAAAGCTTAAACTGAGGTTTTGCATATGAGATTATTCTATCAATCTATGATACATGATTATGCATTTGATGTAATATGTTTTGAGGGTTTTTGTAAATTATTTGAAAAGTTTTAGCAAATGAATATCTAGTTCCAAAGATTGGTTTTATACATTTGATTAAATGCTTTGGAAGTGGCGAATTTAGCTTACTTTGATATGGGTTTCTATTATTGGTTTTGGTTTGAAAATGCATTGACGTTTTACTTTTTGAGCGCACTCACTAGGCATTATATGCTTACGCTCTCTTTTGTCCCATCAATGCAGTGGATAAAGCAAGTCCGGAGTTGTGGTCCTACACAAGGTGGATTCCAAGACAAACATATTAAAAGAGGATGTTTACGGTATTAATATTATTTGTAATAAGGCAATATGGGTAGAATATTGTGATGATTTGTTTTATTTAGGGAATGATAACTTGATTGATTGTATATTACGTTAAATGATGGTTGTATTTAATGATTAATATGTGGGTTTTATTTTAATGCTTCATATAATTGATAGTTATGATCAAATGATTTTAATGGTTTAAATAATGATTGGGTTGATTACTTGTGGTCATATGCTTTAATCCCTTAATTAACCTATAGCCTATGTTGAGGTTATGACCATTTTGTGCTTAACGGATAATGCATTATTTTGTTAGGAAGCATGCCTCTAGATTACTTGTATAAATATAAATTGTGTTGAATAACTGGTATGTAATTAATTAAGCTCATTTGTCTAAGGATGGTAAATTATTAGAAGCTTGTCAATATTATTTGTAAGTGTAATCACTAATTTTTCCCGAGGTAGACCTGTTCTTTTTATTTATGTTTTTACAATAATGGGATAATATATATGTTACTTCTCTAAGTATTGCACTATGGGTTTTGTTTAATGTAATTGTCATTAAAATCAAAAAGGGTTACTTTGGTTATTTATTAATAGTCTTATATTATATATGTGTGTTTGTATATTACTAGTACTATTATATTATTATTATTATTATTATTATTATCTATTTTTCTTATTATGATCCATTTGAGAAAACCCTAAAAAATTATATGCTATATTCGGTTTATTAGTACTATTATTATCCTATTTTTATCTAACCATACTATTATTGTTATCATATCAGTGTTGTTTTTGTTATTATTAAGTTAAAATCAGAAAAGAAACAAAAAATTTATATGAAATAAAACTGAATATATTAAATAAAGCCCATATTATAAATAAAAACTAAGTTTAATTTATTACAGTCCATTACATGTTAAGCCCATCAGGGCCCTAAATTACAACATAAAACCCTAAATCAAATAATCTCTTCTTTTGTAAGTAGCCAAATCTGGGCCGTTAGATTTGGATGCTCATCTAACGATCCATATCAACACCCAGATAACCATTCAGCTCTCACATTCCACAGCCGCTGGATCAAGATCACATCAGACGGCCAAGATTGGCTCTCTCGCGCGTGCGCGTCACTTCCACTAACCCCTCCATCTCCCGCAACCCTTCAATTCTGGCCACATTGGCACCACGTCAGCGCCACATCCCCGCCACGTCAGAGCCATGACAGGAGTTGCCCGCCACGTCTTTAGCCACACCAGCAAGCCTCCTAGTCCCCTCTCCGCTCCTCTCATGCAACAAACAAAGGCAAATGTCAGACGATTACGGGGAACATCCCAACAATATCAGAGCTGTGCATGAATACAAACAAATCAAAGGAATAAGCCAATAGCAGTTTTTCTTCTTTTTTCATATATCAAATATCGTAATTTTTTGTTGCTATAAAATCGGAATAATCACAAATGTAAACCCTAAGCTAGAAAGGGGCTATTCAGAATAGCAGTACAAAACAAAACCTCAAATTCCAGAGGTATCATTCTCTCATTTTTTAAGCATTCATTCGCATAATCACTTCGATTCAAAAAATACCAGAAGCAAATAGAGTTTAGGGTTTTATTTTTACCTTCTGTGTCGGTCCTCCTTTACGGTGTCAATTGCTCTTCCTCATCCGGTGACAAACTCGGGCCTTTGGGTTGAAGAGAGTGAATCGATGATGGGATAAGTGGCTAGATACCCTTCGCCTTTTAAAAAAAGGGTTTTCAATCTCTGTTTTCTTAAAAACAAAAGGGGTTTTTGTGATTTTAAAGGAAAACAGATTTCGAGTTCAGTTTTAAAATGAAAATGAGCACTTTTCTGGAAGTTTTGGGTGGTCATCAGCGCCGGCGAGCGGTGGCCGATGATGGTTTGCGGTAGTTGCCACGGTTGAGGTCAACCGAGTTCTGGGTTTTAAGAACCCTAGCAGAGTGCAAGAGGGGGAGAGCATTTTGGTTTATAGGAAATAATGGCTAAATAGGTAAATTTGGTCTGAGAACGGGTTTTTATAATGGTTTTACGATTTAAAAAAGGTCAAATAGCTGTTTAAGGACCTTCATGTCTTCAAAATAGTGCCCAGAGGGCTTCCGCCTTTTTAAATCACGCAATCAGCCCCTTTGCATGGTCTAATTCCCCTCGAACCCATTCCGCCTTTCGTAATTAATCCCCGGGTCCTCCACATTTTCCTGAAATTTCCAATTACGTCCTCGTTTTTCTTTTAATTTTATCCCTATGTTTTGTTTCTTCACGATTTGGTCCCTTTCCAGATTTAAACCCCCTTTGTCATGCATTTTAATTTCAGTTCTTTTTGTTCATAATCTTTTCATGTTTAGATCTGCTAATATATGGTTGAGAAGTGTTTATTTTGAATGGTTGTTTTTTAATGTGTGTTTTATGTAATGTTTGTGATAATATATGATATATATATATAGCTATCTTTTAAGAGGATGTAGTACATAGTTTTTTCTTTAAATATAACATATAGTTTTTATGAAATATATGAGATATAGTTTTTATATGTAATTTAAGTTTTTATATAATATATTATAATTTTTCTTTGAACATAGTTTCATAAAGGTTATAATATGTATACAGTTTTCTTTAAAAATATGATATAGTCTTTTCAAATATATAATATATGTAATTTTAAGAAAGTATACGATATATACATAATTTCCTTAAAGTTTTTGTAAGAATATATAATATAATTTTAATATAATGTGTTTAATGTATATGTTCTTGTTTTAGTTTGGGCCTTTTTTTGCTTTTGGTTTTAGTTTAGGCCTCCTAGTTTTTGGACTTGCTAGATTTTAGGTAGTTTGGGCCTTTGGACTTTAGGCTTTAGATTGTTGGGCCTAGCCCATAGTTTTTGGACCTCAGATTATACTAGGTGAGTTAGCTTAATTAATTTAGATCGTGTGCTTGTCTCATAGGGACACGATTCCTAAATTAATTAAGTTAAGAGTCTCTAGAGCCTTAGCTAGATTAGGGATCGAATTAATTTAGCAAATTTACATTTGCCCTTGGCTTATTTAGGTAAATGTTAAATTCATTAAATTAATCAAGCATTTCTTAATGACTTTTAGAATAAAATGAACTTCAAAGTTGGATTAACGTTAAATTAAAAATCATAATTTGTTAGGGTTTTGGTCCTTCAAGGAAACCAACCTAGTATTAATTATTAGAATCACCTTAGCTAATAATTAGACCATCATTTGGGCTTTCCATAATTTAGGCCCTTATAGGTTAGGTCTTGGGTTGGCCCTTTTGTGTTTATTTTATGCCTTTGTTTCCATTCCCTAATTGTTATTCATAGGACCTATTAATTTTGCATTAATTAACGTAAATCCTAAAAAAGGGGAGGTATTCATTAATTCTGATATTTGTGCGCAACAATCCGAGCTTAAAGGATGTTGACCAAATATTTTAATTAATCCTTACTAACTCAAGGTAAAATTAAAACTTAACCAAATCATTACATTATATTTTAAAATGCTTGAATCATGCTTAAAAGTGACGTGCAGGATTCGAACCATAAATTAACACTTCAGTCAGGCTTATTCGATGTTTTTTAATCTATGGTCTGATGTATCATCAACCTTATTAATTAAATGTCTAATTAATTTGAATCCACCAGTTTGATAAAGCCCGTTCAATTAAGGTTAATTTTCAATTAAGGTCACCAAATTAAATTCCTTTTAAATTCTAACAATTTCCTTTGATTAAAAGCAACAAATATTTTGGTACCGATTTCTGGGCATGATAGGGGTGCTAATCCTTCCCCACATGTAACCAACTCCCGAACCCTCTTTTCAAATTAAATATCTGGTTTTATGGTGTCCGACCTACCTAATCCAAGTGGACGGTGGCGACTTTAAGTTTTTATCGATTTTTAAAAGAAAAAGAATTTTCAAAAGAAATCCCTTTAAGCCAAGATCACAAAGAGATGATTTTGGGGATAACCCGTAGCAACCGGACGAACTCGAATTTCAAAGGAAATTTCCAAAAAAAAGGTCGCTATAGCTTGGCGACTCCACTGGGATTGATTTTGTTTTTAAAACAAAAAGAGAGTTAGGCCAAGAAAATATTTGTTGTTTTAATGATGGAAAATTGTCAGAATTTCAATCGATTCTAGTGAGGTTGGCCTTTCTTGAAAATGTGACTACAATTGCATGGGCTTTGATAATTGGTGGTCTTCGAATTAAATTTTCATTTAATTTCTAAGGAGTCACCGACATGTGTTGCACCATGATCATCAGGCTCTATACCCGAGCTTCATCCCTTAAGTGGGAGTGAAACGCCACATACCCACATGAGTAGCCCTCTACGGGTCAGTAATTCACTTTTGGAATCCACGCCTCCTGACACGTGAGCATCCCTCTACGTCATTAGGTCGTGCCTTCCCTCGAACCAAAACCAATTTGCAAGCTTGTATTGGGCCAGAATTGGGGTTTTTGTTGCCTTAGTAGGTGACAAGATAGGTTCGGGTACCCCATTTAGAACCGAATCCATGTTTGTAAATCTAAGAAACCCACCCTATTAGAGCCATGCGGATAACCCGTAGCGAACTAGAATTCATGCTATTAGGCCTTTTTCTTGTTACTTTGCTTTGGTATTTGCCTTTTCATTATATTTATTGCTAACATTCTTTTTGCCTTATTATATTTATTTATTTTGCATCTTCATGACATTTTCTTAATGAAGTGTTGATCTGAGAACAGTCCAAAGTTTAAGGCTTTTGTAATGGGAGAAAGAATCCATAACAATGAGTTGAAGAGTCCCGAAGTTCAAGGTTGATCAAGAAGATGAGCAAAGGCTACCTTATGTTTTTAGACATGACCTATGTAGAAGTTTTTCTCTTCTTGCTGTAATGGGACTCGATCTCCATTATGCAAAGTTGTTTAATGAGGTTGTTCGTCGATCAACACTCATTTCCTTTTTTCTCTCTCCCATGATAGTATTATCAGTTTTTGTTTTATTGTTCCAATCTTCATTAATGTTTTCTCTCTTATTTAATTGCATCAACATCTTTGCATTTAGACATTAATTTTTCATTCATTTCATATTACATTTATTGATTGATTTTAATTTGTCTTCACGCATATAATGCATTTGCATTCATAAGTGAGAAACCTAGATTAATAGTGGGAATCTCATGGCAATAAGTTTGAACTGCAACCATTCTACATTCGTACGGCACGTGTTCTCAAACGAGGGTCATAGAAGATAGGTTGGCTAATGTTGAGAAGTCACAAAAGGATAATGAGGAACGTTTGGACGGTATCGAGTCGAGAATTGAAAGGTCTCAAGATGAGATGATAGACCGCATCACTGTATTATTAGAGAAGACTGACCATGGGAAAGCCAAAGTTGTGGATGAACATTCTAATATGGAGGACCTAGGTGGAGACACTTCCCGCACAAAGACTCAACCGGAGGGCTCAACTCTAAAAAATGTCCATATAGCCAGGGTATAATTTCGAGAGCGACGCTAGTATTGAAGTCCCAGACTTGGACCTAATAAATGAGGTAGAGGCAAGATTGAGGAAAGAGTTTGAAAAGAAGTTTGAAGAGCAACGCCTCCAGATGGAAGAGAAGGTCGGCTCGATGCAAGTGGCCGACAATTACGAATTAGATCCCTATGAGTTAAGCTTGATATCTAATTTGGTCATCCCACCCAAATTCAAAGTACCCGACTTCGAGAAGTATGATGGTACCACTTGTCCTTCATCCCACTTGGCTATGTATTGTCGTAAGATGGCGGCACACTTGAAGAATGAAAATCTTCTTATTTTCTGCTTTTAGGACAACTTGACTGGGGCAGCTGCCCGTTGGTATGCTCAGCTAAGCCATACCAATGTGAAGACATGGAAGGATTTGTCAAGAATCTTTGTCGAGCAATACAAGCATGTGAAGGACATGGTCCCAAGTAGAATGATGCTTTAGGGTTTAACTCAGGGGCAAAATGAAAGTGTCAGACGATACGCCTAGAGGTGGAGGGACATTACAGCACAAGTTCAACCGTCCATCTTGGAAAGCGAAATCACCCACCTATTTGTGGATACACTACAGGGTCCACTTTATGAGAAGACGATCAGCAACATATCCTTGGGATTTGCCGAATTTTTGAACACTTCAGAATCTATCGAGGCTGCTTTCAAGAGCGACAAGCTCAAGACCGGGGAAAATCTGCAAAAGTACCCGAAGAAAAACAAGGAGGTGAGCCATGCAAGTACTCACCACCCAAGCAATGTCACGATCGCACCAAATTCGGTGGCAAATTCACAAGGGCCCGGCCGAAGGGAGAAAGAGGAGATCTTCACTCCTTTACCCATAACTTACAGTGAGTTATACCCCAAGCTTTACGAGGCAAACTTGGTTCGCTCTTATCGCCTTACTCCGATGCAACCTCCTTATCCAGCATGGTTCGACCCTAAGGCTAAGTGCGAGTACCACGCAGGAATCCCTAGCCATAACATTGACAACTGCAAAGCCTTTAAGAGGGTGGTTCAGAACCTGCTCAATATCGGAGTCCTGTAGCTTGACACACCGGATGTGGCTACCAATCCTTTGCCTAATCATGGGGGCCACTAAAAGGTTGTTTCTTCCGAGAGGTGGAAGATTCAAGATCGGCCCAAGGTTGTTGAAACCGTCAGATGCATCTCATCTTTGTCTTAGATGTTATTTTGCATATTTTCCCTTGCATTTTCAGTCTTTTTTATGTTTAAATCAACCTTGCTGCTTTTGGCCCTAAAACAGCAATGATCTTTTGTAAAGGGCATTTGTTTTCAATTTGTTCCAATGAAGAGATATTTTTTCTATATATCATTAGTATATATATGTATTTCTTCTTACCTCTGAGGATCCTTGGGTATAGTGTGCCTATTGTGACCTTAATTCGGACGCAAGGATCAATCGAGTGCTGTGATCACGATGAAGTATGATTTCTTGCTCTGATTGCTCTGGTCAGTAAAGCGCAAGAAGCAACACTACTACCCCTCCGATAATGTTCAATGGTAAGAAAATCTCCTAGAAAAGCCCAATAGAGTCGCTTAAATGTGCTTCAAAATAAAAAGAAAATAGAGTGCTTAAAAATAGAAAAATAATAAAAATAAGAGGGGTACTCCGCTATAGCAAAAAGGCTAAATAAAGATGCTTTGCTCCACTTACTCTAAAGTCTTGGCTGTATGAGTAAGTCATGACTATGCCGAGTAACTCGGAGTATTGTTGTATGCTCCATCATTATTCTCGAGACAAAGGACTATGATGAGTTGAATCCCCCTAAGAAAAAGGAAATGAATGAATGAATTGAATAAGTCTCGGAGCATTCTGATGGAGTTGTGGGAGGAGAGCAAATTTAATAAGAAGATATGCTCCATCTGTTCAATACCCTAGCATCAGCGATGAATCCTTGATGACACTGACACAATATTAATTACAATCAAAGGTGCACTCTCACAATTAGAGAGTGATCTTATCCGCGCTCCATGGGCTAAATAAAAGTCAGAGAACTTTTTTTAAAAAAAAATAGAGAGAGATGATGAGAACTAGGAGGAGTAGTTTTTGAGCCGATCAAGCAAGTACCATAATCATGAAGATAAACCAAGCCATTTGAGAAAGATACCACAAATTTGAATATCGCCACAATATTCAAAGGCAGGCCATTGATCACTGGGTTTGAATCCAAGACACTCTCGCATCGGATATCCAGGGGATCCTAGTCTTTTTCTGTTCTTTTCAAATCTTTTAGCTTTCAAGCATTGAATATCATTTTTTTTAAAATGTATCACTCATTAAAGTATCAGTTAGCAAGTTGACCCTTTTAAACAAAATTCTTTTATTCAAAAAATGGTTTTCAAATAATAAGGATTTCAATGCAAATGACCATCTTAGGTTGACAAAGATTGTTAGAAGCTCGAACTTGAAGGGGCTATGTGAGGCTTGATGTAATGAAGTGTTCCTTGAAGAGAACGGAGTTGCCCTGTAACAAGAACTTTAAAATGTGGGATTACGAGTCAGAGTTGACAAGAGAAAACTTTTGTTCCAATTTTTTCTAGCAACGAGAAAGCTAGAGTAAGTAACAACAAAAATTTTGGGGTAAAATTTTGTTGGGGACACGAAAATGACAAATCAGTCAAAACCCCTCTAGATTAAATTAACCAATTGAGAAAATTTCAAGAAGAACCATTTGGAGTGGTGGCTTTAAAGATACACATTGAAGGGTAGAACTCGAGTATGAGATAGGGTATCCTAGCCGCTTTGAAGCCCTAGTGAGAAGACAAGACCAAGTCTTTTCAATCAACTTCCTTGGAAAAGAAAACTCTCTCAAGTGGTCCTCAATTGACATTCATTCATTCATGCATCACATAAATTAGACATCTCTAGAATAGGGGGCATGCTAGTTTATGCATCCATCATTTTATCTTTTTACAGGTTTACGAAGACTTTAATATGCGACTTTGTGAGAGAAGAAGTAGAATTCAGCAAGGCCTCAGTCCATACTTTCATGAAACCAAGACAAGACTTCGATCCATGCTTTCTCGAAAGATAGATCACAACAAAAGTTAAGAATCTCCAACATCCAGCAAAAATCAAGGGCTCCCGCCGAGAAGAACCTATCCAAAAAAAATCACAATAAGACCTCCAGTGCATGATAATCCAAAACATCAGCAGCCTCCAGCACTCGACTTTCATTTTCAGGAATCAATAAGACCTTCATTGCATGATAATCCATATCGTCAGCAAATCCTCCAGTGTTTGACATCATTGTTTAGCCATCAGTAAGACCTCCAGTGCTTGGTGAGCTAGGCTGTCTGTAAATCCTTCAGTGTTTGACCCTCATTTTCTCGGCCATCAGTAAGACCTACAGTGCTTGGTGAGCCAGATCATCAGTAAATCCTCCAGTGTTTGACTTTATTTCCTCGCCATCAGTAACACCTCCAGTGCTTGGTAAGCTAGACTGTTCGTAAATCCTTTAGTGTTGGACCTTCATTTTCGACCATCAGTAAGACCTTCGATGCATGATGATCCGAACCTCACAGGGAAGTAAGACAAAATTAGTGAATTTAGTCTTTGCTCTATCCTTGTTAATACAAGAATGAGCAAAGAGGGGCAGCTGTAATCACTAATTTTGTCCGGGGTAGACCCGTTCTTTTTATTTATGTTTTTACAATAATGGGCTAATATATATGTTACTTCTCTAAGTATTGCACTATGGGTTTTGTTTAATGTAATTGCCATTAAAATAAAAAAGGTTACTTTTGTTATTTATTAATAATCCTATATTATATATGTGTGTTTGTATATTACTAGTACTATTATTATCTTATTATTATTATTATCTATTTTTCTTATTATGATCCATTTGAGAAAACCCCAAAATATTATATGCTATATTCGGTTTATTAGTACTATTATTATGCTACTTTTATCTAACCATACTATCATTGTTATCATATCAGTGTTGTTTTTGTTATTATTAAGTTGAAATTAGAAAAGAAACAAAAAACTATATGAAATAAAACTTAATATATTAAATAAAGCCCATATTATAAATAAAAACCAAGTTTAATGTATTACAGTCCATTACATGTTAAGCCCATTAGGGCCCTAAATTACAATCAGAAACCCTAAATCTAATAATCTCTTCTTTTGTGCGCAGCCAAATCTGGGCCGTTAGATTTGGATGCTCATCTAATGGTGGAGATCAACACTCAGATGACCATTCAGCTCCCACATTCCACAGCCGCTGGATCAGGATCACATCAGACGACCAGGATTGGCTCTCTCGCGCGTGCGTGTCACTCCCACTAACCCCTCCATCTCCCGTAACCCTTCAATTCTGGCCACGTTGGCACCACATCAGCGCCACATCCCCGCCATGTTAGAGCCATGACAGGTGCTGGCCGCCACGTCCTTAGCCACAACAGCAAGCCTCCTGGTCCCCTCCCCGTTCCTCTCATGCAACAAACAAAGGCAAATGTCAAACGATTAGGGGGAACATCCCAACAATATCTGAGATATGCATGAATACAATCAAATCAAAGGAAGGAGCCAATAGCAGTTTTTCTTCTTTTTTTCATATATCAAATATCATAAATTTCTGTTACTATAAAACCGGAACAATCACAAATGTAGACCCTAAGCTAGAAAGGGGCATATTCAGAATAGCAAAACAAAGAAAAACCTCAAATTCTAGAGGTATCATTCTCTCCTTTTTTAAGCATTCATTCACATAATCACTTCGATTCAAAAAAATACCAGAAGCAAATAGAGTTTAGGGTTTTTTTTTACCTTGTGTGTCAGTCCTCTTCTAGGGTGTCTGTTGCTCTTCCTCGTCTGGTGACAAACTCAGGCCTTTGGGTCGAAGCGAGTGAACCGATGATGGGATAAAAGGCTAGATACCCTTCGACTTTTAAAAAATTGGGTTTTCAATCTCTGTTTTCTTAAAAACAAAAGGGGTTTTTGTGATTTTAAAGGAAAACAATTTTCAGGTTCAGTTTTAAAACGAAAATGAGTGTTTTCTAGAAGTTTTGGGTGGTCACTGACGCTGGAGAGTGGTGTCCAGTGACGGTTTGCGACGGTTTCCACGGTTGAGGTCAATCGGATTCTGGGTTTTAAGAACCCTAGCAGAGTGTGGAAGGGGGAGAGCATTTTGGTTTTGGGAAATAATGGCTAAAAGAGGTAAATTTGGTCTGAGAACGGATTTTTATAATGGTTTTATGATTTAAAAAGGGTCTAATTAAGGACCTCCGTGTCTTCAAAATAGCGCCCGGGGGGCTTCTGCCTTTTTAAATCACGCAATCAGTCCCTCTGCATGGTCTAATTCCCCCCGAAACCATTCCGCCTTTCGTAATTACTCCCCGAGTCCTCCATATTTTCCTAAAATTTCCAATTACGTCCTCGTTTTTCTTTTAATTTTATCCCTATGTTTTGTTTCTTCATGATTTTGCCCCTTTCTAGATTTAAACCCCCTTTGTCATGCATTTTAATTTCAGTTTTTTTGTTCATAATCTTTTCATGTTTAGATCCGCTAATATATGGTTGAGAAGTGTTTATTTTGAATGGTTGTTTTTTAAAGTGTGTTTTATGTAATGTTTGTGATAATGTATGATATATATATATATAGCTATCTTTTAAGAGGATGTAGTACATAGCTTTTCTTTAAATATAACATATAGTTTTTTAAAAATATATGAGATATAGTTTTTATATGTAATATAAGTTTTTATATAATATATTATAATTTTTCTTTGAATATAGTTTCATAAAGGTTATAATATATGTATAGTTTTCTTTAAAAAGATCATATAGTCTTTTCAAATATATAATATATGTAATTTTAAGAAAGTATACGATATATACATAATTTTCTTAAAGTTTTTGTTAGAATATATAATATAATGTGTTTAATGTATATGTTCTTGTTTTAGTTTGGGCCTTGTTTTGCTTTTGGTATTAGTTTAGGCCTCCTAGTTTTTGGACTTGCTAGGTTTTAGGTAGTTTGGGCCTTTGGGCTTTAGATTGTTGGGCCAAGCCCATAGTTTTTGGACCTTAGATTAGACTAGATGAATTAGCTTAATTAATTTAGATCGTGTGCTCGTCTCATAGGGACACGATTCCTAAATTAATTAAGTTAAGAGTCTTTAGATCCTTAGCTAGATTAGGGTTTGAATTAATTTAGCGAATTTTCATTTGCTCTTGGCTATTTTGGGTAAATGTTAAATTCATTAAATTAATTGAGCATTTCTTAATGATTTTAGAATAAAATGAACTTTGAAGTTGGATTAACGTTAAATTAAAAATCATAATTTGTTAGGGTTTTGGTCCTTCAGGGTAACCAACCTAGGATTAATTATTAGAATCACCTTAGCTAATAATTAGACCATCATTTGGGCTTTCCATAATTTGGGCCCTTATAGGTTAGGTCTTGGGTTGGCCCTTTTGTGTTTATTTTATGCCTTTGTTTTCCATTCCCTAATTGTCATTCATAGGACCTATTAATTTTACATTAATTAACCTAAATCATAAAAAAGGGGAGGTATTCATTAATTCTGATATTTGTGTCGCAACAGTCCGAGCTTAAAGGATGTTTACCAAATATCTGAATTAATCCTTACCGACTCAAGGTAAAATTAAAACTTAACCAGATCATTACATCATATTTTAAAATGCTTGCACCATGCTTAAAGGTGACGTGTGGGATTTGAACCATAAATTAACACAACAGTCAGGCTTATTCGATGTCGATTTAATCTATGGTTCAATGTATCGTCAACCTTATTAATTAAATGTCCAATTAATTTGAATCCACCAGTTTGATAAAGCCCGTTCAATTAAGGTTAATTTTCAATTAAGGTCACCAAATTAAATTCCTTTTAAATTCTGACAATTTCCTTTGATTAAAAGCAACAAATATTTTGGTACCGATTTTCGGGCGTGATGGGGGTGCGATCCTTCCTCACACGTAACCAACTCCCGAACCATCTTTTCAAATCGAATCTCTTATTTTGTGGTGTTCGGCCTACCTAATCCAAGTAGCCAGTGGCTACTCTAAGTTTTTATCAATTTTCAAAAGAAAAAGAATTTTCAAAAGAAATCCCTTTAAGCCAAGATAACAAAGAGATGATTTTGGGGATAACCCGTAGCAACCGGACGAACTCAAATTTCAAATGAAATTTCAAAATAGGGTTGCTACAGTAAGTAATTTGGATAAGTTCGAGTTGGTATTCGAATCCTCAACATGCATTTTAGTTCATCTCATGTATTAGCATGGCTGGTGGTTGATTCGGTTAATGGATTTTACTGAGTTTAAATTCTTTGTATCTTGATCACCGTATGTTGTTGCATCAATTGAATAGGTAAATGATGTCTGTTTGACCTTAGTTTTTGCAAGCATAATTTTAATGTATCTAATTGCTGTAAGAAGCTGTTACAAATGTGTTAGTCCCTGTAATTTGGTTGTTTTACAATGTAGTCCTTAATTTCGTATTTTTTTCTAATTTGGATGCTTATTTGTTATTTGTTGACGCTGAAATTTAACATGCCGGCATGAAATATGATTAATTAACAATTGGTAACCTGAAACTTATATAAGTCCTTGTAATTCTTCGGATTTACATTTTGGTCCCTGAATTATTCATTTTGAAATTGAGTGTCTTATCGATGTTCGCATCGAATGAAAATTGTACCCCTGCTTGTATGAACACCTTAGGTCTTAATAATGCATCTAGATAAGTTAAAAGGAAAAAATGGACCGTAATTCGAGTAAGATTGTTCGGGTTTGCTTTGGCAAACCTAATGTGATCTTCTTGGTAAGATTGTTCGGGTTTGCTTTGGCAAACCTAATGTGATCTTCTTGGATCGGATCTAGCGACTAGGCTGGGTCAAGGGGGTTACAACAATCGAGAGGATGTCAGAAGAATAGTGGACCGATTGCTTCAAGGACATGAAGGACACTGATATCGTATGGAAGGCCCCTTGGTTGATTAAAAATAGTTATTGAGTTGAAGGACACAACATTACTACATCGGTTAAAGATGTAAAAGCTATATTTGGCCTAAAGAATAAGGGTGTTGATGTTCTTGAAGTGCTGCCGAGGAGAATGGTAGAAAACTCGGTTCAAAGTATAACATCAACACTAAGGTTAAATATGCACAAATTAAGCGTGATATAGTTTCTGGTGCTTTTGATGGGGATCTTTTTGATGCGCATAATAAGTGCTCCGCAATTGTGCAAGTGTACACGTCGCATGTTATAGTATAAAAGATATCGTCTCCACAGGGATTGGTGCCACTTCAAGAATCTAATCTCTTGCACTATAAAAAGTAAAAACACAAGTAGGTGATTGTAGGAGTTTAACTAACAACTAAACTAGAAAGCAATAAAGTAAAAGAAGATGTAATCAAATGAGAGAGAATATGCTAGGTTATCGTGAGTTGAGGAGTGATAGCCGATTGGATCGTCTTGGTAAAAGAGTGCAAGGGAAACTCAGTTGTTGTGGCAACTTGCACAGCGGGGTTGCCTTGGCAACTAATCGACGGTTGCCTGGGCAACTGGCTAAGCAACTGTTTAGGCGGCTGGGCAGCAGCTTTAAGGTTCGACAGAGCGTTCTTCAATGGTTTCATCTTATCTCTAAGTCGAAACTCTAGCTATTTGTGCATGCCTTGATAATACATCCCTGCGTGAATCAAGGGTGAACAACAACCAATCTTGCGCTCCTCTTAGCCGTTGAAATCCTTAACTTATTCCTAAGCTGGATTAATCTTCACCATCAATAGATTGAATAAAGACCATACTCATTCGTTTCTTGAATCCAACTCTCCTGATATTAGATAAAAAGATGAAGTTACGAGATCCTCTCTCAATTCACTCGCAAACAAGAATAAGAACCAAGAATGAGTAAACCTTGAATTGAAAGTGAAAACTCTTATTACCTAAACAAAATCCAATTGTTTCTCACAACCACAAAACACAATAACCTTAGCCAAATAGATTTAGTTCATGGCTAGGATCCAAAGAAACACAAGATAAAGAATTCCTAACATAAACCTAATTGAACAAGAAAGAAAAAGATGAAGAATGGTTGAAGGCTTATCGAAATATCTCCTTGCTCTTGCTGAAATCTCTCATTGCTCTCTTGAGTTTGACGGCTTGGTCTCCTTTAAATAGGAGATGGCTAGGTCAAAATCCTTCTTGAGGAGGAAGTTAAGTTGGAATTAAATACTTTAAAAGAATATAATTCCTTATTATATTTAAATTCCTTCTAGATCTTCTCCTATCTTTTTGGGATTTAATTTCTCTTTGACCTTTTCATGGAAATCAAACTCCTTTGGGATTTAACTTTGCTCCACGTCATCTTGGGCTTATCTAGTCATCAATTTCGACTACCATATCATCTCATCCCTTATCAAAAATTGCCCTGGCAACTAGCTTGGCATCTCCTTCATGCATTGCTCTGGCAACTAGCTCGGCATCTCCTTCATGCATTGCCCTGGAAATTCGTTCCAGCCTTACTTTGGCAAGTGATTCTACACAAACACAAAAACACACCAAAGCAATATCTTTTTCCACAAAATTAAGCAAAATATGAAATCAAGCTTGTCCACCGAGGAAACAATGCAAACATGCATGAATGGCTAATAATGCAACTAATATGAGCCTAAGTCTAGCAATAATATGAATAAAAGGGTAATAAAAATAGTACTTTTGAACACTTAACACACCCCCAAACTCGAACTATTGCTTGTCCTCAAGTAATGCAAACTAATAATCACCCGCCAAGACTTCAATTTTCACAAACTTAGCTTTGAACTTGATTTCAATTCTCAGAACCGTGGCACAAAGTATGATTGGCTTTTCATTTTTCAAAAAACTTAGGAGTTACTCGGAATCAAACTATAATGCTTGTGAGTGTGTGCGGAGTTGTGTGCAAGTTGATTTTTCGGATTCTATGCAAACAAGAGGTTTTCAAATTACTTCATTGGGTTCTTTTAACATGTTTTAACTAGAGCCAGTTTCGGGCACCTCTAGTGTTTTGTTTTTAGTTTTCTTAAGTTAATTAATTTATTCGACTAGAGCCGATTTTGGGCACCTCTAGCAATCAATTTTTAGCACATACTAGAGCCAACTTCGGGCACCTCTAGTTATCATTTTTTAGCACATACTAGAGCCAATTTCGGCACCTCTAGCATTCATCCAATTTTTATTCTAATCCCCCAATTTTTTAACTATCAACCTAAGTTCGCTAGAATTCCTTAAATCAATCAAGCCACACAGTGTTTCATCAAGTTTAGCATCATAGTACGATTCTAAGTGTTTCCATGTTTATCCTAGAATAAAAAATTCTATCAATTAAGTACATTGGCAAAGTCATCATCGGATATTCATCAAATCTAGGCAATTCTTGTTCCAACTAAAGTCATGGCAAGCAATTTATATATCCTAAATGTAATACTTAAGATGAAGGCAACTAAACATGGTAACTAACTAATAACAATCCCCCCAAACTCGAGTGAGGCATTGTCCTCAATGCATGCAACAAATAAAAATAAAAATAAAGAAAAGTAAAATGCAAACGAGGACTTACTCTGAGAGTTTGTCGTCAAGGATGATTAGTTTCCTTTTGGTTGGTGTCTTGATTCTTTTGCTTGAACGCGGTGGTTGCTTCCTTGTTGTCGATGGTGGAATCGATCCTCGTACGGGGTTGTCCTCATTGTCCTCTTCATCAATGCCATTGGCTTTTCGCTTGGGCTTGGAGGATTCGATTGGTGCGGTCTTTGTTGGTGCAATGGAGGACTCGTCTGAATCTAAAAAATCAGACAATGATTCAGTACGAGTTGATTCGGGCATAGGTGATTTACTTTTAGCTTTTGCAGTGGTTGTCGGGGCGTCTTTAGCTTCGGTTTCCGTGACATCTTCAGTGTTGGTTGCCATGGCAACTACTTGGGCAGGCGTAGTGTAGGTTGCCGCGGCATCATCTGTTGCAGTTGTCGTGGCAACTGCTTCATTGGTTGCCGTGGCAAGAATTTCGGTAGGAAAGATGGGGAACGACATGCGGCTGTTCGGGTACTTTTCTGAGATGACTTGGGTGATGGCATTGTTGTGATCCTTCATGTACCGCATGAACATTAGTTGCCGGTCTTCAATTTGCCTAAGGCGGTTCGCCAACGGTTGTAAGAGTGCTTCAAGTTGTCCCGGGGTTGCTGTCTTAGTTGCCCGGGCATCAGTTGCTTGAGCATTAGGAGTTGCCGCGGCAATTGAAGGCGTTGGGGATTTTACCGGTGTCTCTCCCATTAGCTTTTGGATTTGTGCTCGATTCCAACCGAACTTTGGTAGGGCCTTTTCATCAGTGGACTCACTTGGGACATGCTTCTCCTTGCAAAGATTGGAAATTAAGCAAGGGAAGAAAAGAGAACCCTTGTCTTTTGTGCTACATACAAAAATCTCATCACAAATAATTTTTCCAATGTTGATGCGATTATGCAAGATAGAATGTATGAGCAAAAGACGAGGTGTATCAACGGTGGTATTGTGTGTTGTGGGCATTAAAGAAGTTTTAACAAACTTATTCCATAATTTTGCCTCGGGTTTAAGCCAAAGGCAATTTACCGTGCCCTTGTATTTACCATCTTTCCAATAAGTTCCAGTAGAGTGAGTTCTTGAAGCACCTTGTCGAGTTGCTTGGGCATGAGTTGATCAACAAAGGCTTGATGCTCATCTTTCTCAATGTAGAGCCCATAAAAAGTGTTGATGTTTTCGGTGCTTATGAGTATAGCCTTGTCACGAACAAAAGCATAAGGATTATCCGGGTTAGGTGAGTGAGCATAGAATTCTCTTACCCATGATATGTTACCCGATTCCGATTGATGGCAAAAGATTGCCACTTTTGATGTGCAATCCTTTCGAAGATGAATGGTTCAACGCTGAAATCTTGATGAGAGTTGGAGTATTCAAAGCCTTGTTCTTCGTAAATCTTTAGGCTTTCAAACTTGGAGTGAAATCTTTCTTGAACCACCGGTGTAGCAAACTTCTTGTATCTTGGTTCTTTGGAGGAACTTGGATGAACCAAAAATTTGATTTTGGATGCCATGGATGATCTTGGTTGTTAGTTTGGTAAAAACAAAGAAAAGAAAGCAAAAGAAACTAAAGAGTTGCAAGATGAAAAGTAGGAATAGGTTTCTTGGAATTTAAGGGTAATGGGTTAAATAGAAAAGATAGGTAGTAATTATGGTGGGTGGGATTAATTGGAAAGAAAGAAAACAAGGGTTTTGATTGGGGGAAGGTGACGGCTAGGGGATTTGGGGAAGGGGAAGTGTTTGGCCGGCTATGTACTGTTTATTTAGGGTAAGTTGGAGGCTTAATATAGGCCTTAGATTTAGCCCATTAATTTCCTTGTTTAGGAAGTTTCCTTCTTGAATCAAATTCCTCTTTATCTTGAACTGTTTTCCTACAATTCAAAAACAAATAAAATAAGGATTAAAATTAAAGATAAACTAATAAAAGAAAATAAATAAAGATGTGCAAAGAAATTATTAAAATTAAAATTTAAAAACAATTAGATAAATATGAATGAAAGATGTAGTCTTAATCTTCAAGAAAATAAATAAATCTATCCTAAAAAGAAAAAAAATAACCGAAATTAATAAAAAAATTAAATAGTTCGAAAAAAATAAAAAATAAATAAAAAAATATTGAAAGGAGAGCATGCTCATGCATCTCCTAAAGTGACCACTTCTTTGTTATGTTCCACATGGGCACCATTGTAGTGCTTCAATCTTTGTCCGTTGACTTTGAATTCATGTTCGTTAGTGATGGACTTGATTATCACGGCACCATGGGAGAATGGCTTGACAACTTCGAATGGTCCCGACCATCTTGATTTCAGTTTTTCCGGGAAAAGTTTTAGCCGAGAATTGAATAAGAGAACTAGTTGCCCTGGCATGAATTGTCGCGGCAATAGTTTCTTGTCATGCCATTGCTTTGTTTTCTCATTGTAGATTCGTGTATTGTTATAGGCGAGTGCATGGAATTCTTCTATCTCGTTGAGGTCCAACAAACGCTTTTGCCTGGCACTTTCCCAATCCATATTCACGGTCTTGATTGCCCAATATGCCTTGTGTTTGATTTCCACCGGTAGATGGCATGTTTTGCCATAGACAAGTCGGAAGGGAGACATACCTAAGGGTGTTTTGAATGCAATGCGATATGCCCAGAGTGTCATCTAGTCTTACTAACCAATCCTTCCTAAAGGGATTTACAACTTTCTCGAGTATACCCTTCAATTCTTGGTTGGAAATTTCTGCTTGCCCATTGGTTTGTGGGTGATATGCCGTGGCAATCTTGTGAGATACACCAAAGCGTTGTAACATCTTGGCGATGAGTTTGTTGTCAAAGTTCTTACCTTTATCACTGATAATTGCTCTCGACATCCCAAACCGTGTAAATATGTTTTTCTGCAAGAATCGTTGCACGGACTTAGAATCATTGGTGGGAACTGCAGCTGCCTCAACCCATTTAGACACGTAGTCGACGACAAGTAGAATGTAGAGGTTACCGAATGAAGATGGGAAAGGTCCTATAAAATTAATCCCCCATACATCGAACAATTCCACCTCGATGATGTTTTGGAGTGGCATCTCATGTCGTCTAGAGATATTGCCCATCCTCTGGCAACGATCACATTGCTTGTAAAACTCTTGGGCATCTTTGTATAGTGTTGGCCAATACAAACCAGATTGCAGAACTTTGGCCGCAGTACATATTCCTCCAAAATATCCTCCATAGGGTGAAGAATGACATTGCCAGAGTACATTCTGCTGCTCCTCTTTAGGGACACGTCGGCGTATAACCTGATCTACACATTGTTTAAACAAAAGAGGCTCATCCCAAAACTAATGCTTAACATCATGGCGGAACCACTTCTTCCCTTGGTGAGTAAGGCCATAAGGTAAAATACCATAAACAAGGAAATTAACTAAATTCGCGTACCAAGGTATTGCCGAGGCATGTGTTGCCGTGGCAACTGCTTCCATGGTTGCCAAGGCGTGCGTGTCAAGAGTTGTTGCGACATGCGCGTCAAGGGTTACCGAGGCATGCGCATCCATGGTTGCCGAGGCAACTAACAGTTGCTCATCCAGGAATGCATTGCATATCTCTAAATCTGCGTCCTCCTCCCTATTGCGTTCTAAGCGTGATAAGTGATCGGCCACTTGATTTTTTGTTCCTTTCATGTCCTTAATTTCATTATCAAACTCTTGTAAAAGAAATATCCAACGAATCAAATGAGGTTTGACATCCTTTTTAGCAAATAGATACTTAATTGCCGAATGGTCCGTATAAACAATTACCTTTGTACCAATCAAATAGAATCAGAACTTGTCAAATGCAAAAACTACGGCTAGTAACTTTTTCTCCGTTGTTGTTCACTTGAGCACTATTAAGAGTTTTATTAGCGTAGTATATCACATGAAAGGTCTTACCTGTGCGTTGGCCTAGGACTGCTCTTACTGCGAAATCACTTGCATCACTCATGAGCTCAAAAGGTAGTGTCCAATTAGGTGGAACGACAATGGGTACCGAGGCAAGCTTTTTCTTTAGGGTTTTGAATGCTTGGGCGCAAGAATAATCAAAATTGAAGACTTTATCCTGTTCAAGCAAATTGCACAAGGGTTTAGTAATTTTAGAAAAATTATGAACGAACCTTCTGTAAAAACCTGCATGTCCAAGAAAGCTTCAGATTCCTTTAATCGAACTTGGTGGGGGTAATCTCTCGATCACGTCCACCTTGGCTTTGTCTACTTCAATTCCCTTGGATGAAATCTTGTGGTCGAGCACTATTCCTTCATCTACCATAAAATGGCACTTCTCCCAATTAAGGACTAAATCGGTTTCTTCACATCTTGCCAACACATTCTCTAAATTGCCGAGGAAACTATCGAAGTCATTACCAAAAATGGAAAAATCATCCATGAAGATCTCAAGGAAGTCTTCGACCATGTCTGAAAAGAGTGCCATCATGCATCTTTGGAAGGTTGTCGGGGTATTACACAATCCGAACGGCATCATTCAGAAAGCATAAGTACCGTATGGGCATGTGAAGGTTGTCTTTTCTTGATCTTCTAGTGCTATGACAATTTGATTGTAGCCTAAATAACCATCAAGAAAACAATAAAAGGGTTTACCTGCAAGATGGTCAATCATTTGATCAATAAAGGGTAATGGGAAGTGATCTTTCCGAGTGGCTTTATTTAGCTTTCGATAATCCATACAAACCCTCTAACCGGTCACAGTCCTGGTTGGAATGAGTTCATTGTTTTCATTACTTACCACCGTTATACCTCTCTTTTTCGGTACACATTATACCAAACTTACACATGTACTATCTGAGATAGGGTATATGATGTCGGCGTCAATCCACTTGATAATTTATTTCATTACAACCCCTTTCATGGCATGATTCAGTCTCCTTTAGGCCTCAATCGAAGGTTTGTGATCATCTTCCAACAAAATCTTGTGCATGCACACTGCCAGGCTGATTCCTTTCAAGTCGCCAATTGTCCACCCTATTGCCTTCTTGTGTAGCATCAACATTTTGACCAGCTTCTTTTCCTGCTCAGGCTGTAACTTAGAGGAAATAATTACAGGCAATGTATTATCAGTTCCCAAGTAAGCATATTTTAGTTGCCCTGACAATTGTTTCAACTCAAGAATCGATGGTTGTTCAATGGAGGGCTTTTAGAGTTTACCTTCCTTACCTGAGTAATCCAGTGGTTCAAAGTATGTACCTGGTCGATTGACTAACCAATTTGCCTCTTCTTGTTGTTCCTCATCGATCGGTTCTTCATACTCATCAGGTTCCTCTTGATCGGCAATGTAGTTGCCGAGGCAACTAAATTCCTCGTCGAAGTCAAACTCTACCGTGGCATGAAGAAGTTGGCATTCTTCCAGATCATCGGCATGCCTTAGTGTTTGGAACACATTTAGTTTAACTTGCTGGTCATTCACCCTCATTGTTATTTCTCCCTTTTCAACATCGATCAAGGTTCTCCATGTTCCTAGGAAGGGTATCCCGAGAATGATAGGTGCATGTTCATCTGCTTCACAATCCAAAACAATAATGTCAGCGGGAAAAATAAATTTATCAACTTTTACCAGTATGTCTTCGATTTTTCCCTCTAGATGTACATAGGATCTATCGGCTAGCTGTAGCATAACTATTGTAGGTCTTGCCTTCCCGATTCCTAGTTTTTGGAAAACCGATTTAGGCATCAAGTTTATGCTTGCTCCAAGGTTACATAATGCTTTCCTGACGTAGTGGTTTCTGATGGATCAAGGTATTGTGAAACTTCTAGGATCCTTTAACTTGGGTGGCATGCGATTGAGCATCATGGCCATGCATCCCTCTATTTGTGGCAACTGTTTCAAACTCTCCTAGCCTTGTTCTCTTACACACAATGTCTTTAAGGAACTTGGCATAGTTCGGCATTTGTTTAATTGCTTCAACCAATGGCAAGTTGATGTGGACTTGCTTTAGGATATCAAGAAACTTCTTGAATTGATATTTTTGCTTTTGTCACTTCAACCTTTGTGGGAATGGTGGTGGAAGTCAGATATCTTCAATCCTTTCATTGGTCTGGAACCTGATTGACGGTATTGTCGAGGCAACTGAAGTTGCCGAGGCATTGTCAACTGGGGTTGTCGTGGCATTCTTATTGTTGGTTGCCGAGGCATGCTTATCGCTAGTTACCGAGGCATGCTTATTGTTGGTTGCTGAGGCATTTTCTAGTTCAGCATCTGAGGCTTTGCCGCTGAGTTCGTCTTGTTCTTTTTGTGGAGTTTTGTTTGATGAGCGAGCTTGAGCCTCTTTAAGTTGTTGGCCACTTCTAGTGGTGATCGCCTTACATTGCTCATGACCAGTTCCTCTTGCGACTTCAGTATCGCTAGGTAAATCTCTTTGCGGTCTAGTATTCAGGTTTTGAGCAAATTGTCCAACTTGATTTTCCAATGATTTGATTGTTGCCTCTTGGTTTTGCAATCTCATTTCGGTCTCGTTAATAAAAGCATCAGTTCTTTTTATGAAGTTATTATTCTCAGCCATATAAGATTTAGTTTTCAACATAAAAGCATTGAGAGAATTTTCCAAAGAACTAGATGTTGTCGACTGTTGCTGTGGTAACTGTTGCCGTGGCATATTCTGCTGGAATCCCGATGCTTGTGCATTTTGATTTTATGGTTTAGAGCATTGTTGGGATTACTCCATGAAAAATTTGGGTGCTTCTTCCAAGATGGATTATATGTATTGGACATCACATTGTTGTTTTGGTTGTAATTCCCCACATAAAATCTGGATTTCGGATTCTGCATACATTCAGAAGAATCATGGTTACCACCACATAACTCACAAAAATAATCCATTACCTTGACCTCATATGTGTTGTTTGGTTTCTGCATGTTCTGGACCATCTTGGTTACAGTGGCCAATTATACCGAAATTGAGTCTGATGATCCCAGTTCATGTATTGTGGCTTGGCGTCTAACTCCTCCTCTTCTAGCAGATGAGAATTGATAATCATTCTTGGCAAGCCTGTTTAGAATTTGCATTGCTTCCTCCGGCGACTTATCTAGGAGTATGCCATTTTTCGAGGCATCTAGCATCATCCTTGTTGGTGTATTCACAACATTGTAAAGTATTGTTACTTGTGTCCACACTGGGAATCCGTGTAGGGAGCATTTGTGTAGAAGTTCTCTATATCGCTCCCAAGCCTCGTACATGGATTTATTATTTGCCTGCCGAAAAGAAGTAATTTTGTTACGAAGCTTATCAGTCAAATTTGTAGGATTAAATCGAGCAAGGAAATCACGACAAAGATCGGTCCAAGATCCTATTGATCCGGCAGGAATACTATTCAACCATGCTTTCGCCCTATCCCTCAGTAAATAGGGGAATAATCTTAGTCGTAAAACATCGGGGGTGACTCCTTGTATTTTGAATGAATTGCAAATCTCGATGAAAGATTTAAGATGTTGTCGTGCATCTTCAGTTGCTGAGCCGCCAAATTGACCAATTGTGTTGATCATATTAAACATCACCGATCTCTAATAGTTCTATTTCGTGCAAGAATCACTCCTCATGCTGGAACATCCTGATTCATATTGCAATCTTGATTAGCCATTGCTACTCTTAACCTTCGTCTGAGTCTTTGCAAGGTTCGTTCGATTTCTGGATCAAAGGGATATCCTAGTGTAATCGGTCTCGCCTGGTCATATACCAATGCAAAACCAAAGTTTGTTAACCCTTTGAATCTTAAACAAGAAAAATAAAAAGTACAAGAAAATAAAAACAAAGTTGCTATTGCCAATCCCCGACAACGACGCCAAAAACTTGTTGCGCGTAATAAGTGCTCCGCAATTGTGCAAGTGTACACGTCGCAAGTTATAGTATAAAAGATATCGTCTCCACAGGGATTGGTGCCACTTCAAGAATCTAATCTCTTGCACTGTAAAAAGTAAAAACACAAGTAGGTGATTGTAGGAGTTTAACTAACAACTAAACTAGAAAGCAATAAAGTAAAAGAAGATGTAATCAAATGAGAGAGAATAGGCCAAGTTATCATGAGTTGAGGAGTGATAGCCAATTGGATCGTCCTGGTAAAAGAGTGCAAGGGCAACTCAGTTGCCGTGGCAACTTGTGCAGCGGGGTTTCCTTGGCAACTAATCGACGGTTGCCTGGGCAACTGGCTAGGCAACTATTTGGGCAGCTGGGCAGCATCTTCAAGGTTCGGCGGAGCATTCTTTAATGGTTTCTTCTTATCCCTAAGTCGAAACTCTAGCTATTTGTGCATGCCTTGATAATACATCCCTGCGTGAATCAAGGGTGAACAACAACCAATCTTGCGCTCCTCTTAGCCGTTGAAATCCTTAACTTATTCCTAAGCCAGATTAATCTTCACCATCAATAGATTGAATAAAGACCATACTCATTCGTTTCTTGAATCTAACTCTCCCGATATTAGATAAAAATATGAAATTACGAGATCCTCTCCCAATTCACTCGCAAACAATAATAAGAACCAAGAATGAGTAAACCTTGAATTGAAAGTGCAAACTCTTATTACCTAAACAAAATCCAATTGTTTCTCACAACCACAAAACACAATAACCTTAGCCAAATAGATTTAGTTCATGGCTAGGTTCCAAAGAAACACACGACAAAGAATTCCTAGCATAAACCTAATTGAACAAGAAAGAAAAAGATGAAGAATGGTTGAAGGCTTGTCGAAATCTCTCATTGCTCTTATCGAAATCTCTCCTTGCTCTCTTGAGTTTGACGGCTTGGTCTCCTTTAAATAGGAGATGGCTAGGTCAAAATCCTTCTTGAGGAGGAAGTTAAGTTGGAATTAAATACTTTAAAAGAATATAATTCGTTATTATATTTAAATTCCTTCTAGATCTTCTCCTATCTTTTTGGGATTTAATTTCTCTTTGACCTTTTCATGGAAATCAAACTCCTTTGGGATTTAACTTTGCTCCACGTCATCTTGGGCTTATCTAGTCATCAATTTCGACTACCATATCATCTTATTCCTTATCGAAAATTGCCCTGGCAACTAGCTCGGCATCTCCTTCATGCATTGCCCTGGCAACTAGCTCGGCATCTCCTTCATGTATTGCCCTGGCAACTGGTTCCAGCCTTGCTTTGGAAAGTGATTCTGCACAAACACAAAAACACACCAAAGCATTATCTTTTTCCACAAAATTAAGCAAAATATGAAATCAAGCTTGTCCACCAAGGAAACAATGCAAACATGCATGAATGGCTAATAATACAACTAATATGAGCCTAAGTCTAGCAATAATATGAATAAAAGGGTAATAAAAATAGTACTTTTGAACACTTAACACCTTTGAAAGCATGTGTGTTGTTGTACATTCTTGGAGTTTTTTTTGTGTCCCACTGCTAGGACAAGCCCATGTGTAGATTATTTGAAGTTTTTGTGTGAGGATTGCTTAAAGGGAAAAGTGAATTAGGCCAAGTTTGTTTACGATAGGCTTATTGAGGCAGTAAACTATTTACGACAGTCTGGAAGGCACATTTACCTAAAAATGGTGTATTGCAATCTTAGAGGTAAAATTAGATTACCATTGTAGTTATGACAAATATGTGGAAATGAGTTTTGTCATATTAATGTTGTGTTGTGAATGATATGAAATTTAGGTTCTTCTATATGATTATTGATCTAAATTTGATAGTATAGCCATTGAAGCTTCTAATGGTGTGCCTTGCATTCTTTACTGCGTGAAGTCAAAGGTCTCGTATGTTTTTTCGCGCTTAAAGACTGAGCGGTCTTCAAAGAGACCTAAGGCATTCGTTAGATTATTCATTTAGTATGTTAAATGATGTTACAATTAATTATATATTTTCACTCTGAAGGTCATTTCCTGGAAGCATCCTTTACCTGAAAGGTAGGGAAGCAACTAAAGGCAAGGAATCGCCCGAAGGCATGGAAGAATTTAAGGCAAGAAATCACCCAAAGGCAGGAAAGCTTCGAAGAGACGTAAGGTAATACTTCTTGAGTCATTTTTTATTCATTTATTACGTGGAAGGTTTACGTTTAATATTTATTTAATTTTGAAGGTTACTTCCTCGGAGGATGATGTAATGGAATGCAACGATGGTTGTGCAAGAGTATCACGTACAAGGTAGATGATGTTGGAGGTGCTTCAACAATTAATTTTTTAGGTGAATGTACTAAAAGAGATCGTCAACACGGGTATTGAAAAGTAAATTAAACTTGAGGAGACGATCAAGATTGATGGTAAGATATTGGGAGACAAATTCAATGATCTTTTAAAAATGTGACAATATTGCAGGACGACATTACCTACTTGAAGAGTTTGGAAGACAAAATGAACGATTTGAATGTCAAAATATGACGACGTTAGAGCAATGCGAACTGAAATTAAGAAGATGACATGGCAGTTAACACATTTTGTATAATAATACATTTAGTCTTCCACATTTGCACATTCAAATAATTTAGTCCTAATTCAAAAAATAATAATAAATTTAACCCTCAATATTTACATATTATTTCAATTTGGTCCCATTTTTAATTAAAAATAATTTAACCATAAACCCGAAACTCATAAACCTTAAACCAAAATCTTAAACTCATAAATCATAAACCACATACCTAAACCCCAAATTCCATCATGCTACGGAGAGTAGCTGAAGCTTCTTTCCTCAATAAATATCCTCTAACAAGTGCATGTATTTTTACTAATCCTTTCAAAGCTCGTAGTGCTTTCCTCACCAAAAGCAATGAATAATCTCTTAAAGTGGCAATGCCATATACATGTATACATAGAATAGTTTTTGGAGGTTTCCCTTTTTGACATGCCTTTGCCATATTTGTAATTTCCATGTCTGTTACCCCGGTAAGCTTTGCAAATCCAAAACAATAACATTTCACCATAATTTTATTAATGCAACAGAATGTGTTTTGCAGCAATGGTGATTACCATGTGCATTTATTTCCCTATTCAAATCTATATTACATGAGGTTACTCTTCCAAATTCCAAACTCCTTTGGTCATTCCCTCGTTGCCTTTAAATCGACATATGTTAGGCTATTCGAGTTTCAATATGTCCTGGAAACTTCAGCAGCAACATTTATGGCTGAAACAAGGCAAGCCACCCCAATTACATTTTTCCAGCTTCTGGTCCTCGCAGCAACAACAGCCCCGGCGACAGCACCCGCAATTAAAGTGTTTATCTGAAATGGAAAAAAAAGAAGCTTGATGATCATCTTCAAGCTATTTCATGTAGCGTGACACCAGAATGTTGACTTAGTCTTTGTAACAACTAATCAAAACCGAAAACTCCTCTCTATAATGTGTACAACAGAATGCCACTTCCCTTTTACATGCGTTGATAAATGTGGTTTAAAATCTAGCAGATGCTTCATAATCAAGCAGCTAAACAGGTTTGGAAGAGACACTAAAACCACAGCCACATTGTCTATATCAGAATATCTAGGATTAGTGAAAATACAGGCACTTGTTAGAGGATATTTAGTGAGGAAAGAAGCTTCAGCTACTCTCCATAGTATGTTGGAGTTTTGGGGTTTTAGATTTATGGTTTATGAGTTTAAGATTTACGGGTTGTGTTTTAGGATTAGGGTTAAATTATTTTTAATTAAAAATATGGACAAATTGAAATAATGTGTAAATATTAAAGGTTAAATTTATTATTATTTTTTAAATTAAGACTAAATTATTTAAATATACAAATATAAAAAGTTAAATATATCATTATACAAAATTTATTAACACGTCTTCATAAATCCGTTAAAAGTTCAACCACCGAATTAGAACAAATCAAAAATTTAACAGTAATATTAAAGTAATTGAAAATTTAGTTATTAAATTAAATAATTAACAAAAATTTAGTGATCACTTTACCTAAAATTTTTCATTGTTTTCATTTTCAAAGAAATCAATTCGGTCCAGAAAATAAGGAAAAAGAAAATCTTCGTAGTATTCGGCTGTTTGCTTCATAGCCAGAAGCCCAGATTCCAGAAGATAATACTAATACCCTCTCCGTCGGAGCCCACCAGAACCAGTATTATAGGTTTCTAAGGTTTAGTTCGACCATCCACTGCCGCCCTATTCGTCTCACCGCCACCATCATCAGTTCTATCCCCAATATCAACTTGTTTATAATAAAAGAATAGAAAAATGAGCAGCAGCAGTAGGTTCCTAATGATCCTTTCTCCCTCTTCCCCTCTCCTCCTCCATCATCGCCGCCCCACCTCCTCCCTCCTCCGCCTCACCCGCCAACGCATTCACCTATCCGTCTTCCGCCAACATCACTTCCCATCACCTTGCCCTTTGCAACCCCCCACTAGAAACAAAAAAGACACGTCCTCGTTTCTTCCCAGACCTTCCCCACGCCATTTCCACGCCCAAACCGCCTCCTCAAATTTCGCTAATTCCTCCGTATTGACCCCATCCAATCATCCCTGGCCCGAATTCTCCACTCTCCTTAACAACATCGCAGCCGCCGGCTACTTCAATTCCCCCCATACATCCAATGAGCTAGCGGCGGATGCTTCCCTGTTTCCGGAAGAGTTTCTAGTTTTGCTGAATGCCTGCTTGGCTTTTGCGCGAGATAAAACAGACATTCTAAGGTAGTAAAAATGGAAGTTAAAATCAATTTTTGCTTAAATTATGACAGTTACTTTTTCTTTTTCTAAAGTGATTTTGCATCGGATTTTATGATCAGATTGCTTTCGAGGAAGGAAATCGAGACAGTGGTGCGTAACGGGAAGCCTTTTTTGTTCAAGGATGGGGAGGAGTCCTCAAGGAGGTTGATGGTGTTTGTAAATAGCGGTGAAAGCAATGTAAGTCTCCATGATTTTGTTTAATGGTATATATACTTGTACTATACCGGCCGTTGAAACGACCTTATTAGGACACCACCGGTAGTACAGAACAGGGGTCTTAACAAAAACTCATGTTATTCAAACCTCCTTTTAAACCAAAGTATCTAAAATTCTAGGGTTTGGGTTGTTGCTCATTGTTAATTCTCCGTTAGAAACGAAGGGTCTTGGTCTGCTAATTGTGTATTCTAATTTGTATGTGAAATGTTTATATTTATGCATTTTGTGTGGTTGTATATGTTCATCTTGAGATTAAGTAAAAATGAAGTCCCTTCTTTTCCACTGATGCTGTTGAGTTCAGAGTTTGAAACTAGTATGTGCTATGTTTCTATATGTTTTTTGTTTTTAGGTTGCGGATGCTGATAAAGCAAACACATTTGATTTAATGAGGTTTCTATTGAGTTATGCAAGCAATGTTACCACATCGCCTGATAGAACCAGTCTCTACAACACGGAGCTTGTTGAATCTTCTGTCCGACAATTGCTGGGCGAGTTGGCAAAACTGAGTGTGAGTCCGCCAGTTTCAAACTATTCTGAACATGACCCAAATAGACAAATGGCAAGGTCTTTTGGGCCGAATATTGAAATGAAAAGAGGTGACTGGATTTGCCCTAGGTAGGTCGCTTATTTTCAATCATCTTCATAGGCAGTCCAGTGTTATTTCCTTTTTTTCTGTCATCTTCAGAGAAACCAAGGATGGTCAATACCTTTGTACAAATCTTTTCTTTCATGAAACAATTAATGGAGACTACACCTGTTGGGTGCCTTTTGTTTCAAAAGAATTGTGTTTGTCTGATTAGATCCAAAGCCTGTATTGGGATGCTTTGCTTGAATAGTGATATCATGGATATCAGATATTATACGTATTCGTATATGAGGTTGCCTATCGCATGTGCTCCATGATATCTATGATTGAACGGTGCTAAAGAGTTATGGTCGCATAATGTTTTATTCTTTGTGCAGATGTAATTTTATGAACTTTGCAAGAAATGTGAAATGCCTCGAGTGCGAGGAAGCACGGCCCAAGCGGCAATTGACTGGTGGAGAGTGGGAGTGTCCCCAGTGAGCATTGCTTTTTTCTCTCTTTTCGTTTTGGGAATTAAAATTGTAATTTTAATTTATTCACTCGTTTTTACAGATGTGGTTTCTTTAATTATGGGAGTAATACAGTATGCTTGAGGTGTGATTGCAAGCGTCCAGGACAGATCTCACTTGGTAATGCCTACTCGAGGCCAGGTTTAGCATACAACAAAGAGACTACTTCAAATAACGCTGATCTTGATAGGCGGTTAGCTGCCAATGAGGAGAAGGCGCAACGATGGTTTAGTAAGGTTTCTCAGCTTGAAGGTACTGATATGAGCGGTGCCACAGCAGATGAAGATTTCCCCGAAATCATGCCATTGAGAAGAGGTGTTAATAGATTTGTTGTGAGTACAAGGAAATCACCTTTGGAGAGGAGGTTGGCTGATTCTCAGTACCGTAGAAACATGGATAATGATGGCATTCCTGAACGTAACAATTTTCAGACTGGGGAAGTAAATAAAACCCCGGATATGTTTGCTGGAGTGGAAAATTCTCCTGTGTCTACTACAATGCAGGATGGTCATCCTAGAGGAACCAAATCCAATTACGTTCCATTTGTACCATTACCAGCGGATATGTTTGCAAAGAAACCTGAAAATTTGGAGGTACAGGATAGTCTAAAGGCTGTATCAAAAGACCACAAGACCGTTGCTTCAAATACAGTTGGACAAATGGATGCTGTTTCTGGGAGAAAGGATTTGCAGGAGTCTCTACAAATTCCGCAACATTCCGAGAAAGAAAGCATCGATAGAGAGGTAGAACGAGCTGAAAAATCTGAGAGATGGTTTAAGAAGGTTGCAGAGCTCCATAATGTTACTGATCTTGCCACTGCAATTCCTGATGAGGACTTTCCTGAAATCATGCCTATGCGTAAAGGAGAAAATAAATTTGTTGTCAGCAGAAATAAAGACCGTTCTTTGACTTCTCCAACTTACAAGAGGCGTGTTGCGATTGAGCAAGCTGGCAATACCAATTATGTTCCCTTTGTCCCCTTCCCACCGGACTACTTTGCTAAGAAGGATAAACCGGTGGCAAATGGTACAGATTCTAGTGCAAAAGCAGCTGGTGAACCTTCAACCTATTTGACACCGGGGAAGCCTTCGGATAAATTATCTGAGATGTCTGCTTCTGATGATATGCAGCCAATGCAAAATCAACAGATGCAAAGCTGGAGCTCGAAACCTTCTGGGGACACAGCTTATCGGGCACAGACTGGTGGATATTCAAACCCGAATTCTATCAATCCCCAAACGAGTAATAATGACAGTAGGAAACAGGTGACAGATTTGCTAGGAAGTTCACCTCCACAGTCTGGGTATCAGAATGTCAGCAGTACTAGTAGTGGAAAGAGTTTGGAAGGTTCAGCAGTAAAGGAGCCGGATCCATTGGACATGTCGGAGGAGGCAAAAGCAGAGAGGTGGTTTCGCCGTGTTGCTCAAATAAAGGACATTTCAGAGCTCAGCCAGATCCCAGACGAAGATTTCCCATCGATAATGCCAATGAGGAAAGGGGTGAATAGGTTTGTTGTAAGCAAGCGGAAAACACCACTGGAGAGGAGGTTGACATCTCAACAGTATCTTAGAAATCTTCCTGATCCGGGAAAAGAAGAAACTGGTAGTAACAGTAACTAAGGTAATAAAGGCAACCTTTGGTAGCTATTGTATTCATTATTTGTCAGAGAATGGAACATTTCAACATTTTTGTTTAATTGGATCTTTTAACAATGGCAAATTGCAGCCTTCCAAATAGGAACTGGCCAATCCATGGGTATACCACGAAGTTATAAAGTTCGTACCCGTAAACCAGCCCCCTAAAGCGAAATAGGCACAAGGAAAGAGCAATAGGCCGGACCAGCCTACAAAAACGAAACGGTCCCTATGTAACCAGTCATCCATAATATCAAATAAATCATTTTCATCTTTGGTAAATTTAGGCTATAGTTATAGAATCCTCCTATTCAACTACTTCAACCATTTCCGAGCACCTTATGTTATTGGGGCGTTTGGGAATTCGATTTTTAAGTGTGATTTGATTTCTTGTTTAGGTTATCTTTTTATTCATTATTCATTAGAGAGTGAAATCCTATTAATTTCGTTTTCAAAACACATGAATCCCCGAATCAAGCAAGGCAAACGAGAAGACGTAACCTTCATAAAATGTTGCATGGTGTAAGCTTTAAAAGACCCATTTTCCCAATTAGCATTATGCTAGTTGAAGATTACTGTTTGGGATTATTATTTCAGAACATTATTCAACAATTAAACTAATTATAATACTAACCTCAACCTTGCCTATCAGCTTCTTCAACCGACTTAATTTGGATTTCCAAAGCTAGAATTTATAAAATCCATATCATTACACATTGAAGCTAAATTATACTAGCAACCTCATGAAAACACGACCGTTGCACTAGATTTGGGTGGAAAGAGAGACCCGGCTATCTTTTCGACCAACAGGGCAAATCTACTCTTCGGGTGGGAGGAGTTGTTGCCCCTCTTAAATTTTTTAGTATAATAATATTTTTAATTTTTATATTTAGATATTAATTAAATAAATTTTTTGTAATACTTAATTAAATTTTGGTCATTTTGAATGTTTGATCTTAATTTTATTTTTACCATCAAATGACGGAGAAGAGAGAGCCATAGTTGCCACTGTCGTACTATTGAAAGCGATAACGAACGAAGGAGGGAGAGAAATCGAATTCAACTGCTTATTGTGTTTTATTAATATAAGATGAAGTTTAAGATTGTAATGGTTTAATTGGTAGTATATTGAAATATTGATGGCTTTTTCTTTGGAATTAGAATTAAATTAAAATAAAGTGTAAAACTGAGAGTTAAATTTATGGGTAACTATATTATGCACCGGTGGTGGTGGAAATATTTTGTTTCCATAAGCGCCATAATTTTAGGGGTTAGATATTCAGTCTAGGCTTCATAGTTTAGAGATTTAAGTTTATATGCTTAAAATTTAGGGACTATGGTTTGAATTTAGAGTTTAGGATTAGAATTTAGGGGTTATAGGTAAAAACCTAAATCCCTACCATATTACCTTAAAACCTAAACCCTAAACCCTAAATTCTAACCACAAACTTTAAATTCTAAACACATAAACTTAAACCCCTAAATTATAAACCCTAAACTAGATCCCTAACCCCTAAATTAGGGCGTTTATAGAAACAAAATATTTCCACCGCCGGTGCATCATATATTTTCCCTAAATTTATTATTATGTCAATTTTATTAACCGTGATGTCTTTTTTATCTTTTTTTAAACTTGGTAACTATTTTATATCTTTTTATAATCGGAGAGTTTATTTGGCCGGTTGATCAAGCTGCTCATATTTATTTCCTCATTTCCCTTAGGTAATAGGTTTTAGACCCATTAGGAACACCCTTTCCCCTCTAGGTAGCATAAGAATTAAAATTAAGATTTTTTTAAAAAAAAATGTATCATATTCTTAAGAGATTGTTTTTAGAGCATATTAAACGATAAATACAAATATAGTGTATTAATAATGTTAAATTAATATATTTTGATTTTGATTAACAAAGGTATAATGTTTACAATATTCTAAATAAATTTTAAGTATTGATATAATTCTTAGATTCTAAGTTAACAAGAGCAAATTGGTCAAATGACTTGTTTTAACAGTTAAAATTTATCTAAGTCATTTGATATGTTTTAAAAATGATTTTACAAAGTTAAAAATACTCAGTACCGATCTAGATTGAACGCATACCGGTACAACATTTTGAGTTGAAAAATAGTAGGCTCTTTCAGTACCAGAATTGCTCTCAGTACTAGTACGATACTTTTGAGTATCGGTACTCCTCGTTTTAAAATTTTCCAATGGTTGTTTTAGTACCGGTACGATAATTAGTAATGGTACGGTATACCCCGTATCGGTATTCACTGTTCGAGTATCGGTATGGTATGTATTAGACCACGGGTATTTTCTATTTTGAACATATACCGATACAGATCTTCGAGTATCGATACTGACAATTGCCAAGTAAATTTGATGTAGGATACCCCTTGCAACGGCTATAATCAAGTCTCCAACAACCTAAACGGTTAGAAATCAATGAGAAGATGTATAAACAAGTCCTCATAGCTTCTCCAACAATAAAATAACAATTCCAAAGCATTTAATCACATTCCAAGGTTTATTTGAGCTTCATAGTCAAGTTTCTTGTAAAACAGTTGAAATAACTTTCATTGTATTTTTGTTTTTCAAGTGTTTGAGGTTTAGTTGAACCCCATCGATCGTTGTGCCAGATCTAGGGACAACTCACTTTGAGTTGAAGCCCATTATGTTTAACATGCTTAATTCCATTGGACAATTCAGTGCATCAGCAAGAGAGGATGCTTGAGAACACATTCATGCTTTCCTAGAAGTTTGTGATTATTTTAAACAACCGGGAGTCCCTAATAATGTGTTGAGACTTAAACTATTACCTTACTCCTTGCGAGATCGAGCCTGAGCATGGTTGAAGACTATATCTTCAGGATCGATTACATCCTTGGATAACCTGTACAAAAACTTTTTGCACCGATATGATTCATCGAGCGTGCATAATCAGAAGCGAAGCGAGATTATAGCATTCAAGCAATGAGATAATGAATCTATGTATGAATGTCGGGACAGATACAAAGACATGTTGCGCAAGTGCTCGGTTCGTGGATTCCATGATTGACTACAAATAATGATGTTCTATAATGGCGTTAATGCTCCAACAAGAATGATGATTGACTCTTCAGCCAACAAAATTTTGCTCGACAAAGATCTTGAAGAGGCTTTTGAAATTCTTAATCAAATATCCAACAATGACTATTAGTTTCCTACGGGGAGATTGAATCCTGGCCCTAAATCTCCTGGAACACTCCAATTGGACGATTATAGAGTGTGGCAGCTCAACTCTCTACCATTGTAAACGTGCTCAAGAACATGCAACCAATATCCATCACACGAGAGGCTAAGGTAATTCAATACACATGTGAGCATTGTGATGGGAAACTCTAGTCGAATGAATACCCCCAACAACAAGAATTTGGATGTTATGTAGAGAATGACAGCCGCAACAACAATCCCTACTCGAACACCTACAATCTAGGGTGGCGTCAACATTCAATTTTTAGTTGGGGAGGTAACTCATGAAATTCAGGAGCATGACAGAATGCTACAGTATAACCTCCTGAATTTCAACAGAAAACTCAGAGCCAGAACCAGGGAGCTTCTAACTCCAACTCTAATTCTTTTGATTCCTCTTATCAAAGTTTTGTGGATACTGCCCGAGTTATTATGCAGGATCGATCAACACATCTAAAAAATTATAGTAATATGCTCACAACGCAAGCTGCTATATTGCAAAACTAATAATCCATCATGCGGAATCACACTGCTTCCCTACTGTCCTTGGAAACACAAGTTGGGCAGATTGCACAAGTGCTGAAGATGCGACCTCAAGGTGATTTAGTGATACTGAAATCACCAAGACTTTTAGTGCGGAGCAATGCATTGCCATCACGATGCATAGTGACACCCATTTGACCAAAGATTAGGATCACCTTGTCGAATTCCTCGCGTGGGGAAAAACGAATCTAATAGCTCTCCGTTCTAAAGAATCTGTGTAGAAACGGATCGGACGCAACACATAATGAGATTAATAATCGTAACTGGAATACCTACTGCAAATAAAGTCTCCTCAATATAATCCCATTCAAGGCGATCATAAGCTTTTCCAGAACCACCTTGATAGCCATCCAAGCATTCCTATCGGATTTAGAAGCCATAAATTGCATGACTTTCTAGGCAATGATGATATTGTCTTGAATGTGACGACTAGGAACGAAGCTAGCCTGCGTATTATCAACCCACACAGGTAAGAAGGGCTTCAATCTACAAACTAAAAACTTCGTAATGATCTTATAGAGCATGTTACAGAGGCTTATCATTCGGAACTGACTAATGTATTCAGGAACTTCCGCCTTTGGGATAAGAACAAGAAGAGTCTAGTTAACCTAAATCCTCCAAGGTCCATTCGACAAAGAATCACTGAACAAAACTAACAACCGATAGACCAATAGTGTCCCAATTCTTCTAATAGAAAGTGACGTGAAGCCCATTAACACCTGGTGCTTTTAAAGGGTCCATAGAGAAAACAACACTATGTACCTCCTCTATGGTAACGACGACAAGCAAAGGGCAAAACTCCTCCGCACTAAACTGATGGAAAGAGCCTGTGATATCTGTAACTCACGGTTGTGCACTCGTGCTGGTAAACAAATCCCTTAAAAATTATGTCACATGGTTCCAAATTATTAATTATTTGTCGCACCAAGCCCCATTTCCCAAACTCAACACATGAACCGAGTTTTGCTTCCACCGAGCCATCGTGGCTTTATGAAATAATGTTGAATTTCTGTCCCCTTTTTCATTCCAATTACTTCGAGATTTTTAGTACCAAAGGCTCTCTTCTTGTGCTAGCACGACATCAAGCTCACGTTTCAGATCATACTCAAGCTTCTATAAAGATGAACTATAAGTGTTTTCCAATGCCCTCTTAATACCTTTAATTCGGGCCATCAACGAAGCTTTACGACACCCGATATTTCCAAATTCCTCTATGCTCCACCGTTGACTACTCTCTTGAAAATGGCTAACCTTCTCTAGGAAAAGCCTCTTATTAGTCCAGGCTTCCCTTAGCAGGTTTAGGAAATCATGATGCTCATTCTACGCAATAATGTAAGAAAATGGTTGTGTACCGGTACGACCAACTCTGCCATCAGAATCAAGCAAGATAGTCTGATGATCAGACCCTAATTTCAACAAATGAAACACCTCAGAAGCTGGAAAAGATTCATACCATGTTGTGCTACAAATGCATCGATCTAGTCTCTAAAATAATGAACCACGTTTCCAAGTAAAGTTTAGCCTATTGTAACCTATATCAATTAAACCAGTCTCAAACATAAAGTCACGAAATGAACGATAAATCCTGGTACGCAGCTGGGAACCCCATTACCGTTCTAACAAAATCCCAATAACGTTAAGATCGCCCCTATAGCCCATGGAAAACCCGAACTGATGCAATCCTGTTCTACCAACTACTCATTTTTACCATGCTTTCATCTTGTAACACAAGGATGAAAAAGGAGGGAGTTTTTACTTACCTTATTCACACATATATATTAGTAATATATTTATGTTATCTCTAATTATGCATACTCGCATTCTAATAATCGTATCATCAATACTTATAATACATTTATGAATAGCATCATGCTTAGTGTTTTCAGGTACTATAACACATTTCCATTCATTATACCCTACACTTTGGATATCAAGTAATGTTCATGCATGCGTAGTTAGCTTAAACCACATCTTTACTTAGTTATTTCTTATTTCCTATTATATGCGTTACTTATGTTATTTTTGCATTGTTTGTAGGACATATCAGCTACATAAACAAAGGGGAAGATTGAAGGACAGCTCACCTAAAGCTCAATTCAGCTCATTCAAGCTCACTCTTTTGGTTCAACTCATTTTAGCTCCAAATAGCTTGAGATAGTTCAAGGACACTAAAGGAGAAGCTCACCTAGCCAAGGACAACTCATGGCAGCTCAAAACTAAGTGAAGCTCATTTAGCTAATAGCTTAGCTCATTTTAGCTCACCACTAGCTCGACCAGCTCATCTCAGCTCATACTATATAAGTTAGCTCAACACCTAAAGGGCATGTTCCCTCCCAAGAGACATGTCTATCACCCTTGGAGGGAAGATCAAAGGGCGGCAACATTTAGAGGGAAACTTGGGCGACAAAGGCTTGGAGGGAGACACCATTTTGCTGAACCATTACAAGGGCTTGAGAGGGAGTCACAACCAGCCTTGGAGGGAGGCATGAAGCATAGCTGAATAGTCACATGGCCCTTCAGCCAAACCTCTTTGTAACCTATAAATAGGCCATGCATTTCATTTGCAAACACAACTCAATTCTTGAAATATATTTTACTTTGTGAGATTTCTCTCAAACTTTGTTCTTTTTAAGAACTTTATAGACTTATCATGTAACACCCCTCACCGGGGTTAGGAGTAACTAGGCCAAGGAGTGTTAAAACAAGCAAACAAGTCAGAATTTAAGCCATTTAAAACTTTTGAACTCATCCTATTAGATGAGTTACTTGCCTAACAAGAAAGCCAACAATCATCAAGATCATGTTTTACAAACATTATAACTCACCCAATATAAATATAAGTATCCAAGTATCAATTAAGAAGATATAACCTAGTCCCTTATACATGTAGGCAATCGAATACACTGAAGGCAAGACACAAATTCTTTTCAAGTTTATCCAAGTATGCGCAGCTTTGATCCATTTCAAGACAATGTCAAACATGGTTTCAATGTCATATTCATGTCAAGTTAACTAAGCATAATCTTCTAGCATTTTTCATTCAAGACAAGGTTACGTATAATGTTGGTTACTAGACATGGTCACCAATGTATTCATTCGAATAATATCACCATTAACATGCCTTCAAGCAAGCTTAACATCATCTAGAAATCACGACTAACTTATCATAACTTTAATTACTTAAACTAGAAGCATCTTAATTGAAAAGTGATCAATTTGAATAGAGCATTCAAGAGTTAAGCACATAGTGTCCCATTGTTAAGCACATTCAAATATAACTAGATCATGTAACCAAGTTCTATTCTCCATATTCAACAAGATATACCTAATTCATTCATATAGCATTCGGATATCATGGCATCAAACATTTCCAAGCAAGTCTTTACAAGCTTCTAAAGGTCAAGGCCATATATATACAAACTTCAAAATGAACAAAATGCATGATCTAGCTTAAATATGTACATATCTAGGTGCCACCAACAAGGAGAGTTACAAAATAGATTCGAAGTCATACTTATAGCTCTGCTTGTATCTTGCTTCAAGCTCAAGGAAGATAGATTTAAGATCTCTTTAAACCCGTGGTTTGGGAAGTATGGAAACAAGAGTGATAAGTACATAATGTACTTAGTGAGGTAGCAACTACTTACTAGCCAATTATCAAGTTTAGGTGGTCTTAAATCAAGTACAACCTAGCTAAGGTTTGAGCATGTGAAGTTAAGTCTAACATAAGGTTTCAAGTGTTTCAAGACAAGTAGGGAGTCAAGTAGTCATGTATAGCTATTACCATTTATATACATTATCACAAGCACAAGAACATATAATTAGGCCTCAATCTCAAGTAATATACATTAATTCATGCTTCAATACCATTCGAACAACAATTAACAAGAAGGTTGTTTCCATTTCAAGGTGGATCGAGTATTATATCAAGACAAGAGGCATGTTTAAGCATATCAATTCGAGTATGATCACTTTTCAAGTATCATATAAGCAAGCAATTTCAAGGTATCAAGTCAAGTATCATTCAAGCTTTAGGCCATGCATTTCTTTCTTTCTTGTTCATTTTAGATTAGGCATTGGTACATAGTTATGTCAAGGTAATCGAGTCACCAACCAAACTATCGCCAAGACAAGAAACTGGTCATATTCCTCCTACCGTCGCAACCATAACACACATCCCTCTTACTGTCGCCAAATAAGGGCCTTGGTCCAGGACCGTAGTCCACCCAATCACAATGAGCTCTAGATTCTATAGCATTACATCCTACCTATGACCAACTAGCAACCAAGGCTTTATTTGAATTACTTGTCAATTAAGTAAGCTTCAAGATTTTAAGTCAAGTCAAGTACTTACAACAAGATCGTGGCAAGTTAGTAGCTTATTCAAGCATCCCTTTCAAGTGTTTATCTATCAAGATCAAGATAGCCCTTAGGCCATTCAAATCTTATCTCAATATATCATGCATTCATTATAATTTAAGCAAGTTTGCATTTCAAGTTATCATAGCATCAAGCAAGATTATGACTAAGCATATTTGATTCATTCGATTAGGTCAATACAAGAAACCATAGAAGATCAATCTATTGTTACATGATCCATTTGCATTATCAAATCATATATCAAGCATATCTTACTACCAAGTTTCCATTTAAGCCATTCTTCCCTTAATTCATTTCCAAGCATAGTTTAGATTCATTTCATAGCATAAACATATCAATAGAATAGTGGTTGTGCATATTTGGTTAGGACCTAAGTCCTAACCCTATGTAAAAGCTACACTCACAATACTCCAAGCTAGTTTTGATCCTTGATCCAAATCCCTTTTTGCTTGTTACTAGGTTGCCCAGCTCTATCTTCTTCAACAAGATCCATACCTTGTTCTAATATACATCCAATATAATGGAATCAAAATCAACAACCAAACAATACATTTCAAGCAATCCAAGTTTACAAGAAACTAGAGTCAAGCATTGTATTTCCAACAATCAAATAATTCAAGCATTTCTATTTAGCATTTTCATTCATGTTAACTTAGCCATGCATAACATGGCAAAACAATTTCATCTTTCCAATCTTATTAAAACAGTTTTACCCTATTCTTAAACTACCCAAAACAGTCCTATTTTAACTATATGTACAATGTTATACAAAGCAGTCCCCAAGAGTCCTAATTTTTGCTAAAACAGTCCACTAAAACAATTTGCAATTACACCCTTCTCTTTGTTCTATAAACAATCCAAATTTTGATTATCTCATACAATTCATTTTAACAACTTTTAATCAACTTCCCCTGTTTTTAAGTCACTATTTCCAGCCCCTAATTCATACAATTCAGTCCCTAGATCATTCATGGTTTCGATTCTAGTCCCTATTTCACATACATCTCAACAAGCATCTTATAGTAGTCCAATTGATCATTATTCAAGCAATTCAATCCAGCAAGCATTTAAATTGACTTTCCCCTGTTTTAAGTTCATAAATTCCAGCCCTCAATTCTGTCAAAACAGTCCAACATTTATCAATTCTTTCAAAACAGTCCATAGTTAGCCATTTAGCAATCTAATGTGACCAGTTTCATCTTTAAGCTCAACTTTCACTATCCAATCATGATTTTCAATTGATTAACATCTCAATTTAACATGTTTCTAAATTTCCAGCAAGCTTTTTACTCAATTCAAATCCCAATTCATACAATTCGAATTACCTTATCAAGTTACATGATCAATCAAGCAATGGTTTCATTCATGTACATATACCATTCGGTCAAGCATAGTTTCATCCTATTTTCAATAGCATTTCAACCACATTCAATCTACAATTCAAGGTAGTTTCAAGCATAACATCTAACATACAATTCTATGAATCCAAGTTCAATTTCTATCATCAAACATTCATTCGAACAAGTTGCTAGGGAGGAAGGACATAGAAATCACTTATAATCTTCCTAGCTTATCCAAGTACATGAAAAATAGGATCACATGCAAGCTTCCAATCTCTACAATGGTGGATTTTCTTTCCCTAAATAGATGAGAGGGTTTCGGCCAAGGAAGGAGAAAGGATGAGTGGAGAAGATGATAGGAAAATGGACACCTACCCAAGTTGTTATCACTTGGCTTGGCCGAATGCCTCCACATGGCAATTCAAGGTCTAATTACTTCATAACTCCTTAGTATACATCCTAGTTGCATGCAAATCAACATTTAAACATTGTTACTATTTGATCCTTCATGATTCAGCTATTTAGTTATCAAATCCATTTAATTTGGTCACTAGATTTAATCAATTCTTCTAATTTGTAGATTGTTTGTACAATTAAGTTCTAATTAGTTTGTGACATGCTACTAGGCCATGATTTGGGGTATTACATATCAAACTTTGCTTGTGGCGTCCTCTTATCCATCATTGATACTTCAGGTTCTTGGTTCATATAACCAACAGGTCCAAGTCCTATCTACCACCCTCAAAGCAGTTTCTTTAAGGATCGGGGTTATGCTCTTATAGCATATTTTCTTCCTTGAATTCTTTGAATACTATCACTTCCTTTTCCATTTCATTTCACCATCTTCCTTTCCATTTCCTTCACCATATCCAAACCTACCCTTAAATCACCTAACCCTTTTCTTTGTATCCATTCTTTCTTAGACCATGCATACCATACTTCCTCACCCTATTTCCATCATCTTCTTTCATCATTTCCTTTTTTATTCTTTAAAGCATTCGGAGGCACAAAGCTTACTTGCATTCTACGGTCGGGAATAATCAAGCTTCTCTCAACAACATTATTTGGAGCATTGAAGTGTATCATGGACCCTAATCTAAAACTTGTAGCTATTTCCACAATGCCCGCCTTGTTCGAGCATCTGGGCTCACATACACGAAAGTAATAAAGAACCTAAAACCACCATTAGGCGTGGAACACAATCCATGAACATATTGATTTGAGACCATAAGAACATCCAACCGAATCGAATCCTACCACAAAATCCAAATACCACCGGAGAACCCCTAAGCTTCCACTCTATAGGAACAATCAACACCTGGTTGATAGATAAAGTTATTAGCATCTACTCCGCTAATATGTGATTCCATGACAACAACAACATCTGGCTTCTTCTTCTTAATCAACAACTTAAAGGAACAATTAAAGCCAGGGTCAAGAGCACCCTAGACATTCAAAAAATAACATTAACCATTAAAAATGAATAATAAGAGAGACATGATTAAACATGCATGTCTAACACTCCTAATTGCTCAAAAACTGAGTTTGTTTGCCATTGGAACCGAGATCCTTCCCTTTGTTTGATAGACTGTGGTGTCGCTTGTCTTGCATTCTCAATGGCTACAGCCTAATCAAGATCATCCATGAGTGTAGATAAACATGACGCTAGGACCAGTTTGGACTAGCCTTTATCGTCCTCATTCTTCTATATAAGTATGATCTTTTGCACTTTATGTACCCCAACCAAATTTTTGGCAGAACCCTTGTCGACTTTACCACGAATAGAATTTGGTAAATCCCAACCTTTGGTCACGCGATGTTCGTGTTCAACCTCCACATCCACCACTTGTACCGTTGTATAGATCCTAAAATCGTCTTAGCTGCCACACCTTTCCTTGAGTTGCTACAAGATGTGAAACACCCGATTGAGAACCAGTCAATACCCTCATCCCATCTTTACGACCCACAGTTGGAAATCTTTTAGGCACAACAACACCGCCCTCATCTTGTGTCCCTCCACTTAGTTTTTAACCTTTATGTGAGTCCCCTTGTAGACTCTGTAGAAGATGTGTAAAGTGAATGCTAGCAAAAAGGGAAAAATATATGTATAAGTAAAATAGTGCCATGATTCTTTTGCGTGCAAGTATACACAGTCTACAAGTAATACAATAGTTAAGCTGAGTATCGATCCCACAGAGGTTGACTTGGAATTCGATTGCTTGCTTGTTACTTGTCTTGGAAGAAAAGATGTTAAGAAACCAATCTATACCCTGAAGGGGTTGATATCACTCCCGAAGTTAGTTCATCTACTTGAACGACTTCTCTCGAAGCTTCTCTCCTTAGTAATCAACAACTCAATCGTTGCCAGCCCAAATCTGTTAAGATATTGGGAAGCAATAAGCCAACTATGCTAGCTCTCGCTTGGCAAAGTATTTAGGAAAATTTTAAGTATACCGAGAAGACAAACAATTGCCGAAAATAGGATTTATTATCAAAACTTAAAACATAACAAAAACGTTTAAACCAAACATCCCTCACCAACTATGAAATTAGTTCCTGGTGAGAGAGTTATCCAACAAACCAATAACCGTTTTCAAATACATCTCCATTAAAATGAAATAAAATAACTTAAACCAAAGAGAAATGGCGAGAGGGGTCTCTCGATGCAGCCCTCAAATCCAGGCTCTCAGCTAAGTTGTTGAACCGGCTTCCTCGGTCACTCAAAGCCTTCACTCCGATCATTCTAGTCTTCACTCTCTCTCTGTCAATTTCCCTTCTTCAAATGCTTGCTTGTGTGGTATTTGAATAGGCGAGTAGGAGAGAGATGAGAAGAGCTCTACATTTGAATTTCAAAGCTCAAGGGATAAGAGATAGAATCCTATCCTACTCGATCGGTATGATAGCTTATCAGGCTAGGGCTGACATCATGTGATAGCTTATCAAGCTAGGGTTGACATCATCATGTTAATGCTGCCTTGGCATCCAAACATGGCACAACCCTATCCCTAATTTTTCAGAGATTGATCTAAATACGATTTTTAGGAGCCTGATCATATCCTATTTTTTCAGGGTTCAACATCCTCTTGGCATGGCATCAGATGCACTTCTCTGCCAACAAGTGCTTGGCATGATTGTGCCAACAACACTTGGCATTCTCCTTGGCAATCCCTACTGTGTTGCTTTCTTGTGCCTAATCCTACGCTAAACCTGCAAAATAGCCATAAAAACAATCCTTCACACTGGCATAGAGAAAATACTAAACTCCTTATGCTAATGCATGATTCTAACAACCTAATGCAACTAAATTTACCTAAAAATAAGCAAGAGTATTGCAAGATTGGCATCAAAAACAGTACTTTTGGAGAGGTAACACACCCCCAAACCTAACTCAGTGCTTGTCCTCAAGTAATGCAAGCAAAGGAAAATAAAAACTAAAAAAGTTACCTCGACAAAATTTTGGTTGGAATGTCAACAGATACTGACAAGCAGAATTTGGCTCTATTTTCATCCTCAGTATCTTAGTGCAATAATGCCAAGCAGGTAATGTTTCAAGTGCAACAATATAATTTTATTATCCCTAAGTTTGCTACCTAAACTAGAGTTCATGAAGAGTGCATGATGTGTAAGCAATATGCATCCAATATCCTTTCACTCCCTTAGCCAATTTTACTACCTAAACTCATATCTTTATTTTCATCATTTTTTCTTTCTTGCTGAGGGTTCTGTTGGCATTAATTTAAGCTTGCTTTGTGACACTGTTTAACGTGAGTGATAAGAGGTAGCATACCATGAACCCCCACCTTAATCCAGTCATCACTAGGCTTTCTCTTCAACTCATACCATAGGGTTTTGGACTTGAGAACTAAGAGGGAGCTACCACGAAGCCCCAAGTAACTTATTATCCCTAGGTAGAGGAGAGATCATTTTTATTGCCTTGGCAAAACATTGCTACCTTCTTTATTTTCTTTTTATCCTGGCATCATTTTTTCAACTTCTTCTTTTTAATTTTAGAATCTAAGCATAGCTTCAAATAGTCTAAGTTTGCTAGGGAACTAGATGCGTATCACGTGTTAAGTGTAAATTCAATTCCCTAAACTAGAGTTCAATTGCCAAGCAATCTTGGCAAAATACTTTGCTGGCATGGCATGACAACCAAAGATTAAGATTTCCTCATTGGACAGACATCTAGATAAAATTAAACTTACCTAACAAATGTTATCATTCTTCAAAATTAAATTGAGGGAAAATTTTATTTTTTAGTGGTTTGGTATGCATCTAATCTATATGACTTACATGGCATGGCAACAAAAATTTAAACATGAAATGCATGACATAACATAAATGTGAGGAAACGCACACCCCCAAACCCAAGATGTGCATTGTCCTCAATGCATGAAACAACACATATATATATAATTAAAACAAAAAAATGCATGATTATGTGAATGCAATGTAATGGAATGCAAAGGAGTTTAAGTAGAAGAGGACTCCCCCTTGGAGACTTCATCTCATGTGACTTCTGCCCGTGTGACTCGGGTCTTCCGTTTGACAAAGCTTCCACGGTCGGGAGCTTTGCGTTTGATTCTTGTCATTGGTGGCTTTGGAGCAGTGGAGGCTCCAACTTCCTCCTTCTTCTTGGTAGGTTCAATTGGCGATGTAGTTGGCTTAACTTTGGGTGTTTTGACGAGAGTTTGCTTTGATTCAGATGAGGAATCTGTGTTGGTGGATTCAACTTGCACCGGTGATAGAGTAGGGAAAATTCGAATATAGAGAAAAACAAAACAAACCAAAATAAAGAACAAATCTAAAAATTCAGATTTGCTTATGGTGGTGGAGTCAATGGATGAAGCTTGAATATGTGGAGATGGTGTGATGAATTGATAGTTGTCCTCGGCACCCTCTTAGACGCAATTATCTAAGCAAGCAACCTCAACTGGCTCTAACCCACCCTCCCAAACGCTTTTGTATGGGCAAGTAGGAGTGTGAAGATCCTCAACAACAAATCCCAGAGAACTTGAAAATCGATTTGCTTCTAAAACACAAGATAATGTTCTTGCAAGTTGGAACTCAAAAGACAATTTTATTTAATCATTCAAATCTGAATTACAATGTGGGTGAAGCCTCCTAAAATCTGATCCTAATAGATATTGCAGAATCCTATATTGATTTAAATTACAAATAATCAAATAAAATCTTGAAAATTCGTAATTATCCAAAAATTCCGTATAGGAATTTCTGCATGCGTTGTCTTCGCTAAAATAGACGTATCTTGATATCCAAATGTCTGATTGAGGCGTTTCAAGATGCGTTGGAAAGCTAATTTGCACCCGGACAAGTTTTAAGAAGACATGTTGACCCATAAATGCTTGGATCCCATCCAAAAATGCTTTGCAAGTTGACTGATGTTTCTGACTTGCAAAGCAGTTTCAACTTCTTTTCCAAGATGATTATTTTGACCCCTCTCATGCTCGTATCATTCCCCCACTCCTCAAAAAGGTTCGCCCTCGAATCTAGATCGGTAAATGGAGGAAGTTCATCAAAGTACCATGGAAGAGAAGACATCTTGAAGGATCCTTTTGCAGAGTCTCTTTTTGCAATGTAATTTACAAGTTCCTTCTCATTGGGATCATCGCGATTGTTCTTTTGGTTGCAAAGTAACTCATTCTCATCTTCAAAATTGTTATTAATGGTAAAAGAGGAATAAGCATAAATAGAATTCTGAAAACATTCAATAATACCTTTTGATTGTAAGGTACCTTCGTCGATGTTTGTCGTTTGATGATCATCTCGAATCGGAATAGTAGGTTCATCACTTGAAACAAACACACTACTTATAATTTCTTCCTCATCAATAGGCAAGGTTAAACTCTCGATGGTATCGTCTTCCTCATGTTCTTTAGAAGAACAAATTTCTTGATCATGCTCCGGATCACAGATTTCAATATCATTAGAAGACATGAATTCAGACAACATATCTCTCAAATTTTTTTCTTGAAAATAAAACTTATCTGGACAACATACCCTGAATGATCTAGTCGACAACAATACTGACATCGAGTCCCCAAAATGGTAAAATCCAATATGTTGCTCAATGACATCATCGAGAACGACCTGAATCCGATACCAAATGATAGAGTAGGGAAAATTCGAATAAAGAAAAAAACAAAACAAACCAAAATAAAGAACAAATCTAAAAATTCAGATTTGCTTATGGTGGTGGCGTCAATGGAGGAAGCTTGAATATGTGGAGATGGCATGATGAATTGATAGTTGTCCTCGGTACCCTCTTAGACACAATTATCTAAGCAAGCAACCTCAAGCAGCTCTAACCCACCCTCCCAAACGCTTTTGAATGGGCAAGTAGGAGTGTGAAGGTCCTCAACAACAAATCCCAGAGAACTTGAAAATCGATTTGCTTCTAAAACACAAGATAATGTTCTTGCAAGTTGGAACTCAAAAGACAATTTTATTTAATCATTCAAATCTGAATTACAATGTGGGTGAAGCCTCCTAAAATCTTATCCTAATAGATATTGTAGAATCCTATATTGATTTAAATTACAAATAATCAAATAAAATCTTGAAAATTCGTAATTATCCAAAAATCCCGTATTAATCCCGTATAGGAATTTCTGCATGCGCTGTCTTCGCTAAAATAGACGTATCTTGAGATCCAGATGTCCGATTGAGGCATTTCAATATGCGTTGGAAAGCTAATTTGCATCCGGACAAGTTTTAAGAAGATATGTTGACCTATAAATGCCTGGATCCCATCCAAAAATGCTTCGCAAGTTGACTGATGTTTCTGACTTGCAAAGCAGTTTCAACTTCTTTTCCAAGATGATTATTTTGACCCCCTCTCATGCTCTATCAACCGGGGACACAAGAATTGTGGAATTTGAATCAGAACTGGCTAGATATACTGGACTAACTAAACTGGCTAGACTAGCTGGCTTAACTGGACTAGCTAGATTGGTTGGACTGACTGGCAGGTCATCTTCATTGCTTGAGGGTTTGGCAGAGAAAATTGGTAAATGTGGCACCACTTCAGGGGATAATTTTTTAAGCACCTCCCTGATAATAGTGTCCCTTGCCTTGGTGTAATGCCTTATCTTAGCATTAAGATCATCGGCAGCCTTTAGCTTTTGAAGGATAATCTCCTGGCGATGGTAGACTTGGGACAACACTGCCAATGAACTGGTTGGCATGGTTTCTGGCACACTGCCTAGCTTTGCCTTTGGCTTTGGCCTTGGCATGGCAGCTTTGACCTTTCCCTTTCCCTTATCCTTTGGCTTAATAGCCGTAAGGTTTTTCCAAATGGCAGCCGTGATTGTCGTTCCCTTTATAATCTGGCCTCGATCTTCATCAAGTCCAGTCACATCATGGCGCACACAAATGTTAGAAATAAGAAAAGGGGAAAACAAGCTGGCTTTACCTTTCACAGCGCACTTATAAGTCTCATCGATAAAGATTTTGCCAATTTTGATCATGCGTCCCTTGATAATGGAGTAAAACAAAACCAGCCTCTCTTCCGAGATAGTCTCATTGTGTGATGTAGGAAACAAATTTGCCTTGATGAAGTGATTCCAGCCGCGCATATCTGGCTTCAACGCTAACCTCTTCACCGTCCGATGGCCCATCGATGAAACTGTCAAAACTGTGCCCAGCTCAAATAATTCGGTCAATAGTGTTTTACATTTGGCAGCGGTCATGGACTCAGTATAGTCAAAGTGTTCATCTCCTATATCATTCAAAGAAAATAATGAATTAACATACCATTCATCAAAACGCATGCACTTACCTCGAATCATCAAGAATGGAGAATCTTTTGTCACAAGATGCGCATAAAATTCTTGCACAATGGTGGCGTATATCTCTCCTTTCTGTTGGCAGAAAGAACTCAACTTATGCATGTCGACAATGGCCATGAACTTTGATGGGAATCTCACTGTGGTGTTGGTTTGGAAGTCGAAGTGCTTCTCATACACGAAGGATCTCGAGGCAAAGCTTGTTTCAAACTTCTTGTGGATTTCTTCATTGAAGAATTGTTTGAAAGGGGTAGATGAAAAAGCCATTGAAAAGATGAATGGAAGGAATCGAGTAAAGAGAAGAGGGAGAGAAGACAATCAGTTTCTTGGTGCAAACAAAAGTGAAAGGTTGAGAGAGTTAGGTTCTTGAAAAATCGGCTAGGGTAAGAATGAAAAAAAGAAAGAGTGTTTAAATGGGTTTAATGATGATAGTCGATTTATTATGATGATATCAAAAGGTTTTGATTGGGGTAGAGTTTAAGTTGATAATGTGAAGTGATAAGGTTTAAAGTTATAGGATAACGTGATACGTGACAAGGTTAATGATTGGGTAAGAATTTAAAGTGATCGGGAGATTAGGTTAAGTTTAAATTCTAACATAATATTTAGGTGAAATCTTGGATGGCTAAGGGTTAATGGTTCAAGAAAATCATCTCTCATCCGATCAACTAGGGTTTTGTCTCTTCTCTTCATCATTGAATCTGTTGCATGCCAAGCTTCATTGGCACGGTGCATGGCACGGTGCGTGGCATTGCATATGGCAAAAATCCTAGCATCTAGTCTAAAATTGTTCCTAGTAGTGTTCCTGGAAATCAACTCTGCACACGCTTAAAGGAAACTGTTTAATGCAGCAGGTGAATAAAAATGACAATTAACGTGAATAAAATTGTAGAAAAATTCTAAATCCTAAAAACAAATAAAAAAACTAACCTAATTTTTACAAGAGGTTCAAACCTGGCAGTTTTTTCAAGTTATCTCTGCCAAGAGGATCACCTCCTTGACATTGACTTGCTCGCCTTCCATATAATGCTTTAGACGTTGGCCATTTACCTTGAAAGTCTCTCTTGTCCTTAAGTTCTTAATGTCCACGGCTCCATGAGCATAGGGTTTTACAATTTCAAAAGGACATGTCCATCTTGATTTGAGTTTACCTGGAAACAATTTAAGTCGGGAATTAAACAATAGAACATGCTGGCCTATCTCAAATTGCCTCGGCATTATCCTACTATCATGCCATCATTTTGTCTTCTCCTTGTAGATGCTAGCATTCTCATAGGCCTATGTCCTAAATTCCTCCAACTCATTGAGGTCGAGTAACCTCTTTTCTCTAGCAACTCTCCATGCCATGTCAAGTTTTCTGATGGCCCAATAGGCTTTATGTTCAAGTTCAACTGGCAGATGGCATGCTTTACCAAAAACAAGTCAAAATGATAAAGTACCTAAAGAAGTTTTAAAAGCAATCCTATAAGCCCACAATGACTCATCTAGTCTTAGAGATTGGTCTTTCCTTGTTGGATTTACAATTTTCTCTAGAATATTCTTGATCTCCTTGTTTAAAATCTCAGCACGCTGTGACAATTCTCTGCTGTATACCATATCTGCAAAGCTTTAGAGATTAGACTACATTTAAAATGGGTACCCTCATCATGAATTATTGCTCTAAGAGCACCAAATCGGGTAAAACTGTGTTTGTGCAAAAACTTGGCAACGGCCTTGGCATCATTTGTTGGCAGGGAAACAGCCTCTACCCACTTAGATACATAGTCAACAGCCACAAGAATATATACATTACCGAATGACAGAGGGAAATGACCCATAAAGTCTATCCCCCATACATCAAATAAATCCACATGCATAATATTCTGAAGTGGTAGTTGGTGTCGATTGAAGATGTTTCCTGTTCGCTGGCATCGGTCACATGCCTTGGCATACTCATGGGCATCCTTATGTAGAGTCGTCCAAAAGAACCCAAATTGTAGCACCTTGGCAGCAGTCTTCATCCTGGCAAAGTGGCCTCTATATGGTGCAGCATGGCACAAGTGCAATATGTTATGTTGTTTATCCTCGAGCACACACCGGCGAATCACTTGATCAGCACATTGTTTGAACAATATTGGTTCATCCCAATAGTATTTCCTAACTTCTTGAAAGAACCTTTTCTTGGCATTGTATGCCAAGTCTGGTGGAAGAATATTGCTCACCAAGTAGTTGACAATGTCAGCGCACCATGGCATAGCATTCATTGCAAGCAAGTATTCGTCAGGAAATTCATCTTTAATAACCTTAGTCTTACCATCTTCAATATGATGCTCTAAACGTGAAAGGTGGTCAGCTACTAAGTTTTCACTACCTTTCATGTCTGTGATCTCTAGGTCAAATTCTTGAAGCAAGAGCGTCCATCAGATTAGTCTGGGCTTGGCATCCTTCTTCGCCAAGAGATACTTTAATGTTGAATGATCTGTATAAACCACAACCTTGTTACAAATTAAATAAGATCTAAATTTATCAAGAGCAAATACAATAACAAGAAATTTTTCTCAGTTGTAGAGTAATTAAGTTGTGCTTCACTCAAGGTTCTGCTGGCATAGTAGATGGCATGGAAAACCTTGCCATGTCGTTTTCCCAAAACTACTCCAACAGCATAGTCACTGGCATCACACATGAGCTCAAAGGGCTTATTCTAATTCGATGCTATGACTATAGGGGTATTAATCAATTTCTCTTTAAGTTCCTGAAATTATCTCAAACAAGAATCGTCAAATGCAAAAGTGGCATTATGTTCCAACAACAAGCATAAAGGCTTAGCATTTTTTGAAAAATCTTTAATAAACCACCGATAAAAACCAGTATGACCTATAAAAGAAAACGTCCCATAAGGGTACGTGAATGTGGTCTTCTCTTGATCATCAGGGGCAATAGCAATCTGATTATAACTCGAATAACCATCTAAGAAACAATAGAAAGCTTTACTTGCCAATCTGTCTAACATCTGGTCGATGAAAGGGAATGGAAAGTGGTCCTTCCTTGTAGCCTTATTCAGCCTTCTATAATCCATGCACAATCTCCATCCAGTGATGGTCCTGGAGGGAATCAACTCAGCTTCACTATTTTGTACCACAGTCATGCCATCTTTCTTTGGCACGCATTGCACCAGGCTAACCTATAAGCTATCAAAAATGGGATAAATGATCCCAACATCAAGCCATTTTATGATCTCTTTCTTAACTACCTCTTTCATGCTCGGGTTTAGCCTTCAATGGTTCTACCATGGTACTTTTCCATAATGATTTTGTGCATGCAAATGGTTGGGCTAATACCTTAGATATATGCCAAGGTCCAACCCAACGCTTGCTTATAATTTCTTAATATTGCTAGCAATCTCTCTTCCTGATCATTGGTGAGATCAGTGGCAATGATCACTGGCAGGGTTGAGTGTTTACCTAAATAAGCATACTTCAAGTGATTTGGCAATGGCTTAAGCTCCAACTCAGGTGGTTCCTCAATTGATGGTTTAGATTCTTTTATCTCTTTGCCGGCCAACTGTAGTGGCTCAAAATAACTTACATCTTCAGCCTGCAAGGCTGATTCCTTAGAATCCTCAAACAGTTCAGCTATGCCGTCAAGTATGCTGATATCAAATTTCGTATCCTGGCATAATTGTGTCATGTCCATAGTATAAATGGATTCCATCATCTCCTTGGCTTGATATTCATCAGGTTCATCTACACATTTCAAATTTTGAAACACATTAAAAGTAACATGTTGATCATTCATACGCATTGTTAGTTCCCTTTTATGAACATCAATAAGAGCCCTACCCGTGGCAAGGAATGGCCTACCTAAAATAATCGGAACATTAACATCAGCCTCATAATCCAAAATGATAAAATCAGCTGGAAAGATAAATTAGTCTACCTTTACCAACACATCCTCAATCTTACCCTTGGGATGCGCATAGGATCGGTCTACCAGCTAGAGTGTCACGGTAGTAGGTCTTGCTTCAATGCCAAGCTTCCTAAAAACTGACATTGGCATCAAGTTGATGCTGGCTCCTAAGTCACACAACGCCTTGCCCATAAATTTGTTGCCAATTGTGCAGGGAATAGTGAAACTTCCCAGATCTTTCAACTTTGGTGGCAACCAGTTAAGGATCATGGCACTACATCCCTTAGTGAGAGCAACAGTTTCAAAGTCTCCCAACTTTCTCTTTTTGGACAAAATGTCCTTCATGAATTTTACATTGTTGGGCATTTTCTCAAGGGCTTCTACCAATGGAATGTTAATTTGCAATTGCTTGAGAACTTCCAAGCCTAGCAACAGTATATTCAAAGTTATTAATTGAAATCCTCTCAAGAATGCCAACAGCCTCTGTGTAGTTTTTGTCAAGTAATGAACCGGCTGTTGAAGCATCAACAATAGTCTTTATTTGTGCATTCAATCTATTGTAGAAGGTCTGTATTTGGGTCTAATTCAGGAATCCATGCATAGGACACTTCTCAATAGATCTTTAAAATTTTCCCAAGCATCATATAGGGTCTCATCCTCGGCCTGCCGAAATGTAATGATCTCACCACGCAGCTTGGCAGTGACTGTTGGCGGTTGAAAAAGTGTTAGAAACTTCTGATAGAGGTCTCCCCATGAGGTAATTGAGCCAGGTGGTAAGGAATTGAACCAAGCATTGGCTCTATCTCGTAAGGAAAAAGTGAATAACCTTAACTTCATAGTGTCTCCAAATGTTGCCTCGGATCTTCAGTAAGTGCTCCATCAAATTGGCCTATATTCAAAAGAGTTTGAATCATTACCAGCTTAAGTTCAAAATTTGGTTCATTTACCTCTGTGCCAACAATTCCTAGCATTAGATTTGCAATGTCAGGTGCTAAATGTTCTCGGATTGGCCTTTCTTCCTCCGCATTGACAATTGCGACATTAGGAGGTGGTGGTGCATTATTATTTGGTAGATCTCTATCATTGTTCACCGCACCATTCCTTTGATTACCATGATTCATTTCTTGGTATCTTTTCTTTAACCTCCGCAAGGTTCTCTCGATTTCTGGATCATATGGCCAATCGTCCACCATAGGGTGGTTTCTGCTCATAGACCGATGAAAACAAAAACAAAGTAAAAACTAAAAGAAAACAAGTAAAAATTAAAAACAATCAAATCTGTTGCAATCTTTAGCAACGATGCCAAAAACTTGTAGACTCTATAGAATATGTGTAAAGTGAATGTTGGCAAAAGGGGCAAAATATATGTATTAGTAAAATAGTTCCAAGAGTCTTTTCCGTGCAAGTATACACGGTCTGCAAGTAATACAGTAGTTAAGTTGAGTATCGATCCCACATAGATTGACTTGGAACTCGATTACTTGCTTGTTACTTGTCTTGGAAGAAAAGATGTTTATTTTGAAAATTGGTTTTAAAAGAATTAAAATAAAAGAAATAAAAACAGAGTAAGATGTTGGCAAGGAAGGTTTCTTAATGAGGATGAGTGTTGTCAAGGAATGCCTAGTGTCAATGTTTTATGCTATGCCAGCCTTGAAGCCAACCTGTCTTGTCATGGTTGTATAGCAGATTCAACATTAGCAATGCCTCTCTTGATGGTCATTGCCCTAAAATAATCATGTCAAAACCCCTATATCTCTATAGTGTATGCTTTTAAATAAACCAATTTGTTAAAAAACCAATCTATACTCCGAAGGGGTAGATATCACTCCTGAAGTAAGTTCATTTACTTGAACGACTTCTCTCAAAGCTTTTCTCCTTAGTAATCAACAACTAAATCATTGCCAGCCTAAGTCTGTTAAGATATTGGGAAGCAATAAGCCAACTATGCCAGCTCTCGCTTGGCAAAGCATTTAGCAAAAAATTTAAGTATGTCGAGAAACAAACAATTGCTAAAAACATGATTTATTATCAAAACTTAAAACATAACAAAAACGTTTAAACCAAACATCCCTCACCAACTATGAAATTAGTTCATGGTGAGGGAGTTATGCAACAAACCAATAACTGTTTTCAAATACATCTCCATTAAAAATGAAATAAAATAACTTAAACCAAAGAGAAATGGTGATAGGGGTCTCTCGATGTAGCCTTCAAACCCAGGCTCTCAGCCAAGTGGTTGAACTGGCTTCTTCAGTCACTCCAAGCCTTCACTCCGATCACTCTAGCCTTCACTCTCTCTCTGTCGATTTCCCCTCTTTAAATGCTTGCTTGTGCGATCTTTAAATAAGCGAGTAGGGGAGAGATAAGATGAGCTCTACATTTGAATTTCAAAGCTCAAGGGATAAGAGATAGAATCCTATCCTACTTGATCGGTATGATAGCTTATTAGGCAAGGGTTTACATCATGTGATAGCTTATCAAGCTAGGGCTGACGACATCATGCCAATGCTGCCTTGGCATCCAAACTTGCCATGAACTTGCCATCCAATCTTGGCATAACCCTATCCCTATTTTTTCAGAGATTGATCTAAATACGAACTTTTAGGACCCTGATCATGTCTTATTTTTCAGGGTTCAACATCCTCTTGGCATGGCATCAGATGCACTTCTCTGCCAACAAGTGCTTGGCATGATTGTGCCAACAGCACTTGGCATTCTCCTTGGCAATCCCTACTGTGTTGCTTTCCTGCGCCTAATCCTATGCCAAACGTGCAAAATAGCCAAAAAACAACCCTTTACACTGGCATAGACAAAATACTAAACTCCTTATGTAAATGCATGATTCTAACAACCTAATGCAACTAAATTTACCTAAAAAAGCAAGAGTATTGCAAGATTGGCATCAAAAACAATACTTTTGGAGAGGTAACACCCCTACCTTTCGTGGCTCAGAGGAGCCTGACATATTTGGAGCAACCATTGTCGAGCTTTGGCCATCAAGCACCCTATCACAGCTTGAAGCTACTTCTCCTAGAGCTAATAAGTCTTGAGACTCTGAATCGCCTTGCTCCTCTGCAAGAGCCACAAACCGTGACCTTGCACCACTTTTCCCTTTAACACCAATACTCTCTTTGCCTATTGTTCCATGGTTGCTCATATTTCGTCTTCTCCTATTCACCACTTGCGTCCAAGGACCATAAAAGTCATTGGGATCCCTACGTTCAACTAAACTCTCCCCGGATTCTGCATGGCTATCCTAGACACCACATACTTCCTTCATATATCCATACTTCCCACACTTGAAACATATTGAGGGAAAACATTGTTGGAGAATACCGGTACACCCCATGGCGCAGCGAAAAAATTATCCGGTGTAATCCACTAGTGATCTATATACAAGAGACAAATTTGGGGTGATAAAGGATGAAACATTACCTCAATAAATCTGGAAATCCAAAGAGAGTGTAGGAGAATCCAAATTGAATCTGAGTCGTCACAGTAACATTCTGACCTCTACGCAGTCACCCAAACAAAACGAATAATATTTTCTCTTCTCTAACTGTTAGAAAGGTTTTTCGAAAAGCATGCATATGTCTGCTAGACCTTATACCTTTATATAGCATTTAAAACCCTAGTTCTAATTAAATTCGGATTCTTTAAATATACTTTATATTTATCCAAATATAATCAAATATGTAGAATTTGATTCTACTTCTATCAGGTTTCTTTAGGGATATATATATTTTAATAGTATCTAATAATTACATTAATTATCTAGTATTAAAATATATATAATCGAAATTATCTATAATTCCAACAATCATAATAATTTCAGTTTTTACTTATTTTGTGCACAAGTTTGTAAACATGCTATCTAGTCGATATTTGTTCATTTTAATCATAGGGTGTGACCCTTGTAGGTTCACGTAACGTTAGCGGTAATATCTAGAACAATTCTAATATTACAAGCAATGAGTGGCATCTAGCAATACATCATTGCTACCTAAGTTACAAGAAGTAATGGTTCAACTTAACCTTTTTCGTGATTAACTTGTTTTATGTATTTCATCCTTTTGTCCTCATATCTAGATCGGACACAATTCATGGATTAGTCACACTTGTATAGTCCATCTAATATTTCTTGATATCTTGAGTAGACTATTATAAACGAATAACTATGATATCCCATATCAATTTATTAGAGCATGGCCATGCATTTTCTAGTCTCACTCAATCAAGTGGCCTAAGATATTACTCCTATTATGTAGGAGGGACAAATCCTATCTTGATCAACCATATCCCACTATATAGATTGTGACATATCCAATATCAGTCTTTATAGTGTAGTCAGTTACGACACACGTTTGACCGTATCAAAATATGTCACTCACGATGTTTAAATAATGGTGATCTCAAGTCTGAGGATCATATATGTAGTTATCACCATGAGCAATGTTGTGACTGACACATAATAATCCAAGAAACATGCTCATAGTGGGTCAGTCCAATATGTCATTCTCTAACACATACTTATGTATTGATTTTGACATCTCCATGTCAATGAAAACACTTTGTCATCAATCAACTACATATTAGTCTTAATACATTATTATTGTCCATGCCCACAATAATTCTCGACTAAGGACATTCTAAAATAACTATATTATTCTAAGGACTTTATTATAATTCAGTTTATTTATAGATGCATAGAATAAGACTAGAATAATAATAATAATGGCTTTATATTAATTAACACGATAAAATACGTATGTCTTTTACAACCATCTCATGATTCGTCTTTGGGCATACTCTAACAATCTCCCACCAGCATTAAGACCAATCACTCATGTATCTAATACCAAGAGACTTAGTGTGACGCTTATGCTTCTGTTGTGTCAGAGGCTTTGTCAGTAGATCGGCGATATTGTCATCCGTTGGTACTCTGCATACTTCTACATCCCCTTAATCAATGATTTCACGAATGAGATGGTAACGCCTAAGTATGTGTTTGGATTACTGGTGAGATCTAGGTTCTTTTGCTTGTACGATGGCTTCGTTGTTGTCACAATGTAGATCTATAGCATTTGATATGCTAGGCATGACCCCTAGTTCAGATATGAACTTTTTGATCCAAACAACCTCTTTTGCAGCATCGCTTGGTGCAATATACCCAGCTTATGTCGTAGAATCTGCTACTATACCTTACTTTGAACTTTTCCAGCTTACAACACCTCCATTAAGGCAAAACACAAAACCAGATTGCGATCGAGAATCATTCTTATCAGTTTGGAAGCTTGCGTCAGTATAACCTTTTATACTTAGATGTTCCTCACCTCCATACATAAGGAATGTATCCTTAATTCTTCTTAAGTACTTAAGGATGTTTTTGACTGCAACCCAATGACCTTCACCGGGATCTACTTGGTATCGACTTGTCATACTTAGTGCATATAATACATCTGCATGTGTACATAGCATGGCATACATGATAGATCCAATGGCTAAAGCATATGGAATCTTACTCATGCGTTCTCTCTCTTGAGTCATTGAAGGACACATTTCCTTCGAGAGCGAAATTCCATGTCTCATAGGTAAGAATCCTTTTTTAGATTCTTCCATACTGAATCTTTTCAGTACTTTATCTATGTATGTATTTTGACTTAGTCCTAGGAGTCGTCTTGATCTATCTTATAGATCTTGACTCCTAATATGTAGGTTGCTTCACCCAAGTCTTTCATAGAAAAACATTTTCCTAACCAAGTCTTTAAAGACTATAAGGTAGGTATAGCATTTACTATTATTAGTATGTCATCCACATACAATACCAAGAATGTGGCAGTGCTCCCACTAGTTTTCTTGAAGACACATAGCTCATCTTCATTTTTAATAAAACCAAATTCTTTGATTGCCTCATTAAAATGAAGATTCCAACTTTGAGAAGCTTGCTTCAACCCATAAATGTAACACCTAATCCTCGGGTTAGCCATAACCCGATTCTGGAGCGTTACCGGAATGAAAGCAAAGTAATAGATAGGTTACTTGTCGAACAAGTAACCTCGGAGTACTTGACTTGATGCGCAAGTAACCTAAACTAAACCTTTCAAGTCATAAAATACATCCAAGCAATCCACAATAAACAAAAACCAACATACATAGCATACTAATTTAGGTACCATTTTGTTTCATTTCATACTTATAACCTAAGTTACCATTATCATGTTATCAATCCATTCAAACCACATACATCATTCAAACTACAAATTCATGTGTGGCATACTTCACTTTAAGCTGCTATCATACATGATACAACTTTCATCCTTATTACAATTTCATGCATCTTATTCGAATAACTCTAGGTGATTACTAAACATGCTTTAACTAGCTTACTTGCATCTTAAGAAACTACTTATTCAATCATTCAACGTGATCATTACAAAGCATACAATTTACATTCTTTACATATTCAAACATCCTATTCGAATAACTAGTGTCCCCTTAGTACATTTCATTTGTTTCTTTTCAATCAAGTCATCACATTTCTTAGCATACTTGGTTTATACATGTTAATGCATGCTTAAACATACCTTAGCCTCAATTTTGTCATTGTCGAATCATCCAATAGCCATAGGAAACAATGCATGATCATACAATTCTAGTTTAGCATTCGATTCATACAAGGTTCAACAAGCATTGCAATTCTATCATATTTTGCGCAGCATCATACCATCTTATATATACATATCAACCGAGTCATAGACATAGTTTGAATCATCCAAATTGATTACGTGTTAGGCCCATCAAAACAATAACATACTCAAATGCATGATCAAGGCTAACTATTACAAAATCTAGTGCCACCAAACTAGGAGTATACAAAGAGTATGAATTCATACTTTCAAGCTTGCCTCAAGTGTTGCTTCAAACCCAAGATATCCTCTTGAAGTATCTTTAACCTGTTATGTGAAGAATGAAGGGTAGAGTGGTAAGTACAAGTTATGTACTTAGTGAGGTAACACTATGTCTAGTCAATTTCAAAGCATACATATCCAAGTTTACTTGTAATCCAAAGAATCAAGACCATCACCATAAATCATGTGCCATTCGAATTGCAAGGAGGAAAACATATGCAAGTTTCACGTATCACCTATTCAATCATAAGAACATCCATCATGTAATCATAGCATAACATTTGAACACCTTGCTTAGAAGACAAGCAACATACATCATAATACTCATGTACCATTCGATCATTTTTCTTAGGTGACAAGCAATCAAAAACTCTAATCACCAATTAGGCATTCATACACAAAGCCATCATATATACATTTCTTTCAAAGCAAGGAAGTTCAAACAAGTTTTTTACAATACATGCAATGTTCATTTGAATTATTAAGTCATCTTTCAACATCCTTGGTAAGTAGCTTACTCGATAATCAAATCTTAACAGTATGCACCAAAGTGCCAATATGCACCGAAGTGCCAATATGCACCGTAGTACCAATATGCACCGTCGTGCCAATATGTACCGTCGTACCAATATGCACCGTAGTGCCAATATGAGCTCAAGATTCTAAGGCATGCCCTCCTATCTATCCAACTAGCTACCAAGGTTGTTGATTATCCATTTCATTTAAGCTTTGTACAATTCTTTATTCAATTCAACAATATGCCATTCAAAGGCCAAGCCCTTAGGCTTATGGAGTCTCGACTCCCAATACAAAACTATCCATGCCATTCGAATAACATGAATACAAAGTAGTATCCCTGTTCAATTCATTTCAATCATCCATGTATAACATTCACAAACACATGCATATGTATGCATTGTACCTACCTTATTCTCCAAGCAAGCATGCCATTTCATACCTTAGGCATAAGCAATGCAACATGACACACATTTCATTACATTTGCTTAACACCCAAGTAACACATAGATCATGGCATCAAACAAGTTATCATACATGTCATTCTTCCCTTAATTAGCCAAATATATATTAAGTCATTTTACATGGCAATTTCATTGAATTAACAATATCAAGGTTGGTTAGGACCCAAGTCCCAACCCTAAGGATAGTTACACTCACAATACTCCTAGCAATTCAAGTGTCTTGAATCCAAATCCCTTTGCCTCTAGCTTTGGGATGTCCACTCCTATCCTCTTCTTCCCCAACTTGCTGCCCTTGGTCTAGCAAGCATAACATATACACATTTCATCAAAATAAGCACATAAAGTCACACAATCAAAGTAGCAATGTTACTATATTATACCTAACATTTAGCTACTGTTTTTATGCTTCCTTTTAAGCATTTCTTACTAGTTCAATTCCATATTGTTATTACTTCATTTTATAGCATAATTGGACAGGTTACAATGTCCCAAAACTGTTTTGGAAACAGTTTGTTACTAGGTGCAAAAACAGTCCCAAACTGCCCAGGACACTGCTGCCTGACAGTTTGCACACTGTCCCTTTAAATGGCCATATCTTTTAATTCGTACGTTGGAATTTCGATTGCTATACACCGTTGGAAAGCTAATGAAATTTTATATAAGTCCATGTAATACTTGCATTTTATTTCGTATCTAATTAATACAGTTTATTGTTCAAAGACAGGGCATTTACACTGCCTTGACAGTTTGCACTGTCTAGCAATTCCTATTTACACTTTCCAGTATAGGACCCAGTTTTCAGTTCTGTTTTCACCTAATGAAAATATACATTCTAAGGATAATGTCATTAAAATTTCAGCCCTGATTTTGATCTATACAGTTTTTTGGTGAATTTTCAAAGTGACTGCCCAGAACAGAGCAATTCTGGGCAGATTGCATCTATTCACATTTTAATGCCTTAAATTCATTTTAACCAATGTCTTGGTCCTATAATTCATTTCATATGATATCCTAAGCATGTTTAGTCAATTTTAATCCATTATACAAGGCTTCCAAAATAGGTTAAGTTGATTAAAATGCCTAATCTTGCATGTTTACTCAATTTCAATTCCACAAAACAGTTTCTATGTTACATAACTATGTTCATACTTTTATCTTCCATTTCCAGCATTGCTAGCTAACAATTCAATTTGTTTAACACCTTCTTTTCAATATCTAATCATGATCATAATCAATTCATTATTTCCTTAGCTCAATTTTAAGTTCTAATCATTCAATTCTTACTTCAACAACGCAATTCAATTTTCCAGCAACCTAGCTTATTTCACCATCATAAACACATAATTTCCAGCATAGTGCCTAGTGTCCATTCTTCAAATTTGTATAATTCCACAACCAATCAATCATCTAACAACATATTCAATATCTAATTCCATCTATAATCATCAAAACAGTCCAATTCCACATATATATTTGCCTAATCAATTAATCACAAGAAGAATCATACTTACTTTGCTTCTAGCTTTAATTTCAATGAAAAATTACTACACATGCAAGCTTAATTCCTTCTCCAATGGTGTTTTCCCTAGCTTTCTTTCTCTCACTTTTCTTTCTCTATTTTTCGGCAAACAAGGGATAATGGAGAAGACGACAACAACAAATCCATGTTATTGGATTTGTGCATTGTCTAAAATACCCCTAACTTAATCCTTAATATTAACTTAATCAAGGGCATTAGAGGAAACAAGGAATTTAGCATGCATTCCTCTTCATTCTCCTTTAATTCAAATTGATCCTTTATAATTTGATCACTTATTTCATACATTCTTTCAATTAGGCCCTTAACTAATCAATTTAGCTTAATTCTAGATTCAATTAAGCTATCAATTTATAGAATTGACTTCAATACTTCTAAGCTAGGATTTGGGGTGTTACAATTCTCCCCCCTTAAATTAAATTCGTCCTCGAATTTACCTGAATCGAATAGGTGAGGATATTGCTTCCTCGTGACTTCTTCATATTCCCAGGTAGCTTCTTCCACCTTATAATTTCTCCATAAGATCTTAACAAGGGGAACAATCTTGTTCTGAAGCTTCCTTACTTTCCGGTCAAGAATCTGAATAGGTTCTTCTTCATTCGAGAAATCGGGATTCAATTCAACTTTTTCCGGTTCAATAATGTGTGAAGGATCAGATCGATATCTTCTGAGCATTGAGACATGGAAGACATTGTGTATTCTATCGAATTCTCTAGGAAGAGCTAATCGATAGGCTACTTGACCAATTCTTTTAATAACTTCAAATGGTCCAATGTATCAGGGACTAAGCTTCCCTTTTCTTCCAAATCTGAGTACTTTCTTCCAAGGTGAGACCTTTAGGAATACTTTGTCTCCAATAGCATATTGGATATCTCTCCTTTTCAAATCAACATACGCTTTCTGTCTATCGAAAGCTGCCATCAATCGATCGTGAATGATCTTGATTTGTTCTTCGGTTTCCCGAAGCAATTGAGGTCCCAATACTTTGTTTTCTCCTAATTCAGACCAGCATAAAGGAGTTCTACATCTTCTACCATATAGAGCTTCAAATGGTGCCATTTGAATAGAAGATTGATAACTATTGTTGTAGGCAAACTCTACAAGAGGTAGGGATTTCTCCCAATTCTTCCTGAAGTCAATAACACAAGCTTGTAGCATATCTTCTAGCACTTGAATGATTCTCTCAGATTGTCCATCCGATTGAGGATGAAAGGCCGTACTAAGATGTACTTTAGCTCCTAGAGCTTTCTGTAGAGAATTCCAGAATCGAGAAGCGAATCTAGGGTCATGATCGGAGATAATTGTTGTAGGTACACCGTGTAACTGAATCACTTCACGAATGTACAGCTCGGCAAGGGTTTCCAAGCTCATGTTCATACGAACAGGGATGAAGTGAGTAGATTTAGTGAATCTATCAACAATCACCCATACAACATCATTCTTTCTTGGAGTAAAAGAAAGACCGGTGACAAAGTCCATAGTAATTCGATCCCACTTCCACTAGGGAAGTTCAATAGGTTGAAGCAATCCAGTAGGGACTTGATGCTCGGTTTTGACTCTTTGACATGATAAGCACTTGGATACAAAGTCTGTAAATTGCAGATTTCATGCCTGGCCACCAGTATAGTGGCTTTAGGTCCTTATACATCCTAACCGATCCAGGGTGGATCGAGAAAGAACTTTGATGTACTTCTTGTAACATTTCACGTCTTAATTCCTCATTGTTAGGAACACAAACTCTATCCTTGAAAAAGATGAGTCCATTTGACTTGAGGGAGAAGTCGGAGCTAGACTCAGAAACAAGCTTAGATATGATCTTCTGAAGATCTGGATCAACTTGTTGGAGTTCTTTAATTCTCGAGGTGAAATCGAGTTGAACTTGAAGTTCAAACAAAAATTTTCGGCTCTTGAATAGTCGGAAATGAGCATTGATAGCCGTAGTAGCTACGAAAGAATTAACAATTTCATTAGAATGATTTTCAATAGGTTTCTTGCAATGCAAGGCACTGTTCGAATGGTTTCTTGTATCACAAGGCATTGCTCGAATTCTTTCTTACAAGCTAAGATAGAGTCAATTTCAATGGTTACAAGTATTTTAAGCACAATTCTTATTCGAATGGGTTACTTGTATTTCAAGAAATTTTTGAATAGTAACTTGTAGCTTAAGGAAACTCTAAATTCATTGTTTGCAAAACATGAGAAGGCATGATTCAAACGAAATTAATCAGAGTTCTAGATTTAGGAGTTACCCAAGTATGGTCTACGACTAAGGGCGTCAGCAACTACGTTTGCTTTCCTCGGATGGTAGTCGATAACCAAGTCATAATCCTTAAGTAATTCGAGCCATCTCCTTTGTCTCAGATTCAAGTCCTTCTGTGTTAGGAGGTATTTAAGACTTTTGTGATCGATAAATAGATTGCATTTCTCTCCGTATAGATAGTGTCTCCATATCTTGAGAGCAAATACGATTGCTGCTAGTTCCATATCGTGTGTTGGATAATTAGAATCGTGTGGCTTCAGTTGCCTTGAAGCATAAGCAATTACTTTCCCATCTTGCATCAGGACAAAACCGAGTCCTAAATGAGAAGCATCACTGTAAACAATGAATTCTTTGTCCGATTCTGGTTGGATGAGTACCGGGGCATGAGTCAGAGCTTGCTTAAGTTGATCAAAGCTTCATTGTTGGTTCTCTGACCAAACAAAAGGCGTATCTTTTCGGTTAAGTTTCGTAAGGCTTACGGAAATAGAGGAAAAGCCCTTAACAAATCTTCTGTAATACCCAGCTAAACCGAGAAAGCTTCGAACCTCGCTTACATTCTTCAGAGGTCTCCAATTTAGAATAGACTAAATCTTACTTGGATCGACTTTGATTCCTTTAGCTGAGATAACGTGGACGAGGAAACAAACTTCTAGTAACTATATTTCACATTCGGAGAACTTGGCATACAATTGATGTTCTCGGAGTGTTTGCAAGACAATTCAGAGGTGTTCAGCATGTTCCTCCTTATTCTGAGAGTACACCAGAATGTCATCGATGAATACGACCACGAACTTGTCAAGATAGAGCTTGAATACCCGATTCATAAGATCCATGAAAGCAGCCGAAGCATTTGTTAACCCGAATGGCATTACGAGGAATTCGAAGTGGCCATATCGAGTACGAAAGGCTGTCTTGGGTACATCTTATTCTTTCACTTTCATTTGATAGTACCCCGATCTAAGGTCGATCTTAGAGATACGGCAGCATCCCTAAGTTGATAAAAAAGATCTTCAATTCTGGGCAGGGGATACCGATTCTTGATAGTGAGCTTGTTTAACTGACGATAATCAATACAAAGCCGCATAGTCCAGTCTTTCTTTTTTACGAACAGGACTGGAGCACCCCATGGTGAAGTGCTAGGCCGTATGAAGCCTTTATCTTGCAACTCCTGAAGTTGCTTCTTTAATTCTTTCAACTCAACAGGTGCCATTCTATAGGGTGTAATGGACACCAGAACTATTCCAGGCTGAACTTCTATCCCGAATTCTACTTCTTGGGTTGGAGGGACACCAGGGAGTTTCTCGTGAAAAATATCAGTGAATTCAAAAACGACAAACAAGCTAGGCAAACTGAATTCAATTTCATCTTGAAGAATCATCTTAGCAAAGATTGAAGTTGGTTTCTTATCTATTAAGAGAATGGATTCTTTCCCTAAACCCCAGAGATACAATCTCCTATTTTGGCAATCTACCCAAGCCTTGTGTTTACTTAACGAAAATAACCCCAATATCAAGTCAAATTCAGAATATGGCAAGACATAAAGATCAATGGGAAAGGGTATGTTTTGAATGGTCAAGGGAGCTTGCTTGTGGCGCAAGTTAATAGGTGTTTTCCCCCTAATGGATTTGAAACTATAAGATTTGATTCAATAATTTCGGGTTTCAATTTTAACTTGTTGATCAAGTTAGAACAAACAAATGAATGGGTAGACCTTGAATCAATTAAAGCATAAGCAGGACTGGAATTTAACTCAACGGTACCTACGATAACATCGGGAGCTTCTTCATCATCTTTACCCTCAATGTGGTACATACGAGCAGGGGATCGGGATTCCTGATAAGTCTGAGCATTCGAATAGGGGCCCTTCTATTTCCCCTGATTCCCAGACTAAGCTTGTTTGGGTGCTTTGTTTCGGTTAGGAGGATCTGAGCTAGCAATTACAGAAGCTCAATTCGAAGCCTTGTTGGGATTCTGGGGACAATCCTGGATATAATGACCAGAGGCTCCACATGAAAATCATAAATTCTGTTGAACTCTGCATTGGCTAGTATGATGTTTCTGACATAACTTGAAAGAGGGTATTGAGTAGCTTTAGCCTGATTCCCCGTGCTATCAACAGAAACAATAGGGGCTGAAGTCTTTACAACTGTTTGAGGTTTCGAAATGTAACTACTCTTATGATTATAGGTATAGTTTGAATAGTGTCCCTTGGAATGTTTGGACTTCTTTGATTGCCAGTGTGGCTTATCATCATTCCTGGATCGTCTGTCTTTCTAGTAGTGTCTGCTCTTGCGTCTTTCTGAGGCTTTCATATTCGCCTCAGTAGTAATGGCCCGATTTACCAAATTTTGGAAGTCGAATGCCCAAGGCAGTGAATATCAGGCTTAATTCATCATTTAACCCATCGATGAACATTTGGCACTTGTTAACCTCAGTTTTGATATATTCGGACCCATACTTGCAATACTTGCAAAAGTCGCTCACATATTGCTTGATAGGCCGGCTAGCTTGTTTAAGATACAAGAATCATTTTTGGCGCTCAGCCAGATATTGTTCACTGATATACTTCTTCTTAAACTCATCGATGAAGAACTTCTAAGTAATAAACTCTGCAAGAGCAGTCAGAGTAGTGGTTTCCCACCAGCTTAGTGCTTCATCTGCCAACAGAATAATGGCACACTCGAGTTTATGCTCGTCGGGACATGGCAATTGTTTTGTCAGAATGTGAGTAGTGGCCTCTAACCAGTACTCAGCTACTTTTGGATTAGCCTCATTGGTGCTAGTGAAGGTATATGCCCGATGTTTAGCCAGCTTGTCAATAGGGGCTCAGTTTGGCACAGTAACAGTAGGAGCAATAGGGTGATCTTGTTTTAGGGCAGTTACGAGATGATTGAACATCTCCTTCATACTTGTAAGACATTCTTGCTGCACATGATTGATAGTAGGAGCTTCATGTTGAGTAATAGCTTGAGCTCGATGTTGAGCTTGCTATTGAGGAGGATTCTGTTCCATCCTCACACTATTTCCTTCGTTTGAGGAGCCTACGGGACGTTCATTATCCTGACCCAATCTTGTTTCTAACATTCTAGTTCAATCAGAACAATAAGAGTCTTAGTTATCACATTTACACATTTATGCAACAACATAAGCTTATATCAAATCTCCTAGGTGGCACAATATCCTATGTGATGCAAGTGAGCTTATAGAATCAACAAAAAAGCTCTGATTACCAATAAATGTAACACCCCATCCCCAAGTTAGCTGTAACCCGATTCTGGAGCGTTACCAGAACGAAAGCAAAGCAATAGATAGGTTACTTGTCGAACAAGTAATCTCGGAGTACTTGACTTGAAGCGCAAGTAACCTAAACTAAACCTTTCAAGTCATAAAATACATCCAAGCAATCCACAATGAACAAAAACCGACATACATAGCATACTAATTTAGGTACCATTCTATTTCATTTCATACTTATAACCTAAGTTACCATTATCATGTTATCAATCCATTCAAACCGCATACATCATTCAAACTACAAACTCATGTGTGGCATACTTCACTTTAAACTACTATCATACATGATACAACTTTCGTCCTTATTACAATTTCATGCAACTTATTCGAATAACTCTAGGTGATTACTAAACATGCTTTAAGTAGCTTACTTGCATCTTAAGAAACTACTTATTCATCATTCAACATGATCATTACAAAGCATACAATTTACATTCTTTACATATTTAAACATCCTATTCAAATGACTAGTGTCCCCTTAGTACATTTCATTTGTTTCTTTTCAATCAAGTCATCACATTTCTTAGCATACTTGGTTTATACATGTTAATGCATGCTTAAACATACCTTAGCCTCAATCTTGTCATTGTTGAATCATCCAATAGCCATAGGAAACAATGCATGATCATACCATTCTAGTTTAGCATTCGATTCATACAAGGTTTAACAAGTACTGCAATTCTATCATATTATGCGCAATATCATACCATCTTATATATACATATCAACCAAGTCATATACATAGTTTGAATCATCCAAATTGATTACATGTTAGGCCCACCAAAACAATACACATACTCAAATGCATGATCAAGGCTAACTATTACAAAATCTAATGCCACCAAACTAGGAGTATACAAAGATTATGAATCCATACTTTCAAGCTTGCCTCAAGTGTTGCTTCAAACCCAAGATATCCTCTTGAAGTATCTTTAATCTGTTATGGGAAGAATGAAGGGTAGAGTGGTAAGTACAAGTTATGTACTTTGTGAGGTAACACTATATCTAGTCAATTTCAAAGCATACATATCAAAGTTTACATGTAATCCAAAGAATCAAGACCATCAGCATAAATCATGTACCATTCGAATTGCAAGGAGGAAAACATAGGCAAGTTTCACGTATCACTCATTCAATCATAAGAACATCCATCATGTAATCATAGCATAACATTCCAACACCTTACTTAGAAGACAAGTAACATACATCATAATACTCATGTGCCATTGGATCATCGTGCTTAGGTGACAAGCAATCAAAAACTCTAATCACCAATTAGGCATTCATACACAAAGCCATCATCTATACATTTCTTTCAAAGCAAGGAAGTTGATTATCCATTTCATTTAAGCTTTGTACAATTCTTTATTCAATTCAACAATATGCCATTCAAAGGCCAAGCCCTTAGGCTTATGGAGTCTCAACTCCCAATACAAAACTATCTATGCCATTTGAATAACATGAATACAAAGTAGTATCCTTGCTCAATTCATTTCAATCAGCCATGTTTAACATTCACAAACACATGCATATGTGTGCATTGTGCGTACCTTATTCTCCAAGCAAGCATTCCATTTCATACCTTAGGCATAAGCAATGCAACATGACACACATTTCATTACATTTGCTTAACACCCAAGTAACACATAGATCATGGCATCAAACAAGTTATCATACATGTCATTCTCCCCTTAATTAGCCAAATAGGTATTAAGTCATTTTACATGGCAATTTCATTGAATTAACAATATCAAGGTTGGTTAGGACCTAAGTCCCAACCCTAAGGATAGTAACACTCACAATCCTCCTAGAAATTCAAGTGTCTTGAATCCAAATCCCTTTGCCTCTAGCTTTGGGATGTCCACTCCTATCCTCTTCTTTCCCAACTTGCTGCCCTTGGTCTAGCAAGCATAACATATACACATTTCATCAAAATAAGCACATAAAGTCACACAATCAAAGTAGCAATGTTACTATATTATACCTAACATTTAGCTACTGTTTTTATGCTTCCTTTTAAGCATTTCTTACTAGTTCAATTCCATATTGTTATTACATCATTTTATAGCATAATTGGACGGGTTACAATGTCCCAAAACTGTTTTGGAAACAGTTTGTTTGTTTTGGAAACAGTTTGTTACTAGGTGCAAAAACAGTCAAAAACCGTCCAGGACACTGCTGCCTAGCAGTTTGCACACTGTCCCTTTAAATGGCCATATCTTTTAATCCGTACGTCATAATTTCGATTTCTATACACCGTTAGAAAGATAATGAAATTGTCTATTATACCATGTAAGACTTGCATTTTATTTCGTATCCAATTAATACAGTTTATTGTTCAAAGACAGGGAATTTACACTGCCTAGACAGTTTGCACTGTCCAGCAATTCCTATTTACAGTTTCCAGTATAGGACCCAATTTTCAGTTATGTTTTCACCTAATGAAAATAGACATTCTAAGGATAATGTCATTAAAATTTCAGCCCTGAATTTGATCTATACAAGTTTTGGTGAATTTTCAAGTGACTGCCCAGAACAGAGCAATTCTGTGCAGATTGCATCTATTCACATTTTAATGCCTTAAATTCATTTTAACCAATGTCTTGGCCCTATAATTCTTTTCATATGATATCCTAAGCATGTTTAGTCAATTTTAATCCATTATACAAGGCTTCCAAAACAGGCTGAGTTGATTAAAATGCCTAATCTTGCATGTTTACTCAATTTCAATTCCACAAAACAGTTTCTATGTTACATAACTATGTTCATACTTTTATCTTCCATTTCCAGCATTGTTAGCTAACAATTCAATTTGTTTAACACCTTCTTTTCAATATCTAATCATGATCATAATCAATTCATTATTTCCTTAGCTCAATTTTAAGTTCTAATCATTCAATTCTTATTTCAACAACGCAATTCAATTTTCCAGCAACCTAGCTTATTTCACCATCATAAACACATAATTTCCAGCATAGTGCCTAGTGTTCATTCTTCAAATTTGTATAATTCTACAACCAATCAATCATCTAACAACATATTCAATATCTAATTCCATCTATAATCATCAAAATAGTCCAATTCCACATATATATTTGCCTAATCAATTAATCACAAGAAGAATCATACTTACTTTGCTTCTAGCTTTAATTTCAATGAAAAATTACTACACATGCAAGCTTAATTCCTTCTCCAATGGTGTTTTCCCTAGCTTTCTTTCTCTCACTTTTCTTTATCTATTTTTCGGCAAACAAGGGATAATGGAGAAAATGACAACAACAAATCCATGTTATTGGATTTGTGCATTGTCTAAAATGCCCTTACTTAATCCTTAATATTAACTTAATCAAGGGCATTAGAGGAAACAAGGAATTTAGCATGCATTCCCCTTCTTTCTCCTTTAATTCAAATTGATCCTTTATAATTTGATCACTTATTTCTTACATTCTTTCAATTAGGCCCTTAACTAATCAATTTAGCTTAATTCTAGATTCAATTAAGCTATCAATTTATACAATTGACTTCAATACTTCTAAGCTAGGATTTGGGGTGTTACAATAAATGGATCTTTGTAGCTTGCATACTTTTCGGGCATCTTTTGGATCAAAAAAACCTTCAGGTTGTGTCATGTACACATCCTCATCTAATTTTCCATTAAGGAAAGCGGTTTTGACATCCATTTGCCAGATTTCACAATCATAATATGCAGCTATTATAAGCAATATCTGGATGGATTTAAACATAGCAATAGGGGAAAAGTTTCATCATAGTCTATACCATGAATTTGACGAAATCCTTTAGTGACCAATCACCCTTTATATGTTTGTATATTTCCATCCATGTCAGTTTTCTTTTTGAAAACCCATTTGCACCCTATGGGCTTAATCCCTTCGGGTGGGTCAACCAAAGTCCATTTCTTCCTGATAAGTCTTAGGCTCATCTTGGTCCATGAGGAGAACATCTCCATGCAATGTGACAAAAAATCCATATCTCTCAGGCGCATTGCGTTCTCTCATAGATCTCCGCAGTGGTTGTGTTTCAAGAATGATTGGATGTTCCTCAACTATTTGTGGAACTTGTTGTTGTTCAATATCTGGTTCAGTGATTTGTGGTTGATCTTGAATTTCCTCAAGTTCAATATTTCTCCTACTTTCCTTTTCGAGAATAAATTCTCTCTCGAGGAAGACTCTTGTTTCAGCAACAAACACTTTGTTCTCAGATGGATTGAAGAAATAGTATCGTTTAGTTTCTTTAGGATACCCCACAAAATTACATTTATGAGATTTGGAATCAAGTTTTGTAGACATCTGATGTTTAACATAAACTTCGCATCCCCAAATTTTCATAAAAGAAATACTAGGACGCTTCTTAGTCCATATCTCATATGGTGTCTTTTGAACCGATTTAGATGGAACACTGTAACACCCCCTTCCCGACCTAGTAGAGAACCAGGTCACAAAGTGCCATCAAAAAACATATTGGGGGTTCGGAGTTGGATTTGGAGTTTGAAGACTTATTCAGGAAGTTTATTAAACTCTTTTAAAGCTTAGTAGATCTGTTTTATGACTACTTATTCGATTTAGGGTCAATTTTAAACTTTTTTGAACTTAAGGACTAAATCATAATTTTTACAAATTAGATGTCGTTATTGGGATTTCTCTTCACTAAACTACAATTAGACTCACCAATTATTAGCCTGTGAAGTTTCATTGCTAACGAAGATCGTTTACCTATCCAATTAGGTTGTACAAGTTTTAGTGACCATTTTATAAACTCCTCAAAACTAAATCTTATATCTTTTAATAGAATTAACTGACTCCGTATCGATACCCTTAAGGCCGCATCGGTACGCCAGGCCATATTTACGAGTTTTTACATTCAAGGAGAACAACCCATATCGATACACCTAAGCTCGTATAGATACGCGTTGACTAAGGTTGACTCGTTTTGGTACAAGTTACAGCCGTATCGATACAATTAATTTTTCAGACCTTACTGTCCAAATCCGTATCGATATGCCCTATTTTACTTAGTCCAATTATACAAGGTTGTACCGATACGCTTGCCCTACAATGATAGATTTTATCTGGTTTTTAACCAATTTGACCTGTTGAATGTTGTCCAAACTTAACCAAATTTTACTAGCAAGTCTAATATCCATATTTTTAAAAGCATACAAAATATTAAGGCGTTTCGGATCCATTTACCTAGTTTTCACCTTTTAGCACATTTAAGCTCATCTTACTAGTTTAACCAATTCACAAACATACCATATTTGCCATTACTCAATTGGTCACCTTTAGGCTATTACACACACACCACAAAGCACATACATAACATGTTTAGACCATATGCCACCTTACTAGGAGTTCAAGACAAAAGATAAGCATACATATGATTTGTAGGAGTGACCTGCAACCGTAACACAAGATCGAAGGCCGGAATTCTTCAAGATCTTGAAATGCATGAGACACACAAATGTTAGGCTTACATAGCCTAGTGAGGTAGTTACAACAAATGAAAATATTGATGAATAATATGAACATCATAGCAACATGCCTGAATGACATATTTGGTGTACAAATCATACTTGTATCTCATGCTTAATTCAAGTAACACATATCCATATTCAAATTACATACCATAATCGCATATAATTTCCTCTTGGTCATATAACAATATATTTAAGCCTAATTCATATTTCCACATAACAATTACAAATCATATAAACATATCATTTCCCTTGGAAATGGTAACCAATGGATACACGAATTCCCATGTACACCACACATATCAAAAATAGGTTGTAGCTTTGAGCCGTGGATCTGGATAGTCCCTTACACAATCCATCCTTATCTCACCGCACATATAGGCCATAGCCCCAGACTGTAGTCCAATGCCTTACTTGGTGAGCTCGAATTACCCTATGGCATGCCAATTGTATCCAATGTTCACAAATGTCCAAGTTCACATATCATCATAAATCTTACCTTTGGTGCCCCCTTAGGCCATAACATAATAGAAACGGAATTGAGCCTTAGCTCCACGTATCATAGCATAATCATATCATATCGGATATCATATCATATCATAATCATAACATATCGGATATCATACATATACTCATAGACATATCAAAGCAATATAAGGGCTTACCATGCTTACCAATAGCATCCACACATATGCTTGCTCTACTTGAGCCCTTTAACAAATACAAATGTAATAACAAAAAGACCAGTGCAACGAGATGGCTCATTGCCTATCCCTTGACACAACTACACTCACCTAGTGCTTGGAAGCTTTTAGGATTCTCATATTTCGATTCCTTTGCTCCTAGGCTTAGTTGGGGATGATGGATTGATTCCCTCTAACTCTTGAGCTAGGAAGAAACACAAAGAATCATTATAAGCAATATAACGATATGATACTTATTCAAAGATTAGGCTTAGGATTTCATTTTTGAAATTAAACTCCAATTGTCCATGGGATTCAACAATTGAATGAGGTTTTCTCCTTACCCAACTGATGGCTATGCAATGGAGTTTTCGAATCGTATGAGGCTTGAGCTTAGAAAGTTCAAAGATGGAGGTGTGTGCTTGAGCTTAGGTTAAAGATAGCAATGGTGGTGCTTGCTTGTTTGAAGACAAGAGTGGGTCTTGGTTTACGGGAGATTCAAAAGTGAGGAAAAAAACTTTGTTTCTTAGTTCAAGACGCTTTACAATCACTTAATCATCCTCCCACCTTCTCATGGACTAATAAATAGCTTTACTTCCAACCAAGGAAAGATTAAACAAATGTTTCTATCATTTCAAGCCTTTTATCATTTTTAAGGCAATTGATAACCATCCATCATTCAATCTGATGGATTTCACGTGGAAGGGACAAGCAAGGAGGTGACTAAGCACCTTACTCTCCATTTCCTTCAATTTGGACCTTAAAACAATTTTGGGCAGAGAACCGTATCAATATGCTATATATCCGTATCAATACGCCTAGGCTAAAATAGGTAAGTTCAGTTATGACAGTTAGACCGTATCGATACAGTATATAGCCATATCGATACGCCTAAGCTAAAACAGGTAAGTTTAGTTATGGCCATTGGACCGTATCCATACTGGTCTTGCCGTATCGATACGCTTGACTTGCTTTCAGCATTTTAGCTTAGAATTTCTTACAAAAAGGTCCTTGGATCAATTTAATACCCCACAACTTTCATTGATTACAAAATTGGGTACAAGGATCAAGAAATTACACTTTCGGGTATATCCGATATAGAATTTCAGATTACTGGAGCCTTATTCCGACTAGGCCAGTTTTTAGGATGTGACAACTCTCCCCCCTTAAGAAAATTTGTCCTCGAATTTTCACTCTAGTTGAACAGATAGGGGTACTGTATCTACATCATCTCTTCTGGTTTCCACGTTGCTTATTCAATCGAATAAATTCTACAAAGGACTTTCACTAAGGGCACAGACTTATTATGAAGTCTTTTAACTTCTCGTGCGAGGATCTACATAGGTTCTTCCTCGTACATCAGATTAGACTGAATCTCCACAAACTCTGGCTCGATCACTTGAGAAGGATCTGACCACTACTTCCATAGCATAGATACGTGAAAGACATATGAATTCGAATTAACTCTTTAGGAAGAGCTAGTCGGTAAGCAACAGGTCCAACTTTCTCGATCACCTCAAGCGGTCCAATGAAACGAGGACTCAATTTCCCTTTTTTGCCAAAACGAAGGATCTTCTTCCACGGAGATACTTTAAGGAATGCTTTCTTTCCAACCTCATACTGAATGTCTATTCTTTTTAGATCAGCATAAGCTTTCTGTCAATCAAATGCAGCTTTGAGCCAATCACGGATAATGGTCACCCTTTCTTCAGTTTCCCGAAGCAAGTCAAAGCCTAACACCTTGCCTTCACCAAGCTCGGTCCAACAGAGAGGGGTTATACAACTCCTCCCGTAAAGGGCTTCATAGGGTGCCATTTGAATCGAGGCTTGGTAGCTATTGTTGTAAGCAAATTTCACCAAAGGCATAGATTTCTCACACGTATTCCCGAAGTCAATAACACATGCTCGGAGCATATCTTCCAAAATCTGAATAACCCTTTCGGATTGACCATTGGTCTGAGGATGGAAAGCAGTGCTTAGGTGCACTCGAGTTCCTAAAGCCTCTTGTAAGGTCCTCTAAAACTGAGATGCAAAGTGTGGATTACGATAAAAAAATGAACATAGGAACTCCGTGCAAACGGATAACTTCACGGGTGTATAACTCAGCTAGCTTAAGCAAACCGAAGTCTATTCTCACCAGAATGAAATGAGCAGACTTGGTGAAACGGTATACTATGACCCAAATAGCATCATTCCTCTCTGATGTCATTGGTAGACTACTTACGGAATCCATCGTAATACGTTCCCATTTCCATTGTGGAAGTTCAATAGGTTGCAAAAGACCAGTAGGCACCTTGTGATCGGCTTTAACCCGTTGGCAAGTCAAGCACCTAGCCACAAAGTCTGTGATCTCACTTTTCATGTCGGACCACCAGTACAATTCTTTTAGGTCTTTATACATCTTAATAGCTCTAGAATGGATAGAAAAAAGGCATGAATGAGCTTTAATCAGAATTTGATCCCGAAGATCATCGTCATCGGGGACACATATACGGTTCTAAAAAACGACAGACCTTCAGAATTCATAGCAAATCAGGATCTGGCTTATTGTTGATCTTTTCAATAAGAGTTTGCAACTCCTCATCAGAGTCCTAGAGTGCTTTGATTCGAGACACAATGGTTGACTGAACTCTCAATTCAGCCATTAATTTGCCATGCTTCTTGAGCCGAAAGTAAGCATTCAAACACTTCGGTGAGGGTGTAGGTTTTCGACTAAGAGCATTAACTACGACATTGGCTTTACTGGTGTGGTAGTCAATAACCAAATTGCAGTCTTTCAAAAGCTCCATCCACCAACGTTGACGGAGATTCAACTCTTTATGATTCAAAAGATATTTTAGGCTCTTATGATCAGTGTACAAATAACACTTATCACCGTAAAGATAATGTCGCCAGATCTTCAAGGCAAATACAACAACATCTAGTTCCAAATCATGCATCAGGTAATTTATCTTGTGTGGTTTAAGCTGACGTGAAGCATAAGCAATGACTTTTCCTTTCTACATAAGTACACAACCTAATCCCAGGTGGGATGCATCACTGTATGCGGTGAAGTTCTTCCTGACTCAGGTTGCACCAAGATAGGGGCATGGGTTAGGACTTGCTTAAGCTGATCAAAACTTCTTTGTTGTTCCACAGTCCACACAAAAGAGGTTTCTTAATGGAGAAGCTTCGTCAAGGGTGCAGCATTCTCGAGAATCCCTTAACAAATCTACAATAGTAGCCTGCAAGGCCTAAAAAGCTACGAACTTCTCCAACATTCTTTGGAGGAATCCAATCAAGGATTGCTTGAATCTTCTTTGGTTCAACTTGAACTCCCGCATAAGAGATCATGTGTCCCAGAAAGGATACTTTTGATAGCCAGAACTCACATTTTTTTAATTTAGCATACAGTTTTTACTCTTAGGGAGTCTGAAGCACAATTCGTAGATGTTCTTCATGCGTGGCAGAGTCCTTAGAATAGATCAAGATGTCGTCTATGAACACAACCACGAATCCATCTAGGTAGGGCTGGAATACACGGTTCACCAAGTCTATAAAGGTTGTAGGTGCATTGGTAAGCCCAAAAGGCATTACCAAGAACTCATAATGGCCGAATCTAGTTCGGAAGGTAGTCTTTGGAACATCAGACTTCTTCACTTGCATTTGATAGTATTCGGATCACAGGTCTATCTTAGAAAAGATAGAAGCATCCTTCAACTGATCGAAGAGGTCATCAATCCTTGGCAACGGATACTTGTTCTTGATGGTCAAGCTATTCAACTGACGATAGGCAATGCACAGATGCATCGACCCATCCTTCTTCTTAACAAACAAAACTGGTGCTCCCCAGGGTGAGGAACTCGGTCGGATGATTCCATTATCCAAGAGATCTTGAATTTGGACCTTCAACTCTTTTAATTCAACTAGAGTCATTCGGTACGCAGTGATGGAGATGGGTGTGGTCCCCGATTGCACTTTGATTCCAAATTCCACTTCTCGGGTCGGAGGGAGTCCCAAAAGTTCATCGAGAAACACATCATGAAATTTTTTCACCACTAACACATTTTCGAACTTTGGATCTTCTTTGGACTCTATGGCACATATAAGGATCTTTTTTGGCTCGGGTTTGGATTTTATCAAGGTTATGCTCTCCTTACCGAGTCCATGAAGGTACAGTTTCTTCTTTGAACAGTCTACCCAGGCTTGATGTTCAGCTAACCAATCAAGGCCTAAGACAAGATCGAACTCATGGAATGGCAAGGCCATCAAATTAGCTGGAAATGGGATCCCTTGGATCCTCAAAGGATGAGCTTTACAGATCGATCGAATAACCATACTATCTCCTAGTGGGTTAGAGATAACAATCTCAGAAGTAACTGGTTCAGATTCTAGAGCATACTTTTCAATCAACAGTTCACTAATGAAGGAATACGTGGAGCCTAGATCTACCAAAGCATAAACAATATCGGTACATAATTCCACCATACCTGCTATCACATCAGGGTTATCCTCTTGCACTCGTCCTCGAACATGATACATCTGGGCTGAGGTTTGAGGGTTACGTCCAACTGAATGAGTGTTAGTGTTGCGAGGCCTCCCCACTAATCTAGACTGCACTTGCTTTGCTTCTCTTCCCTTGTTCAGACAATTTTGAGAAGCCACAGTGGTAGGAGCGTTTGGATTTTGCGGACACTACCTGATGAAGTGGCCAAACTCACCGCAAAGGTAACAGGATTCAGACTATCTGCGGCACTATCTAGGGTGCCTTTTCTGACAAAAGTTACACAAGGGAAGCTATGAACCTCTTCCAAAACTGCCTGTACTATCAACAAAAGTTGTACGAGTAACAAGCATCCTTGGAGATTAGGACTGTGGCACGTTTCCTGATCTTGGTAGCTGTTGAAAGGTGGCAGACTTCTGGTCCCACTGTCTACCCTTCTTCTGAGGCATATGAGGCTTGGAATCATCTCAAAACCTCTTATCAGATCAGGTTTGGTTCCTCTTTCTTCTTTCATAGGCCTTCTAGGAGGCTTCAGTAGCAATGGCTCGATTGACCAAGGTCTAAAAATCCTCTATCTCCAAAGTAATGAAGAGAGGACGAAGTTCATCACAGAGGCCATCAATGAACATTCTGCATTTCTCCTTTTCTGTACGTATGATCTCAACACCATACCTTGCATACTTGTAGAAATCGTGGATGTACTGCTCTACTGGTCTTCCTCATTGTCTCAGGCGGAGGAACTTCCCACGTCTTTCAGCAATATGCCACCTAGGAGTTTATTAGTATATGTTATCTGTGACTTGCAACTTACAAGATTAAACTCTTTCTGTATGAATAGATCTGAAAATGTCCGCACCTACTTATAGGCGTGCTGTAAATGAACTTTAAGAGTATTCTCCATCCAATATTCTACTATCTCTGGATTATCCAGGTCCTTCCCAGTAAAGGTGTAAACTGGATACTGACGGATCTTGTCAATAGGGGCCTTTGGAATGGAAGAAGACACTTTAGCAGGCTGAGGTGGTGGTTCTTGCCTGAGAGACACGACCACCTGTTTGATCATTACAACCATTGACATTAGATACTCCTGTTGAGCGGGAGGCATCGAAGGAGGATGAGATGGGTCGTTCTGCCCCATTTGTTCGGGCCTTATTTTTTCCCTCAGATTGTCCCTCTATGTGGAGGAGGAGCCAGGGTGCGGTTCATTTACAGCACGCCTATAAGTAGGTGCATACATTTTCAGATCTATTCATACAGAATGAGTTTAATCTTGTAAGTTGCAAGTCATAGATAACATATACTAATAAACTCCTAGGTGGCATATACAAATGCAAACTCATAACAAACTTTAGTTTAGTCCTAGAATCGACTAAACCTAGGCTCTAATACCACAAATGTAACACCCCCTTCTCAGCTTGGTAGAGAACCGGGTCGAAAAGTACTACTGGAAAACATATCAAAGGTTCAGAGTTGGATTTGGAGTTCGAAGACTTATTCGAGAAGTTTATTAAACTCTTTTAAAGCTTAGCAAATCTGTTTGATGACTACTTATTCGATTTAGGGTCAATTTTAAACTTTTTCAAAATTAAGGACTAAATCATAATTTTTACAAATTAGAGGTCATTATTGGGATTTCTCTTCACTAAGCTACAATTAGACTCACTAATTATTAGCTAGTGAAATTTCATTGCTAACGTAGATCGGTTACCTATCCAATTAGACAGTACAAGTTTTAGTGACCATTTTATAAACTCCTCAAAACTGATTCTTATATCTTTTAACAAAATTAACTAATTCCGTACAGATACCCTTAAGAACGTATTGGTATGCCAGGCCAATTTTTTGAGTTTTCAGATTCAAGGATAACAACTTGTATCGACACACCTAAGCTCGTATCGATACGCGTTGACTAAGGTTGACCCATTTCGGTACAACCTACAACCGTATCGATACAATTTAATTTTCAGACCTTACTGTCTAAATCTGTATCGATAAACCCTTTTTGCTTATCGATATGCCCTGTTTTACTTAGTCCAATTATGCAAGGCCGTATCGATATGCCATCACCCGTACCGATACGCATACCTTGTAATGACAGATTTTATCTGGTTTTTAACAAATTTGACATGTTGAACGTTGTCTAAACTTAACCAAATTTTACCAGCAATCCTAATACCATATTTTTAATAGTATACAAAATATTAAGGCGTTTCGAATCTATTTACCTAGTTTCACCTTTTAGTACATTTAAGCTCATCTTACTAGTTTAACCAATTCATAAACATACCATATTTGCTATTACTCAATTGGTCACCTTTAGGCTATAACACACACACCACAAAGCACATACATAACATGTTTAGACCATATTCCACCTTACTAGGAGTTCAAGATAAAAGATAAGCATGCATATGATTTGTATGAGTGACTTGCAACCGTAACACACGATCGAAGGCCAAAATTCTTCAAGATCCTGAAATGCATGAGACACACAAATGTTAGGCTTACATAGCCTAGTGAGGTAGTTACAACAAATGCAAATATTGATGAATAATATGAACATCATCATAGCAACACGCTTGAATGAAAATTTTGGTGTACAAATCATACTTGTATCTCATGCTTAATTCAAGTAACACATTTCCATATTCAAATTACATACCATAATCGCATATCATTTCCTCTTGGTCATATAACAATATAGTTAAGCCAAAATCATATTTCCACATAACAATTACAAATCATATAAACATATCATTTCCCTTGGACATGGTAACCAATGGATACAGGATTCCCCTGTACACCACACATATTAGAAATAGGTCGTTGCCTTGAGCCGTAGCTTTGGATAGTCCCTTACACAATCCATCCTTATCTCACCACACATGTAGGCCATAGCCTTGGATTATAGTCCAATCCCTTACTTGGTGGGCTCGAATAACCCTATAGCATGTCAATTGTATCCAATGTTCATAAATGTCCAAGTTCACTTATCGTCATAAATCTTACCTTTGGTGCCCTTAGGCCATAACATAACGGAAACGGAATTGAGCCTTAGTTCCACGTATCATAGCATAATCATACCATAATCATAACATATCGGATATCACACATATACTCATAGACATATGAAAGCAATATAAAGGCTTACCATGCTTACCAATAACATCCACACATATGCTTGCTCTACTTGAGCCCTTTAATAAATACAAATGTAATCACAAAAAGACCAGTGCAACAAGATGACTCATTGCCTATCCCTTGACTCAACTACACTCACCTAGAGCTCGGAAGCTTTTAGGATTCCCGAATTTTGATTCCTTTGCTCCTAGGCTTAGTTGGGGATGATGGATTGATTCCCTCCAACTCTTGAGCTAGGAAGAATCACAAAGAGTCATTATAAGAAATATAACAATATGGTACTTATCAAAGATTAGGCTTAGGATTTCATTTTTGAAATTAAACTCCAATCATCCATCGGATTGATTCCCTCTAACTCTTGAGCTAGGAAGAATCACAAAGAGTCATTATTTTAAGCCAAATTAGACGTTTGTTTCAGTTTTAACGACAATAACATGTTTGTAACGATATTTTAATTGAAAGAAATATTTATAACTTTTAGACGAAAAATAAGTTGTTTGTTACCAAATTTATAAGGGAAACTACATTGATGACCACGGGTATAGATCTAATCCTATTTTGACCACCGAACTCTAAATTTTGTCAATCCGACCACCAAACTTTTAAAATAATTTCAATCAAGCCACTGACCGATATCTTTTAAAGGAAATTATGATATGACAATTAGGTAAATTTACATAATTACACATTCTATCATTTTGATCCCGATTTTAATTTATATAAATAAAATTTATTATAATTTTCTTTTATTTAATAAATATACTCTTTTAATCTGATGGTGACGTCACCATCTGATTGGTGTAAAACGATTGAATCAAAGAATTGAGAAAATTATAAAATCTGGGAATCAAACCTGCATCCAATTGGGTGAAAACAGGTGTTCTATCATTGAGCTGAGCTTCACAACATGTTTAAATTTTCTAACTAATTGTATTTAATATATGGATAAAGTACATAAATGGTCACTAAACTATCTCACAAAATATAAAATAGTCACCAAACTTTTAAAAATTACATAATGGATATTAAACTTTAGTTTTTATTACAACATGGTCATTGAGTCGTTAACTTCCATTAAATGAGTAACGTGAAAGTTAAGAAAATTTGTGAAGTAACACATTTAATCATTCATATTTAAACATTCAATTAATTTAATCCTAATTTGAAAGTATAAAATATTTGGGGGACTAACTCCTTAAATTTCCCATTTTTGTCTTAATCCTACATTTTTCTATTTCAAGTCTGAGACCATGTTGATATAGCATTTACCAAAACAATCTAGTAAGCTGCCAAAATAAGCACAAACATTAGCAATTCATCTTTTAATAAAAACAGCCCTGTTACAATCACATAACAGCCCCTATTTTCTATATACAAAAGCAAAACAGCACTTAACCAATAGTTTCTTATAAAACTCTAAATTGGATATAGCATTTACAATCTTCCCTTGCACCTTCTTAAAACTTGTTATTCATGTTCATTCTCTAACCATTTGAAACCACTTTAAGTCGATTCTAAGCAGCCAAAACAAGGCAGATTAATTGGGTTCGACTATTAGGCTCACTTCAATTAATTAAGCTAACATATTTTCCTATTTATTTCATTCACCAATTCCTACGAATCAATCACCAATTGGAACTGAAATCAAACTTCATTTTAACTTTAATACTATGTGAGAAAGACCATTCATCAAATTCAAATCTCACACGCAAAACTCAAGCTAATTTAGCTACTCCATAGCTCTAATGACTAACAACCACCATTGACAATCCCAATCAAAGAAAACATATAGTCACATAACATTTCCAAACAATTACACATTTTCCTTCAATAGATTTAACATGCAAGAATAGAAAGGAAGAATATTTACCTTCCATAGGTTGTAAAAAATGGATTCCAGATGACCGATCCTTCAAAACAAAACAATTTCCCCTAGCTTAAGCTTTCTCACTCATAAATTCCTATGGTTCGATTCTCACACAAGAATGAAGGAGATAATCTCCTTTGTTATGTTTTCCTTAACCGAGAACATCAAAGAGAGACATGTGGCCATGCGCTTCCTTTCTTCATTTCTCTACATGCAAATAGCAACTAATGTTTATATTAAATTCTGGTCCTTTAAAAAGTAATCACCCAATTATCCATTTCATCAATTCGTTCCTCTCATTTCTATCGTTATATTAATAGGTCCCCCATCTATTACACTTAAGTGTGGCTAGGTTTGACAGAAAGTTAAAGCGATAATAGTATAATTAAGATTTTTTATTAGGATATATATTAGGGTATATAATAAAAAAGTATATTTTTTAAAAATCGTGTAAAATATCGGGATCCTTGCGGATATTTTTTGGGATCCCCACGGTTATTTATACGATTACGGTTCGGTTATCCCTACGGTTCGGATACAGCAATCCCCATCCTTATTTGAGCTTCGTGATAAAACTCCCCTCGTCCCCATCCTCATGGATGGAGATTTCAGTTATTCCCTATCCCTACCGGTACGGATCCCCACAGTTTTTGGATATTTCCCACCCAATTCCCACCCCTACTCGTTGGTACTCCTGCGATTCTCTTACAATACCGTTAGTACCGCATCCTCCTTGTCCTTGCCTTGCTGACTCATTGTAACACCCCCTTCCTGGCCTGGTGGAAATCAGGTCGGAAAGTGTTACCGAAAAACTTATTCAGAGATCAGAAGCTTAACTGGAGTTCAAAATCTTATTTGAAATATCTTGTTAATCTTTTTAAGACTTATCAAACTAACTTATTAATATCTTACTCAAATTGGTGTCAATATTAAACTTTTTTCAAACATAGGGACTGAACTGTAAAATTTACAAATTAATGGCCCTTAACTGAATTTCATGTTATCAATTTGAAGTTTATCTTTCCAATTATTGGACTGTGAAATTTCACTACTAACCGAGGTCATTTACCCATCCAATTAGACCATACAATATTTAGTAACCATCTTGTAAATTATTCAAAACTGTGTCCAAAGCCTTTTAACAGAATTAACTACCTCCGTATCAATACACCTTGGGTCCGTATTGATACAGATATGCATAGATTCAATTTAGACTTTGATTGATTAACGATGTGTATCGATACCACTGAGACCGTATCGACACAGGTTGACCCAAATTGACCTTTCTTAACAGACCCTGTTTCGATACAATTAAGCCTGTATCGATACAGGTTAACTGACATTGACCAGTTTTGATACGGTCGTATCTATATAATTTATTTCCCAGGCCTCACTACCAAGATCCGTATCGGTACACCCCTTAATGTATCGATACACCCTATTTTACCAAGTCCAAATATGCAAGGCCGTATCGATACAGCTTGACCTGTATCGTTACACCTGTGTTGTAATGACAGATTTTATCTGGTGTTTAGCCAATTTAACCTTTTGAACGATATCCAAATGCCACAAAATTTTACTAGCAAGTTATTAAACCATATTTCTAATAGCATACAAAATTTTAGAGCATTTCGTATACATTTACCCCACTTTCACCGTTTAGTACCTTTAAGCCAAAATTAACTAGTTTTACTATTTCACAAGCATACCAAAATGCACATCTACTCCTTAGACACACTTAAGCCATTACACATACATTAGAATATAAAATTATAACATGTCTAAGCCTTATGCCACCTTACTAGGAGTTCAAGACAAGATGTAACCATACATGGGGTTGATGAGGGTGACTTGCAACTAGAACCACACGATCGAAGCCCAGATTTCTTCAGGATCCTAAAATACATGAGGCACACAGATGTTATGCTTACATAGCCTAGTGAGTTAGTTATCACAAATGAAAATAAGTTCATTGATGACATATATGACTTGTAAGCATTCTTGAGTGTCATATGCATAACATTAACATATACAAATCATGCTTAATATCAACATGTAGTAATTTCATATATTAAATGTAAAGCACATATTCTTTCATTTTCCTTGGACATAGCAAGCTATGGATACGCGGATTCCCCTATACATCAAATCATATCGAAAGTAGGCCTTAGCCTTGAGTCGTAGCTCCGGAGTCCCTTACACAATCCAACCTTCTCTCCCCACATATAGGTTATAGCCCCGGACTGTAGTCCAATCCCTTACATAGTGAGCTAAATAACCCTATGGCATGTCAATTGTATCCAAAGTCCACAAGTGTCCAAGGTCACACATATCATCATAAAACTTATCTTTGTACCCTTAGGCCATATCATATCGAGTTGCAAATTGAGCATTGAGTCCAAATGGCATATCATGTCATTTATGCAACATACAATTCCCATGTACCTCAATATTACATTATTCACTTTTCACATATATCATATAACGATTAAATCATGGCAAATCATAATGTGTCCAAAGTAATAAGATGACCTTACCACACTTACCACATGGAGTTCACATCTTGTAAGCTCTACTTGAGCTACCCAAATGAAGGCACAACATAACCATAAATCAAATGCAACCGGGATGGTACCTAGCCGATCCCGAGACACAGCTACACTCACCTAGCAATAGGAGGCTTCAAGGTTCCCGGATTACAATCCCCTTGCCCTTAGAAGAGTTTAGAATAGTCGATGGTGAAGATGACTTGCCTTCCACCACTTGAGCTAGTCCAAAATTAGAGGATTACAGTAGAAACAAAACAAATGATTCACAAATATTTTTCAAGCTTATTAAATCTTGTAGGCAATATCAAAATAAGGAAATTAACCATCTAGGACATGTCTTAGCTTAAACATTCAAGACTTAAAATCTTGAAATTAAGCTCTACAGATTGAAGGAATTATCAAATTGACATGGGGGTTTTACTCACCGAGTTACAAGCTTTCAAATGGTATATTGAAATCAAACAAAGATCAAAGATTGGATTGAGGTGCGTGCTTGAGCTTAAGCTTGAAGATGACAATGGTGATGTTTGCTTATCTTGGTGAAAAGGTAATAAAATTTGATAGCTAATGCCTCGGGTAACTATAGCAATGAGTTTTATGCCCTTTTCCTTCCTTATTAACCGTATAGCTTTCCTTCTCATGTTTGTTGCCTCCCAAGAAACCAATTAAAAGATTTCCTAGCTTGGGAGGAAACCTTTAAAACAAATTTTAATATTCAATCATTTCTTATTTTCCTTTTCTTTAATACAAGCCACCATCCTTTCCTTAATAAGGTATCCAATTTCACGTGGAAGGAGACAAGAAAGGAGGTGACACGCACCTCTAATTGGTATAATTATGAGAGTGGTCCTTCAACTTTTTAAAGTTTGCATTTTTGCCCTTAAACTTTGAATTCTCACAATTTAGTCACTAAAAATACTTTCATTCCTTACAAAAAGGTCCTATAACTTTAATTAACCTCAATTAACTCCCATTACTTCAAAATTGGATACAAATATTGAGCCATTACATCATTCGGGTATTACTGGTACAAAATTTTTGATCACCGGAACCAAATTCTGACCAGACCAATTTTTGGGGTGTGACAACTCTCCCCTTTAAGAAAAACCATCCTCAAATTTTCACTCTAACTGAAAAGATGAGGATATTGCTTTTGCATTGTTTCTTCTGGCTCCCGTGTTGCTTCCTCCACTGTATGACTTCTCCAGAGAACTTTTAATAGGGGCACAGACTTGTTCTGAAGTCTTTTGACTTCTCGTGCGAGGGTCTGCACTGGTTCTTCCTCGTACGTCAAATTGGATTGAATCTCCGCATACTCCAGCTTGATCATGTGGGAAGGATCGAACTGGTACTTCCGTAGCATAAACACGTGGAAGACATTATGTATACGACTTAGCTATCAAGGAGAGCTAGTCAGTAGGCAACATGTCTATCTCGCTCGATTACCCTGAATGGGCCAATAAAATGAGGACTTAGTTTCCCCTTCTTGCCAAAACAAATAATCTTCTTCCACGGAGATACTTTAAGGAAAGCTTTCTCACCAACATCATACTGAATGTCCCTTCTTTTTGAATCGGCATAAGCTTTCTGCTGATGAAATGCAGCCTTGAGCCGGTCATGAATGATGGTTACCCTTTCTTCGGTTTCCTAAACTAAGTCAGAACCTAACACATTGCCTTCACCAAGCTTGGTCTAATAAAGAGGGGTCCTACATCTTCTCCCATAAAAGGATTCATAAGGAGCCATTTTAATCGAAGCTTGGTAACTATTGTTGTAGGCAAACTCCACCAATGGTAGGGATTTTTCCCACGTATTCCTAAAGTCGATAACACAGGCTCATAGCATATCTTCCAAAATCTACAAGGAAGTGTCGAGATTTACAGAAAATACTTATACATATGAATAGAAGAGATATAAGGTTACCTGAATAACCTTTTCAGATTGGCAATCGGTTTGAGGGTGGAAAGTAGTGCTTAAGTGTACTCGGGTTCCCAAAGCCTCATGTAGGGTTCTCCAAAACTGGGATGCAAAACATGGGTCACGGTCGGAAATAATGGACACATGAACTCTGTGCAAATAGATGACTTCACGAATGTACAACTCAGCAAGTCTAGGCAAGATGAAGTACATCCTCACCGGAAGGAAATGAGCAGACTTTGTGAATCAATCTATAATGACCCAAATAGCATTATTTTTCTTCGGTGTCGTTGGTAGACCGCTTACGAAATCTATTGTAATACATTCCTATTTCTACTGTGGAAGCTCAATAGGTTGCAGAGGTCCAGTAGGTACCTTGTGCTCGACTTTAACCCGTTGGCAGGTCAGACACCTAGCCACAAAGTTTGTGACTTCACGTTTCATACCAGACCACCAATACAACTCATTCAAGTCTTTATACATCTTGATAGCTCCAGGATGAACAGTAAAAAGACTCGTATGAGCTTCACTCAGAATTTGGTTTTGAAGATCATCATCATCGGGGACACAGATACAGTTTCGAAAGTACAATAACCTTCAGAATTCATGGCAAAGTCAAGATCCAGCTTATCCCTAATCTTAGCAATAAGAGTTTGCAACTCCTTATCAGACTTCTAGAGTGCTTTGATTCGAGAACGGTGGTTGATCGAACCTTCAATTTAGCCAATAACTTACCATGCTTTTTAAGCCGAAAATGAGCATTCAGATGTCTCAGGGCATCAGCTACAACATTGGCTTTACCGGGGTAGAAATCAGTAACCAAGTCATAGTCCTTCAAAAGTTTCATCCACCGACGTTGGCGGAGGTTTAGCTCTTTCTGATTCAATAGATATTTCAGGCTTTTGTGATCGGTGTACAACACTTCTCACTGTAAAGATAATGCCTCTAAATTTTTAAGGCAAACACCACAACAGCTAGCTCTAGGTCATGAGTCGGGTAGTTTAGCTCATGGGATTTGAGCTGACGTGATAAGCTATGACTTTTCCCTCTTACATTAGTACACAGCCTAATCCCAAGTGGGATGCATCATTGTACATAGTCAAGTCCTTGCCCGACTTAGGTTGCACTAAAATAGGGGCATGAGTTAGAACTTGTTTAAGTTTATCAAAACTCTTTTGTTGTTCCACTGTCTACACAAAGGGAGTTTCTTTACAAAGAAGCTTCGTCAAGGGTGCAACAATTATTAAAAACCCTTTAACAAATCTACAGTAGTAGCCTGCAAGGCCCAAAAAACTACGAACTTCTCCAACATTCTTCAGAGGGATCCAATCAAGAACCGCTTGAATCTTCTTTGGATCAACATGAATTCCCACAGACGAGATCACATGTCCCAGAAAAAAATACTTCATATAGCCAAAACTCACATTTACTGAACTTAGCGTATAGTTGTTTCTCCTTAAGAGTTTGAAGTACAATCCAGAGATGTTCTTCATGAGCGACAGTGTCCTTAGAATAGATCAAGATGTCATCTATGAGCACAACCACGAATTTATCTAGATAAGGTCAGAACACGCGATTCATTAGGTCCATGAAGGCTGCAGGCGCATCGGTAAGCCCAAAAGGCATTACCAGAAACTCATAATGGTTGTATCTAGATCGGAAGGCAATATTTGGGACGTCAGATTCCTTCACTAACATTTGATAGTACCTGGATCGCAGGTCTATCTTGGAGAAGATAGAAACACCCTTCAACTGATCGAAGAGATCATCGATCCTTGGTAACGGGTACTTATTCTTGATTGTTACTTTATTCAACTGACGATAGTCAATGCATAGACACATCGACCCATCATTCTTCTTAACAAAAAAATTGTTGCTCCCCATGGTGAGGAACTCGGTTGGATAAACCCTTTGTCCAAAAGAACTTGGATTTGGGCCTTCAACCCTTTCAATTCGACCGGAGCCATCCTATACAGAGCAATGGAGACCGGTGTAGTCCTCAGTTGCACTTTGATTCTAAATTCTACTTCTCAGATCGGAGGGAGTACTGGAAGTTCATCGGGAAACACATCAGGAAATTCCTTTACTGCCAGTACATTCTCAAGCTTTAGATCTTCTTTAGACTCCATAGCACACATGACGGCTTTATTGGGCTCAGGTTTGGTTTTCATTAAAGTATACTTTCCTTGCTGAGTCTACAGAGGTATAGTTTCTTCTTCGAACAGTCTACCTATGCTTGATGTTCAGCTAACCAATCAAGGCCTAGGATAAGATCAAACTCATGGAAAGGCAAGACCATCAAATTGGCCAGAAATAGGATCCCTTGGATCCTGAGAGGACAAGCTTTAGAAATCAATCGTATAACCACATTATCTCTTAGTGGGTTAGAAACAACTATCTCAAAAGTGACTGATTCAGAAACTAGGGCATACTTCTCAATTGATGGTTTGCTAACAAAGGAATGTGTAAAACCTGGATCTACCAAAGCATAGGCAAGATCAAAACATAATTCCACCATACCTGCTATCACTTCGAGATCGTCCTCCTGCTCTTGGCCTCGAGTATGGTACACCTGGGCTGAACCATACTGCACTTGCTTCCCTCCCTTTTCTTTAGCAACATTGCTCTGAAAAGCTATAAAGTTAGGAGCATTCGGGTTCTGCGAACATTGCCTAATAAAGTGACCCGCTTCACCATAAAGATAGCAAGATCTGGTCTGTCTGCGACATGGCCCGAGATGCCTTTTCAGACAGAAGTTGCACAATGGAATCTGTGAACCTCTCTCTGAACCACCCGTGCTATCAACCAAAGTTGTACAAGTAACAAATGTACCTGGAGATTGGGATTGTGGCACATATCCTATCCTTGATAGTTGCTGAAAGGTGGCAGACTTCTGGTCCCACTATCTACCATTCTTCTGAGGCATGAGAGGCTTGGAATCATCTCAAAATCTCTTTCGGATCTCGCTTGGTTCCCCTTCCTTCTTTTATAAGATTTTTGGGAGGCTTCAGTAGCAATTTCCCGATTGACCAAAGTTTGGAAGTCCTCCAACTCCAAGGTAGTGAAGAGAGGATACAATTTGTCACAAAGGCCATCGATGAACATTCTGCATTTTTCTTTCTCAGTGCGTATGATCTCTGCACCATACCTTAAATACTTGCAGAAATCATGTATGTATTACTCCACAGGTCTTCCTCCTTGTCTCAAATGGAGGAACTTCTTACGTCTTTCAGCAATATACTGCTCGCCGATATACTTCTTACATAACTCTTGAAGAAAGAAGTCCCATGTGACTTTGTGCTCAGGTACTGTGAGTGTCACGGTGTCCCACCAACTTTGAGCCTCTTCAAAGATCAATGCCAGAGCACACTCCAGCTTGTGTTTTTTAGGACATTTCATTTGTTTATTCGGGACTTTGAGAGTGTTTTCCAGCCAGTACTCTTCTACTTTAGGATTGTCTTGCTCCTGGCTAGTGAAGGTGTAGACTGGTATTGATTAAGCTTGTCGATAGGAGCCCTCAGAACGGATGAGGAAGCTTTAACAGGCTGAGGTGGTTGTTCTTGCCTAAGAGGCACGACCACCTACTTGATCATGTCAGCCATAGACATCAAATACTCCTACTAAGCGGAATGCATCAAAAAAGATTTGGTGGGTGATTCTGCCCCACTTGGTCAGGTCGAACTTCAGCTATGAGATTGTCCCCCTGTTTTGAGGAGGATCCGAGATGTGATTCCATTTTGACACGTTTATCGTTGGGTACATACATTCTTAAATCTAGTCAAACAGAAAATATTAGATCGTGTCAGTTGCAAGTCACGGATAACATGTACAAATAAACTCATAGGTGGCATATGTACATGCAGAATCATGATAAGCCTCTGTTTAGTCCTAGAATCGACTAAACTCTAGCTCTAATACCACAAATATAACACCACCTTCCCGACATAGTGGAAACTGAGTCGTAAAGTGTTACCGGAGAACAGATTCAGAGATCGGAAGCTTAGTTGGAGTACAGAATCTTATTCAAAATATCTTGTTAATCTTTTTAATACTTATCAAACTAACTTATTAATATCTTACTCAAATTGGGGTCAATTTTAAACTTTATCAAGTTTAGGGACTGAATTGTAAATTTTACAAATTTAGTGTCCTTAACTAAATTTCATGTTATCAATCTGAATTTTAACTATCTAATTATTAGAATGTGAAATTTCATTACGAACCGAGCTCATTTACCCATCCAATTGGACCATACAATATTTAGTGACCATCTTGTAAATTATTCAAAATTGTGTCCAAAGCCTTTTAACATAATTAACTACCTCCGTATTGATACAACTTGGGTCCGTATCGATATAGATATGCACATATTCAATTTAGACTTTAAGTGATTAAGGCCTTGTATCGATACCACTAAGATCGTATCGACACAGGTTGACCCAAGTTGACCTTTCTTAATAGACCCTGTTTCAATACAGCTAAGACTGTATCGATATAGGTTGACCGATGTTGACCCATTTCGATACAGCCTAAGGCCGTATGAATACAATTTATTTCCCAGACCTCACTACCAATATTTGTATCGATACGTCCTGTTGAACAATTTCCAAATGCCACAAAATTTTACTAGCAAGTTATTAAACCATTTTTCTAATAGCATACAAAATTTTAGAGCATTTCGAATCCGTTTACCCCACTTTCACCCTTTAGTACCTTTAAGCCAAAATTAACTAGTTTTACTATTTCACAAGCATACCAAAATGCACATCTACTCCTTAGAGACACTTAAGCCATTACACACATTAGAATATAAAATTATAACATGTCTAAGCCTTATGCCACCTTACTAGGAGTTCAAGACAAATGTAAGCATACATGGGGTTGATAAGGGTGACTTGCAACTGGAACCACACGATTGAAGCCCTGATTTCTTCAAGATCCTAAAATACATGAGACACACGGATGTTAGGCTTACATAGCCTAGCGAGGTAGTTATAACAAATGCAAATAAGTTCATTGGTGACATATAGACTTGTAAGCATTCTTGAGTGTCATATGCATAACATTAACATATACAAATCATGCTTAATATCAACATATAGTAATTTCATATAATAAATGTAAAGTACATATTCTTTCATTTTCCTTGGACATAGCAAGCTATGGATACGCGAATTCCCCTATACACCAAATTATATCAAAAGTAGGCCTTAGCCTTGAGCCGTAGCTCCAGAGTCCCTTACACAATCCAACCTTTTCACCTCACATATAGGTTGTAGCCCCAAACCGTTGTCCAATCTCTTACATACTAAACTCAAATAACCCTATGGCATGCCAATTGTATCCAAAGTCCACAAGTGTCCAAGGTCACACATATCATCATAAAACTTACCTTTGTGCCCTTAGGCCATATCATATCGGATTGCAAATTGAGCCTTGGCTCCAAATGGCATATAATGTCATTTATGCAACATATCAATTCCCATGTACCTCAATATTACATTATTCACTTTTTACATATATCATATAACGATTAAATCATGGCATATCATAATGTGTCCAAAGCATTAAGATGACCTTACCACACTTACCACAAGGAGTTCACATCTCGTAAGCTCTACTTGAGCTACCCAAATGAAGGCACAACATAAACACAAATAAAATGCAACCGGGATGGTACCTAGCTGATCCTGAGACACAACTACACTCACTAGGAGGCTTCATGATTCCTAGATTACAATCCCCTTGCCCTCGGAAGAGTTCAAAATAGTCGATGGTGAAGATGACTTGCCTTCCACCACTTGAGCTAGTCCAAAATTAAAGGATTACATTAGAATCAAAACTAATGATTCACAAACGTTTTTCAAGCTTATTAAAACTTGTAGACAATATCAAAATAAGGAAATTAACCATCTAGCACATGGGCTTAGCTTGAACATTCAAGACTTAAAAGCTTGAAACTAAGCTCTACGGACTGTAGGAATTATCAAATTGACATGGGTGTTTTACTCACCGAGTTACAAGCTTTCAAATGGTATATTGAAATCAAACAAAGATCAAACATTGGATGGAGGTGCTTGCTTGAGCTTAAGCTTGAAGATGACAATGGCGATGTTTGCTTATATTGGTGAAAAGGTAATAAAATTTGATAGCTAATGCCTCGGGTAACTATAGCAATGAGTTTTATGCCCTTTTTCCTTCCTTATTAACCATATAGCTTTCCTTCTTATGTTGGTTGCCTCCTAAGCAACCAATTAAAAGATTTCCTAGCTTGGGAGGAAACTTTTAAAACAAATTTTAATATTCAATCATTTCTTCTTTTCCTTTCTTTAATACAAGCCACCATCCTTTCCTTAATAAGGTAGCCAATTTCACATGGGATGAGACAAGCAAGGAGGTAACACACACCTCTAATTGTTATAATTCTTAGAGTAGTCCTTCAACTTTTTAGAGTTTGCACTTTTGCCCCTAAACTTTGAATTTTCACAATTTAGTCACTAAAAAGACTTTCATTCCTTACAAAAGGTCCCACAACTTCAATTAAGCTCAATTAACTCCCATTACTTCAAAATTGGATACAAAGATTGAGCAATTACATCATTCGGGTATAACTGGTACAAAATTTCTAATCACCAGAACCTAATTCTGACTAGACCGATTTTCGGGGTGTGACACTCATTGATGTCATCTCAACTTTGCTACTCATGACTTTGCCTTCCATATTTTGAAGAACTTTGTCCTCAAGGATTGGCTCATCAATTCCATCCCCTATTTCTAGAGTCTCATCCATCAATGGCAAAGGTGTGATTTGCTGCATGGGTTGTCCTCTACAGGGTTTCAGCTGGGAAATATGAAAAACATGATGGATACGGGTGGATTCAGGAAAATCTAGTTTGTAGGCTACTGTGCCAACCCATTTCAGCACTCAATAAGGTCCAAAAAATTATGGACTCAATTTTTGATGTCGTCACAACCTAAGTGAGACTTGTCGGTATGGTTGCAACCTCACAAAAGCCCATGATCCTTCCTCTAGTTCAAGCTTGCGTTGATGTTTGTCGGATTGATATTTCGTTCTAGTTTGTGCTTTTACTAAGTTCTATTTTAATTCTTTCAATAGTGCATCATGTTCTTGTAAGTTTCTCACCACTTGCTCGTTAGCTGAACTCCCGTCCAAATAATTCACAATAGTTGGAGGGTCACGTCTGTACAATGCCTTGAACGGATTCATGCCTATCGAAGCTTGATATGCTGTATTATACCAATATTCTACCCATGTCAAATACCTTTCCCATTGAGTAGGTTCGTTCCCCGCCAAGCAACACAAATACATCTCAAGGCACGTATTCAAAGCTTCAGTTTATCCATCCGCTTGGGGTGATAAGCAGTGTATCAACCCGAATATTAGGTTAGCAAATCGGGTCTTGAACCCAAGCTTTGGGCCTTGTAGAAAAGAAAAGGGAAAGAGGATAGTTTAAATTAAAGGGGGTAAAAGGGAGAGAAAAAGCAGATTTTATCTTTTCCCCTCTCTCTCATCTTTTTCACCTTTTCCATCACTCTTTTCTCTCTATTTTTCCTATCCTTCCTCAACTTTCAACTCCGATCTACCGAGATTCAATCGTTCATTGTTGACACCTCCACCATCATTATGTACATCTCGTCGAGACGAGTTCACCAGTACTAGTGGCACCACCATCGGAGTCGCCATCGGAGGGGGTGAGAGTGAGAGAAAGTTTTAGGTTGCTGAGTTGAGGGGGTTAGAGTACTCTAAATGAAGAACGGAGGCCACCACCGTGATTAGAGGCTGAAAAATAATTATTTTGGGCATCGATCGCTGCTGTTTGGCCATCGGAAGCCATCGCACGTGCCGCCGCATGCGCGTGGGCATCATCCGACCGGCCAAGTTGTAATATAGCTAGGCTCAGCTGTGGGCTTGAGCAGTTGGGTCGAGCCGAGCCAGCCCAAGCCGCAGGCTAAGCCAATCCAGCAAGTCGACCCTTCGAATCGAGTAGAGTCGCGTCGTCAGCCCCGCTGCCAGTCGCCGCCGCTAGCCGTTGATCGGCGTTGACTTTTTTTAGGGATCCTACTATGGGGTTTCTTGACATCCTAAATCCAATGGTGCAGTCCATTTTGCCAAATTTAAACCCGATAACCTATTTTTATACAACACCATGGTTAGAGATAACGAATGTACGTTCCTGAAGCTGTGTGGCACCAAGTCTTATTCGAATATGCTCGACGAGAAATTTCGAGCATGGGTGTATGTTCCTGAAGCTGTATGGCACTGGGTCTCACCTAAAGAGTGTACGTTTCTGAAGCTGTGTGTCACCAAATCTCACTCAAAGTGTATGTTCCTGGAGCTATGTGGCACCGAGTCTCACTCTAGGTTTGTGTCTCACCTATTTAGCTCGAATGATTAGGTGTGATCCCGAGTATAGTTAGGCCTCGTGGGCCATGTGTGATGATTTCTATTATAATAGCATGTGTTTAGGCGACTAGTGATAGCACCACGTGTTTGTTTATCTCTCCTTATTGCTCATACTAGCTTGCATGCTTATGTTTATGGTTAGCATGAAGTATAGTAAAGGAGATGTGTACCACTGAGAATTGAAAGCTTAGCGTCAGAATTATTTTTTTCGTGCGTAGGTTGATCGTCGGATCATGGGTTCAAGCAGCACTATCAGTTTGGGACTCCAGTGCGTGGATGCTTTTAGAGTACGATACTTGTGTTTAGTGGGCTATGTATTCATAGGACCTTACGTGGTCGAGTTTGTATTCTTATTTTCAAAAATGTATTAATCAAGTCAAATGTTTAAATATTTTAAATTAAAATGAAGCTCATTGTAAGTATTTAAATGATTTATCTATATTTTCAACTGTTGACTTAAAATGCTTTTGAGAAATAACTTGTTTGGGCTAAACCCGATTTGAGAATTGTAAGGTTTCAGTTTGGGCTTGAGGCCCAATTGTGACATCCGGGACAGGGGTGTTACAAGCTAAGCTCATACACATTTCTGTAACTTGTAATCGAAGCGTCTCCTTCCATAACTCGCTTAGAAAGATCTTGTCTCGATCGCTTACCATTAACCTAGGAATTCCATGTAGTTTTATACCCCATGAACCATCACTTTGGCCACAAATTCTGCATTGAAGTGTCGAGGAAGTGCAAAAAAATGTCCATATTTAGTTAGTCGATCCACGACTACCAAGCTAGTTTCCTTTCCATTAAATTTTGGTAGACCCGTAATAAAATCCAAGGCAATATCCTCAAATACTTGATTTAGAATACTTAGAGGTTGGAGCAGCCCAGCCGGAGATAAGTTATCACTCTTCATTCGTTGACAAATTTGACACTCACTAACAAACTGTCGAACATCCATCCTCATTGTCTTCCAATAAAAATTAGCCGATAAGAGATGAAAGGTTCGAAGTGTACCACATGTCCACCAATGGTCGAGACATGGAATTCCCTGAGTATCCGAGTACGTAAGGCGACCTCATTTGGTACCACAATTCTCCCTGGAAAGAGAAACAGCCCTTATTGTGCAATGAATCCTGGTTGCGTGGTGTTTCTGTAGGGAAACACCGGTACACCCCCTGATGCAGCGAAAAATTATCTAGCGTAATCCACCAGTGATCTATGTACAAGGGACGAATTCGAGGTGATAAAGGATGAAAACATTACCTCAAGTAATCTAGAATTCCGTAGCGAGTATAGGAGAATCCAAATCAAATATGAGTTGTCACAACAGCGTTTCGACCTCTACGTAGTCCACTCAAATAAAACGAACAATTTTTCTCTTCTCTAACTATTAAAGAGGTTTTCGAAGAAAAAAAACATAAGTTGGCTGCTAGACCTTATGCCTTTATATAGTATTTAAAAACCTAATTCTAATTAAATTCGAATTCTTTAAATATACAATATATTTAACCAAATATAATTAAATATGTAGAATTTGATTCTACTTTAATTAGGTTTCTTTTAGAGATATATATATTTAATAGTATTTGGTAATTACAATAATTTATCAAATATTAACATATATATAAAAATGAAATTATCCATAATTACAATAATTATAACAATTCCGGTTTCTCACTAATTACGTGTACAACAAGTTTGTACACATAATATCTAATCGATATTTGTTCATTTCAATCATAGGGTGTGACCCTTGTAGGTTCATGTAACGCTAGCAGTAATATCCAGAACAATTCTAATATTACAAGCAATGAGTGGCATCTAGCAATACATCATTGCTACCTAAGTTACATGAAATCGTAGTTCGCTTTAACCTTTTTTCGTGATTAACTTATTTTATGTATTTCATCCTTTTGTCCTTACATCTAGATCGGACACAAGTCATGGATTGGTCACACTTGTATAGTTCATCTAATGTTTCTTGATATCTTGAGTAGACTATTATAAACGAATAACTATGATATCCCATATCAATTTATTCGAGCATGGCCATGCATTTTCTAGTCTCACTCAATCAAGTGGCCTATGATATTACTCCTATTATGTATGAGAGATAAATCCTATCTTGATCAACCATATTTCACTACATGGATTGTGACATATCCAATATCAGTCTTTATAGTGTAGTCAGTTACGACACACGTTTGGTTGTATCAAAATATGTCACTCACGATGTTGAAATAATGATGATCTCAAGTCTGAAGATCATACATGTAGTTATCACCATGAGCAATGCTGTGACCGTCATATAATAATCCAAGAAACATGCTCATAGCGGGTCAGTCCAGTATGTCGTTCCCTAACACATACTTATGTATTGATTTTGACATCTCCATGTCAATGACAACACCTTGTCATCAATCAACTACATATTAGTCTTAATACATTATTGTTGTCCAAGCCCATAATAATCTCGACTAAGGACATTCAAGAATAACTATATTATTCTAAGGACTTTATTATAGTTTAGTTTATTTATAGATACACAGAATAAGACTAAAATAATAATAATGGCTTCTTATAATAAACAAGATAAAATAAGTATATCTTTTAAAACCATCTCATAATTGGTCTTTGGGCATACTCCAACAGTTTCCTTTAGTTAACTGGTCACGAATGGCTTGTAACTCAAAATCCGTTTTTGTTGCTACACGTATATCCTCAATTAAGCCCACTGTTAAAATTAAAACTTCTATTAAAGTTGCATTACCTTACCTGGACAGAGCATCAACCACTAAATTCATTTTCCCAGGACGATAGCGAATCTCGAAATCATACCCAATTATTTTCGCTAACCAACGTTGTTGCTCGGGAGTTTGGCTTGTTTGCTGGGTGGGTTCACGAAGAGAATTATGATCGGTGAGGATAGTGAACTTCCTTCCCAACAAGTATTGCCTCCACTTTCCAACTGCTTGGGTAATGACGAACATCTCACGATGGTAAGTCGATGCACCCTACACCCTCAGATTTAGTTTTTGGCTAAAGTACGCCAAGGGTTTGTTGTCCTGTTAAGAACCGCCCTAATTCCCACTCCGGATTTATCCATCTCCACAAAGAACTCTTTATCGAAATAGAGTAGACCCAAAACTGGTGCCTTGGTGAGTAACATTTTCAAATGGTCAAAGGCCTCCTGAGCTGTTGAGGTCCATTCAAACCGATCACCCTTGCATAAAAAATTGGTGCAACAATAGTCACGAATCCCTTGATGAATCGACGATAATACCCAGCAAGGCAAAGGAACCCTCCCACTTCTTTGATATTATTTGGAATCGACCATTCTCGAATGGCTCTAATATTCTCCAAATCCATCGCCAAACCCTCCCAGAAACAATATGTCCCAAGTAATCGACAGATTCTTGCCCGAAAGTATACTTCAATCTCTTGGCGACAACACCATGGTCGATTAGCACTTGTAATACTAAATGGTCTTGCCAAGTCTTGCTAAACACCAAAATGTCATCCAAAAGGATGAGCACAAATTTCCGTTAAGTAGGGCTTGAAGATTTCATTCATAGTTGCTTGGAACATCGAGGGTGTGCTAGTTAACCCAAATGGCATTACGAGGAACTCTTAGTGCCCCTCATGAGTTTGGAAAGCTGTTTTAGGTACATCATTGGCCTTCACCCTGATCTGGTGGTATCCTACCAATAAATTCATCTTAGAAAAATATTGTGAGTCACCTAAATCATCAAATAACTCATCTGAAATAGGTATAGGAAACTTATCTTTGATTGTTATTGCATTGAGGGCTCGATAATCTACGCAAAATCGCCATATTCCATCTTTCTTTTTCACTAAAAGAACAGGTGAAGAAAAAGGATTGTTACTCCTTTGTATCAAATGGTTCTACAACATATGTTACACTTGGTGTTCAATCTCACCCTTTTGGAAATGAGGATAGCGATACGGACTCACATTTGTGCTGCGATACAAATTTCTCATTGCAGTAATAACATAGTCCCTTCTCCCACCGTGCTTGGGCTTCCACGGCTGACAATTTGCGGGGATGGAACTGCTGAGACTTTAGGGCATTTTTAGTCGGTGGAGGTTGACCTGGTAGCGCCTTCAATCCCGATGGGGCATAACTAGGCGTGGGTAAAAGAGGAGAAAACTTGGGCCCTCTACTTCAACCCAATACCCATTTAGCCTCAACCATTTTAGCCTCATGGAAACGGGCCACCGCTACCACTTTTTGCATTGTGTTAACCCGACTCGCCAACACTTTATTTTTCATATCGACTCGTAAACCCAAAATAAAGCATTGAATCAAAAATACCTCAGGTAGGTCACTATTCTTAACTCCATCTCCTTAAAGCGGTTCTGGTAATCTTCCACCGCTGTCGTTTGTGTCAGCTTGGTCAGTTGGCCCTCCGATGATTCTATTTGTGTGACAGCCGGCAAGTTGGCAATGGCGCTGCATCCACCAGAACCATCGCTTGGCGATTCCTTCCATTTGAAATGATGCCATGGTCACACGATGGTGGTTCTCAATGCCATAGAACTCAAAAAAAATCTTGGGCCGATACAATCCACTCCTCTGGATCCTTGCTGGTGAAAAGAAGAAGTTCTACAAAGGCTGGTTTTGAAGGAAACAGAAACCCTTCTTCATTGTCGTCACAGAGCTTTTCCTTTCCTCTGGTTCCCTTTGTACCACTCGCCATTTCCTGAGCCATTGTTGCTTGAGAGGACTGTCCCAATTGCTCTGAAATGGAAGTCAACTGTCGCAAAACATCTTGGAGCGCATGTGTGTTCTCAGTTGTAGTGGTTTGAAGAGCTGCCAGTGTTTGTTCATGGCGAACAGAAGCGTCTTGCAAGGTGCGAATGGCCTCAGTATTGTTCACCATAGTTCAGAAACAATGAGAGCGCCAATGTTAGGCTCATTCTAACAATCAGAATGCACGAAAATATAGAAATATAGACGACGAAGAAGAAGAAGATTTTAGATTAAGAAAGAGTGTATTTTTCAACATAATTTTCACAACCAGCTGTACAACCTAAGGTTCTTATTTATACTAGTCTCGCCTTAGTACAAGACAAAATCTGTTAACGCCTGGGGTAATTTCCTCTTTATGATACTCCGGCGATTCTCCTGCAATACCGTTGGTGCCTCATCCTCCTTGTCCTTGCCTTGCTGACTCATTGATGCCATCTCAACTTTACTGCTCGTGACATTTTTACTTGTTCTCTTTATTCATTAAAGTTTCAAATTTCTTCAAATATTCTTGAAATCTTAGTGGTGAAAGTGCATATGTATTGCAACCCATAAGGAATGCTCGAGATTATCATTGATGTTCTTCAATGGGATTCTATAGAACCGATTGCTATGGTATTATCTTTTGAAAGGTGCGATCGTGGCTTTGTGGTGGCGATCGGAGCAATTGCCGGCGTTAAAGTGGTAGTGGTTGATGAGAGAAGATGGGTTTAGGGTTTTCTCTTTAGGGAGATGAAGAGTTTTAAGACAAGAATATAAAAATTTGCGAGTTACTTCCCCAAATATGGTAGACTTTCAATCTAGGACTAAATTAATTAATGTTTAAATATAAAAGATTAAATATGTTATTATATAAATTTTTTTAACTGTCATTTAACAGTTGAATGATTATTTTGTAACAAAAATTAAAATTTAATGTCTATTATTTAACTTTTGAAAATTTGGTGACCATTTTATATTTTTTAACTAAATATATTTACATTTCACCAGTAGCAATTTGAGATCCATTACTACTACATTCTCAATCATTGTGGAAACCTTTTGTTCTCTAACGAGCTCCTTTGGGTCAGAAGCTCAACAACATTGATTTTTTTTGTTCATCTCCAGACTCTAGTAATCACCGATTCACCATAACTAGAAAACACATAAATAATTTTAAAACTTTTAGTTATTGAATGGAGGGGCGTCCAGCAGCAGCGAAGGAAGGGCGTCTGGCAATTACGCTATTCGTTGATAACATAGCGCCGACGATGCACTGGAAGGAGTTTGGTTTGCGTTTGCAAGGCATGGAAAGGTTATGGATGTATTCGTACCGAGGTAGTTGAGCAAAAACGAAAAAAGATTCGAATTCGTACGTTATGAAGATAAGGTGGATACATTGAGGGCTATAGAAAGGCTTCACGGATTCTCTCTTTATGGCAGTTGTATCTCGGTGACTTTTGCTCAAAATATAGACAGAAAATAGTGGTGGAGGAAGCCAAGTGAGGAAAAACATAAACCTTTAGGGAAAGAACAAACTGGATATAAGAAGCAGAAAGAAAATGAAGATCGATAGAACCCAAGGTTAATAGCGTAGGATAAGAACAAAGAACAAGAGGGTGTAAGGGAGAAAGGTGAATGCAGTGGTCAGAAGAAGAGAGATCCCAAAAGAGTAATAGGGCATGTGAAAGATGAAGATTTATGGAAGATGAGTTGTCTCGTTGGAACAATGGCTATGGTCTACAATGTCAAAAGCATTGAGGGATAGACTTATCTCTTAGGGGTTGGGTGAAATTAAGGTATTGAGGATGGGGGGAGAAATACTCATAACCTTCAAAGATGAGGAGTTATATTTGTTACTGGAAGATTTAAACTGGTCGTATTTAAAGGAAATTTTTATGGAAATAAAACCATGGCGGGAGGCTATTATAAGCTCAAATAGAACAACATGGGTAGAAGTTCATGGGGTTCCACTTCACTGCTGGAATCAAATTACTTTTACTAGGATTACAGAAATGTGGGGCATAATGGAAGCAGTAGAGGAGAATGCTCTTCACTTAATAGATGCTGAAAAATTCACAATTCTGCTTACTACGTTAATGAAAGAGTGGATCGAGGAAGTAATCCAGTTAGAGGTAGGGAATGTGAATCATGAAGTCGGGTGATAGAGATTAGGCTAGAAGAAAACTGTAGAATGTCCCAGGGTGAGGAAGAGATAAGGAATAAGGCGGGTAGTAATGAAAATCGTGATCTTGAGAGCAACTCAAATTCATCATCGGCGACGGATGAAACTCAGTTACCGAAAAGTGAAGATAATAATCGAGACGGGAAGAAAGAAAAAGCATGGGGAAAGGCTATAATAATGGAGACACGATGATTAGTGCAGCTATCAATAGTAATCTGGGTGAAATGGAATTTATGTGCAGCACGCCCAAAGAAAGCATGCCGTCAATTATAGAAAATGCAAATAAAATGCCAGGTGAAGAGTTTGAGGAAAAAGATCAATCAGAATCTCCTAATGAGTTGGCCAAAGATAATGGTCTAAGTTTGGCTATGGTGGTTAAGGAAAATGGCCCTTGTGGGGCTGAGGTGGATGGAGCCTAAAAAGAAAATGATGTTTCAATTACAGAGAAAAACATTGAACTAAAGGACACTATGGTTGAACATAATCAGGAACAGAACACTTTAACTACACGGGCCTTGGAGGATATTAAGAACATGGGCCTATCTGATAATCCAATGATCAAAACTTCAGGAGGAAAAAGTTGGGAAGAGATGGTAGATGCTAGAAATAATGCTCAGAATTTGGATAATGCAGTGAAGAAAGCTGGGTCGAATATAGGTGAGGCCCAAGGATATGAAGGGGATCCTAGAGAAGTTTTCCTAGACTTTGACTTGAGGATTAGAATGCCGAAAGAGAAAAGATATGGCTCTCTTTTCAAATACCAAGACAAAGCGCTATCAGAGTTAGAGAGAAAAAAAAGATCGGTCAATTCACAAAAGCAAGTTGAAGAAGAACTCAAAATCTCCAGGAGTGTCAAGTCAGTCACTCTTAGACTCTGGCCTTGTGGCACGCTGGGAGATACAGACCAAGGAAGGTAGAAAGGCGTTGAATTTGATAAAAAGCTTAGGTGTAAAAATTGTAGAAGAAGAGGAAGAAGTGGTAAGGGAGATTGCTCATCTTGAAAAAGTCTAATCAGCAAAGGAAAGGCAAGACCTTCATAGTTCCCTAAGACTATGAGGGTATTAACGTGGAATGTTCGAGGGTTAAGGTTGGAAATAAAGGTTTCTACAGTTAAGGCTTTGGTGAGAGAACAAAAGGTTGAAATGTTACTAATACAAAGACGAATATAGAGATGATTTCAGAGGAAGTAAATTGAAAAATCTAGTACGATGATAATTTTGATTTTCGAATGTTTCCCTCAAATGGTAAATCTGGAGGTATTGTTTCTATTTGGGATAAATTTCACTTGGAAAATTCATTAGAAAATCCCAGTTTCATTTATCTAGTAGGAGGTTGGCAAAAGCTTGAGTTGAATTTAGCAATTATTAATGTTTATTTGCCTTGTGTTTTTCCTGATCAAATCTCATTATGAAATGGTCTTTTGGATCTCAAAAATTCAGACGCTGCAGTTTGGTTGATAGGTGGGGATTTTAATGTTGTTAGAAATAGGAGAGAAAGATATGGTGTTGTAGGAGTGTTATCTGGGAGTAGGAAGTTCAATTCTTTCATCTCAGATAGCAACTGGACAAATACCTGTTGTCACTGAATTTTCACCTAAATTTTTTTTGTTTACTTTGTTTTTATTGATGTATTGTATCACCGGGTATAATAGTATTGTTTTTGTTATAATTTTTAGTGTTAGTATTGAATCATAGTTAGTAAGTTAGTATAATTATAAAACTTAAAATATATAAAAAAAAATAGTCCATAGTATTTAAATAGGAGCCCATTATATTTCAAAAAAGAAAGGTCCATTAGAAAGCCCATAAAATTCATACAGTCCATTTACAAATAGGTCTGGTTGGCCCAAACATAATAAAACCTAAAACCCTAGTGCCCCTTTGTTTATCCTTGCGCAGCCAACAGGGAACCGTTGGATCAAGAGCTGATCCAAAGGCGCAGATCGCACGCGAAAAAACCTAGCTGGGGATGATATAGCGCCGCACTCTCCCAGTCGTTAGATTAAGGAGTGATCTAACGGCCCAGATTGTTCTGAAGCAGTCCACGTGTTCCTCACTCGTGTGTGGTAGCCACGCGCTCGTCGCTTCACCTTTCAGCAGTCAATTCACCTTCTTCGACGAATGACCAGGCTGATTCCGTCACCAATTGCAACTCGCTAGCATCTCCCTCGTTGCTTGTAGCCATCGAAAACATGAAAAGAAAACAAACAGAGGTCAAATCCCAAAATAAAAACTAATCAAGAGATGGATTAATCCCTAAAATGAAGCTCGGCAAGAATCAAGCTAGAGTCAACATAAAATTTGTCCGAATTCAAATCAAAGGGGAAGAAATTGGGGATTTATACTTGTAACTCAAGCACATTTGTAACTATATAAGGACATTGTAATTTCATGTAATACACACACAATTTACACCATACAATATACTCACGAATATACACAAAAGAGCACTCGGATTCAAGTGTAGCAAGCAAGGGTTGTAAGCAACTTCTCAGAGAAATAAAGCAAGTGTTTCTGGTATTTTCCTCTTATTCTTTTTGTTTTCGAACTAAAATAAGAGAAAGGGTGATATTTTTTACCTCTTTTCCAGTAGTTGCCGCCGTGCATGACATTTGAGGCCGTATCCCCAATGAAGGATACGCTTTTCAGTGCTCACCGGATTCTAGAAATTTGGTTTTAAAAGGGGATTTCTGGTAATTTTTTGACACCGGCCGGCTGCAACGGTGGCCAGTGCCAGTGGATGGCGGCTGTCACGACAGATGTTCGTCGTGTTCTTCAGTCCATGAAGAACACGAAGAACAGTTTAGAGAAAATAAGGGAGGGTCGGTTCGATCCATTTGAAAATGAGGGAAGGAAATAATTTTTGTTTTTGATTTCAGGTATATATACAAACCCGTTTGACTTACCCGAATCTGCTTTCGACCTGCGCCCTATTTTCATGGATCTTCTATCGTGGCACTTCAACTTTCATCTCTTTGGATTTCATCGTTTTTGTTTCAATTTGACCTCTGAAATTTGTTTTTCTTATAAGTTTGTCCCTAATCAGTCTTTAGACATTTTTTTTAAAAAATAATCAAATTATATTATCCCTTTTCCTTATTTAATAATTCATTTAATTACTTAGCAATTTAATAATCTTTGTTTTATATGCCTTGTTATATATTTTTTTGATTAAAGAAGCCTTTAGGAATAGGTTCTTAAAAGCATAGATAGAGCCTTTGTGTGTAGAAAATTTTCTCCATATTTAAATATAACACCCTTAATTATACTTGAACTTTAATAAATAAAATAAATGTAGACATTCTTAGGTTATTAATCACTAATTAGGTTTTAATTAAAGAACTTTAACACATTTTAATTGTCTTTGTTACTTTGTTTAAAAAGTGAAAAACTAACTAATACAGTGTCTTACCAAACGAAAATGACGGGTTAGCACCAGGAGTGTTGGCAGTGATTGGAGTTCATTTTCCAAGCGGCAAGACCATTAAAATAGGTTTACATTCATTAAGCGAACAAATAAATTGAAATTTTTGTGAACTTGCAAATTCTAACTTTGAAAACACGTTTTAAAATCAATCAGGTACCAATTTTTGGGCTTTGTAGGAGTGCTAATCCTTCCCCACACGTAACTGACTCCCAAACCTGTTTTTTGGTTTTTGTAGACCAAAATATTATTTTAAATAAAACATTTTATTAAAATAACCTCATTTTTTTAAAAAATGATCCAATCACACTTTTTTTCAAAAAGATTGGTGGCGACTCTGTTGATTTTGTTTTCAAAAAATATCGGACTCGAAAGGGTTGCGACAGCTTGGCGACTAAGCTGGGGATCAATGTTTTTTTTTAAAAAACAAAAGAGGTCAGGCCACAAATTGATTTCAATTTTTTTTAAAAAATGGAATTTGCAAGTTCACAAAATCTTCAATTTATCCATCCGTTAATGAATATAATTCTATTTTACGCATTCTAAAATTGTCTAAAAAGCTCTATGCTTGAGCTTCGTCCCAATTGTTTAAGTGAGGGGAAAATGCTTTACTCATGTGAGAATACTGATTCTCCGTATGAGCCTAGCAAGTACCTTGGGGAATCATATGCCTTATGTCTTCGTAAGGATACCGATCCTTCGTGAAGACATAGGAAGTGAGTCCTCCTGAGTTGAACTTGATTCGTTTGAAGCCTATAATGGGTGAGAATCAGGGGTCTTGCTACCCTTAGTAGGGGACAACGAGGACAGCTCGGGTACCTTTCTAGAACCAAACTGTGAATGAGAATCTAGAGCCCATCCCAATAGAGCCATGTGGAAAACCTTAGGTCTTTAGTTTGGCGAAATTATTTTGTAGGGATAATCCGTGGAGACATGTCTTGGAGTGTTGAAATGTGCTGCCCAGAATTATTCATACAATGAAATTATTTTGAACTCATATATTTATCTTTCACTAATCTTTTCCTTCTTGTTGTTTTACATGCAACATCATTCCATATATAGAAGGGGTTGGTTCTCAAAACTTTTGCTCAATTAGAAAAGCCTTTACCATGGATGAAATGTACTTGAAGAAGAAGGATGAAAATTCGAAGGTGCGACACTGGTCTAAGGTTAACCAGTGAGCGTTTGGGGATAGTCTGATAGCTGATCACGAGACAAGGACATTAGAGTATGCCCATATCAGTGTCAAGCATAATGGTATGCATGAGCTGCGAGAAATCTGGGAGCATTTTGACTATGAAACTAAGCAGTTGTTCAACGAAACCTATGGCGCGATATAGCCCATCTTCTGTATGTGAAGGTGGATGAGCCACTTCTAAAAGCCTTGGTTCAGTTTTGGAATCCAGGATACTGTTGCTTTACTTTCAATGGGGAAGATAGATGCCCACGTTTGAGGAGTATTTGGCTATATTCAATCTGCGCAGGGTAAAGAAGAACTAGGTCTATGCTAAGCCTCCTAAAAACAAAAACCCGCACTCAAGGCTCCAAGATTTCACTAGCATGAGTGAAGGTTGGGTTAAAGGGTTGATACGAAAGAGAGGGGGCAGTTTTAATTTCCCTTGGTCAATCATCCAGAAAATAATCCCTGTTCACCCAGATAAAGAGAAGAGAGTAGACCTTCTAACCATTGCAGTTTACGGCATGGTCATTTTTTCGAAGGTCCTGGGAAAAATTGATGTGGCTTTGTTAGATTTCTTTGAGCAGCTAAATAGGGAAGTCAATCCAGTGCCTGCTATATTAGCGGAAACTTTCATCCCCCTAAATGCATGCCGGAAGGTAGAGGGTGTACACTTCGGAGGGTGTGCTTCTTTGCTCCAGGTTTGGACCCTTAGTCACTTCTGGAAATGCCCGACTCTAACTTGTCAAATGTGTTTCCCCGAATTTCTCCCCACTCTAAGAATTTATGGCAAAAGATTGCCCAGTGGTCAAGAAAGGAAAATGGGTGGACATTTTAGAGATCATCGTGACCAAGACATCAAGTGGAGGGTACCGTGGATGGGTTATGCCAAGGTTCTGTACAAATGCGGGGATTTCAATTTCCTGATACTATTGGGCTTATGGGGTGGAATTGGGTGTGCTTCTTTGCTGGTATCATGATAATATGGTTCCCGACAGTTTGTCCCTTTTACTACCAAGTTTGAATTTCAAGGTGAATTCAAGCAGAAGGTACAGACTATCAATGATTCGTGAAATAATTGCTATTACATGAAGTTAGAGTTTAACATTATAGCATGTTCAACCCTGACTATGATGTTTAGAGGCACACAAGAATAAATGGCAAGGTCATACACCTACACTTGGACAAGCGAAGTCTTTAGAGGAGTACTTGAAGGTGGTTCCTTTTGAAGCTGATATCATGAGAGAAGAGTTAAGAAGAGCCAAGATGGAAATATAAGCCTTGCAAGAACAGAACCAACGAGACAAGTTCGAATCAAGCCTTGATGTAGAAAAGTACAAAGAACATACAGAGTGGGTAGTAAAGCTGTATCAAGATTTAGAAAAGAAGTACGAGATCCAGAAGGTTGACTTTCTCAAGTTCCAGACTATAGATAGAAATGTTGATTTGAGGAAAAGCCCAAAACAGTGGAAGCAGGAAATTGAACAAGTTGTTGGCAAGGAAAGAGAGCGCGACAAACGGGAGACTGAGAAATACAGACGAGCACTTACGGAAGAGAGAAAGAAAAGTAGACAAGCAGTGGACAATGAGAAGGGCAAACGAACCATTGAGAGAGAAAATGAAAATATGGCTGCTTGGAAAAGGAAGGCCCATGACGGCAAAACCCGTTTGCTCGAGCTGTAGGAAGCATATGATGAAGACAATGAGAAGTTGAAACAAAGTCAGGCTTTTGTTGCTGAGTTACAATAAAGGTTGGATGACCTGAACCAGTCCTTTCACAAGTTGCAGAACGATCATACTTATATAGAGCTTCAGGCAAGTTTGAATGAGAATGATACTTTGAGGGAGCAAGTGGAAGAAATGGATGGCATCATCCAAGAATACAGAACAAAGATCCTAGTCCTATAAGATATTGCTGACGAAGGTAATGACTACTAGTTCACACGTCTCAGAGACAATGCTAGAAGGTTCCAAGAATGAGATGAGTTCGACAAGACTGTCATGGTTCAGGTCCAAGATATGGCTAGGAATGTGATGATGTTAGCAACTGAAGTAAAGGCCTTTCTCCAATACATTAAGCCAATAGGGGAAGTTGGACCAAGGCTCATATGGTTAATCGAAGAAATTAAAGAGTTGGGTGCTTGGGCTGAGATGTACTCGTGAAAGTTTTAAAGTTTTTGTAATAAAGACCTTTAACATTCAATAAATAGTTGTTTCTAGAGCAAAATTTCATGGAATCAATGACCCTTCGCTTGCATTCATGCATTTGCATTGTTTTGTTTGTTTTTGTTGTGTTTTCTTTGCATTAATTTAATTCATGACAAACTAACTTTAATAAAACATATGACAGAACTGCCAAAATAGCCAAAACAACTCATAAGCACGGTACCCGTTCACAAACCATAGCAATGGAAGATAGAGTGACCACCCTAGAGAACAACCACAAAATCACCCAAGACAGGCTGGACAAGATAGAAACTGGCCTGGAGCAAGAAATTGAGATAGCTCATCAAAAAAACAGTCAGCTCGATCACGACCATGCTGGGGTTCAAGGACCCAGATGCAATAGAAGCTGGTGGAGAAACTAATGCATTGCTTAGGTTTCAAGGGATATCTTTCGTCCACCTGGAAATGCAAAAAAGGCTACTTCACCCAAAGTCAAGATTTTACCCTACTTTGCTAAATCCTCTGCCCGAAATGAGTTGAAGGTTAATACTGAAAAGGTTTGCTACTACGAAGTGCCTGACCTCGATAAAATGGTTGATAAAGCCAGAGCTAAAAAGAAGTGAGAGAATCGCTATGAGAAGCTAGAGAGAATGATCAAATCTTTTCAGGAGGGAAGCATCCACGGTGGAATGAATGCCAAAGATCTGAGCCTGGTGACGGATCTTATGGTATCCCCGAAGTTCAAAATTCTAATTTTGAGAAATACAATGGAACCACCTGCCCTTCAGCGCATCTGACCATGTATTGTAGAAAAATGTTAATGTACCTAGATAACGAGAAATTGCTCATCACTGCTTCCAGGACAGATTAGTAGGGTCAGCATCACATTGGTACACGTAGTTGAGCCAGGCCAACATCCAGTCATGGAAGGATTTATCTCGGGCTTTTAGCGAACAATACAAATACGTTACAGACAAACTGGTAGGTTCTACAAGGGATGGAACAGAAACATCATGAGAGTTTCTATCAGAACGCAAAAAGGTGGAGGGATACGGTTGCCCAAGTTCAGTCGTCATTGCTGGAGAATAAGATCACCCCGATGTTCGTGGAAACCTTGAAAGGCTCTTTCTATGACCACATGATATATCATGCAACTAAGAGCTTCGCAAACATGCTAATGAATAGGGAACTAATCTTGGCAGCTGTCAAGAGTGGGAAGTTAGATGGAGGAGAAACAAAGAAGCCCTACAAGAAGAGGGAAAATGAAGTCAATGCAACCAACGTCTACAACCCTAGTTATTCAAAGAGGATGGTTTTCAATAAGCCCAACATCCCAACCATGACGCTTGTTGCAACAAATTCTCCAAAGGAAGAACAGAGATACCAAGGGAGTTCTAAACCTTACTTCCCTCCTATCCCAATGACATATGCAGAATTGTTCACTAAATTAGTCAAATCCCAGATGGTGCTACCCCGTCATGTTCCTACCTTCTCGCCTCCATACCTCGTATGGTATGATGAGAAGGCACAATGCGAATACCACGCAGGAATTAGGGGCACATTATAGAAAACTGCACCGCATTTAAAAGAGTGGTGGATGATTTGAGAAAGTCAGGCATGTTATATTTTGATACTTCTAAAGAGAAAGGGAACGCTTTGCCAAGCCACCAAAAGACGGGGGTGAATATAGTCATTGGAGAGGAGGAAGAATGATTAAAGAATGTGTCGAGGAAGTCAAGGCACCCATGAAGTGGGTATGGGCCCAGATGGTTGTAGCTAGGATGTTGAAAGGAGAAGCCCGGAAGATGAAGTTTAAAGATGAACTATATTGTGAGTACCACAGAGCGGAAGGACATGAGATCGAATGTTGCTTGGAGTTTAAACAGTTGGTCCAACCTAAAATGGATGACAAAGAACTTGTATTCTTTGAGAAAGGAAGCATAAAGCTCATGATGGACATATGTGTGTCAGATGAGTCTTCTTCTAGAAAGGATTATGCAGGAATAAAGCCTTTGGTGGTCAAGGCCAAAGCAAAAACTGAACCTGTGAGGGGTGTAACCCCACGATTAATCATCAAAACACCGACCCATTTTCTATACAAGGACAGCAAGCAGGTCCCCTGGAATTATGCTTGTACGGTAGCAACCCTAGGAGAACTATCGGCTAGAGATAAGATAAGAGAAGAATCGGTTAATGAAGTAAGCCACTCCACAAGAAGTAGAAGATTGTATTCCCACCGATAGCGGAAGATCGAGACACGGTACAGGGAAAAGCTGATGTTAAAGAGCTAGAGAAAGAAGATGAAAATGATTTCTTCCAAGAAAAGTCACCAGTATACCTTGAGCCCGTGAAGGAGTCAGAGGCTCAAGAGTTTCTGAAGATACTCAAACACAGTGAGTATAGTGTGGTAGAACAGCTCCATAAGCTCTCGGCCCGAATTTCTATGTTGTCTCTATTGCTGAGTTCTGAGGTTCACCGCGATGCCTTGTTGAAGATTCTAAACCGAACATTTGTATCAAAGGAAATCACCACCGACAAGATGGAAATGTTGGTCGGTAACATTGTTGTTAACAACTTTATTTCTTTTAATGATGAGGAAATACCATAATGAGGGAGGGAATCTTGCAAAGGTCTACACATTTCAACAAGGTGCAAGGGATATATGTTACCAGGTGTCCTTATCGACAACGGGTCAGCTCTAAATGTCCTCTTGCTAGCAATGCTGAAGAAGTTACCTGTGGATAGCTCACATATGAGAGCTTATCAAAACACCGTGAGAGCATTTGACGGGACCTAGAGAGATGTATTAGGAAAGATTGAAGTGTCTTTGCAAATTGGACCATCAAATTTTGATGTGGAATTCGTGGTCATAGATATAAAGCCTAGCTACAGCTATTTGTTGGGGCACCCATGGATCCATGTAGCAAGAGCGGTCTCTTCCACCCTTCACCAAAAGTTAAAATTTGTGATTGATGGATATACATCCAAAAAACTATTTGGATTTGTTGTGAGCAAAAGAAGAATCGATATCGATCCCAATACGGTTAAGGCCATACAAAAACTCTTACCACCCAAACACAGAAAGAGGTTCAGGGTTTCTTAAGGAGATTAAATTATATTTGCCCGTTTCATCTCCCAGTTAACTAATAAGTGCAATCCAATATTCAGGCTACTTCAAAAGAATAGCCCGGGACATGGAATGCAGAATGTCAAGCAGCCTTGGAAAAGATCAAGAAATAGTTAACCAATCCTCCCGTATTGGTATCGTCCGTCTCGGGAAAACTGCCGATTCTTTACCTGACAGTACATGAAAAGTCTATGGGTTGCGTATTAGGGAAACATGATGAAACCGGAAGGAAAGAGAGGGAAACATATTACTTGAGCAAGAAATCACCGACTATGAAACTAGATATTCTTCAATTGAAAAGCTATGTTGCGCTTTGATATGGGCGGCTAAAAGGTTCAGGCGGTATATGTTGTACCACACTACATGGCTAATTTCAAAGCTAGACCCACTAAAGTTTATGATGAAAGCTTTGGCCTTATCAGGAAGATTGGCACGCTGGCAGATGCTACTATTAGAATTTGACATCCAATACGTAAGCCAGAAAGCAATAAAAGGGAGTGCCATAACTGAATTTTTGGCAAGTCGCGCATGTGACGACTATGAAGCACTAAACTTTAATTTCCCTGATGAGAATCTAATATGTATCTCAATGGTCGATGAGGCCCCAACAAAATCATGGGTCATGAACTTGGACGGAGCTGCAAATGCTTTAGGGCGAGGTATTGGGGCAGTCTTGGTTTCACTAGAAGGGAATTATTACCCTTTCACTAGCCGTTTGAAATTTTTCTGCACCAACAATATGGCAGAATATGCGGCTTGCATATTGGGTCTAAGCGAAGCCATTGAGAGGAAAATTCGCACCTTAAAGGTCTTTGGGGATTATGTGTTGGTAATCTATCAGATACGAGGCGAATGGGAGACAAAAGATGCAAAGTTGATAGAATATCACAAGTTAGTCCTTGAATTAACCAAAGAATTCGATGAGATCACCTTTAAGTATCTTTCCAGAAAGGATAACCAGATGGCTGATGCCTTGCCCACTTTAGCCGCCATGTTTAAAGCAAGTGAAGGCGCTAAGATGATGCCCATCAAATTGCAAATGCTAGATTCCTCAGCCCATTATTTTGACGTAGAAGAAGTGGATGGCCTGCCATGGTACTACGATATTCTACAATACATAAAATCTCAACAGTACCTGCCTCAAGCGACTGAGAACAAAAGGAAAATGATTAGGAAAATGGTATCGGGATATGTTCTCGATTGAGAGATCTTGTACAAAAGAAGTCAGGATCGGGTGATTTTGAGATGTGTGGATGCAAAAGAAGCTTAGTTGATTCTGGAAGAGGTTCATGAGGGAGTTTATGGAACCCACCCTAGTCGTTTTACTATGGCCAAAAGGACCATGCGTTTTGGGTATTATTGGTCAACCATGGAAAGGGACTGCATCAATTACTCTCGCAAATGCCATAAGTGTCAAATTTATGCTGATAAGGTTCATACACCTCCTCAACCTCTCCATGTCATGTCAGCTCCTTGGCTATTTTATATGTGGGGCATTGATGTCATCAGTCAAATTCATCCAAAAGCATCAAACGGGCATCGATTTATTCTGGTGACCATTGACTATTTTATTAAGTAGGTAGAAGTTGCCTCTTACGCAAACATCACTAGATCCACAGTTTGTAAATTCCTGAAGAAGGAAATCATTTGTCAGTACGGCCTACCTGAGAGTATCATCACTGATAATGCCTCCAATCTAAATAACAGAATAATAGCTGGGATCTGTGAGCAGTTTAACATCAAACATCATAATTCAGTGATTTATCACCCAAAGATGAATGGGGCAATAGAGGCTGCAAATAAAAACATCATGAAGATAGTCACAAAAATGGTTGAAACTTACAAAGACTATCATGAGAAGTTTCTGTTTGCTTTGTATGCTTACCGAACTGCAGTACGAACATCCACTAGGGCAACACCGTTTTCGCTGGTTTATAGAACAGAAGTTGTATTGCCAATAGAGGTAGAGATTCCTTCGCTACATGTCATGATAGAGGCAAAGATAGAAAATGCAGAATGGATCCATGCAAGATATGACCGGTTGAATCTAATTGATGAAAAGAGATTGAAAGCATTATGCTACGGTCGGATGTATCAAAAGAGAATGATAAGGGCTCATGAAAATAAAGTTCACCCGAGGGAATTCCCAGAAGGGACTTGGTACTGAAGAAAAAGTTACCAATATAAAGTGATTCTCGAGGAAAATGGGCACCAAATTGAGAGGAAAATGGGCACCAAATTGGGAGGGGTCTTACATTGTAACAAAGATTTTCTCAAGAGGAGCACTGATTTTGGCTGAAATGGATGGGGATGAACTTTAGAACCCGATAAACTTAGATTTAGTCAAGAGGTACTATGCTTGAAAAAAGAAAAAGAAAAAAAAAGAAAAGAAAAGAAAAAAACAAAAAGAAAGAAAAAACAAAAAAGAGAAAAAGAAATGGGAGTTCAAAATATAAACCCGTAAAGGGCGTTTTAAAACCGAAAGAGGATCTGAGATGAAAACCCACAGAGGGCGGCTCAGATAATTTGCAAGATACACATTGATTCTCTTGGAACTTGACATTTGGGAAGCTTCATACCTTTACACGTTGTCACTATTTTCAAAGTCTACTAGGCATGGGTAGCATTCAAGACATCCCATGATGATTCAACAGGAGGAGTTTTGGCCGTAGTATTAATAATTAATGACCTTTTTCCACTTGTACTCTTTCCACATTCACATAAGCATCGTATTTTGAAATCAATAAGTTTGACAACATTTAAAACATGCATAAGATTTTTGAACACTACTTTGAAAATTGTTTAAAAGGTTATTGGAACTATGAGGCGTCTTGTGGTTAAGTTTTGAACCTGAGGCATGAGGCTCAAAAAGAAAAATTAATATTTAAATGCATATAAAATGGAAATAAGTTTCGCTGCAAAGGTTCCCATTAATTCAAAGTGCTCCGCGAAGATAGGGGTCTGAGAATTCTCTAAGAGCTCTAAGGGTTCTTGATATTATTTTAAGGCAACGTGCAGCAAAATAGGGGTGCTTACTTGTTCGCCGGTCTGTCTTCTACGATAATGAGAACAATTTTACAAATATTGGAGGAGATGTTCTGAGATGTAAAAGTTTTCATTTGAGTTTCAGAGTCACTCAAGAAGGCTTGTCACTGAATATTGTTGTATCAACTACAATAATAGTTCATCTTGGTCTGGTAGTTGTTCTACTTGCTAATCAGAACGCTAGAGATCCACACTTCCTTAAATAGACAAAGGCTAAAAGAGTGTTGAAGAATCTGAGGATAAAAGTCAGTCATTCCAACTAGGAGTGCAAGATAACTGGATTGAGTGAGCAAATATGCAAGAATCTGAGGATAACCGTTTATTTGGACCGTGCAAATGAGCATGTCAAATCGAAAACTAAAAGAAAAAATTAATAAAAGAAGTTAAAAAGCAAAAGAAACATGCATACATATGATAGGCATCCTTAGGGGCATGCGCATCATAATCATAGCATCTATTCTTTTTTATAGGACTAGAGTTTGCTTATCTATTCGAGCATGGGGAGAATAGAACCTGCCTATCCGTTCAAGCATAAGAAGAATGGAACCCGCCTATCTATTCATGCCTGAGGGGAATAGAACCCGCTTATCTATTCGAGCATGAGGAGAATAGAACCCTCTTATCCATTTAAGCATAAGGAGAATGAAACCCTCATATCTATTCAGGTTTGAGGAGAATAGAACCCAGCTTATCTATTTGAGCATGAGGAGAATAGAACCCGCTTATCCATTCAAGTATAAGGAGAATGGAACTCGCCTATCTATTCGGGCTTGAGGAGAATAGAACCCGCTTATCTATTCGAGCATGAGGAGAATAGAACCCGCTTATCCATTCAAGCATGAGGAGAATGGAACCTACCTATCTATTCAGGCTTGAAGTGAATAGAACCTACTTATCTATTCGAGCATGAGGAGAATAAAACACGATTATCCATTCAAGCATAAGGAGAATGGAACCCGCCTATCTATTCGGGCTTGAGGAGAATAGAACTCGCGTATCCATTCAAGCATAAGGAGAATGGAACCCGCCAGTCTGTTTGAGCAGAGAATCTCATCTCGATTAGGTAATTGGTGAAAATCAGCGTCTTTTCGTTCTTTGTTCTATTCCTATTTCACCGAAATGACCAAAGAGGGGCAGTTATTGTCACTGAATTTTCGCCTAAACTTTTATTTGTTTACTTTGTTTTTATTGATGTATTGTATCATCGGGTATAATAGTATTGTTTTTGTTATCATTTTTTTTGTTAGTATTGAATCGTAGTTAGTAAGTTAGTTTAATTATAAAACCCAAAAAATATTAAAAAAATAGTCCATGGTATTTAAATAGGAGCCTATTATATTTCAAAAAAGAAAAGTCTATTAGAAAGTCCATAAAATTCAAACAGTCCATTTACAAATAGGCCTGGTTGGCCCAAACATAATAAAACCTAAAACCCTAATCCCCCTTTTGTTTATCCTTACGCAGTCAACAAGGAGTCGTTGGATCAAGAGCTGATCCAACAGCGGAGATCGTAAGTGAAGAACCCTAGCTAAGGATGATATAGCGCCGCACTCTCCCAGCCGTTAGATCAATGAGTGATCTAACAGCCTAGATCGCTCTGAAGTAGTCCACGGGGATCGTCACTCACGCATGGTAGCCACGCGCTCGTCGCTTCACCTTCCCGCAACCGATTCACCTTCTCCGATGAATGACCAGGTTGATTCTGTCACCAATTGCTTCTTGTCGGCATCTCCCTTGTTGCTTGTAGCCAGCGAAAACATAAAAAGGAAACAAATAGAGGTCGAATCGCAAAATAAAAGCTGATCAATACATGGATTAATACCTAAAATAAAGCTCGACAAGAGTTAAGCTAAAGTCAACACAAAATCTGTCCGAATTCAAATCAAAGGGGAAGAAATCCGAGATTCATACTTGTAACTCTAGCACATTTGTAACTATAAAGGGACACTGTAATTTCATGTCATACACACACAATTTACACCATACAATATACTCACGAATATACACAAAAGAGCACTCGGATTCAAGTGTAGCAAGCAAGGGTTGTAAGCAACTCTGGTATTTTCCTCTTATTCTTTTTTTTGAAATAAAATAAGAGAAAGGATGATATTTTTTACCTCTTTTTCGATAGTCGCCACTGTGCATGTCATTTGAGATCGTATCCCCGATGATGGATACACTTTTTAATGCTCACTGGATTCTAGAAATTTGGTTTTAGAAGGAGATTTCTGGAAAGATATGGTGTATAAGGTAGGTTTAGAAGAAAAGGCTTACGGTTCAAAGTTAGAATACTGAAACACGAACAAATAACGATCTGAAACAAGAGGAAAAAATCTCGAATCTTGCTATCGATTTGCTTTCTTTTTTTAATATTTTTTTCTTTTATTTTCTCTTGTTTTGTTTTTTTAACAGCAAAACACAAAGGCTTACTTGATTTAGCCTAAACTCGTATTACCATCTGATGCGATCTCGTCTTGGAATTTACCAAGATGCTTGATTTGCCCGATCGTAAATGAAGTAACTTTGTGTTGTAAGACTTGTAATTGTTATAGATGGTTTTAAAGGGTGAGGGTGTGTAACGATATAGAAGATGATGAGAATAAGGATTCTGGAATTTTATATGGTTAAAGTAATTGATGGTGGTGGCAGGATTGGATGATGGAAGATGGATAGTAGTTTAGGACTTGAGAATTGAACCAACACTAAACTTTAATGTTGATTTGTATTGATTGCAAGGTGAGGTGGTGGGTTGAGTAGTTGAGGTTTAAATTTTAGTTGTTAAATAGGGTTTGAAAGTAAAGAATTGTAGAAGAAAGTTTTTGAAGAAATTGGGTGAAGAAGTAGAAGAAAGAAAAATATTTGGAGAAAATATTGTAATATTTTAAGTTTATATATTTTATTTTAAAATTTAGTTCTAATATTTTGAGTTGTTCTTTTTATTATAAAATTTTAAAGTAGTAGTTACGATTAAATTTAGTAGTAATTGTTTTTATTAATATTTTCTTACTTGTCATGTATGTAGTTTTATTAGAAGGATGGCCGATTCAAATGCTATGTTAAGATTACAAAATTAACACGTCTCTAGTGTTGCGGATGATGATATGGTAAAAATATTTTAACGAAGTTAATTTGAGATTAGTAATATTTTATTCTCTTATTTGTTATTATTAACAAATTTTTTAATTTAATGCATGCAACTGAGGAAATCTTTAAACATTACCTAAGCATGGGGAGTAATGACCCACACCCCGATATGATTCAATGGTTGCAAGATGCGAGATTCTATCATGCCACATTTATTCATGGCTACAAGCTGATTCCCGATTTAATTACCGTACTAATTGAGCGTTGGAGACCGAAGACTCACACGTTTGACATGTCGTGTGGAGAATGTACCATTAGGCCTTGAAGACGTGGTGATGATAATCGGGGTCCCAGTAAACGGGAGTCCATTTGTTAAGGAGTCAGAGGATTCAGCTGCAAAGCTTTGCTATGATTACCTCAACAAGGTTCCAACTGGAACCGATGTGAGAGAATCTCGTATTAAATTGAGCTGGTTGTAGAGAGAATTCAAGCTCGGGCGCAATAATACACCGCAAGATATTAGTTGTGCAAGTCGAGCCTATATTTTACAGCTCATTGGGGGATACTGATGCTGGATAAATCTGACAATCTTGTTCACACACGGTATCTACTATATATGTCATCATCTTTAGAAGCCGGTAATTATAGTTGGGGATCAACAATATTAGCGTTCTTGTACCGTGAGTTGTGCAAGTACTCATCTGTATTTCTCAATGGATCTCTCGGAATGGGCTAGTGGAAGCCAAACTGCCTTAGGACCCTATCTCTGAACTGGTATTCCACAAAGGAAAGTGGATCATCGGTGTAACCACACACCAAAGATAGGAATCACTCATAAATGCTTCTGGTACATTTATCTTTCAGCAGTGGGCGGGAGCTCGGTTTGATTCTGAAGCATACGTACCGAATTTCACCTTACTTATTTAACACAAAAAAACACAACACATAAAACAATACAAAATTTTTTCCGTTGTTTACCCTTACACTCTGTTTAATAAACATTCAAAATTCAAATTCAATACCTCTACACAATTTAAAATATTTTTGAATACCCTAATCACCCTATTCTAAAACTTATTCCACAAAAATATTACCCCTTTTAATTTTTTCAGCCTTACTCGGGTCTGCCATGGATGTGAAAATACATGCAGGCCTAGTTTGAATTTTTTTTTTTTGACCGGTTGCCAGCCCATTTTTTCTTTGATCAGTGAGCCATTCACATGCATTTTTCAGCATGGCAGTGCACCGTTCTAATTTTTTTGGCACTAAAATAAAGCCTGTCGCGCTTCCCACACCTCTGCCACAAGCATGATGTCGGACTGCAAACAACCGGTTATTTATTTACTTTTTTTGTTGAGGTCTTATTGAAAACTCGTTGCTTTCATATTTTATTATTATTTTTTTATTATGAGGTCGGATTGAAATCAAGTCGATTTCATGTTTTTTATTAATTTTTCCTATGAGGCTAGATTGAAAGCAACCGTATTTCATATATTTTTTAAATTTATGATGAAGTCAGATTGAAAACTATCCGACCTTAAAAAATATTGTAGAAAGCATAATAGATTTGAAAATAATTTGGGGAGCTATAGATTTCAAAATATTTTTTTCAAACATAATATCGCCCCATTTTTGCCCAAGCTTTTTATTAATCAATATTTTAAATATGTTAAATCATTAAATTTAAAATACAAAACACATTTACTTTTTGTGTTTAAGTTTATACTTCAATACAAACGAGTTTAATCAAATTCGAACAATTGAACTTGAAGAGAAAATTAGTAATCAGACTTAATCAAGCTCGAACTCCTCGATTATTATGTTGAGTTGAGTTCAAATCGAATATTAAGCTCCAAATATTGAACCAAACTCGAACTTTATCACCATTCACATTCAGCTAGATGATTATAACCCTAGTTCCAACAACCCAAAATGGTAGATTTTTACATAAAATAATGGAACTCTATTTGTCACGAAAAAATCCTCCATCTTCAATATTGTTGATATTACAGACAACATTTTCAGAATGAAACCAACTGAAAGATGGGAATCCGTGTAATCACTCATTTTTATCCGGTGTATAAACATCGCGTTAATTTACATTAGTTTAATAATTTACATATTACTATTGCATGTATACCTATTATATTATTTGTTTGTTTATTATATATGTGTGATTGATGTGTGTGACACGTGTGAGTGCATGTATATTATGCATATGTATGCGTTAATGTTCATTATAGTATATGTGTCATATGTATGTATATTTTATATGTGTGCATTATGTATGTGATGGTATATGCATGTATGTTTGTATGTGATATTAATTAAAAATGTGTTATATGTTAATATCCGTATGTATGCTTGTACGTGTGTATATTATATGCACATACATTGTTGTCATTATTATTATTAACATCATTATTAATACTATTATTGGGCTGTGTAAAAACATAATTTAAATAAAATAGAACACAAATTATATTTAAATCCAAAAATACTAAATAGTCCAGTTCATATTATTACATTGCCCGAAATTATAAGGTTGCATGGCCCATTTTTTTTGACCTGAACCCAAGTCCAAAAAAACCTATCATCTAACCTAATCCTTTCTAACTTATGTGCAGCCCAATTTGGGCCGTCATATCAAATTTTGATCTAACGGTCCAGATCGAAGGAGAACACCCGCCAGCTGGCCGCGTGAAGCCCACGCGAGCGTGTTGGACACGTGCCAGATCATCCAGCTTCCACGAGTCACATATCACCATCTGGTGCCATCCTTCCAATTCCCATAGTGCATCTGAGCCGTCTATGCAACAAAGCATCCCACCCGTTGGATCAGATCTGATCCAACGACCGAGACTCACTCTGACCGAACGAGTCACCTCCGTCATGCCTCCACCACGTCGGCCGTACCAACCGCTACTCAGAGAACGTTCCAAAAACAACAAAAAACAGTTTGTCAATACCAAATCTCAGAAAATATGTATTACATGTCTCATTTTCTACCAAAAACAATCAGAGATCAGGCGTATACGTAAACCAACAAAAATTTTAATATCATCAGTCTTTCCAAAAATACAAAAAAAAACAAAGCTTCCATTGGTAATTTTTTTTCTCTCTCATTTTATGCATGCATGTAAGTAATAAGCCAAAAAGGAACAAGATAGAGTTTACCTAAGGAAAAATCCTTCCCTGCCGGCGATAAACTCCGAGGAGTGAGCCACAAAAGGGGATTTTTCTTTGTTTTTGTCTTGAAATGTCAGGGATCTAGGTTTTGCGGTCTCAAAATAGAAGGATTTTGGTTCGGCCTTTTGAAAGTAGAGAGGTTTCGGTTCTGCACATGAGTCGTGGCTAGGTTTTAGAACGTTTGAGTGTTAGGGGGTGGTGGTCGGAGTAGCCGGACAACCGCTGGCCTCTAGAACCACGGCGACTGAAGGGGGTTTGGGGGTTGTATTCTCTGAAAAATAGAGAGATTGAAGAGTCTCTTTTAGGGTTCAAAAAAATGAAGGAAAAATGAAATATGGGGCCGGTTGGGAGAGTTTTATAGAATTAAAATAAAACGAAAATGGGTAAATTGCTTCATAAATCCTCCCTTACACTTGGAATTTTCAGTTCTGTCTCGCCCCTTGGGTAATTTGCAAACCCGGTCCTTATAGCTTTTCAAAATATTTCAATTTAGCCCTCAAATAAATCGAATCCAGATTTCAAATGGTTTAATTACCCCACAGGCCACTCCGCGTTTTCAAACTTTGCACTTTGAGCTTGCCCCTTGGTCATATTGCATATCCAGTCCCTGCAAGTCTGTTTTAGTTTTTAATTAAATCCCTGAATGTGTTTCTTGTTTATTTAATTTTTGCTTCGCGATTTTCCTTTAGTTGCATTTCAGACCTTTCTCATGTTTGAATATTTGTGTCATTTAATTTCTATTACATGTTGTCAGCAAGTTCATTTTGTTCATACATGTACTAATATCATTTTTATTTGCGTATTTTGGGTTGTGCTTTCTACGTTGTTTATTTTGTTTGTCCGTACTACGTTTTTTTAGTGTCATATTTTAATTTAGTTTATACGACATGACTACCTATGATTAACATGTTCATTTTATTCTTGATATATTTATTTTGTCCATCACCTTAATATAGGTTTTTATATCATCTTTGTTTTTGTTTTTAGAGGTGTTGTTTTTTATGTTTTAATTTGTCTATCCATATGAAACATATATGTTCGTTTTAAATATTTTGTTTTAGTTTGGTTATCATGTTATACCTATGCCATGTTTTTATGTATATAAGTATGGTATTTATGTGTTTGTTTGATCTTTAAGCATGATAGGAAATTAAGTACCTTATTACATGTTTGATTTAGTTTCGTGTAAAATTGTGGTGTCTAGGTTTTAGTTTTTATTTGATGTTTTTGATTCTAGTATCATGTCTAGGTTTGTTCCCTTATTTCGTTAGTTTAACATTGTATCTTATCCATGTCATGTATGTGATATAGTTGTGGATCACTTTAATATGTTTAAGCATGATAAGGTTATTTTTTTATTTAAAAGCTTTATTTCTTTCTTTCTTGTTCACATATTTTATTAGTATTGTTTAATTTTGTGATGTTCTTTGTATGTTTTAAAACCATGTTGATGTATACGTATGTTTTAAAATTATTTGCTAAGATTGCATAAGAGATATATAAATTGTCAATGCGGTGCCCTTTTATCCGAGCGTAAACGGGGCCAGTATCAGGCGTAGTGATGGTGGTTGGGCGTTTACTCTCGGATAACGGGGCCTTTAAAATCTACTCGCACTTATAACCAAATCTTAATTTAATCGTCACTTTAATCCGAAAAGTTTAATATCAATAAAGCGGTAATTATTAAAGTACCAGTTTTGGATGGTGTGGGGGTGCTAATCCTTCCCCATCCGTAACCGACTCCTGAACCCAACATTTTTAAAATCTCTAGTTTTATGGTGTTCGGCCTACCTAAGTGGCCGGTGGCGACTCCATTTTCAAAATAAAATACGATTTTTACAAAACCCCACGGAAGACATTTTTTTAAAAAAACAAAACAATAGATAAAACTCATTTTTTAGCGAAAGGGACATCGCTACAGATGGCGACTCCGCTGGGGACACTATTTTTTGTTTTTCAAAAACAAAAAAAAGAGAGTTGAGCTTTTTAAATAATTACTACTTTAATAATATTAAACTTTTCGGATTAAAATGACGATTAAATTAAAATTTGGTTATAAGTGCGCATTTATTTTGACGCATTTAAAATATGGCATATAAACCTGGTTTTTTAAGTGGGGGAAAACGCTAATGCTTTCATGGAGATATCGTTCTCCCGTGTAGGCCTAGCAAGTACCTTATGCTTTCGTAAGGGTATCGTTCCTTCGTGCAGGCATAAGCGAATGGGTCCCCCTGAATTGAACCCGGTTGAAAGGAGCCTATAATGGGTGATGATCGGGGGCCTTGCTACGCTTAGTAGAGGACAACAAGGCCAACTCGGGTACCTCCTAGAACCAAAACTGCATGTAGAGAACACATAGAAACCCACCCCTTTAGAGCCATGCGGATAACCTTAGGTGTTTTAGACGAGATAAATATGGTTGTTTTGTGTGTTTATCCTATTTAATTCGTCCTTTTATTTATATATTTATTAATTTTATCCAGTACTGACTTGTTTTCTTTTTTGCTTTTGCTTTTTTGCATACATTATTGCATTTGCATTACATAAAGGTACTGGATCAAGTGGTTTACCCGATCAGAAAGTCTTTCACCATGGAAAAAAGGTATCTTAGGAAAGAAGAGCTTAACTTGTCAGTCAGGCATTGGTCAGAGGTCAATCAGAAGGCCAAAGTGGACAGTTTCCCGAGCGAGCGCATAGTAGCAGGGTACACCTACGTGAATCTTCAACAGAACGACTTATGGGATCTTCAAAGCATATGGGAATGATGTGACCGAAGACTACAAGACATGTTCTGTGATAGTTATGGCGACATTGCACAGCTGTTATACGTTGGAGTCAACCAGCCCTTATTCTGAGCTATTTTTCAGTTCTGGAATCCCGCTTTTTGCTGCTTCACCTTCAATAGACAGGACATGATGCCTACAGTAAAAGAGTACACTGCCTTACTTAATCAGAAGAACGTTCAAGAAGATTGGATCTATGCAAAACTGTCGAGGAATCAGAATTACACTTCGAAGCTCAAAACCTTTGCCGGGATGAGTGACGATTGGGTTAATGGCCTAATTCGACTTTGGGAGACAGTACAGTCTTTGCATGGGAGAGTATTCGAGACATCATGCCCGCACATCCATATGAGGGGAAGAAGATAGACCTATTTGCCTTGTTAATATATGGTTTGGTAATCTTTCCGAGAACTCTTGGAAACATTGATGTAGCCATTCTAGATCTGTTTGAGCGTATGAAACGGAGGGCGAACCCAGTACCAGCAATCTTGACCGAGACCATCATTTCTTTAAATGCCAGTTGAAAGCACGAAGAAGGACATTTTCGAGGATGTGCACAACTGTTACAGGTATGGATTCAGAGCCATATGTGGAAGACACCGACGAGGGTTTTATCGGGGATATCCTTTCAAGGCTTTTCGCCCTTACAGTAGTACTTAGCAAAAGAGTGGCAAGAAAACTTGAAAACAAAGAAATGGTCCAGTTTCTTCAGGAACATTCAAGATGAAGACATAGTATGGCTCGGTAGAATTAATGACTTCTTGTACAGTTGCAGTGATTATGATTGGTTGATGATGTTGGGGCTGCATGGTGGGATTGCTTGTGCTCCCGCTTCTGGTGTCCCGACAGTTCAAATCACGACAGTTTGTTCCCAATATCGCCGGATTGAGCCGAAGTGAATTTCCTTTCAAAGGTGAGTTCAAGGAAAAAGTTCATACTATCATGAGGGCTTGGGACCATTGTTACCGGATCAGAGTGGAAGGAGACACCAAGCATATGATCACCCCGGACTATGATCTTTGGAGACGTTTGAGGATTAATGATAAGATTCCAGAACCCGATCAGGGACCAGCTGTGTCACTTGAGGAGCTTATAAGAGTAGTACCGTCTGAAGCTGATATTTTATGAAATGAACTCGAAGAAATCAAGAGGAAGATGGAAACCCAATAGACTCAGCATGCGGGTGAGCTTTATAAAGCTAGTTTAGAGGTCGACGAGCGGGACGGGATCATTAGGCAATTGAAGAAACTGAATGCGGATTTGAACGAGAAGAACACTCTTTACTAGAAGGATACCCTTCTACTTCAAGCAAAAGTACAGAAGGCCAGTTGAAGTCAGTTCATAGCCGTGGAAAAGGAAAGGATGGATGGTATCCGTTTGGTGGAAGGAGAACGAGAGATCGGCAAGTGAGCGATCGAGAAAGAGATAGAAAGCTGCTGGTTAGATACTGAGGAGGAAAGGCGGTCTTTCAAGGAGGCCATCGATCAAGAGAAGGAAAGAACTAGGCAAGAGATTAGCAAAGAAAAACAAGCAGTCAGCTACAAAAGAGAGAACATCGCCGCTTGGAAAATAAGGTCCATTGGTAACAGGAATGACTGTTAGAGATGCAAAGATTGTATGACGACACCATCCAAAGCCTGAATCAGAGCCAAAGTCAGAATGTCGAGTTAGAAAGAAGGTTGGCAGAATTAGAACACTCATTTCAGACTTACCGTCAGAGGAATGGCTTTATCGAACTACAAGAAAGGGAGCGTGAAGTTGGCACGTTGCGAGCCCAGATTGAGTCGCTTGAAACAACTGTTTAGGATTATAGGTAAAGAATTAGAGTATTCGAAGAAGCTGCAACCGGAGGAGACAATTATTGGCAAAGAAGACTGCGTGATGCTGCCCAGATGGTGCAGGATAGAGACCAGTATTACGCAAACCTAATGGTGGACATACAGCGAGTTGCAAGGCATGTGAGTGACTTAGCTGCCGAAGCTGAAACTCTCCGACCTTTCGTAGCCGCAGGCATGGAAGAAGCACCCAGGTTCATCAAGCTGCTCAGGGCTATTGGAAAGTTAGGGGATAGAGCTACGGCTTATCTGTAGGACTCCGTGTTGCAATTAGGAATCTTTTGTATTAGGAACCCTCCCTTTGTAATGTGAACTCTATTGTAATCTAGATCCTTTAATTCCCGCAAAAATAGTTCAAAAGGGTGATTACCAGCAGAATCAGTACCTTTATTTGCATATATTCCTGCATTGCATCATGACATTTGCATCATTATACATGCATTTATTTTCTTTGCAATCATATTAATATTGTAAATATTGTGGCAGTGTGAAATTATAAGTTAAGCAGCAATCATTCATCATCCATACCTTACCCGACTACAAAGCAAACTCATGGAAGATAGGATAATCAGTCTAGAGAAAGGACATGGAGATCTAGAAGCAAGATTTGATGAGGCCCAGAGAAGCCTCATTGACCAGATTACTCAGTCATAAGTGTCGATAGTGTTCGACATAACTGCGCTGTTGGGTAAGAGCCTCGAAAAAATAGTCGAAGGTGAAGTCGCTCAAGAGCCGGAAGGTACCCCAGCTCATAGTAAGGTTCAACCAGCTACGCCAAATCTGGCCAGAAGGGTATATATTGACCCTACTGGGATGTCTACTAATCTTCAGGTAGGGGCATTTGATAATCAACCCATTGACACAGAAGCTATCTACGAGGAGGAGGTGCCAGACCTGAACTTGGTCGAAAAGATCAGGACAGAGGTAGAAAAGAAATGGCAGGAGAGGTTTCACCTCATAGATGAAAGATTTAAAGCCCTGCAAACTACAGAAGAATCGGGAAGCGATGCCAGTGACTTAAGTTTGGTATCCGACCTTGTCCTGCCACCAAAATTTAAAACACAGAGTTCGACAAATACAATGGAACCACGTGTCCTTCCGCACACGTGACAATGTATTGCCAGAAGATGGCGACCTACCTCAAGGATGAGAAACTTTTAATTCATTATTTCCAGGACAGCCTGACTAGGGCAGCGCTACGGTGGTATACCCAGTTGAGCCGAGTAAACATTAAAACCTGGAAAGATCTTTCAAGAGCATTCATCAAGCAATACAATCACGTGACGGACATGACGCCCAGCAGAATTATGCTAGGAAATATGGGGCAGAAATCCAACGAAAGTCTGCGACAGTATGCCCAGAGGTGGCGAGAAGTGGCCGCCCAAATTCAGCCACCCATCCCCGAACATGAAATTACACCTTTATTTGTTAATACTCTGAAGGGGACACTGTTTGATCGCCTCATTAATAACACAACTCAGAGTTTTGCTGATTTAATTAGGACCGGGGAGTCCCTTGAATTGGCAATCAAGAGCGGTAGGATTGATAGCGGGGAAAGTTCTCAGAAGTACAACAAGAAGAATGAGGTGAACACTGCCAGTACTTACACCGCCCCAAAGAATTTCACAGTCTCACAGCCACATGCGTCTATTGGGAAAGCACAAAACTCAAACCAAAGAGAGGAGAGAACCCCGAGAAAAGATAAAGAGAGGCAAACTTTTACTCTATTACCCATTTCGTACTTTGAGCTTTACTCTCAGTTCCACAAAGCGGATTTGGTCCATCCATACTATGTTACTCCATTCAAACCGCCATTCCCGTCCTGGTATGACCCGAACGCGCATTTCAATTATCACGGTGGTGCCCATAGTCATCCTACAGAGAACTGCCTTGCTTTCAAGAAACTTGTGCAGAGTCTAATCGATTCTAGGATACTAAAGTTTGAAGAACCAAGTGTAGCTGCTAACCCATTGCCTAATCATGGGAACAGGGGAGTGAACGCTATTGAGGAGTACTCTACCAGGAAGGTTAAGGAGAATGTGTCAGAAATCAAGTCTCCTTTGCGGTGGATATTTTACCAATTGTGTATGGCCCACTTGATCGACAGGGGCATGGTAGTAGTGCAGAAGGGATGTGGAGTGTACTGTGAATTCCATCATGACGGAGGACACGACATCCAACAGTGCGACAAGTTCAAGAGATTAGGGCAGCAATTGATGAACGACAAGCAAATAGAGTTCTTTGAAGAGCCTACAGGAGGGAAGAGGTCAGACGTACATATGACGGACAACCCCAACATTAAATACGGGAGAGACAGCCCTTTTGTCATCTCCTCTAGGCCAGAGGGTGCAAGTTCCTCCCAAGAAGCTACTAAGGTGACTCCTAAGCTCATCATCTCAGCACCATCCACGTTTCCATTCAAGGATATGCGGTAAACTCCCTGGAACTATGCTGTGAATGCGACCCTACCAGAAAAGCCAGAATCTGGTGAAGTAAAAGAACAGAAAGTTGAAGAAGAGCCTACACCGAAAGACGAGCAAGCCAAAAGTGATGAGAATGTCGGTGATGTGGGCCACTCCATGAGGAGCGACAGATGTTACTCCTCAGAAACCTTGAAGGTTGTTGAAGTTGCCAAGGATAAAGGAAATGATACATCGATTACCCCTGCGCAGATATTCGGTGAGGAACCACCCCAAATGATAAATGAACCAGTAACTGAGGCTCAGGCCAAAGAATTTTTGAAATTCCTGAGACATAGTGAATACAGTGTAGTAGAACAACTACGAAAGCAACCGACAAGGATTACAGTGCTAGAGTTGCTCTTGAGTTCAGAAAAGCATCGTGAGACACTCTTAAAAGTGCTAAACCAGACTTTTGTACCCCAGGACATTTCTGTATCGAAGTTGGATAGGATAGTGGGGCATATCACCGCCTATAACCATATAACATTCAGTGATGACGAGATCCCTGAAGGAGGAATTGAGTCCACCAAGGCTCTTAACATCACAACCCACTGCAAGGGGTATATGTTACCGGGGGTATTGATTGACAACGGGTCAGCACTGAATGTACTACCTATGGTAACTCTACAAAAGCTACCAATCGATGATTCTCACCTAAAGCCTTGTTATAACTCCTTGAGAGCCTTCGACAGCATACAAAGAGGAACACTTGGAAAGATTGAGGTGCCTCTATTGATTGGGCCGACTGAGTACGCGATCGACTTCATGGTGATGGACATAAAACCATCCTACAGCTGCTTATTAGGAAGACCATGGATCCACTCTGCAGGAGCCGTCCCCTCATCACTGTATCAAAAATTAAAATTTGTGATCGAAGGCAAGTTGGTCACAGTGGAGGCTGAGCAAGAGATCACTGCTTCAGTGACATCAAATGCCCCCTACATTCAAAATGATAAGGATGCTACAGAATGCTCTTTTCGAGCATTAGAGCTGGTGAATCCCACATTCTTCGCGGAAGGTAATCGAATCCCCTGCCCTAGATTATCTAATTGCACCAAGATGACCGTTGCTGAAACTTTGGGCCGAGGAGCCAAAGTAGGAAGAGGACTAGGGAGAAGGTTGCAAGGGAGCCTACGAGCTAGGTGTGTAATAACCAAGAAGGATCGTTTCGGGCTGGGTTACAAACCAAGTGTCCAGTAGAGAAATGAAGAGTGCAAGAAGAACAGAGAAGAGCCATATTTAAGGGAGAGGATGTTCCATGGAGACCAATGTCTTTCCCTCGTTTGAGAAATACTTTTGTCTCCGGAGGATTCAGCCGACCAGGATAGGAGGTTGGAGAAGCAATTAAGGAAAATGACATACTCAATGAAAAAGAAATGTTTAGTGAATCACTCGAGGGGATGTCCATCAACATGATAACTGGAAATGACCATGACAGCAACATGTTGACCAGCATCCGCCCCTTACCCCGGGGAGACTCTAGATAATTGGAGCTACGTTGATCTACTTGTGGTCTTTAGGGCTAGAATAGAGTAATGCTCCGAATCAACCTTTTTGTTTTTGCCCATAAGCAATGGGGATCTTTTGTATAGGGCACCTATGTTAACTTTTTGTTTGAAATGAAAAGATATCTTCCCCGTTTTCTCAAATGGAAAACATATTATTCATTCATTCATTCTTTATTCATATTCATTCACTTCATATAAAATCATTCTCTTCCCAATACATTCATTCTCATTTAATGTAGGGCTCCCATAATTAACTGTATGAATGATGCTGAGTCCAATCCCGAGGTAGATTTTGAATGCCCCGAGATCTCAGCAGGAATTGAAGAAGAGGATAATGAGATAGAATGCGAGGTCCCTACAGAGATGATGAGGATGATGGCCAACGAAGAGAGGCAAATCATGCCCCACCAAGAAGAAACAGAAGTTGTAAACTTGGGGACTGAAGAAGAGAGAAAAGAAGTAAAGATCGGGACTATATTTTCCTCGAAAACTAGGCGCGAACTGATAGCCCTACTCCAGGAATTCAAGGATGTTTTCGCCTGGGCTTATCAAGATATGTCAGGTTTGAATACTGACATAGTGGTACACAAACTGCCGACGAGGCCAGAATGCAAACCAATACAGCAAAAACTCAGGAGAATGAGACCGAACATGTTGTTAAAGATCAGAGAAGATGTGAAAAAACAGTTTGATGCTGGCTTCTTGGAAGTGGCCAAGTACCCTGAATGGGTTGCAAACATTGTACTAGTACCAAAGAAGGATGGGAAGGTCCGTATGTGTGTAGATTATAGGGATCTCAACCGAGCTAACCCTAAAGACAACTTCCCTCTGCCACATATTGACACGCTATTGACAACACCGCAGGACACTCATAGTTCTCATTCATGGACGGCTTCTCAGGGTACAACCAGATAAAGATGGACTCATACGACATGGAGAAAACCACATCCGTGACCATGTGGGGCACTTTTTGTTACAAGATGATGTCTTTCAGACTCAAGAATGCGGGAACGACTTATCAAAGAGCGATGATGACTCTTTTCCATGACTTGATGCACAAAGAAATAGAGGTATACATGAATGATATGATCGCTAAGTCCCGAACAGAAGAAGAGCATATGCAGAACTTGAGAAAACTATTCCAAAGACTGCAGAAATACCAACTGAAACTTAATCTGGCCAAATACACCTTTGTCGTTACATCTAGAAAACTCTTGGGGTTCGTAGTGAGTAGAAAAGGGATTGAGATCGGTCCAGATAAGGTGAAAGCCATCCAGGATCTCCCACTGCCCCATACTCAGAAGGAAGTTCGAGGATTCCTGGGGAGGCTAAATTACATCTCCCGCTTCATCTCTCAGTTAACAGATAGGTGTGACCCAATCTTCAGACTACTTAGAAAGAATATCCCGATGTCTGGGATAAGGAATGTCAAGAAGCCCTAGAGAAGGTCAAAAGGTACTTGACGAATGCTCCGATTTTAGTCGCACCGGTACCAGGCAAGCCTTTAATCCTCTACCTAACAATCTTTGAGAATTCAATGGGTTGCGTATTGGGGCAACACGATGAGTCTGGGAAGAAGGAAAGAGCCATCTACTACCTAAGCAAAAAGTTCAATGATTGCGAAACACGGTACCCGCCAATTCAGAAGCTATGTTGTGCTTTGGTTTGGGCCACCAAAAGGCTTATGCAGTACATGCTATACCATACCACATGGTTGATATCCAAGCTAGACCCCTTGAAGTTCCTAATGGAAGCGCCAGCATTAATAGGGAGAATGGCCCGCTGGCAGATGCTCTTATCCCAGTTCGACATTGTGTATGTAAGTCAGAAAGCCGTAAAGGGAAGCGCTATAGCAGATTTCTTAGCTAGTCGTGCTTCGGATGATTATGAATCATTGAACTTTAGTTTCCCGGATAAGGACTTGATGTGTATTACAACTGAGGAAAATGTTTTAGACAACAATTCATGGAAGCTTTACTTTGATTGAGCCATTAAGGCCCTTAGACACGGGATAGGGGCCGTGTTAATTTCTCTGGAGAATGTCTACTATCCCTTCACCAGCAGACTAGAATTCTTCTGCACCAACAATATAGCCGAATACGAAGCCTGTGTTATGGGACTGAACGCAGCTATTAAAAGAAAGATTAAGGAACTTCGAGTATTCGGAGACTCATCCTTAGTGATTTACCAGTTGCACGGAGAATGGGAAACCAGGGATTCGAAGCTGGTCAAATATTATGAATTGATCCAGGAGCTCACGAAGGAGTTTGAAAATATCAGTTTCGCTTACCTTCCCATAGAAGAAAATCAGATGGCAGACGCCTTGGCAACCTTAGCTTCTATGTTCAAAGTGAATATGGGGGCAGAAATAAAGCCCATTGAGATGCAGACTTTTGAAAGGCTGGTTCACTGTTGTAATGTGCAAGAAGAGATAGATGGCAACCCTTGGTATTATGACATCTTGCAATATGTCAAGTTTCAAAAGTACCCCGAAGGGGCAAATGACAATGACAGAAAAACACTCAGAAAAATAGCAGCGGGATATGTTCTGGATGCGGAAATTCTATATAAAAGAAGCCATGATCAGACATTATTGAGATGTGTGGATGCCCGGGAGGTGAAGGAGATTTTGGCAGAGGTACACGATGGTCTATGTGGGACGCACACCAATGGGTTGTCTATAGCCCGAAAAATTATGAGATATGGCTATTTTTGGTCGACCATGGAGGGAGATTGCATCGATTACGCCAGGAAATGCCACAAATGCCAAATTTATGCTGACAAGATTCACGCTCCTCTGTTACCTTTACACACCATGAATTCTCCGTGGCCTTTTGCAGCGTGGGCCATAGACGTCATTGGGCAGATTCACCCGAAGGCTTCCAATTGGCACTGCTTTATTTTGGTCGCCATAGACTACTTCACTAAATGGGTGGAGGCAACATCTTATGCCAACATCACAAGGACGACGGTATGCAAATTCCTAAAGAATGAGATCATTTATCGATACGGTCTGCCGAAAAGGATTATCACCGACAACGCTTCCAATCTGAATAACAAATTGATGACGGAGGTGTGCAACCAGTTTAAGATAACGCACCATAACTCCACAGCCTATCGCCCTAAGATGAATGGGGCAGTGGAAGCAGCAAATAAGAACATAAAAAAGATCATCGCGAAGACGACGGATACCTACAAGGATTGGCATAAAAAGCTATTATTCGCTCTTTTCGCCTATAGGACATCTGTTCGCACATCGACGGGGGCAACGCCCTATTCCTTAGTGTATGGCACAGAAGCAGTACTCCGCATTGAGGTTGAGATTTCTTCACTCCGGGTCCTAAATAAAGTAAAGTTGGAAGAATCTGAATGGGTACAAGCCAGATTCGACCAGTTGAATCTTATCGAAGAAAAGAGGCTAAAGGCCATTTTCCATGGTCAAATGTACCAAAATCGGATGATGCGGGCATACGATAATAAGAAAAAAATCCCAAGAGAATTCAGAGAGGGAGATCTGGTACTTAAGAGGATCCTCTCGATTCAGAAAGATTATTGGGGAAAGTGGATGCCCAATTGGGAAGGGCCATACGTAGTCAAGAAGGCCTTTTCAGGAGGAGCATTAATCTTAACCGAAATAGATGGAGACGAGTTGAAAATCATGTGAATTCTGATACAGTTAAGAAATACTATCTTTGAAAAAAAAAGTGGAGAGCCCGAGGTGAAAACCCGAAAAAAGGCGTCTTAAAGCAAATGAAGGATCTGAGTCGAAAACCCGTAAAGGGTGACTCAGATAAATTTTGAGGTTGGATCTTCGGAGAGAATAGTCGTCCCCACGAGTACTAGAAGAAGAAGCTCCAGGCAAAGATTCTACTCCGGTTGACGGGATCACGCATCATTCATACTGTGGATACTTGGAGGTTTTGCATTTGATGTTTTGCTTTTCTTTTTCCTCATGTTTGCCATGACCATAACAAAATTGTTCCAAATCCTTAATCGTAATAAAATCACATTTTTGAGCTCTCGTTCCTTGTCTTCTTGTTAGTTGCCATAAACATCATGCAAATAAGTTAACATAGGCTTATGATAAACAAGAGATTTGTGAGCATTACTGTGATCTAACCCTGAAGATGCAGGTGATTAGAAAACAATATTAACCTTGCCCTCCAGCTGCCTACATGACGTATGTTGAAGCGGGACGAGCAGAAGGCTTCAAGCACCAGGGTAAGATGACCAATGTCACATACCCCGCTTGTTTAAAGAAAGCATTCGAGACAACAAGAGAGATTTCCCAGGTGAAAACCCGGAAGGGCACCTCAAAAAAAGGAAAAAAATAAAAAGAAGGAAAAAATAACAAAAAAAGGAAAGAACAACAACAACAAAAAAACCTCTAAAGTGAAAACCCGAAAAGGCACTTTAGAACCCCGAACCAAAAATTCAGAAAAGAAAGGTTGAAACGGTTGAACCCAACAGTGAAATGGGGTATCGCCACTAGAAGAAGAAAAAAGGAGAAAGCAAGCAGCGGAGAGTCAAGATTGACTGATGGCTGAAGTAGACGCACCAAGATATTGATATTCATGCATCATGTATAGTTAGACATCCCTAGGATTAGGAGCATGCTAACTCATTTGTCATAGCATTTTGTTTGTTCTAGACAGGTATCTGCAGATTTAAAGAAGCAAGGGCAGCCTTAGTAGCATGAGTCCAAAGAAAATGGCAGCCTAGGTAGCGTAAGGCCAGATCGGTAGCCATTTTGGCGTGAATCCCAAATGTGGAGATAAAGGTTCTATATAGGAAGGGCCTATATTTTCAAGTGCCCGCAGCGAGGGGTTCTATATAGGAAGAATTTGCCACTCCAAGGGTTCAGGAGCTGAAAGTTTTACATAGGAAGGGCCTGCGGCTCTAAGGTGAAGACTAGCAGTTCTATATAGGAAGAACTCCCAGCCGAAGGAATTCACCCATGACACAGAAGGTTTTATATAGGGAAACCCCACTGTGTTGGAGGCGAAGAGTCCTATATAGGAAGGGCTCCGAGCTTTACTGTCTTAGAGTGAAAGGTTCTAAATAGGAAGAACCTGTAACTCTGAAATTTTAGAAACTAAGAGTTCTATATAGGAAGGACTGATGGCTCCAGGGTTTGAAGACTAACAGTTCTATATAGGAAGAACTCCCAATCGAAAGAATCCTTCTATGACGCAGAAGGTTTTATATATGAGAAACCAGTGTTGAAGGTGAAGAGTTCTATATAGGAAGGACTCCAAGCTTTACCGTCTCAGAGTGAAAAGTTCTATATAGGAAGGACTCGTAACTCAAGACTTCATAATGTAAGGTTCTATTTAGGAGGGACCTGTAGTTCCAAGATCGGAAGGTGAATAAGTTCTATATAGGAAGAACTTACGAGCCTGAAGATTCAGCCGAGGAAAAGTAGAGAGTTCTAGAAGAACACGTGATTCCAAAGCTACAAACAGGGAAGTCAGATAAAAATGAGTGCTTATGATCTTTGCTTTATTCCCGTTCCACGAGAACAAGCAAAGAGGGCAACTGTAATCACTCATTTTTATCTGGTGTATAAACATCGCATTAATTTACATTAGTTTAATAATTTACATATTACTATTGCATGTATACCTATTATATTATTTGTTTGTTTATTATATATGTGTGATTGATGTGAGTGACACGTATGAGTGCATGTATATTATGCATATGTATGTGTTAATGTTCATTATAGTATATGTGTCATATGTATGTATATTTTATATGTGTGCATTATGTGTGTGACGGTATATGCATGTATTTAGTATGTGATATTAATTAAAAATGTGTTATATGTTAATATTCGTATGTATGCTTGTATGTGTGTATATTATATGCGCATGCATTGTTGTCATTATTATTATTAACATCATTATTAGTACTATTATTGGGTTGTGTAAAAACATAATTTAAATAAAATAGAACCCAAATTGTATTTAAATCCAAAAATACTAAATAGCCCAGTCCATATTATTACATAGCCCAAAATTATAAGGTTACATGGCCCATTTTTTTTACCTGAACCCAAGTCCAAAAAAACCTATCATCTAACCTAATTTTTCTAACTTATGCGCAGCCCAATCTAGGCCGTCAGATCAAATTTTGATCTAACGGTCCAGATCGAAGGAGAACACCCGCCAGCTGGCCGCGTGAAGCCTACGCACGGGCCGTCAGACTTCCCACGTGCGCGTGTTGGACACGCACCAGATCATCCAGCTTCCACGAGCCACGTGTCACCATTTGGTGCAATCCTTCCAATTCCCAGAGTGCATCTGAGCCGTCCATACAGCAAAGCATCCCATCTGTTGGATCAGATTTGATCTAACGGCCGAGACTCACTCTGACCAAACGAGTCACCTCCGCCATGCCTCCATCACGTTGGCCGTACCAACCGCCGCTCAGAGAACGTGCCAAAAACACCAAATGACAGTCCGTCAGTACCAAATCTCAGAAAATATGTATTACAAGTCTCATTTTCTACCAAAAACAATCAGAGATCAGGCGTATATGTAAACCAACAAAAATTGTAATACCATCAGTCTTTCCAGAAATACAAAAAAACAGAGCTTCCATTGGTAATTTTTTTCTCTCTCATTTTATGCATGCATGTAAGTAATAAGCCAAAAAGGAAAAAAAGATAGAGTTTACCTAAGGAAAAATCATTCCCTGCCGGCGATAAACTCCGAGGAGTGAGCCACAAAAAGGGGATTTTTCTTTGTTTTTGTCTCAAAACGCCAGGGATCTAGGTTTTGCAGTCTCAAAATAGAAGGATTTTGGTTTGGCCTTTTGAAAGTAGAGAGGTTTCGGTTCTGGACGGGAGTCGTGTCTAGGTTTTAGGATGTTTGAGTGTTAGGGGGTAGTGGCCGGACCACCGCCGGCCTCTAGAACCACGGCGACTGAAGGGGGTTTGGGGGTTGCATTCTCTGAAAAATAGAGAGATTGAAGAGTCTCTTTTAGGGTTCAAAAAAATGAAGAAAAAATGAAATAGGGGGCCGGTGGTGGGTTTTATAGAATTAAAATAAAACAAAAATGGGTAAATTGCTTCATAAATCCTCCCTTACACTTGGAATTTTCAGTTCTTTCTCACCCCTTGGGTAATTTGCAATCCCGGTCCTTATAGCTTTTCAAAACATTTCAATTTAGCCCTCAAATAAACCGAATTCAGATTTCAAATAGTTTAATTACCCCACAGGCCACTCCGCGTTTTCGAACTTTGCACTTTGAGCTTGCCCCTTGGTCATATTGCATATCCAGTCCCTGCAAGTCTGTTTTAGTTTTTAATTAAATCCCTGAATGTGTTTCTTGTTTATTTAATTTTTGCTTCGCGATTTTCCTTTTGATGCATTTCAGAGCTTTCTCATGTTTGAATATTTGTGTCATTTAATTTCTATTACATGTTGTCAGCAAGTTCATTTTGTTCATACATGTACTAATATCATGTTTATTTGTGTATTTTGGGTTGTGCTTTCTACGTTGTTTATTTGTTTGTCCGTACTACGTTTTTTTAGCGTCGTATTTTAATTTAGTTTATACGACATGACTGCCTATGATTAACATGTTCATTTTATTCTTGATATATTTATTTTATTCATCACCTTAATATAGGTTTTTATATCATCTTTGTTTTTGGTTTTAGAGGTGTTGTTTTTTTATGTTTTAATTTGTCCATCCATTTAATACATATATGTTCGTTTTAAATATTTTGTTTTAGTTTGGTTATCATGTTATACCTATGCCATGTTTTTATGTATATAAGTATGTTATTTATGTGTTTGTTTAATCTTGAAGCATGATAGGAAATTAAGTACCTTATTACATGTTTGATTTAGTTTCGTGTAAAATTGTGGTGTCTAGGTTTTAGTTTTTATTTGATGTTTTTGATTCTAGTATCATGTCTAGGTTTGTTGCCTTATTCTGTTAGTTTAACATTGTGTCTTATCCATGTCATGTATGTGATATAGTTGTGGATCACTTTAATATGTTTAAGCATGATAGGGTTATTTTTTTATTTAAAAGCTTTATTTCTTTCTTTCTTGTTCACATATTTTATTAGTATTGTTTAATTGTGTGATGTTCCTTGTATGTTTTAAAACCATGTTGATGGATACGTATGTTTTAAAATTATTTGCTAAGATTGCATAAGAGATATATAAATTGTCAATGCGGTGCCATTTTATCCGAGCGTAAACGGGGCCAGTATCAGGCGTAGTAATGGTGGTTGGCTGTTTACTCTCGGATAACGGGGCCTTTAAAATCTACTCGCACTTATAACCAAATCTTAATTTAATCGTCACTTTAATCTGGAAAGTTTAATATCAATAAAGCGGTAATTATTAAAGTACCAGTTTTGGGCGGTGTGGGGGTGCTAATCCTTCCCCATCCGTAACCGACTCTCGAACCCAATATTTTTAAAATCTATGGTTTTATGGTGTCCGGCATACCTAAGTGGCCGGTGGCGACTCCATTTTTAAAATAAAATACGGTTTTTACAAAACCCCACGGAAGACATTTTTTTAAAAAAACAAAACAATAGATAAAACTCGTTTTTTAGCAAAAGGGACATCGCTACAATCTGATAACACAATCAAACCGATAAGAATCGCGAAAATCCGACCAGCTTTTTCTTTGTTTCTTGTTTGTCAAGTTAGACGGAAAACAGACATGCATGTGTATGAGCTGGATTTTTTTTTTACGATAGGCCGTAGATAACAAACACCACTCAAATCATAGTTTCTTCTACTATTTACAGACTTCTCAAAGGAAGGATCGATACATTGCTTACCTTGTCTGAGGAGATTTGTTCATTCAATTATTTCCGGTCAAATATTATAAATGATCCTCATGTGCTGCTCTCTTGGGATGTCCGACGACACTGCTGGATTTGCTTCCAAAATATGATTGCCACCCGGTATATGGCCTTTGCCTTCTGCTTTAGATTCAATGGCGTTGGAATTTTTTCCTCCGAAAGGATCTTTCTGCTCCGGTTTAATACCTAATGTAGCCCATATAGGACTCCTTGAAGCTTCGTTTGGATCAACTCTTAGGGTTTTCGGAATCAGGACACACTTTTTTGGTTGCTCATCCTTGACAAAATTCACTTCCCTGGAATGTTTTCCTAGTGTCGGTGAAGCATTGCCCGAGCCGCAACTGTTGCTAGTAGAGGACGATAGGGATAGACAACCATTGCAGCCATTGAACGATACATTCCCCCTGCAGCGGCCCATAGAGGCATACAACCCAAATAAGCAGGCACAAACTGTAAGGGAATATTTGGCGGGCAAAATCTAGGAAAAGCCACTAGCGGTGTAGGGCACCATTGAGGAACTGCATCGGAATTATTACTATTTGGTGAAATCCAGGGAGCTACGTTATTCGGACCTTGATTCCAAGGAAAAATCCAGGGTGGAAAGTGATAGTACTGTGGCGGATGTTGTGTATTCTGCTCATTAGATCCGGCCAAACCTATTCTCTCTCTTTGCATGACATGTTTGGGTAATTCATTCACCCGTAAGCTGCAAGGTGTCACTGAAGATCCGCAGGAAAAGTGATACATGCATGAGCGGGGTTAAATTACTCATATTGGACAAGAAGCTGAATTTGTTCGATGCAAACAATAATGGCCAAAACAATGCACGCATAGGAGGTCAAAAACGATGCATCTTGGACAAGAAACTGAATCTGTTTGTAAAGTCTGGAAAGTCAGCTAACTTGCGACGAGTTTTCAGATGGGATCCAGGCATTTCTGGGTCGAGTTGTGTCCTAACAGATTGTCCTTCATTCAGTTACCTTTCCAACGCATCTTGAAACGCGTCAATCGGACATCGAGAACTCAAGATACGTCCAATTTACTGAAGACTGGGCATGCAGAAAACTGGATACGGGATTATTACGAGATTTTGTAAAATTCAGCCCAAAAGCTAACACATAAGGCTTTGGACGAATTAAACTTAACTCAACCTAATTATTAACATTTAAATGATGTTTTTAGGGTTTTATATACTTTAGAAACCAGCCACCCAACACTTGTCAGCTTATCACTTGCCTTATCACCCTATTCCTTGCCACACAAGCACAAGGAGTTTAAAGGCTGTTATTTTATTATTTTTAATTAGATTAGATTTTCCTTGTTTTAGTAAAAGTTAAATTACTGTCTATCCTTCACCTATAAAAGGATGAAGCCTCCATCATTGTAAGGGGGATTTTTTTTTATTTATGAAATATTTAGTGAGTTTGTTTTTGTAAGTGCTGATTACTTGTGCCTTCGAAGTCTTCTTCAACATAAGTTCGACGAGTTCTTGTGAGGGAGATCATCTTCACACTCTTGCTTGCCTAGATAATCGCGTCTAGGAGGGTGGGTTAGAGCCACTTGAGGTTGCTTGCTTAGATAATTAAGTCTAAGAGGGTGCCGATGACAAAACAACAGTAACAATTCGCAAGCCATCTTCATCTTCAACCTTCACACCATCTTCTATAATTCCATAAACAAAGCTGGAATTTTCAGATTTGTTTTACTTATCTCTTTCTCAATCTTTTTTAATCTTCTTTTTATATTCTTATTTCTTATCATATAATCATTCATCTTATCTTTCTTTCTTTAAATTTCCAGCCTTGAATCTGAAAATTTCAAGAAAATTCCTTCTCTTTTCTCTTAAATTTTCAGATCTGCCCAAACTTCCTTGATTGAGTCTAGAGCTCCTAGTTCTTGCAACAACTTGATTGAAGGCTTCCAAATTCAAGATTGCGCTACTCTATCAAAAAGGGTTCCTCTCGTATTTCTCCGGAACTAACTGTAGCAGTCTCAACACATCTCTTCTAGTCTCCAAGGCTAAGGAAAGTCTCCATGGATTCACAAAGAGGTGTTTCAGCACCAATCTTCAATACTGTTCCATTCCCCAAGGAAGGCCTAAAGGCAGCTGTAGATTCACGAGGAGATAGATGTTGTTGATTAGCTGAGACGGGGGTTTCTATCCGAGTCATTAGTACTCCATCAGAAGAAACTATTATCTGACGGTACTGTGAGGCCAAGTGCTTATTCTTCCTTTGACCAGCACCGATAGGAACATTTCGCATTGTTCCACCAGCAGTCCAATATCTCTGGCAATTCTTACAAAAGTGTCGAGGTTGGTTGACATTGTAGTTATTGAAGTAACAGAATTTTGTGTCTAAGCTGTTGCACCGCCGACATGGAAGGATCTTGTCTGCCTCTTGAAAACTATCTCTTGACCATTTGCATTTGTCTCCGGCTGTTGGTCTTTGGTAATAGAATCTATTTGCATCTCAATCGATTTTGTAGAAGTTTGGTGTTCTTCCTTATTATTTTCCACCACAATGGACTTATCGGGCTCATCAGACGTGTTTGTTTTTGAAGTTTCAGTTTCCGGGTTCGTTACCTCACTACTTGAATCCTGAAATTCAAAACCAAAACATTACACACTTGGTGAAATGAAGGGCGGAAAATGAAAATACAGAACTCTTACACTCCCATCATCTCTAACTCGAGTATTGTTAACAAAACAGAAACAACCACACGTTCAACACAGTCATCGTAAAACATCAGTTGGTTACTAAAAAAACAATTTAGCAGGCATAACACATGAACATCAGTCAAATTGTAGTTAAAGTAATTAAGAAAGTTGTTCTTGACCAAATGTTCAAACTTCAAACCTCTTTCAAAGTTTACAATAATTTAGTTAGCAACATGTAAGAAAGTATGACTGTAATGATTACATGACTTTATGCAAAGGAATCACCATAAACAGCTTCTAAGAACTCAAGCTGGACTAACTGTTCCCCCCTCCAAAGACAACAAAATGATATATAAATATATCTTTACAAAGCTGTTTTTCGATTCAGAAACCGGAAAAACCAAAACAAACTGATCCAATGTAGTTTAAGGAAAACAAGACGATATGAAGGGAACCTCTAAACCATCCAAGAAGATTATAACGAACAGGGAGTCGAGATGCACCAAACCTTGAAGAAAATTACTATTGTCGAAACAAATTCGAGCAAATTTCATAAGAAAAAAAACAATAGTCACTTGATTTTGTTACAATGGACAAATCTAGCTGATAGGAATGGAGTTCTTCTATGTAGAAATCTGTGGCATCAAATGAGTTCCCTAAGTAATCAAACTCTGTGCAGAAACATGTTTTAGACAAATTCCTTACAAATTATATAATCTTAACGGCCAAACCCCAAACCATTTAAAGGAAATATAAAAAGCTAGACATAATTTGCAACATTTAAGGTATGTTTAGTTCATTTAGAACTATACAGTACAAAAAAAACATGTGAAACAACTAATCATTTTGTACCTTAAAAGCAAACAGATTCATTCCAAAGCACAAAGTCAATAAAACAAGAAAATATGAAACTTGAGAATACAGAAATAAAACCAAATCTTTTAAGTCCTAAAGCTTCAACTTTGGGGGCATACCAGAGCTTCAAAGCATCACTATTTTTCCCAACAAATCATAAACAAAAAAAACCATAAATACTAAGCCCAACAACAGCAGCTAAAAGTTGTAGTAAACGTCAGGAGAAAGCATAAAAAGAGCAAAACAAATACATTAAACCAATGTTTGAATATATGTAAGCTTAGCTTACCCCAGAATGAATCTGAAGTTCAAGCACATGAATCTTCCTTCCAAAGAGCTTGAAAGCTGGATCTCCACCGTTCATTTTTACATAAAAGTTTTGATATTTTTGCAAGCATGAAGAACAAGAACCATAACTTTTAAACCCCAAACAATAAATAAAGTGATTTTAAAATGAGTTGATGAACAAAAAGAAAACTCCTTAGAGACGAAAGGAAGCAACCTTATATTGTGTCTTTAGTCCCTTTTCTCTAAAATCCCAGAAAACCCCTTAAAACACAGTTATTAATAATAATATATATAAACAAAGTCTCCGAAATATAAAGCATAAAGAATGTGAAGGATCAGATTACATTTTTCAAGCATAAATCAGACCTTTAAGCATAAAAAATCATTTATTAAGGAAATTAATAATCTATTATTTTCTTGCACTAAACAAATATATTAATTATATAATTTTGTTAGGCACTATAAGATTTTAATTAAAAGTTTGCTGACAGGTGCTATAAAAATATTAGGTCGCTACATATAAAAATAGTAAATATATAATGAATGAATTGAATATTTAAATTTAGTGAAAATTAAATCTAAATTAATAATTTAATATTTCTTAACGAGTGTTTATAAACACTAATTAAGTGAATCCTCCGGAATAATGTTTCATTCCATCAACTAATGAATAAAGTGAGCAAGTCTGTTAGTAACTATAAATACATGCTGCCACGTGTTCAATCGGGCAACCTGCGGATGACGGTTGCGGATGACAAGACATGCGATCACCCACGAACTATCCAATACCTTTTGCAACCCGTGGCGAACAAGTAAGACTGGGAACAACGTCGTTGCGAACAATATCGCATCCGGCAATCATGCGACAGCGCACGCGATCGTTGTGGACGACTACGTAAACCTAGGACGCCAAGCCATAGCATGTCCCATCAGCGCGCCACGACAACCTAGCCATGACATCTATCCAAGTAGTATACAATGGGACATGCAACAAGAGAAAGAGATCGGGCACCCTATGTAAGAACATTCCCACCAAGAAGGTGAGACCAGACCGAAAACAACTATTTGGATCACAATCAGACCATCGTTCCTACCCTTATTCATTTTGACAGTAAACAATTAGTGCGGTAAGCGTGGACGAACACGTGATCTGCAGAATCATCAGCAAACCTAAAGGTCCCGGAGATGGGTGGAGGTAACCAAGACAACCCGGGAGAAAAAGCAGCAGAGGATAATATCTTGACGGGCTGGCCAGCGGCGGCTGCCGGTGAAAAAGCAACAGAGGATAATATCTTGGTGGATCAACCGACGACGATGGCCATGCAGCGGCTACAACAATTCCAGCAGAATTTTTGACAACGGTTTTGGGACCAACCCCCTTAATTTGTGGTGGGGCAGAATACACAACAAACGAGAGGAGAATCACCGTCAGAGGGCAACAACCGGTAGTTCTTGGAAATTCAATAAAAGATTAAGGGCGTGGAGGAATCTTTGTTGCTTTCGAAACAGCAATATGAGCAACACCCAAAGCTTATGCGAGACCAGGCTGAACAACATAAAATTGCGGATAAGAAAAGCAAAAGACTAATCAGGCAGTTGCCCAAAAGAGCAGGGGTAAAGTGGTTCAAGAGGAACAAGCATCTCCCCAACAAGAAGCTGGGGGGGGGCAACAGCCTCGAGAGTCGGAGGAGGATTATGAAGATTCAGAGGATATGAATCATAGTCCCACAGACGACGATAAACAGTAAGCATTAAGTGCAAAGATGGAATAGTTAGAGAAGAATTTCCAAAACATCCAGAGTCTTCGGCAGGACGATCTCTCTCGACAAAACGAACCTCTATCTATAGATATCTTAGAGCAACATGTATCTACATCTTTTAAGGTCTCGAAACTAATGTACAACGGAAAGGGCGACCCTCAAGAACACATGTCGTACTTCTTAAACCATATAGATTTGTTTGGTGCCTCTAATCAAGTTAAGTGTCAAACATTCTCAATGACTTTCAAGGATTCAGCTCAAGCTTGGTATCTCATGCTTCCGACAAATTCAATTTCTAGTCTTGATCAGTTGACAGATCTATTTATGAGCCGCTTTTTAGCGAAAAAAATATTGAAAAGATTGCCAGCGTATCTAATGTCTGTCATCCAGAAACCAGACGAACCTCTTTGAGTTTTTGTCCAGCAATTTCACACCGCAACCATGCAAACCAAGGAAGCTTCCAATGAAATTTTTATTTCTGCTTTTATCAACAGGACTTCTCATCAGCATCTTAAGTATAATTTACTGGATCGACCACTGACGACATTATCAGAATTATATGAGAAAGTTCAGCCATACACTGAAAATGAGGAGGCGAGAGGTATGAGGGCCATGGTGCATAGTTCCCAGTACACAAGCCAGAGGCAAGACAGTCACGATCCTAGACGCGGCAGACCCCTTCTTCATCAGGGAATTGGTAGAGGAAGCCAATAATTTCATCGTCGGTCGCGGTATGCTCAGAATATTATTCAATTGCAGTGGTACACACAAGAGTGTCAGCATCGAGAGTTAGCCCAAGAAAGGTTGTTCGCTTACAAAACTTATCACGAATTAACAAAGTCACCCTAGTAGATATTACACGAGATTGAGCACACGGGAATCTTGAGACACCCGTTACCGGTGAGGGAAAGTGAACATAGGGAGTGTAACACCCCAAAAATAAAGTTAGAAGGTTTAGGGGTTTGACCATGTTCGGTTCGGACCGGTTAAAATGGATTAATGGATTAAATATGTTTCGGGTGAAATTAAAATGTAAAAATAGGAATTTTTACTAATTGGAAAAGGGTTGGATTTTTTAAAAGGTGTTTAGTCTTCATATTAAACATTTTAGGTTTTTCATTAAAGGCCAATTTAATCTAATTAAATGGATTTTGGGATTTAGTGGCTGAAATGTAAACTTTGCAAAATTGGTTTAATGACTATTTTGTAAATGGGTCAATACTAAGAATCCTTAAAGAGCTAATATTTTCTAATGTTTTAATAAAAAATAACCACCTTAATTGAGTAAGGAATTGATGGTTAATTGGTTTCTAAATCATTTTCCTATCCTTTCTAATTTTCTCTCATTTCTCTCCTTATTTTCCCTCACTTTCTATTTCAATTTCCAAACAAGATTTCATAATTATTTGCTGATTTTCAATGGAGAAATTATCATTTGATTCTACTTGTGATTCTTAACAAAACCTTACAAGGATTTCTCAATATTTCATCCATTTCATAAGTTTGATTTTAAGAAAATACTTACGTCAATTTTGGTGAGAGTTTCTTCAAAAGTAAATTTATTTTCCTCTCTTAAAACTAAGATTCTTTATTGATATTGATTTTAACTTAGTTTTGCAATGAATTTCAAGAATTGATTGATCAATTGTGATTTTCATGATTTGTTTAAAGATTTATTTAAGATGATGAAACCTGAAGATTTTGATTGGGTAAATTCACATTTTGATAAGATAAACATAACGTAAAGTTAGATTGTTGAAATAAATCCTGAAACTATTTGATTGGTTAAATTTTAGGTGAGTTTTTAGTGGTGTTTAGGGATGTTATAGGTGTTCTTGTATTGTTGGAGGTACAAGGGTGTTTAGAAAGTGTTTTTGGTTGTGAATATTATAATCTTGAACTTTAGGTTGCAAAACTCGTTGACGAATTCCGATACTTGCCGATTGCACCTAATGTATTATCTACTTCCTTCACTGTTACGGTTGCTACATCTAATTTTATCTATCCAACATAACATACTACAGGTTTCGGTATTGATACTTAAGTTCCGAAACGTACTATACAAACATGTATTGTTAAAGTCACTTTAAACATTTCTACTTTACACATTTTGACAGGTTCTAAAACATGTACAAAAGTTCTGATACCAGGAGAGAAACGTCAACTGTTATGCGTTAACCCTAAAATGCTACTTTCATAATAGACTATTTCGATACTCGAAATCAAATTTTGAGACATCTTCCTCCAACTTTACTTGTCACATACTTCACTAACAATTTGGATTTAAACTTTTCACTACCAGTTCTGGTACATATTTCATAGTTTTGAAACGTATGCTTATTATAAATTTTGACGTTGTAACACAAATTTTATCCTCATATAGTTGCGAAACTACTTACTTAGTTCTGAAACTTACCAGCCACGACTTCTTCCCATTTTCGTTTGTTTTTATGGGAATCTAAATCTAACGGTCAAAATCAAAAATTTTCCTATCTGACGGCTCTAACATCTCTACAATGCCCCGGTTTTGGGACTAGGAGTTTCTAGGTTGGTTAGACGGTCCGGTGGACTGGGGTTAGAGATTCGAGTCAAATTCGGGATAAAAACCATAATAAATATTTTGTGTGAGAAAATATATTTGAAAAATATTCTAAAATCATTATTTAATATATGGATATTTTTGGTAAAGTCAATTTTGGAAAATGGAATTTAGAAATTGGACATTTTCGCTAGTGACCAAAATGTAAAGAATGAAAATTTGTTTTAATGACTATTTTGAAAAAGGGTTAAATCTTAGAATATTTAAGGAGCTAATTTACCTAATGTTTTTAATCTGATTTTTCTCTCAATTTGGATTATTTTAAATGATTTTTAGTTAAGGAGTTAAAAGGGAATTTAATTAAAAAGGTAGTTATTCTCTTAAAACTTCTTTTGACGTAACTTTTCTCTTAAAAGTTTTCTCTCAAAGATTATTCAGTCAAACACTTTATTTTGCATCAAATATTTGAGGTAATGCTCTTGATTTCATAAACTCTTAATTTCTAATGGATTTTTCAATCTTATTTTCCAAAATCTCATTGTCTTTCTTTGTTTTTCAAGAGTAAACATCTAATTGAGAGGAAATTCACTCATTAGAGGTAAGATTTGTTCTCTTCCTCTAATGAATGGTTCTTTATTGAAATTCCCAAGTATCCGATCCTTGTTTAATGTTTTCTAATGAGTTTTAATGATTTAATTATGGAAATTGGTTAAATCAAGGTTTAATTGATAAGATTAGGATATTTTCATTTTGGATCTGTTTTGCTGAGTTCATGATTGGTTCTAATCATAATTTTGATGATTAAAAATGTTAATAAGTTGGTTTTAACATTGGAATCCCAAAACTAAGTGAATCTCTAATTTCTTAGGTTGCTAGTGTTGTGTTTTTGGCAAGTTATGAGTGTTTTATGAATGCTGAAGGTATAAGGATAAGGTTAGGTTGTTTTGAGGTGTTCATTAAAGATAAATTGATGGATTAAACCTTTAGGTTTTGGCTGGGTTGAGTTTGGAAGATGGTTGATGTTGTTTTCGGTTGTTGTGAAGGGGTTTTGGTTAGAGTTGTTGTGGTTTAATGTTGTTGAGTCTTTGAATACATTTAGATGCATTGAATCCCCTATTTTTGTATGGTTAAATCGGGGGTGATTGATCCTCAAGCTTGTGGCACCATTTCGGAAGCTTTGGAGGAGTAGTTCGCATCGACGGACGAAACTTTGCTTAGTCAGTGAGTGAGAACGTGGATTTCAGCTTTGAAATAGTTTAAAGGTTATTTTGGGAGTTTAAATTGAGCTTGAAATGCCAGTTTAAACTCAGAAGTAAGTATGATAAGATTTCTTCCTCGTTCGTGCTTTGGCAAAATTGTTTTATGCACTTGTTTTTGAATTATATGGTACCTACTGTTTAAGCATGTTTTGAGTATGTTTTATACTATTTTTTGATCATATATTGATGATGGATGTATTTGGTAAATAATCCATATAAGTATGAGGAATACTTGTAAATGCGTGGTTTAATACATTGGAAATGGCTTTGAATGTTGCATATAAAAACAACATGGTTTAAAATGAACTATATTGGCAAGTGATGTAGTTTAAAATGTTATCGGATATAGTTGGCCGGCCATAGGATTGATAGTGCACTATAAATAAGTCGTCTTGGGTGTTGAGGAGTTTATGTGTACCGAATACTCTACCACGAGTACCCTAACGGTTGGGGGGTTATATGGTATCGAAAACTCCCGTTAGTGGATTATACATCTAACCGATGATTGGGTTGTGATGGTACTCAATTGTGATTGTACCTTAATTCTGGTTGAGATTGTATGAAGTGTTGAGAGAACGCTTGTTGAATTCGTGTATCCGATGTGATATTTTGTAAAGTGGAACTTAATTTATTATCACTTGAAAGCCAATATAATTGATAATGTATCATGTTGATGGATTATGTTGTATAATGTTGGTTTATACATGTTTACTCTTTAAACCTTGCATATAAGATATTATGCATGGGAAAGCTTAAATTGAGGGTTAGCAAATGAAATTTTGTTGTCGTTCCATGATACATATTGCATATGGTCTAATATGCATATTTTGGAAATGTTAAGTGCATGGTTTGAAAGGCATGATGATGTTTGAAAGATGTTTAAAATGAGGTTTCAAAGTGGTTTGATAACCGTTTTAAATTGCTTTGATACTGGTTTGTTTTAGAGCATTCCTCATTAAGCCTAGTGTGTGATGCGAGCATGAGAGGGGTCAAAATAATCATCTTGGAAAAGAATTTGAAACTGCTTTGCAAGTCAGAAATGTTAGTCAACTTAAGATGCATTTTTGGATGGGATCCAGGCATTTATGGGTTGACATGTCTTCTTAAAACTTGTCCGGCTGTCAATTACCTTTCAAAAGCATCTTTAAACGCCTCAATCGGACATCTGGAACTCAAGATACGTCTATTTTAGTGAAGACAGCGCATGCAGAAATTCCTATACGGGATTAATACTGGATTTTTGGATAATTACGAATTTTTAAGATTTTATTTGATTATTTGTAATTTAAATCGATATAGGATTCTGCAATATCTATTAGGATCATATTTATTTAATTAGGATTTTATTTTTAGCATTTATTTATTATTAGAAGTTATTTAATTAGGCGATTAGATTTTAGCATTTATTTATTATATTTAATTTATAAGTTTAACAGGATTAGAACTTCTCCAATGCCTATATAAAGGAGGCTTCACCCATATTGTAAAAAAAGATTTGAATGATTAAATAAAGTTCTCTTTTGAGTTCCAACTTGCAATAAGGTTATCTTGTGTTTTAGAAGCAAATCGATTTTCAAGTTCTTCGGGATTTGTTGTTGAGGATCTTCACACTCCTGCTTGCCCATACAATCGCGTTTGGGAGGGTGGGTTAGAGCCGCTTGAGGTTGCTTGCTTAGATAATTGCGTCTAAGAGGGTGCCGAGGACAACTATCAATTCATCACGCCATCTCCACATATTCAAGCTTCCTCCATTGACGCCACCACCATAAGCAAATCTGAAGTTTTAGATTTGTTCTTTATTTTGGGTTTGTTTTATTTTTTTATTTAGATCTGCGCTACTCTATCATTTGGTATCGAATTCAGGTCGTTCTTATTGATGTCATTGAGCAACGTATTGGATTTTACCCTTTTGGGGACTCGATGTCATTATTGTTGTCGACTAGATCATTCAGGGTATGATTGTCCAGATAAATTTTATTTTCAAGCAAAAATTTTGAGAGATATGTTGTCTGAATTCATGTCTTCTAATGATATTGAAATTCGTGATCCGGAGCATGATAAAGAAATTTGTTCTTCTAAAGAACATGAGGAAGATGATGCCATCGAGAGTTTAACCTTGCCTGTTGATGAGGAAGAAATTATAAGTAGTGTGTTTGTTTCCAGTGACGAACCTACTATTCCGATTCAAGATGATCATCAAACGACAAACACCGACGAAGGTACCTTACAATCAAAAGGTATAACTGAATGTTTTCAGAATTCTATTTATGCTTATTCTTCTTTTAGCATTAATAACAATTTTGAAGATGAGAATGAGTTGCTTTGCGACCAAAAGAACAATCATGATGATCCCAATGAGAAGGAACTTGTAAATTATATTGCAAAAAGAGACTCTGCAAAAGGATCCTTCAAGATGTCTTCTATTCCATGGTACTTTGATGAACTTCCTTCATTTACCGGTCTAGATTCGAGGGCGGATCTTTTTGAGGAGTGGGGGAATGATACAAGCATGAGAGGGGTCAAAATAATCATCTTGGAAAAGAATTTGAAACTGCTTTGCAAGTCAGAAACGTCAGTCAACTTAAGATGCATTTTTGGATGGGATCCAGACATTTATGGCTTGACATGTCTTCTTAAAACTTGTCCGGCTGTCAATTACCTTTCCAACGCATATTGAAACGCCTCAATCAGACATCTCGAACTCAATATACGTCTATTTTAGTGAAGACAGCGCATGCAGAAATTCCTATACGGGATTAATACGGGATTTTTGGATAATTACGAATTTTTAAGATTTTATTTGATTATTTGTAATTTAAATCGATATAGAATTCTGCAATATCTATTAGGATCATATTTATTTAATTATGATTTTATTTTTAGCATTTATTTATTATTAGAAGTTATTTAATTAGGAGATTAGATTTTAGCATTTATTTATTGTATTTAATTCCTACGTTTAATAGGATTAGAACTTCTCCAAGGCCTATATAAAGGAGACTTCACCCACATTGTAAAAAAAAAGATTTGAATGATTAAATAAAGTTCTCTTTTAAGTTCCAACTTGCAAGAATGTTATCTTGTGTTTTAGAAGCAAATCGATTTTCAAGTTCTCCGAGATTTGTTGTTGAGGATCTTCACACTCCTGCTTGCCCATACAATCGCGTTTGGGAGGGTGGGTTAGAGCCGCTTGAGGTTGCTTGCTTAGATAAATGCGTCTAAGAGGGTGCCGATGACAACTATCAATTCATCACGCCATCTCCACATATTCAAGCTTCCTCCATTGACGCCACCACTATAAGCAAATCTAAAGTTTTAGATTTGTTCTTTATTTAGGGTTTGTTTTATTTTTTTATTTAGATCTGCGATACTCTATCATTTGGTATCGGATTCAAGTCATTCTTAAGGATGTCATTGAGCAACATATTGGATTTTACCCTTTTGGGGACTCGATGTCATTATTGTTGTCGACTAGATCATTCATGGTATGATTGTCCAGATAAGTTTTATTTTCAAGAAAAAATTTGAGAGATATGTTGTCTGAATTCATGTCTTCTAATGATATTGAAATCCGTGATCCGGAGCATGATAAAGAAATTTTTCTTCTAAAGAACATGAGGAAGACAATGTCATCGAGAGTTTAACTTTGTCTATTGATGAGGAAGAAATTATAAGTAGTTTGTTTGTTTCCAGTGACGAACCTACTATTCCGATTCAAGATGATCATCAAACGACAAACACCGAAGGTACCTTACAATCAAAAGGTATCATTGAATGTTTTCAGAATTCTATTTATGCTTATTCCTCTTTTAGCATTAATAACAATTTTGAAGATGAGAATGAGTTGCTTTGCGACCAAAAGAACAATCATAATGATCCCAATTAGAAGGAACTTGTAAATTACATTGCAAAAAGAGACTCTGCAAAAGGATCATTCAAGATGTCTTCTCTTCCATGGTACTTTGATGAACTTCCTCCATTTATCGGTCTAGATTCAAGGGCGAATCATTTTAAGAAGTGGGGGAATGATACGAGCATGAGAGGGGTCAAAATAATCATCTTGGAAAAGAATTTGAAACTGTTTTGCAAGTCAGAAACGTCAGTCAACTTAATATGCATTTTTGGATGGGATCCAGACATTTATGGGTTGACATGTCTTCTTAAAACCTGCCCGGCTGTCAATTACCTTTCCAACGCATATTGAAACGCCTCAATCGGACATCTGGAGCTCAATATACGTCTATTTTAGTGAAGACAGCGCATTCAGAAATTCCTATACGGGATTTTTGGATAATTACGAATTTTTAAGATTTTATTTGATTATTTGTAATTTAAATCGATATAGGATTCTGCAATATCTATTAGGATCATATTTATTTAATTAGGATTTTATTTTTAGCATTTATTTATTATTAGAAGTTATTTAATTAGGAGATTAGATTTTAGCATTTATTTATTGTATTTAATTCCTAAGTTTAATAGGATTAGAACTTCTTCAAGGCCTATATAAAGGAGGCTTCACCCACATTGTAAAAAAAAGATTTGAATGATTAAATAAAGTTCTCTTTTAAGTTCCAACTTGCAAGAAGGTTATCTTGTGTTTTAGAAGCAAATCGATTTTCAAGTTCTCCGAGATTTGTTGTTGAGGATCTTCACACTCCTGCTTGCCCATACAATCGCGTTTGGGAGGGTGGGTTAGAGCCGCTTGAGGTTGTTTGCTTAGATAATTGCGTCTAAGAGGGTGCCGAGGAGAACTATCAATTCATCACGCCATCTCCACACATTCAAGCTTCCTCCATTGACGCCACCACCATAAACAAATTTGAAGTTTTAAATTTGTTCTTTATTTTGGGTTTGTTTTATTTTTTTATTTAGATCTGTGCTACTCTATCAGTGTGCTTACGCTCTCTTTGTCCATCAATGCAGAGAATTAAAGGTTGGAGGTAGCGAGCAAGCGAGAGTAAATCCAAGGACTTAATCTACTCGAAAGTATGATTTTCAAACTAGACTAGTAGTAATAAAGGCAATGGGGTTCACTGTTGTTTGAGAGTGTTATTTGTTAAACTCTCGTTATATTCAGGTTTATATTGTTGTTGTGGACTTGTATGAGGCTTTATATGTTTGGTTTTGAAGTGAATTTTCATTTCATGCTTTGGTTGGTTTGGTTTTTAGGAAGCATGCCTCTAGACTTACGATTGAAGCATGTTGTTATGATTTGATCATGTTTCTTTGTTGTTCTAGCCTGGTTAGATGTTTAGTTTAGTGGTATATGTGTTTGAGGCTTGATTAAGCATGTTTGAATCCATGATTGTATGAAAAACAAGCAAATTTGGTCATTACAGGCCTGAGCGTATCCGTACACGAGGCTATGTATCGATACGAGTAAGCTTAATCTGAGATTGGGTTTCGATATGCGGGCACCTGTACCGGTATGGGTATGTGTATTTGGCAAGGTGTACCGATACGCGAGAGTCGTATCGATACAGTTTTGAGCTATTGGAATATGAGATTTTGAAATGGTAAAGGCGTACCGATACACTTGCTCGTGTACTAATACGGGCTGCGGTTATTTTAGTTAATGTGATATTTGAGAGTTTCTGTTTCTTACATTTTGGTCCATGATATTTGTGAATGCAATTATATAAGCTTGAAGTATCGTTTTGAGCTGAAATTTGATATACAAGCATGAAACTTGATTAATTGAGGATCGATAACCTTTAATCTAAGTAAGTCCCTGTAAATTTCTAGATTTTCAATTTAGTCCCTAATTTGCAAATGAGCGCAATCGGGTGTCAATTTGATGCCCGATTCAATTGAGATTTCACCCGCTGCCAGCATGCACACTATAGGTTATAATGTTGCATCTAGACAAGATAAAAAGAAAAAAGAATGGACTAAGTTCGGTTAATCATTTCGGGTTTATTTTGACAAACTCAATGTAACTCACTTGGTTCAGTTTGGCGTCTAGGTCAGGTCAAAGTTACAATATCGCCATTTATTAGCCGTATACTATCTTGTCGTTCTTTAAACTCCCCTTTGCCTTTCCAGCGCCGCCTGCAACCATTAAACACTATCAGTCAAAGGTTTTCGATTAATAATAAAATGGATATAAGTGTTTCTTTGCAGCTTCAACTTCAATTATATTATGTTTTTAATTATCTGTACATATTTGTGATTCTTCGGAAGAAGCTTCTGCCTTGGCTCTGCAACATCAATGTAGCCAAAGTGATTCTCGAGAATGCAGATCAGGATGGAAAGCTAAGCCATGTGTTTAGTTTAGAAGATTGAAGAAAATATTATTATTATTTTTCTTTGTTATGCCGCAACCACAAAAATCCTATCGCGAAAGCCTCTGTTATTTTGCTCACCAAAACCTACTGTCGCCCCAAACGAAATCTTAAACAGTGCGAAACCCTTATACTGACATTGTCGGATTGACCTGAACCCTTATAGTTACAACTTCACTGGAACCACAACCGATCGTGGCCCATGGACTCCTTTGGCCTTCACCCTTGAATTTTCTCGAACCCTGTAGACTGTAGTTATGTTGTTTGTTTCTCGAGAAAATTTGGAGGGAAAGTCACGAGAAAAACGCTGAATATGGGAAAATGACTAAAAATTCAAGTTGAAAATTTGTTTTTTTACACTCTACGCCGAGTGTCAATAATTGATTGATCCATTAATTTTTAAATAAATATTTATTTAAAAAAAATAAATCCTAAGGCTAAAAATAAAAAATCAATACAACCTTTAAGTAATTAGAGAATTTTTAAAAATAAAATAAATGTCACGGGTCAAAACATGAGTGGTTTCAGTGGTACACGTCAACTTTCGTGATGAAAAAGGATAATTATGTTGACGGTAATAAAATTTATGTGTAAAACTGGAAATAAAAAACTAAATATATGAAACTGAGAATTCAGCATAGTTCATTAATGAATTGGGTAATTAACCATTTTATTTAAAATAAAACACAAGAATTTCCAATTTTTTAAAGAGTTTGAAAAACAATCTTTAAAATGAAAAAAAAACTCCTGAAAACATTAAAAAGAATTAAAAAGGGAAATTCTTGGATCCTACATTCAATTAGAGGAAGGAAAAAGGGAAAATTGCACGAAAAAGTTTTAATTTTAAACTAAATAGATTTATCATGCAAGAATTAAAATTTAGAGTGCTTTTTAAATGAAATTATTGTACGAGTTTATTGAAGGGAATCATACAATATTAGGCAATACATTGGTTTCGTTAAAAAAATCTCTTTAATTTTAAATAGAAGAAAAATAGGTGCACCATGATATTGCCAAAATCGAAAGCCAACCATAACACCCAATTTATCCACATTATAGCCATAATTGATACATGCGAGAAAGACAGATAATCCATAACCATATCATAACTCCTGCAATCCTTGTCCAACCTTGACATCATTTGCAGTGGAAACACCATTCTCTCCTTCCAAGCACTTTTAGATTTAGGATTTATCCCACATGAACATATGTTTAGCCACGTTCCCTGCTTGGATCAGCCTTCTCATTTTAAAATTTAGCACAATAACAATCTCAACGAAGCCTTTCCATTCCAGGTGGTTCAACCTCGAAAAGTAAAGTGGTACCGGTCGTCTAATAGCTACACATCTCTGTTTGAATTTAACCATACAAATCAACTTTTAAAAGCTTATGGGAACCACATCTGGCCTCTCAATTTGATTCACAGCTCACTGTCTTCCCACACCAAATCATTGCTTTTGTCTATGCCTTGCCTCGCTAAAGCATTAGCATCATGATTTCTTTCTCTATACTAGAACTTGATTTTCCAGTTAAAACTAACACATAAATCTTTGCATTTTACACCATTTCTGCAAAGTTGGTTGGGGCCGTGTGGGGCCTGTCGATCTACTGGACTGCTAGTAGGTTGTCGGTTTCGATTAGAAGCGGAAATGTACCAAGCCACTTTGATGACGAGTACAATAAGCATGCTTCCAAAATTCCTTATAATTCTGCCTTTGTTGGGTCGGAAATCTCAATGAATTTTGAGAATTTTAACAAAACCTTACCCGAGTGGTCTCTAAGAGTACCCCTATTCCAGCATGTCCAACACTTCCGCAAACAACGGCATCCACATTAAATTTTAAAACGCCTTCGACAAGGGCTGTCCACATAGCTTCGCTTGGTCTCTGTTTCTGCACAACACAAATAGAATAAATATTTGGATATCGAAAAAAGTCAAGAGTTGATAGGATAGATTCCGGCCATTTACTTTTGCACCAATGCCCAATCCTTAAAATGACCAAATCAAAATTTTGCTCCTCCTTATACACTTTTTTATTAAAGATGATCTCATTCCTACAAAGTCACACAGTCCAAATTATCCCAAAGAACGCCATGGTCCATATAGGTTTCGATCTTAATTTGATCGGCTGGTTTTCCCAAACCTGTAGAAGACCATTAACAGTACTTGGAAAAATTAGATTTACCTTCCATAAACAGAACCACTTTTGCCAAATATTCCACACAACCAAGCATTGACAGAATATATGATTCACCTCCTCTAACTCCTTTGCGCAGAACACACATAAATTAGATTCTGATCTCACCACTCCGCGCTTTGCAAGTTCCACTAACGTAGGAATTCTTTGATGAACCTTTCATACAAAGGCTTCCACTTTTAGAGGAGCTATATTCGACCACACTGCCTTCCAAATCCTATCCTCTGCATCACCCTCCATTGTAGCAACTTCGCAATATTCTTTCGGAGAGTATAACCCACTCGTTGATCCAGCCCACTTCAAGGTGTCCGTCCCATTTGAAAATTGTACAGCCCTGTTAATTGTGCTCATAAACTCGTTCCACACTGTTATTTCTCAGTCAAAAAGTCTTCGCTGGATCTCAATATTCCATTTCCGACCTTCATTTGTCATTGAGCCAAAGTCTTTTATCTTCTTCCTTTTCGTTTTTTTACAGCAACATCAAAGATTCTAGGGTACGTTAATCTAAGGCATGGTACTTCAGTCCAGAAATCCTCCCAAAAGTTTATAAGACTTCCATCACCAAAGGCGCATCTGAAGTTTTTTGTTAGGACATCCTCATGATTGGTCAAAGGCCTGGTAATATTTCTCCAAACCCATGACAAATTTCTCCCATGCTCAACTTTCGGTAGCATCGATGATGGATCATACCCATACTTGGCCACTACAATCTTTCGCCATAAGCAATTAATATCACTGCCAAAGTGCCATATCCACTTATTTAACAGTGATCGATTCTTTAGCCTTAAATCAAAAAACCTAGGCCCCAAGCATTTTTGGTTTGCAGATATTCTCCCACTTGATCCAGTGAATACTGCATTTTGAAGACGCTCCCCAAATTGAGTTTGCTATCAACTTAGAAGCTACCTCTTTCGGCATTTGAAATAAGGATATGTAGTAAACATGCAGGTTAGATAACATTGACTTTACCAACGTTATACACCCTCAAAGGATAAGCATTTGCCCTTCCAGCTGTCTAGTCTTTTCTATAGCTTCTCAAAAATTAGATTCCACAACTCGATGGAGTTTCTTTAGTGCCCAAGAGGAAGACCAAGATACATCGCAGGAATCCACATCCACACCAAAAAGTTTGGTTTTCTTCATATTCAATTTTAATCCTGAAGCAACCTCGAAGATCCTTAGTATGCGCTTAATGTTTTGTACAATTTCTTCCTTTGCTTCGGAAAATACGATCAAGTCGTCTGTAAACTGAATATGTGAAAGTCGAAGATCAATTTTTCCCACTCTTACACCAGTAATTAGACCAACATTTTCTGCTTTGTGCAGAATCACGCTCAACGCTTCACCTACTAGATTAAAAAGCAACGGCGATAATGGGCAGCTCTGTCTTAAGCCTCTCTTGATGTTGAACATTTGTGTTGGTAGAGTTATTTGAATATATATTAAAGATTTAACGACTTATTTGGACACATAGTCGTTTTTGAGAATATGTGTGAAAAGTTGTTGCCGATTTTGGGGATTTATTCTAGTTCATGTTTTTACAACTCCCTGTGGACCATGACCATAAAAAATTTCTTTTGGTGCAAAGAAGAAGTGTCTGATCTGACTGAATGATGCAGCGTTTATTTTTTTTAGATATATGATTGTCCTTTTTGATGTTCTAAAACCTCTAATTATGTTTATGCTCTGGTTTTATTTTATTTATCAATAAAGCTGCCTCGTTAATGTGTCAAAAAAATAAATCCTTAAATTATTATGGGACTATTTAAGTATTTAAACTATTTTCTATAAAAGTAATATTTAAACTATATTTTTTTAAGTATTTAAATTATTTTTTTTATTAAAAAAAACGTCTGAATCTTTGTGACGTGTCAATGTTTCACTGATTTAATTTTTTGAGAAAATGACAAGACCTAAAATAGTTGCATATAATAGTTTAAAATTTTATTTAATAAAAAATAATTTAGATATTTGTTCAAATATGAGTACATTAGTTTTATTAAAAAAGGAAATTTCAAAAATAAAATAAAAGCTTACAACTTAGGTAAACAAAATTGATACGGAAATATTCTTATAAACAAAAAAATACGAAACTAATGTCTTTAGATCGTCTCATAAACATGACCATACAAAGAAAAAATAAAAATCCTAACTCAACATTAAAAAATGTACATTACAATAAGGCACATTGACAACAATGTCATTATCACAATTCAATCGTGAACAAGAGCGTTAATCGTAAGCTCGTGTCTAAATTCAGTTCGAGGGTCTAAAATAGGGAAATCTGCAGGATAATCAAAAGAGCACTATCTTGATTAGTCGTGATGATGTCAAATCTAACTTTGATAGAAAATCAGATGAAAAAAATAAGCGGTCAAGCGACCGAATAAGAGAAGAAAAATGTGTTAAACGCAGAGAAAATATATTAAAAGGTAGAGAAAAACGTGTCACAAAAATATATTTAAAAAAAATAAAAATAAAAAATAAAAGCCGAAACAAAAAAAAAGATTATCGATGATCAGCAATTAAAATCAAAATTAATGATGTCGTTAACTGCACAAAAATAAAAGAAAAAGAATTGCTTCTGTGAGAGAAAAAAATAACTAAAATAATTTAGATAATTAAAGCTAAAATAAAAACATAATTTCGGAGTTATTTACTTGGTCGATATATAAATGTCCACACACTAATATAGGAATTATACGCGAGTTGAATGATAGGGCGCTAACCGAGAATCCAGAAGTAGTCTATAAGACTACTAAACTATCACCGTTGGAGATTAATTCAATCATTTTATAAGATAAAGAAGGGAGTAAATAGAAAACTATATCTTGTCAAAAAAACTATATATTTTACTATTTTATTTATTTAAAGTTTTAATTTTTTATGAAAGAATTTTTATGCTAAAGAAGATATTAAAATTTTATATTTTTACGCTGCATTATTATTTCTTGCATTGACAGTAAAAAATTATTTTATAAGTATGGTTATATGATTATAACTTGTAATGTGTCTTTTTTTATAAAAAAAAATTATTATCATGTGTCTTATTAAAATCTCTAATCTTAGTAGAAAGAAAAAAATACATATAACAATTAGTACATAAAAATCTTACAAGACCAACTCGTTTATTCAAAACAATAGGAAAAATACATAAAGCGCTACTAGGTAGATGCATCATGCAACAGTTTCAGAACTGCATATGATGGGTCATGAAAAATCTAAACTTCTAAATTCTCTAGAGTAACACCCTTAACCAGTGTATCCGCGACCTTGTCATCACTTCGCACCACGTGTTGTATTTCAATTATCCAATCCTTGCGAATCCACACATCAATGTACAACAAAATTGAAGAGTAGCCTTGCCTGGCGTCTACAATCTCGATTTGGAATTAGCCGAAGAGCGTCCTCGCAGTCAACTTAGACTATCACCTTCCGTAAGCCAGCAGTCCATGCGCAGATGAGGCCAGTTAGAACCCCCAAAATTTCAGCGTCCAAAGCTGCGCATGCACCAATAAATTTCCTAAACCAAAGTATCCAGGTACATCTTGTAATTTGTCATTTTTTGTTTATTTTTAATATAATTAAAGGACGCATGCTAACTATACAACCTTGTTTATTAAATATTTTCTACACGATCATCGGTGCATAAAATGATTTTTTATACACGAGTTAATAATTTATTTTATTATTTATTAATGCATTTAGGTATTTATGTTTTGTGTTTTTATTGTGTTATATGTTTTTTAACATATTAATGTGATTACATGGTAGTATTGTTGTAATACATTCGGCCCAGATGTCACATTTAGGCCTCAGGCCCACAAACCACATCTATTTCATAAAATTCATGAAGTTCAAATAGTTCTAGTAGAAATAATAGTTAAAACGTTACATGGGGAGCTCCATTAAAAAATATACATCGTTAAAAGCATTCGACACTTAAGTTGAAATCCCAAAATATGAGTTGCAATACAATCATAGGGTCCTATGAATACATAGCCCAAATAAATCTAAGTACTGTACTCGGACACAAGTCGATGCTGAAGTCCTACTCCGATGGTACTCCGATGATGCATGTCAAACCTACTAACCTGCGAACAGAAACAACAATTCTAAATGTTGAGCTAACGAAGCTCAGTGGATACACTTCCACTCAACCATGCTTCATGCAATCATAAATAAGAGCATGTAGCTAAAGATGACAACATGACAATATCATTTTATCAATAAGGCGCTACCTCTAGCTGCCTAAACACATGTATCATTGTATCAATCAATAAGAACGTAAGAATCTCACATAGCAATCATACATATAATACCAACAAACCTGGAGTGAGGCCCGGTTTCACTAAGCATCGGGTACACGCACTGTGAGTAAGGCCCGATTCCACTAAGCATCGGGTTCAAACACTCATGCTCAGGATCTCCCATCGAGCATCTTCGAATGAGACCTGATTCCACTAAGCCTCAAGTTCATACATTCGAAAGTCTTAAACCATGGTGTTGCAACACACTCTTCTCACATGGGCATCCAGAATCCCATCAAACAAGGTGACTTAACCATAATAATGCCCTTACGTGGCATACAACCATTATTCGGTCCACCAAGAATCCTTATTAATACAACACAACAAGTCACCCAAGGTTTTAATAAGTTATTTACTCATTAAGCTCATATGTGAGGTTTAAATCTCGGTTCCTCGATTTCACTATTCATTTTACCCTTTTAGAAGCCCATTGGGTCTTAGTACTCGAAGTATAGGTCCCTCGAACTTAAAACGCATTTTTCAGGTAGATTGCCCAGTGGGTATAGATACCCACTTGTGTGTATCGATACACCCTTTAGGGTACCTATACCCATCCAAGTGTATTGATACTCAACTTCTCACACATAGGGGTTTAACCAACAACCCCGTACTGATATACGGGGTTGTGTACCGATACACCCTTCGGTATTAATACGCCCCCAGCGTACCAACACCTATTTTTTCTACTAGAATTCTTGTAGAATGTTGTATTAATACGACCCTATGATTGTATCGTTACCCCACTCAGGTGTACCGATACGCCCTTCAAGAATCGCCTGTGTTCATCAAGTTTAACACAGGGTATCGATACGCGATCAACTCGTATCGATACTCAAACCCATAATTCATTTTCTGGACTTCGTAAATCTCCTTCCAAGCCCATAAAACTCAAAGTTAAGACTCTAAAATGAACCTACAAATTATGGGGAGTGGTTTCCTACCATTTTTAAGCTATGTTAACACCAATCTAAGGTTTTACCATTTTAGAGGTCTCAAGCATTCATACAACCAAAACATCACCCGAGCAACAAAGAAATTGAATTGATGATTTCCAGGAACACAAGGGAGTTAGTAGTGTACTAAACTTGATTTAAAAGCTGAAAATGAAGCTCCAAGCCAACCCTTCAAGCTTTCTCCTTTCCTTGCTCCTTGGAGGCGTTTCCAACCTCTTTCACTACAAGAAATTGTTATAAAACGAGTTACAATGATGCTGGAAACTTAAGAAATGCTAAAGGAATATTTCTACAACAAGAAATGGAGGCAAAGCTCCCATTCCCGTTCTCCTCACTCAACCCCACTAAAAATCATCCTTCACCAAACTTGATGATTCTTACCTTAAAATGTAGATCCTTGGATGCTGAACAACTTGTCTAAAACCCAAAATCCAGGATTCTCACTCCAAAACACAAAGGTCCAACCTTTCTCTTTGGGGTGGAAGCTAGAAGATGAGGGTGGATGAAGGTAGAAGACAAAGGGGACAAGGGTGAACTTATTCTTTTTCTTTTCTGCAAAGAATTAAAGAGCAACCCTCGCCCTATTCTTTAAAAAGAGGGAATTTACCACCCCACCCTCCCATCATCTTCCTAACCCAACACCCAACCAAGAACTCAAGCCCAAAACTAGAGATTAATCCACTAAGGCTCTCAAGGGCTCAAACTCTGAGCCCAAACGCGAAGCCACACTTCAGGTTAAAACGACCATCGGATTCCAGAATCCGGGTCGTCACAATTGTTCTAATTTGTTTCATACTTTTAAATAGTTTATCATTATTAATTAATTACAGAAAAAATCTATTTTCATATAGTTGTAAGGTGTGTGTTTTCATCATGGTGTAATTGTATGAAAATATAATTAATACCCTAGAAGGGACAGAGCCAAGATTAAATCATGAGGGGGCAAGTTATTTAACTTTGGAACGATTGAGATCTTAAAAATTAATTAAACTATAAAATTAAAGGAGTTAGGATTTAATTTCACTAATTTTAAAATCAAAAGGTCTGAAAAAGTAATTAAACAAGGAAAACTAGGGAATCCATGCTTAACTTAATTAATTTTAAAACTGATAAGATCCTAAAAAAAATTATATCAGACAATTTTAAGAAGAGTAATGACTTAATTAAAATGATTTCAAAATTATCAACGGCCTAAATGTAGTTAAACCATCAAAGTTGCCCCCTTACATTCGTCCCTGTACCCTAGTATATGAGTGTAATTGCAAAGAATTTTAATTCTCTGGATATGTTTGACTGACTTAACGTAATTACATATTAATTTTTTATGTCATGTTTAATAGTACAAATTGTAATTATATAGTTACATAAGTTTAAGTTTTAAAATAATATTAATTATAAAATTAAAGAGTAATATTGTGCGTAATTATATTAATTCTCACTTTTTTTCTCTCTAAGAATTGAATAATATAATTGGGACACACAATTCAACGAAATTCATAAATTATAATAGTGGACTAAATATACAATATATGTGTAATTACATCTAAATCTAATATATGTGACTTTTCAAACTTAGGTACCCTTAATATCGTGTCTCAATTCATGACATATCATATATTTATTAGAGTAATTAAGCATAGATAAAATTTGTGTGGGATAACATATTTGTTTACATTATTATTTTTTTGTCTACAAGGAAAGTATTATAAATTTCACATCATCTTTATGCATTAATAATTCGTTTTTAAATGGACTTCAACACATATTTATATTAGGTTTCGCGTCCATTGTATTTTAACTAATTTTTTCATATTGTTAATAATTTTCAGAACATGTGGTTTAAAGCTCCCAGTTAATAATTTTATATTTTTTTTAAATTGTGAGTTCAATACTTAGAGCAAATTATTCATCCGCTAGATAGGAATTGTTAAAAAAACTATTTTTCACGTTATATATTTTTAAGGCATAAAATCAAAAAATACCTCTAACTTTTGACTGAATAGTTACTTTGGCCCAATATTCTTTTTTGAAGCAAATTAACCCTCAACGTTTTATTTTGTGTCAAAATGACCCCTCTACATATGAAAATTATTAGCTAACTAAGGGTAAACAACTTGAAATGACTTGACAGAATGACACGTCGACAAAAAAATTATTTTATAATAAAAATTATTGACTTGTGAGATATTCTTTCAAGTAGGTATGCCAGTCAAACTATTTTATATTTTATAATTTTATAAAATTATTTATATAATTCTATATGACACTACCATGTAGGTTTGTCACGTCATTTAAATAATTTATCGTTAGTTAACTAACAGTTTTATCCACGAAGAAACTATTTTGATTTAAAATAAAAAATAAAAAATTAAATTACTTTAAAAATATAAAAGCTAAACTGATTATTTAGTCAAATGTTAATTACATTTGTTTTGAAATTATGTCATTATTTAACCTCATAATTTACCTAACTTGGAATATCTTGATATGTATGATCAATAATATCTATGTTCACTTTCCAATAAATGTTTTCATGGATTAACATATTTGTTCTTTAAGATGTTTGAAATAATAATAAACTTTAAATAATGGAATGATTAATAAGAGGAAAAAGTTTTTGGATAAAAACCCAAGTATATATATATAAATTGAATTGGAACCGGTGGATGTTGGCAGGGATTGGAGATAAAGATACTCATTTCTTAAAGTGAGGGTGAGAAATGCAGGGACAATCTCCTCCACATTATAGGCTTTTGCCTACTTTTGGCAAAAAAGTGACCCCCTCAAAGCTAATCCTTTTGTTGCCATCTAAACAATTCGAAAAGGTAAAAAAAGGGGCTTTGTTGACCCCACAAATAATGCCTTCTTACTTTAACTTTGGACTTCTTGACTTTTTACTTTACTTCAACAAGTAGCTATAAGTTGGTGTGACACTACACCCATTCAAACCTCAACTTATACATTATCCCATCCTAATCTGATTGGACTTGAATACAATTTTTCTTCACATAGGAATAGGGTGAGCAAAATTTTTTACGCAAAAAAAAATCGACTTAATTTTATTCAAATTGAAATTTTATAAACTTAATTCAAATAAAATTTGAGTTATAAAATAAGAATTCAAATAACTCGAAACTCCAGAAATTAGCGGATTAGTGTTCAAGTTATAAAATTTTTAAATAAATTTTGAGTTATAAACCAAGACTTATAAACTCCGCTAATTCAAAATTTTTTAACCCGACTCGATCGAATGCTCACCTCTATACATGAATTCTTGGATTGGTTAGATAAAACACTAAGATTATTTAGAATTTGATCATTCTACTTTACGGAAATTAAAAAGTTATTCACTCTACTATAAATTTTCAATATTTTGTCACGATTTATAAGAACAGTTCGACAATTTATATCTAACAAATTATCAAAAATCAACATGTCAAGTTCATATGTTTACCAATTAAGGGATTGGGTTTTCAATATTCATAAAGTACGAGGACTAAACCTTAAAAAATTAAAATACAGAGACCAACTTCTCAATTTTTACAAAATAGAAAGATGGAATTCATGTTTTCATCCAACTCGTAAATAGATTATAGTAATCAAATTTTAATTTTCACACTTAATGCTAAATTATCCACGATTAAGTATTTGATTGTAACCCCTAGACTCGGCTATGTGATACACCTAAATCTAAGATGTCAAATTAGAGTCACTAGAGCGACCCACAATAAAAATTCACATAAAGAAGTTTTTCTTTAACCGCATTAAAACTAAAAAAAGACAAACTTAGAATACCATTTCAGGAAATCATTTAATCATATAACAGAAACTCAGAAAACATATTACAAACTCTGACATAAAACAATACACGACATACATGGCCACTAACTATACCAGTACCGTACTCCAAAAGCAACAGCGAGAGAATTCTAAACACTAATGTCGGTCACTATACCATGACAAATTTCTTCTAACATGCGATGGTAAAAACAATGTGACCTTAGAAAAGCTCAGTAATACAGAACTACCAAATGATGCTGTAAGCATATACAAGTATAAGGTAAAGCATAACACAAACATAAAGATCATGGCATCAACATGGTCCCTTTACTGTATAGAATCTCGTATTATGCGATACTTAGAGGCAACATGCTTGTTCAATACTTGAACTTTTGAATATCAGACGAGCATTCTACAATCCAGAAGAATCAGAAAGGAAATATATTTTACATGAATTAAGCCAGGAGGTTTGGTGTGTCCCAACAAACATAAATCAAGAAGGATCGACAGAAAGTGTTAGACAATAGAAGAATTTTGACAGGGGCAAAGGAGGAGACATGAAAATTTTGGTATTATCCTAACTACCCTCCATCCGTACTCCAGTATGCAGTTCCCCAAAACTGCATCTATATAGGCATTAGCACATGCCTAATAGGCGTGTGTACCGACCTAAGGGGTTACCTTAGGTCCCAGGCGGAATTACCCTAACTGAAGCATAGGAACCAAATACAGGTGTTAACTTAGGCCTAATGGGCGTATATACCGACCTAAGGGGTTACCTTAGGTCCCAAGCAAAATTAATATAGCCGAAGGTAAGAACCTATTACAGGTGGAATTACCCTAACCGAAGTTAGGAACCTAATACGGGCGGAATTACCATCCTAATCAGGGTTGAACCTACAGTCTTCAATCAGTATCCCAGTACCTAGTAAAATAGTTTTGAACGGTAACAGTCAATTCAATATTCAATAACAGTATGTTAGAAATTTAGGATACAAATAGATGTTTAATCAGTTGAACCGAAGTATTAGGAACCATGAATCGGGTATACTTGCATCAGAAATCAGGAACTAGAAGTCATGTTTTTACTTCAGATAATAGGATCACTTGAGATTAGAATGGATAGACTGGTTTCCAATCAGGAAGATTAACCATGTAATCATAGGACACACTAACTGGTCCAATTTATTACTCAGGAATCCTTGCTAATTATAGAAGGAAACACTGAATTATACTTCATTCTAGACTGACTTTAGAATCATGAATCATATTTGAAAGAATTCGTTAGTTATCAACTTCATCTAGGTATTCAGGAATTATACTTCAAGATTATTCAATATTACCAGTATATCATGATTATGCAAGAAGTCAGATATATCAGGATATATTTTAAGAGTTTGGGTAGATCAGGATCAATCAAGATTCCAGATATATTAGTAGAGTTCCAGTATATTTTGCTCAAAGGACAATTTGGTCATTTTAACACCGATAGGGCAAGTCAGTGACTTGTTGTGCTGGAGATTGTTGACGACTTGCTAGGCTTTCCAGACCATTCCATTAAACACGCCTCATCAATGCATTACTTTCTATGCATTCAAAAAGGTATACCTCACACGTGTTCAATATTTAGTTCTAGCTGCGTGGTATAGTTGAACAGGCCACCGTCACAAGTTATCCTGGAGTGAGCCTCGAATGGTTGAACATGTATTTATACAATATTCTTCCATTATTTCAAGATTTCCAAGCTTCTACTTATCTCAAGTCATGTAGGTATTTCAATCAATTAAGTACTCAATGATGTTTCAGTCATTTAGGTGCTTTCACTACTTCCAAACAATTCATTCATTTCAGAACTTGAGGGTTTGTCTATCATTTCTAATTAATTTAGAAATTTGGTGCCTGAGGTTACTTTAGTCTTTTGGTTATTACGATCATACCAATCAAACCAGTCTTATCATTATTTCCAATCCTTTTAGTCTTTTCAATCAATTCATTATTTTGCGTCACTTTGATTAATTCAGACATATGAATAGTTTTTTGTAAATTTATCTTCAAAGTTCTATTTAGAATTCAGGAAAATCTAAGCACTTTACAATCTCGAAGGTTTAAGTCTTGGTACCATAACTTTCCAAGTAATTTGAGGTTTTCAGATGAATCGGTTGTTTTATCAGATCTAGTGTAGATTTCTAGATCATTTTCATTGTTAGTGCCATTTTAGTCATTCTTGTACATCAAAGGCATTTCCGTCAATTCTTAATTTAGCATTTCAAAAGTTACATCATTAATAGGCATAACCAGATTTAAAGTATAACAGTCTTATCAATTATTCTTGGATCTCAAAAGTTCTTTTAGGTCACACATCCTCCTAACTGAGCATTTCAGTCTTAACTGGTTTACTATTCTTTTTTTTGTAATCGATTAGACATTAACAAAATTAATCATATGCTTAAACAGGAGCATGCAAGCATTAACTGGATACCAACAAGTTTCATAAAGCATGCAGAGGTAGTAATGTATTACCTTGAATCCTTGATATATTGGTCGACCCTTGAAATGACATTCAAACATTCTCGAACCCGAATTCGACGTCATCTACCTCTCGGATACGAAGATATGTGAATACCTTCAATTAAACATAATCCACAATCAATCCTTAGCTTGATCAAAACTCTTAAACTGAAAAACTAAACACATGCATTCTCGGGTTCAAGATCAGATTCAGAGGCTTTCAGGTTAGAATTTTGCGAAACAGACTTCAAAAACAGACACAAGACATCAAAAACATAAAATAGGGTTTTTCAAAAAAGTTGACTTTTGGTCAAAGTCAACGGGTCAACCCAACTGAGTTGATTCAGATGAGTTGAATCATTTGGGTTGATTCGGTCAATAGGTTGATTGGAGCGAGTTGACTCGGTCAACAGGTCGGGTCAATGGTCTATAGGTACAGGTCAAACGGGTCGGGTTTGGGCTTGGACCAGCCGAGTATGGGGCTAAAGTTCGTTGTGCCTTAAACATGTCGGCCTAATAACCCTCATTAAGCCTAATCTGGTAAGGCCGGTTCAAGGCCAACCGGCTCGGTCCAAAGGTTAAATCGGTTCTAACTAGGCCGACTCAGGGGCGAACCGACCACAGTGGCAGAGATCACCTCTATCGGTGTGTGTTAGCCACACGCGACCTATATTGGTCTGAAAACACCACTAGACGACAGAAAACGATGCAAAAAACACTTTCAACTAAGTTTATAAAGCTTACCGAGGCTAAAACGACCTAGAACGTGACAAAAAAGAAGGAAAATGATCAATTTCCTCGAACCTCTGATGACCATCCAAACGTCGATAGACGGACGATCTGGTTTTGTTTGCCTTGACACGAGGAAGACGATAGTGGCATTTGTGTCTCGAACGAACGATGAACGGGGTCAAAAATCATGAAAAACAATAACGATGAGCCAATATTTCTGGCGAACCTTCAAATTGATTTTTCTGAAGAGCGGCGGCTACATGCCGCGAGTGGTGGTCATGGGTGAGGTCGGGACTGGACGACAATTCTGATGGCATCGATGGTGATAACCTTGGATCAGCGGTAGCTGAGATCGGAGGGGAAGAAGTTGAAGGGGCTGGGAGAGATTTCTAGACTCTATGGATCTTTCTCACTCGATATCGAACAAAATACTAATATTGATATAATTGGGCTCTATTTTTTTATTTTTAATACAAACGCTTTAAACACAGCTTAATATAAGGTAGGTTCAAACCAAAGATGGCCTTACCTCGATGGCTAGAACTTTAGCTCAAAATACCAAGGGATACAAGTTCAAGTCCCCTTGGTAACAAATCTCTCATTTTTAAATTTTTTCTTCAACTATTAACTTTAAATATATACATATATTTTAGCAGTGTTACAACTCTCCCCCATAAAAAAGAAATTTCATCCTCAAAATTTACCAGAATCGGAGCAATGCATAAATTCACTTTCATCCATTCTTGTACTGAAAAACTTATCCATTAGAGTATCCTTGTTTCTCGGGACTCTCAGACGATCACGGGTCAATCTGGCAGTATCCTCGGTTACTCGGACTATCTTCAGACCCAAAGTCATCCCACCTTACATCTTAGACAAACTAATCATAATACAGTATTTGAATCCATACCGAACTTCGTACGGTGCCAAGCAAACACTTGTCTCGTAACTTTTATTATAAACGGTCTCAGTCGGGGATAAGAAACCTTCCCAACTACCACAGAAGTCAATCATACGACCTTGAAGTATCTCCTCTAGAATCTGAATTACTCTACACGATTGTCCGTCAATTTATGGATGAAGAACTGTAACTATAGTTCAAACAAGTACCCTAGGCCTCCAATAGGGCCTTCCAAAATTAAGATGTAAACATCATAATTCAATCAGTAGGATACATACAACGGTACACTGTGCCACTTTTCCCCCAAAATTTCTTTCTTCAAGTCGATCAAACATAACCAAGGTTTTAAACGGATGTCACTTACCTTCAGAGTAATATTCAGGCAACTGTTTCCTTTGTGTATAGTAGAGTCACCACAAAATTTACACTTTCGTCACATTCACGGACACCTATCTTTTAAATTCATATTACTTTTATCAAATTTCCATTTAAGTATTCTCAAACATAATCATTATCACTGAGTAGCCTTACACATAATCTAATATTGGTTAGCTCACATAATCAAACATTTATTCTCAATATGAATCAGATCTTCAATTTCACATGCATTAACCATCTCATGTTCTTTATACAAATTCAAAATCATCACGTTAATCCAAATCATAGATGAACATTACCAACATTCCTTGCAAGTACAAATTGAGCTATTATGGACATAATGGTTATGTGCATAACTTACAAGAAATGATTCGACATCGGAGTCCCGGCTTGGTGGAGTACGATTAAGATCTAGGGGCATACATAGGCCAAACACCCTATGACAAACGATCGACCGATCTACCTAGAAAGACACAAGTCTAAGCTCTGATACCATTTAGGGCCACAAGAGCTACCCACAATAAAAATCTACATAAAAATATTTTTCTGTAACCACATTAAAACTAAAAAAAACATCTAATTAGAATGTCATTTCAGGAAATCATTTAATCATATAACAAAAACTCAAAAATATATCACAAACTCTGACATAAATGACATACATGCCCACTAACTATACCAATATCGTACTCTGAAAGCAATGCCGAGAGAACTCCAAACGTTAATGTCGGTCACTATACCATGACAAATTTCTTCTAACCTGCGATGGTAAAAACAATGTGATCTGGGAAAAGCTCAGTAATACATAACTACCAAATGATGCTGTAAGCACATGTAGGTATAAAGTAAAGCATAACACAAACATAAAGATCATGGCATCAACAAGTTCCTTTTACATTATAAAATTCCGTATTACGCCATACTTAGAGGCAACATGCTTGTTCAATACTTGCACTTCTAAATATCAGATGAGCATTCTAAAATCTAGAAGAATCAGAAAGGAAATATATTTTACATGAATTAAGTCAGAAGGTTTGGTGTGTCCCAACAAAAGCAAATCAAGAAGGATCGACAAAAAGTGTCAGACAACAGAAGAATTTTAACAGCGGCAAAGGAGGAGACATGAAAATTTTGATATTAGCCTAACTACATTGGGTTTGCCGAAACAAACCCGTAAAGGTTTAACTCGAATTAATTTCAATTTTATCTTATCTAGATGAAATAATATAAGCTATGGTGTGCATACTGGCAGCGAGTGAAACATCAACCCAATCAGACGTCACATCGACATCCAATTGCATGCAATTGCAATTTAGGGACCAAATTGCAATTTTGGGAAATTAGAGCGAATTATTCTATTTTGAAGTTACCAATCCTTAATTAGTCAAGTTACATGCTCATAGGTCAAATTCCAGCTTAAAACAACCATCTAATTGCACGCACAACAATGAGGGACCATAACAAAAGAATATAAAACACAAACTTTACTTTAACTAACTTAACAACCATCCGTACCGATACACGAGCAAGTTTTTTGGTACACTTGCACCATTTCAAACTTCCAGATTCTAGTAGCTCAAAATCGCACCGAAACACTTCCTCGAGTATCGAAACTACCAGCCAAGATACACAGACCCGTACCGGTATAATTGCTCGAGTACTGATACCCTTGTTCAAAATATACATACCCATACCAATACGCTAGTCCACGTATCGAAACACCTGGACTTGAAATATCCCATTTTACTTTTTTTCCTTATTTTCATGGATTCAGAAATAAACCAATTTGCCTCAAACACATCCACAATATTACTAAGGATCAATCCTTATCATAACATCACAAAAACATCATCAAGACATGACATCATGCTTTAAAAGAAAGTCTAGAGGCATGCTCAAAACCAACCTCAAATGATAAGCCATAGGACCAACACGCTCTACAATCTCATACGGTCCAATGGACCTTAGGCTAAGCTTACCCTTACGTCCGAACTCCATCACCTTCTTCCAAGGTGACACCTTTAAGAACACGTGATCACCAACTGCATACTCAATCTCTCTACGCTTCAAATCCGCGTAGGATTTCTGGTGATCCAAAGCTGCTTTCAAGCGATCACAAATAAGCTTCACTTTCTCATTCGAATCTTTTAACACATCCATCAAAGAGACATGTTTTTCTCTAACCTCAGCCCAACACAAAGGCGTACGACACTTCCTACCATACAAGGCCTCATACAGTGCCATTTGTACACTAGCCTGATAACTGTTATTATAAGCGAACTCTACCAAAGGTAACCATTTCTCCCAGGTTCTTTAGAACTCAATGATACAACATCTCAACATATCCTCCAAGACCTGGGTCACACATTCAGACTGACCATCCGTCTAAGGATGATACAAAGTATTGAAATTCAATCGTGTACCCAAAGCTCAATGTAAACACTCCCAAAACCTCATCGTAAACCATGGATCTCTATCCGGAACTATGAAATTAGGTACCCCGTGCAAACACACAATCTCAACAATATACAAATCCACCAACTTAACAAGGTATACATAGTATGCACTGGCACAAAATGTGCACACTTCGTAAACCGATCAACAATCACCCAAAATCCTTCTTAGTTGGGGTCAATGGCAATCCAGACACAAAATCCATGGTGATTCTCTTCCACTTCCATTCCGATATCCTCAACAACCTGGAAGGAAACTGATGCTCAGCCTTAACACGCTGACACGCCATACATTTAGCAACAAATCAAACTCATCGTGTTAAAACGAGTCTCTCGGTCCAATTTGGGATCAAACGACCATCGAGTCTGAGGTAGACGGTGGCCGAAAATTCAACAACGACCCATTTATTAAAATATGATTTTATTATTTATTTTAAATTATTTTATATTTAATAATATTAAAAATTTTGAAAATAATAATAAAAATACTCCAAAGTGACCAAAATGTTCAATGTATAATTTTCAGTTATTAAATTGAAATGTTTGAAAGGTGTGTGACCAAAATAGGAGTGAAAAGATAATTGAGTGATGAACGGTGTATTTTACCCTTTGTTTTTATGATCTCAACCCACTATCTATAAATGAGATAGGAACCAACAATATCAAATGGGTGAACGCCACACTTAAAAAGTGATAAGTTTGATAGGAAGATGCCACGAGGAAACCTTGATAAGTTAAAGGTAAAATAAGTGAGACAAACTCAAACTTATATTTTGTATTTCAAAAGTATTCTCAAGTCTATGTTTACAAATGAAGGATGGTGATCTTTATATAGGCTTACAAAGCAGGTGAAAGGATAAAGGAAATAGTTAATCTAAATACATGAATAAAATAGATTCATTTGGATGCATTCTCCAAGGTGAATGAATGGCTTTTGGATGCTTTAATGAACCGTATTAAATAGGTTCATGCATGAATATGCCCAAATACATCAATGTATCATGAATCATTGATCTCCAAGCCTTTTAATATCATCCATTCATGCATTTGGAGATGAATGTATTGCCAAAGCTTCTCGAACCTTTTAGCTGCCTTCCATAATTGAATTAGGAAGATGAATGAATGAATTTGATGCTTCCTTCCCCTTTAGACGTCCATGCTTGTACGGATTAAGGAAATGTGAAACTGATGCATTTGAAGGGTGAATGCATAGAATTCTAAGCCTAGAATGTTTCAACTCTCCATGAATGAACATCCTTGAGTATGGTGGCTGCATGTAACGTCCTAAAGTCTTGCAAATGGATTGTACATGCCATGCAAGCCTTCCGAATGAAACTGCATGATAGTTTTCCTCAAAACTTGTGTGACCATAAACATGTTGCATGGTGAAAGTTCTTCCTTAGGATCAAAATAGGCCTTTAAAAATTCAAACTTGCTTCGAACAACTTGAATTAAGCTCAGATGAGCTTCTTGAGGCTTCTCAAATGCTAATAACTTTCCTCAATCCAATGGTCTTGTAAAAGTTGCTGAGAACCTTGCAAGGCTCGTAGTCGTGCTGGCATCAATAACTCATATGCAACCCACTCTCCTTGTTCCTCTCTAGAAATAACACCCATTCTTTTTTCTTTTTTTACAATCGAAGCTCTAACCTAGCCTTATCTCCGTTCGATCGTCGTTTTGAGGCCATTGGTTTGTTCCTTACATCCTTGCAATCGAAACCTATACATCAGTTCACCATCGCAACCATCTTTTGCTCAAAAATGGAACAAAACCGTTCGACTTTCCCCTTGTTCTTCCTCATCGACGAGCTTCCTTCAAGGTTTTGGTAAACCTCGCATTTGTTTGTTTTCCTTTTGTTTGAGGGATGTTTTAATCTCATTTTTCGTCAAGTATTGGTCGAAATTTGACCATTGTGGTCACCGATTGTGCTGTCGTTGAGCTGCCACCGATGAGGGTTTTCAAATCCTAGCTTCAGATTCCAAGATGAGTGGTTGGGCTTGTGTATTGTGTGTGCTTGGGTTGAACCCAAGCTAATGGGCCCAAAACCCTTACCATGGCTTAATTCAGTTGGGTCGGTCTAATGACCAATTAAGAGAGTCAATGACCCAATAATTTGGACCGAACTAAGTGTGTGAACCGAGTTGGTCCATTCAAACCAAACTGGTCTTGTGAGCCTTAAATTCGAACCAACCAAATCGGACCAGTGAGACCGAATTGAACTGACCTTGACCAGATCCAACCCGAGTTTACCATACCTGACCTAAGTTGATCCGAGTCGTTGACCCGACCCAAACTATCCTAACGAATCGAGTCAACTATTGACTTCGACATGATTTGTTGACCGTTGATCATTGTTGTTAACCATTGACTGCCGTAGTTGACCGCCATTGACTTATGGTGTTCAATTTTTTAGTCAAAGTTGACTCTATGTTTTTTGACATCATGTTTCTGAATCCGTTGCTCGTTTCCCAAATTCGAGCCTTAAAACTATTTTTTTCTAATTACATTTATTTGTACTTAGTATTCATAGAGTTGTGTATTGGATTCTGATTTGCAATATTCTTTTTCTTAGGTGACGTTGACTTGGAGGCCGACGTTCCTCTTCCTCATCCATCTGTGTAGGTTGCTGCTACACGACCTCTCAGATCTGCACGTGAGTATAGTTTAGATTGGTGAAGTTTATTTATGGCATAGTAGTAGTAGTGTTCATTCTCTGGGTGTCGGTTCTGTCCGACCTAGTCTTAGAGCTCAACATGGAAGACGTCACTCTCGACATCGAGTTATTTAACTACCTGAGGTGTATCTCTTCATGTGATACATTATTTTGTGCAACATATATATATATATATATGAATTTTGAATGTGGAACATGATTTGTATGATGACATTCCATGCATCATATATAAGAATGAGACTAAATAAATATCGTATCTATTGTATTATGAATCTTGACTAATTAAATGAGAATGTATTCAATTGAGAAATTGGGACATTATGTCTATTGTGTGGGTTGGGAATTGTACGGGGAAGTTTAGTGGTTTCACCCTTCGAACTAAATTTCACTTCAAATGGTGCTACATAGTTAGTGGTTCTAGGGAACCTTACTCATATTTCGGTGCGACATAACTAGGGAACCGGAAGTTGAGGGCTATTGTATCACTACTAAAGGGTGAAACCCAAATTGGTGGGAGGCAGAGGAAGATATTGTTCTAGCTATCCATGTCATATGAGAGTATTTTCGACATGCATTTCAGGATCAATATGTTGGAGCTACATTCCTAGAGAAGTGCCGAGATGACTTTATGAACTTGAAGTAGAATAATATGTCAGTGAATGACTATGAGATAGAATTGATGAGGCTGATCAAGTATGCTCCGAGGTTAGTTATGAATGAGAAAGACAAGTGTGTTTGGTTTTTAAAGGACTCCGGCTACCTATTTAGAAGGGTGTTGCTATACACCAAGACAAAGTGTTCATTGCTAAGAGATTAGAGACAAAATACTAATCGTGCCAAGAAGCAATTAGATACATCTGCTTACTCTGTTCATGTAAACCAGTTTGGTAAGAGGCCAAGGGAAGAACCAGATCATCAGGGTTATTCCAGAGCTAGACTCGTGACTTCTATTGTTCCGATCACCAGTGCAGGTGGTTAGAGTAGTTCTTGAGGGGTGCCATTGTGCTCCTTCTATAAGAAATGGCATGCTGGAGAGCACAAAAAGAAGACCAATGCTTGTTTTCAATGTGGTTATTTGGAGCATCTTTTCAGTGATTGTGCGTGCCTGTAATACCCTCAAAACCAGGTTAATAATTTTACCCCTTTAAGAAACCAATTAGTAAAGAAATGCCTTGTCAAATTTGAAATTTTGAAGCAATAATTGTTATATATTAAACATCGGCTTAGAAGTATGTTTAAATGGACCACTAGTTAAATTTCAATAGAAGTAATACCCATTAGATTAATTAAATAAATTAAGGACCTAGTTAGAATTTTGAATAGTTCACTAGCTAAATTATAAGGACCATTTTGAAGAAGCTCTATTTGTGGAGAGTTTGCATGTAAATTGAATTGGAGATGGTGACCCTTTATGTGTCACGTTTATAACAAAACAGATGCTGGAAGGGAATGAAGGGGTTGGATAGGTGGAGAGAAGCAATCAAACTCCTTTTACTTTCTATCATCATCTTCTTCCTATCTACCCCGAAGCAAAAAGAAAAATAGTGTAGAGAGAGAGAGAGAGAGAGAGCTTGAATCCTTGGTTTAAACAAGCCCAAATTGGTGCTCTTGTTTGAAAATACCCTTGATAGTAAGGTAAATATATCTTGTTCTTCACCTATGTTCAAGTAAACATGGTGTTTGTTGGTAGACATGCATGTATGTTGGATGAGAATGTTACAGAATTGACTTGAATCTATATAAATTTGGTGTATGATTATGATTATGAAATTGTAATGTTAGAGTGAATATGGATAATGTTAAGGACCCATTCGAATAAGGTCTTGTTTGATTAAAGAGTTGGTGTTGAGCATAAATTGAGAACTAATACTTGATAGAATTCGAATTGGGAACTGATTTATGCATAAATATATGAATGTACATGAAGTGGACTATTTTGCATATGTGAGAACTTGTGTGGGCTATTTTAAGTTGACAAAAAACAGGAGAGGGGCTGATTGTATGCATAAAAAGTTGTTAATGCTTAATATGGATTGTTCTGGTTTGTGTAGTTAAGAATATGAGTAATTAGGGGCTGTTTTGTATAAGAATAAATGCTAAAGGGGCTGATTTACGTAAGAATACATTCAGGGACAGTTTTGAATGTACAAGAATGTTAGGAATTGTTTTGGTGATAATATAAGTGAGAAAATATATGTTAAGGACCGTTTTGTAACGATAAAAGTGCTAATGGGTTGTTATATGGTTGTTGATATAAACACAAGAACATTAGAGACTGCTGTAATGAAATAATTGAATTAAAGGAATGATTTGGTCACATAGTAATTCTTTTGAAACTGTTCTAAGTTTATAAAAAGCATGTGAACTTTTTTAGTGAATAAAATGTATAAGCAAGCTAATGGATTAGTTTGGCATGAAAGTAAACTTTAGAGGGTTGTTTTGAATATATGTGAACTTGGGAGAGACTGTTTTTAAGGTATAAAAATGTTAGAAATTATTTTGGTACATATATATATATATGTAAACAAATGTATATTGGATTGTTTGGTGCATATAAATATATATACATGCGTACGGGACTGCCTTGCTTAATTAAAAATGCATATTGGACTGATTTGTAGGTAAATGTATATGTATGAAATTGGGACTGTTGTGCATGTTTATAGATCACTAGTGGACTGTTTTGAATAATCAAAACAGTAGGAATGCTTTAAGAATGAATATAGGGACTGTTTTACAAGTTAGGAACTGATTTGCCATTAAAATAGATGTTTGTTGGACTAATTTTGATGTGTATAAAAATGTATATAAAAAGTATGAACTGTTTCGAATAAATTAGGGGCTGTTGGGATGAACTTAAGGGACTGTGTTTCTTAAGTAAAGGGATGGGACTGTCTTGAAATAATTTAAGGGCTGCTTTTACAAGAAATAAGGACTGTTTTGAAGAGCTAAATTTTCTGTTTTGAAAACCTGAAACTTAGGGGCTGTTCTTGTAAGGTTTAGGGATTGAATTTAAAACTAGAATGAATTACTTTATAAATCTGTTTTGGGACTGTTTTAATGTTAAAAAGGGGGCAGAAAAAATGGCAAAGCAAACTGTTTTGTAGGTATGAATTTGTAAATACAAAGCTGCCCTGTATATGTGCTTATAAAAAAGATAGGGACTGTTAAAGTATATAACCGAGTACAATTGAGAAATAAGACTGTTCTGTTTATATGTAACGGGTAGGGGGCTGTTTAGTACATGATTAAGTGTATATATCGCAGATTGGGGCTGTTAAGGTGAATTCAAGTATGTGTATATTTGAAAGGATTGTTTTTCATTCATGTTAGCTTGGGTGGATTGCTTTATGTGATTAAAGGATTGAATACTTAGTTAATGTGATTGACATATAATTTTACGAAAATAGTCATTTTTAATGAATGAATAAAATCGGTTTTAAAATGATGTGTTATTCTGTTTGAGGTACATAATATGATAATGATGAGTAGAAGGAATAAATCAATTGAAAGCTAGAAGTGATTGTGGATTCAGGTATCCCGTAACTTTGAGATAAGAGGTGAGTGTAGTTGTTTGTGTCTCGGGTGACACAGTGTCATCCCGATTTTTATTATTTCATTATGTTTAAGGTATTGAACGCTTATGGATGGATTACATTAATCATATACATTGTGCATAAGGCTCAAATAGAGCAAATTAGGGAAGGGCATTCAAGCATATCATTTTGGGTGAAACCGTTGGTTGCGGTATGTTTGTATTAGATATGCATAATTTGATTGTTATGCTTGATACGGTGTGATAGTTTGTGGTGTTTATATACGTTGAATTGAAGTACTTCTCTCTCTCTCTCTCTCTATATATATATATATATATATGAGTTTTGCTTAAAATTCAAGTATCAAACTCTAAACACTTTATAAGTATGTTATAAGAGAAACAAACACAAGCTTTAAAGTTATAAGAACTTATATACTTTAAGGAACTAAAAGTCCTTAAACTATAAGTTATTGAGAAAGGAAGCAAGAAAGATTACTTATATCATATGATACCTCCTAATCTTCAAGGTGTAAAATACTTAAGTTGCCTATTCATTGGAAGCCCTTGGACATTTTGGTATAGTACATGGTATATTCCGGGACTACGGTCCATGAGCTACGGCTCGGGTGACGACCCATTATATGTGATATATTGGCGACAGTAGGAGGTAAAGGGGAGATGATGAGGAGATTTGTGATAGTTTGGTTGGATAGTGGAGAAGTTAGGATTGTTATGTTTAGACACTAGCCATTGCTTTGTGCCTTTTGCTATGTGTAACTCGGGACCAATACGGTCAAACACGGACAAATGTTACTTATGTCTAAAAGTGATCCAAAGCAAATGATTAAAATATTTGAGCTTAAATATCAAACTTGAAATGAAACTCTGATGAGTAAAGTTATGAATTCGGATAAGCCCTTATAAGTATTCTGATAAGATTTGGCAAGAAATATGAAAGCTTTGATAAGTACTCTGATATGTCTTGAGAAGACTTCAATAAGATAAAGTATGATCCATGATAAGATCGATAAGAAATTCTATGAAACTAAGTTAAAAACTCTAAAAGATATTTGGTTAAGGTTTGATAGAATATGAACCAATAAAGCTTATAAAAGATAAGACTAAGGCATAAGAACCAAATGCTAACTTATGCTTGTATTCTCTAAATTTTCATTTAATATCATTGAAATTATGCTTTACTATTTTGATGTCACTACCTCATATAGGCTATATAAACCTAATGCATTGATTATTATACATTTTCAGGAATTAAAAAAGCCTGGTGTTCGATCGTGATCAAAGATTGCAAGTCACATTCCAAGACTTTTGTGTATTGTCTTGTTTCTTTCTATATAAACTCCTAGGAAGGTGGCACTATGGGTCTTGTATTTTCTTATAGTAAATATCATTTTGGCGTGTAAATATAATGTTTGTAAATATCCAACTTATGCTTCGAACGGTTGGTTGCCTTGAGTATGTATGGTTGAAATTAGTAGTTGGTAGTCTTTAGCGTGTATGGTTAAAAATTTATAAGTAGCGGCTTAGCTATTGGTTGCTTGAGATTGAAAGTTAGATCATGATCATTTGTTGGTTCCAATGATAATATTCGTGCTTATAATGTAAGTTAAGTTGGAAATTGGAATGCTTTATCAAAGAGTTGTTTGGTATGATATGGAGGTCTATTTGAACATATCATGGTTTAGTTTGATTCTAATTGGTTAAACATGATAATATTATATTAAACATTACTTTAAAAATGGTTTCATGATATTAAGCTACTAGAAGAGTTTTCAATCTTTCTAATGCTTTCAAATTGTTTGGATATGTAGTAATATGTAACTTGTAAACTCAAATTTTATTTTATGATTGATTTCTTGTTAGGTTGGTTGCTTTAGTTTCAAGTTAGATCTTTGTCTTGATCGAATGTTTGCTTGTGTTCTAAGTTTGATTATTTATGTTCAAACCTTAATATGTAAGCCAATTTTATCTTGAGATCTAAGATAATAATAATAACAACAATAATAATAACATTTGTCTAAGGTTTAAGTTCAACTTTATTTATTGTTTCGAATGAAACCTTGGGCTCTAAGTAAATGTTCCTAATCTTTGTTTAATTGATTATTATGTTTGAAATGTATATTTGAAGATGAAAATCCTTGTTATAAGTAATCTCTAAAGTTTGTTAAATCTTCATGGCTTATTAAACACGTATTCGGGTAATAGATGATATGAGTAATGTTATTTGAGATGGAATCTCAATCTATAATCTTATTATGATATGAATGATTAAAATAAGTTTAAAAATGTTAAGCCCTTTTAAATTAACTAGTTTGTTGTGTTAGGATTTTGTTGTTGTGTCTTGTTCACATCCTTGATTCTGGTCTTTTCCCAAACTGGGTTAAGAGGTGTTACAATTTGGTATTAGAGCTAGAGTTTAGTTGATTCTCGGATTAAACCGAATATTATTGTAAGTTTGCATTATGTATATGCCACCCAGGAGTTAAAATTCTATTCAGTATCTGTGACTTGCAACTAAAACGATATGTTTCTTCTCTGTGTTAATAACAATTTTCTACAAGAACAATAGATACAAATTAATAGTTCGAGAGAAATTCAACGACGAATTTCTTTTAAAGGAGGGAGAATTGTAATACCCTCAAAACCGGGTTAATAATTTTACCCCTTTAAGAAATCAATTAGTAAAGAAATGCCTTGTCAAATTTGAAAATTTGAAGCAATAATTGTTATATATTAAACATCGGCTTAGGAGAATGTTTAAATGGACCACTAGTTAAATTTTAATAGAAGTAATACCCATTAGATTAATTAAATGAATTAAAAAGACCTAGATAGAATTTTGAATAGTTCACTAGCTAAATTATAAGGACCATTTTGAAGAACCTCTTTTTGTGGAGCGTTTGCATGTAAATTGAATTGGAGATGGTGAACCCTTTATGTGTCACGTTTATAACAAAACACATGTTGGAAGGGAATGAAGGGGTTGGATAGGTGGAGAGAAACAACCAAACTCCTTTTACTTTCTATCATCATCCACTTATTATATTCCCCAAAGCAAAAAGAAAAAAGTGTAGGGAGAGAGAGAGAGAGAGAGAGCTTGAATCCTTGGTTTAAACTAGCTCAAAAATTGGTGTTCTTGTTCGAAAATACCCTTGATAGTAAGGTAAACATATCTTGTTCTTCACCTATATTCAAGTAAAAATGGTGTTTATTGGTAGACATGCATGTATGTTGGATGAGAATGTTAGAGAATTGACTTGAATCTATATAAATTTGGTGTATGATTATGATTATGAAATTGTAATGTTAGAGTGAATATGGATAATGTTAAGGATCCATTCAAATAAGGTCTTGTTTGATTAAAGAGTTTGTGTTGAGCATAAATTGAGAACTAATACTTGATAGAATTCAATTTGGGAACAGATTTATGCATAATATATGAATGTACATGATATGGACTGTTTTGCATATGTTAGAACTTGTGTGAGCTATTTTAAGTTGACAAAAAATAGGTGAGGGGCTGATTGTATGTATAAAAAGTTGTTTAATGCTTAATATGGATTGTTCTTGTTTGTGTAGTTAAGAATATGAGTAATTAGGGGCTGTTTTGTATAAAAATAAATGCTAAAAGGGCTGATTTGTGTAAGAATACATTCAGGGACAGTTTTGAATGTACAAGCATGTTAGGAATTGTTTTGGTGATAATATAAGTGATGTGAGCACATCAACACCTTCTGATCCGGAGGTCATGCCAACAAGACCTATTACTCGATCTAAGGCTAAGTTATTCAGGGAAATTCTTTCACTTAAATGCATTGAAGCTTCCAACTTATTTCTCAATGTTTCAGCCTTAGATAATAAGTTCTTCAATGTGTTACATGCTGATATGTGACATATTAAGTACTTATACTTAGTATATATTTATATGCATATTATTTACTAAGTTAAGTGTGTTTATATTATGTTTTCTAGTATTTATATGTGTTTATTTTGTTTTTACAGCAGCACAATAAAACGTGGCAGCTAAGGACTTTCCAACAAGCTCGATTGAAGCTCATCAATACGTGTGTAGCTCAACTCAGCTCAAAACAGCCCACAAGCATGTTTTTCAGCTCGTTTCAGCTCCAACACTCCAAATCAGCTCAATTCAGCTCAACTAGCTCACCTTCAGCTCCAGTAGCTCAACTCCAGCTAATGAGTCCAAGGGTAGCTCAAACTTGGAGGGACATGTGCCTACACCTAGGAGAGTGTCCTACAGCAAGGTGCATCAAGCTAGAAGCTTAAGCAAGCTCCAGCAAGCTTCCCCACACATGGCAGCCTTGGCACATTGTGTGTGCATGCTTGGCAGATTTGAACTCCTTTTCCCTCCTTTTCTACTTGGCCAGCCAACTATGGATAAGAACAAGAGGTTTCTTGTTTGAATTTTGAACATTTCACATGTGCACAATGTTCAAAATTCAGATTTCCTTCTCCCTTAGGCGCCACTTTAAGGGCTGACCTGATTTTGATTTTTAAACACTTCAAAAATCAGCCTTTAGATCATTTTAAATTATCAACTTCCTATCTGCCACCCTTAGATTAGAATAGGTAGTTTCTATTTGAATTTTAAAGAATTCTGATTTCCCTCTTGTATTTCTTTATATATATAGTTCATAAAACGATGTAAAAACGAGCATTACATGAATTCAAATTACATTGTGAGAATTTCTCTCAACTTGGTTCTTCATTGAACTTTTCAGACTTCTTCAAGTCTTGTGCTTGTGTTGTCTACAATCGGATACTTTGGGTTCTTGGTTTTCTAATCAATGGGTCCAAGTCCTTCGAGCATTGAACGTGTAAGGTTCGGGTTTATACACTTTATTGTATAGGTTCTTCCTTATTCTTGTTTTTATTTCATTTTCTAGCAACTGAAACCCTTTCTTCTTCACCAAAATTTCCAGCAACCAAATTCCACCATTGTCATCTTCTTCAAGCCTTCATCTTCAACCTTTTCCTTCAACCGAATTTCCAGCCATCATTTACCCTCTTTCATCCTACATAAAAACATCAAATTCCAGTCCCTTAAACACCATGAATTCTACTATCAACATCTTCTTTTGCAGCCACACTTCTACGCAGGAAATCTTTCTTCGATCCTAGATCCGACACAATCAATGGAGGCCTTCTTCAACGGGCAGCCTCGTAACAATAAGTGAGAAATTTTTTGTTAAGGACCGTTTTGTAACGATAAAAGTGCTAATTGGTTGTTAAATGGTTGTTTATATAAACACAAGAATATTAGAGACTGCTGTAATGGAACATAATTGAATTAAAGGAATGATTTGGTCACAAAGTAATTGTTTTGAAACTATTCTAAGTTATAAAAAGCATGTAAACTGTTTTAGTGAATAAAATGTATAAGCAAGCTAATGGATTAGTTTGGCGTGAAAGTAAACTTTAGAGGGCTGTTTTGAATATATATATGAACTTGGGAGAGACTGTTTTTAAGGTATAAAAATGTTAGAGATTATTTTGGTACATATGTATATATGTAAACAAATGTATATTGGATTGTTTGGTGCATATAAATATATATATATACATGAGCACAGGACTGCATTGCTTAATTATAAATGCATATTGGACTGATTTGTAGGTAAATGTATATGTATGAAATTGGAACTGTTCTGCATGTTTATAGATCACTAGTGGACTGTTTGAATATTCAAAACAGTAGGAATGCTTTAAGAATGAATATAGGGACTGTTTTACAAGTTAGGGACTGATTTGCCATTAAAATAGATGTTTGTTGGACTGGTTTTGATGTGTATTTGTGCATACATGTAGTTGAGACTGTTTTGATGTGTATAATCATGTATATAAAAAGTATGAACTGTTTCAATAAATTAGGGGCTGTTGGGATGAACTTAAGGGACTGTCTTGAAATAATTTAAGGCCTGCTTTTACAAGAAATAAGGATTGTTTTGAAAAGCTAAATAATCTGTTTTGAAAACCTGAAACTTAGGGGCTGTTCTTGTAAGGTTTAGGGATTGAACTTAAAACTAGAATGAATTGCTTTATAAATCTGTTTTGGGACTGTTTAAATGTTAAAAAGGCGACAGAAAAGATGGCAAAGCAAACTGTTTTATAGGTATGTATTTGTAAGTACAAAGCTGCCCTGTATATGTGCTTATAAAAAAAAGATAGGGACTGTTAAAGTATATAACCGAGTACAATTGAGAAATGAGACTGTTCTGTTTATATGTAACCGGTAGGGGGCTGTTTAGTACATGATTAAGTGTATATATCGCAGATAGGGGCTGTTAAGGTGAATTCAAGTATGTGTATATTTGAAAGGATTGTTTTACATTCATGTTAGCTTGGTGGATTGCTTTATATGATTAAAAGGATTGAATACTTAGTTAATGTGATTGACATATAATTTTATGACAATAGTCATTTTTAATGAATGAATAAAATCGGTTTTAATGATGTGTTATTCTATTTGAGGTACATAATATGATAATGATGAGTAGAAGGAATAAATCAATTGAAAGCTAGAAGTGATTGTGGATTCAGGTATCCTGTAACTTCGAGATAAGAGGTGAGTGTAGTTGTTTTTGTCTCGGGTGACACAGTGTCAGCCTGATTTTTATTATTTCATTATGTTTAAGGTATTGAACGTTTATGGATGGATTACATTAATCATATACATTGTTTATAAGGCTCAAATAGAGCAAATTGGGGAAGGGCATTCAAGCATAGCATTTTGGGTGAAACCATTGGTTACGGTATGTTTGTATTACATATGCATAATTTGATTGTTATGCTTGATACGGTGTGATAATTTGTGGTGCTTATATACGTTGAATTGAATTACTTCTATATATATATGAGCTTTGCTTAAAATTCAAGTATCAAACTCTAAACACTTTATCAGTATGTTGTAAGAGAAACAAACACAAGCTTTAAAGTTATAAAAACTTATATACTTTAAGGAACTAAAAGTCCTTCTTAAGCTATAAGTTATTGAGAAAGGAAGCAAGAAAGATTACTTATATCATAACATACCTCCTAAACTTCAAGGTGTAAAATACTTAAGTTGCCTATTCAATGGAAGCCATTGGACACTTTAGCATTGTACATGGTATATTTCGGGACTACGGTCCATGAGTTACAGCTCAGGTGACGACCCATTATATGTGATATATTGGCGACAGTAGGAGGTAATGGGGGTGATGATGAGGAGATTAGTGACATTTTAGTTGGATAGTGGAGAAGTTAGGATTGTTATGTTCAGACACCAGCCATTGCTTTGTGCTTTTTGCTATTTGTAACTCGAACCAATACGGTCAAACACAGGCCGTTGTTACTTATGTCTAAAAGTGATACAAGGAAAATGATTTAAAGGTTTGAACTCAGATATCAAGCTTGAAATGAAACTCTGATGAGTAAAGTTATAAATTTGGAAAGCCCTGATAAGTATTCTAATAAGATTTGGAAAGAAATCTGAAAGCTTTGGTAAGTACTCCGATAAGTCTTGAGAAGACTTCAATAAGATAAAGTATGATCCACGATAAGATCGATAAGAAATTTGATGAAACTCAGTAAAAACTCTAAAAGATATTCGGTTAAGGTTTGAAAGAATATGAACCAATAAAGCTTATAAAAGATAAGATTAAGGCATAAGAACCAAATGCTAACTTATGCTTGTATTCTCTAAATTTTCATTTAATACCATTGAAATTATCCTTTACTATTTTGATGTCACTAGCTCACAAAGGCTATATAAGCATAATGCATTCATTATTATACATTTTTAGGAATTAAAAAAGCTTGGTGTTCGATCGTGATCGGAGGTTGCAAGTCATATTCCAAGACTTTTGTGTATTGTCTTGTTTCTTTCTGTATAAACTCCTAGGATGGTGGCACTATGGGTCTTGTATATGCATATAGTTAATATCATTTTGGTGTGTAAATATAATGTTTGTTTATATCCAACTTATGCTTCGAACGGTTGGTTGCCTTGAGTATGTATGGTTGAAATTAGTAGTTGGTAGTCTTGAGCGTGTATGGTTAAAAAATTATAAGTAGCGCTTAGCTATTGGTTGTTTGAGATTGAAAGTTAGATCATGATCATTTGTTGGTTCGAATGAAAATATGCATGTTTATAATGCAAGTTATGTTAGAAATTGAATTGCTTGATCAAAGAGTTGTTTGGTATGATATGGAAGTCTATTTGAACATATCATGGTTTAGTTTGAGTCTAATTGGTTAAACATGATAATATTATATTAAACATTACTTATAAAATGGTTTCATGATATTAAGCTACTACTAGAGTTTACAATCTTTCTAATGCTTTCAAATTGTTTGGATATGTAGTAATAGGTAACTTATAAACTCAAATTTTATTTTATGATTGCTTTCTTGTTAGGTTGGTTGCTTTAGTTTCAAGTTAGATCTTTGTCTTGATCGAATGTTTGCTTGTGTTCTAAGTATGATTATTCGTGTTCAAACCTTAAAATGTAAGCCAAGTTTATCTTGAGATCTAAGATGATGATGATGATGATAATAATAATAATAATAATAATAATAATAATAATGATGATGATAATAATAACAACAACAACATTTGTCTAAGGTTTAAGTTCAACTTTATTTGTTGTTTTGAATGAAACCTTGGGCTCTAAGTAAATGTTCCTAATCTTTGTTTAATTGATTATTATGTTTGAAATGTATATTTGAAGAAGAAAATCCTTGTTATAAGTAATCTCTAATGTTTGTTAAATCTTCATGGCTTATTAAACACATATTCGGGTAATAGATGATATGAGTAATGTTATTTGAGATGGAATCTCAATCTATAATCTTATTATGATATGAATGATTAAAATAAGTTAAAAAATGTTAAGCCCTTTTAAATTAAGTAGTCTGTTGTGTCCGAATTCTGTTGTTGTGTCTTCCTGTCATCCTTGATTACGGTCTTCTCCCAGACCGACTTAAGGGTGTTACAGTACCCACCTACATCTACTTATGTTTCGAGCTAGTCTCAAGCATCAGTGTAGGAATCTACTAAGGGTAGATGAGATGGTAGATTTACTACTTCTGGTACAACTAGTAGGGGTAGGCCTGCTCAGAGTAGAGGAGTAGCTAGGTTAGGGGTGAGTTAGCTAGATTTGGTTTATTCTACTCGAAGACACGAGGATTGAGATGAGCCAGGCGTCATTGCTGGTACCTTTTCCATTCATGCTATTTATTATTTTGTTTTTATTGATAATGGTTCTACTCATTCGTATGTGGCAAGTGTCGTGTCTGGGGGACTTGAGATCCCTGTTGAGGGTACTAAGAATGAGGTTACAGTTTATATCCTGGTGGGTAATTCTATTGAGGTTACCACAGTATATATAAAAATTGTCCCCTTGAGATTCAAGGGGAAATCTTTCCAACCAATATGATGGAGTTACCTTTTGGAGAGTTGGACTTATTCTCAATATGGATTGGTTAACAGCACACCGAGTCAATCTGGATTATTAAAAGAATGAGGCAACTCTAAAAACTTATGATGATCGTGACGTTATTCCTATTGGAGAGCACAAAGGTTTTCTTTCTAATGTGACATCGGCTCTCAAGCTGAGAAAAATGATCAAGAAGGGTCTATTGTTGTAACACCTAAAATTCTGACTTGGGAAAATATCTTGACTCTAGTCTTAAAGAAATTTAATAGAGTAACTAAATGTATGCTTAGTTGGGCCGAATTGTAAGATTAAGAAATAAAGAAGCTTAATTAAGGTGACTTTAAAGTGTAGTATACAAACTTGTACGTTTGCATGGGAAATTAAAACCTTAATTAGGGGTCTTGAATGTAGCATAACAAGAGGAGGCCACGTGGGTTTTCTTTAGAAGAATAACAAACAAAATGTTTGTCATCTTCTTCATTCCTCCTTTCACTGAATTTGAACAATAGATAGAGAGGGAGAGAGAACTTTGATCAAGGGATTAGCATGCTTGGATACAAATGGTCTTGATGTTTGATTTAAGCTGACATATCTAAGAATTGTAAGTTCTCTTGTTATTTCCTTGATTTAGAATGTGGTTTTGAGATAATTTCCTTGGGGCCGAATCTTGTTGGTAGAACATTGCTTAGGTTGAATGTTCGATTCGATAGATGGTAGTTTAGAAAAGGGAATTAAGTAAAATTAAATGTGAATTGGTGACCTAGAGCTAACTATATGAATTGAATGTATTGAATAATGTTAGAGAAGAAGTTTGAAAAGTGGAAACTGCCTTGATTCAATCTCACCTTGTATTAAGAAAAGATTTGTCGAACATTGTTATAAATTAGATTGCTTAAACACTACTTTAGTGTCTAAAAATTTGATTAACAAAGAAAGAAGATCATAATGGGATCTTAACGAAACAGGGGAAGAGTAGGATGAACCTTAATGACAATATAGGTGATTAAAGTGAGCAAGAAAACTGCCCTGTCTTGAACTGTACCCTACGGAACTATTCTGTGGGAATTATAGTGATTAAGCAATTGTTTAGTGTACTTAAGTCTTAAGTGTCAATTTAGTAACATGAAAACTAGCTTAATGATACTTGGATGCTATAATTCTTGTTAAGGAAATTATTTAAATGAACAAATGTGAGTAAGGTTACAGGGGACAGTTTCGAATTGTGTGATCATTAAGAGAGGGAGGCTGCTTTGTGTAATTATGTTATAATCATTGTCTAAAATAGTTAAATTATGGAAATTATTAGTTCGACTTGAAGAATTCCTATAGAAGCATGAGAAATTCTATCTTAAAGGTTATTGAGCTTGTGAATGATAAATAGGAACTATTAAATGGTAATGAAATGACTTTAATACACTATTGAATTGTTTTGAAATAGACAAGAAGGGAGTCGATCAAGGGGACGAAAGACATAAGGGAATATTGATTCGCGATCAAGAATGGCTCAAAGTATTGTGAGTGTAAATTGTATTTTGAACTAACCGAAGATTGCTCTTTGAATTGTATTATCCGATTGTTCCATGAGACTTAAAATCCACATACTTGCTTGGAACTGCTAATGCTTGATAAGGTGAATATGTCCAGGTATGTATGGATAATTGTTTGTGCAAATTAGAACATAAACATGAATTGGTTGTTTATAATGCTTAATGTAACACCTTGTGCATGTGGCTAAGTACTCAAATAGTTAAAGGAGTATATGGAGTAAATTATTGAAAAGCTCGTAAGAGCCTTGATTAGTTTTAGTTCTAGCTAGATTGGCATGCCAATAAAAATTCCTGAGCTCAGCCTGAAATAGATTAAGGTCCCCTGAATGGTACTAAGGTACCCCTGATTCACTTGAAATGATTATATGTTTCGATGGTACTAGATTACCATTGCCTGATAATGTTTCGATTGAATATGTACCTCTAGACTAACAACTAGTCAAGGCTGCATTATACAACTAAGGTTGCTTGTGATAAATTGATTGTTAAAAGATTGAATTGTTTACTTGAACAACTAAAGGTGTTGCTTGATGACATATTCTTATTCTTAGAAGCATGTTGCTGTTTATGAATTAATTAGGCTTAGAGTAAACTTCTTGCTGGATAAGTAGAGAGTATGTTACTCAAATGGTAGTTGTCAAATGAATGGAAATAGTCTCGATGGCCTATTTGTTCAAATTAAATGACTAGATTATGATTTAGTATTTTGGTACCTTTAGACTTTTTGTTACCTAAGCTACGAGACTAGCAACCTAATTGCTCACCCTGTTATTTACAGGAAAAGCCGATTGATAGATCAAGCTTGGGGAGCCAAAGCAAGGTCACTAAAGTTCAAATGTATGTTTTGTGTTGTTATAAGTTAAACTCCTAGAAGGTGGCACTAGCTTGAATATTTAATTTATTAACTTTTGAGTCCTTTAAGGGGGTTGTAAATATTAAGGTATTAAAGGCTTTGTACATCATGTGTTTTGTCTTGATGCGTGATAATGGTTTGATTTTGCTTATGTAGACATGGTTGGTAGCTTCAAATGTCATAATTGAACTTAGGAACTTGTAATTGAATGCTTGGTGATAGTATAATATGGTTGCTTGTTGTGTATGTGAAGATATCGTAAGTACGAACCTTTATGTGGAATTAAATCTATAAATTGGCATGGATGAACAGCTCGATAAATGATCATAAATTGCAAATACTTTATGTCTAAAAAGAATTATTTTTAGTTCATAGCTTTGCCATGATATTCTTGGATCCTATAGTTATTAAATGCTTCAAAATGCTTTTCTTGTTATGCCTTGCTTGTAATTGTTTGTATAGATTAACATGGCCTAAACCATTCGTCCTATCCTATGATTAACATCTTGTATAATTCTAAGAATTAAATTGTTTACATGTCTTACACATATCAATTTGTATGATTTGAGATCCAAATCTTATTCGGTGACCGTAATTTATCTTTATGATTACTTGTTCTCCAAGGATGTGAGTGGTGTATCCTTGCCTTGTTCGAATACTAGCTTGCCAGACAAGTTAGATACTATAAAGAGTATAAACCCGAACCTTATACGTTCAATGCTCGAAGGACTTGGACCCATTGATTAGCAAATCAAGAACCCGAAGTATCTGAGGTAGACAACACAAGCAACAAGGCTTGGAAAGTCTGGATAGTTCAATGAAGAACCAAATTGAGAGAAATTCTCACAAAGTAAAATTTATTCATCAGCCTCTAATTCAATGGCATAGAAGACTATTTATAAGAAAATACAAAAGGGAAAATCTAATTTGAATTATTATGCACATGCAAATAATTCAAATTCAAAAGAAAACTACTTCAATAATTCAAAAATTAAATCTGCCCATGCTGAAGAGGGAAATCCGAATTTTGAATAAATTGCACATGTCAATTGTTCAAAATTCAAAAAGAAACTCCTTGGCCTTATCCACAATCTGCCACACATGCACACACACATGCACCAAGGCTGCCATGTGTGGACGCCATGCTTGGGAAGCTTTGCTGGAGCTTTTAGCTTGATGCACCTTGTTGTTGGACACTCTCCTAAGTGTAGGTAAATGTCCCTCCATGTTTGAGCTACCTTTGGACTCATTAGCTAGAGTTGAGCTACTAGAGCTGAAGGTGAGCTAGTTGAGCTTGATTGAGCTGATTTGGAGTGTTGGAGCTGAAATGAGCTGAAAAACATGCTTGTGGGCTGTTTTGAGCTGAGTTGAGCTACACACTTGTTGTTGAGCTTCAATTGAGCTAGTTGGAAGGTCCTTAGCTGCCAAGCTTTATTGTGCTGCTGTAAAAGCAAAAAAAAAAACACATAAATGCTGAAAAAAACATAAGAAAAACACACTTAACGTAGTAAATATTATGCATATGAATATAAACTATGTATAAGTACTTAATATGTCATATATCAGCATGTAACACATTGAAGAACTTATTATCTAAGGCTGAAACATTGAGAAACAAGTTGGAAGCTTGAATGCATCTAAGTGAAAGAACTTCCCTGAATAACTTAGCCTTAGATCGAGTAATAGGTCATGTTGGCATGATCTCCAGATCAGATGGTGTTGATGTGCTCACATCGTAATAGATCACTTAGGTATTATTATTTACCATGTAATTAATTCCATTAATCCATCAATTCATCCCATGTTCTATACTATTCCTCAACAGAATACTTTACAAATATATATTTCTAACCAAGATATAATTCTTAATCTCAAGGTTTACTAGATCCGATTCTAGCTTACACATCCCAAACATACATTTTAAACATTTTGTAAGTTAACCCGTATTCAAGATTTTCCTCACACGACCTTATCTAACGACAAAGTTATCGAATATATAACTCGTTTCCTTAATCTCTTAATACTCAAGGGATGTTCGAATCACCATGAATGCTTGATATTTTCTATACTAGATATGCCAAGTTCTATATCTAATATATAACTTCCTTGCTTATAGCCTAATGTACATAAGCTCATGCCATTTGTTAATAACAAAATTAACTATGTAGATTATAAACATAAGTCTTCATCCCGTAACATTTTCGGATTCCTTTTTCCTTTACTTATAAAAAGTACCCTTATAATAAGGTTTACTAATCAAACCAAGCACATCAAAAGTAAGTAGAAACAACTTATAAGATAGACCATTATATAAATATATACAATTCTTCAGGGAATAGGTATACTCATTCATCATCAAGATTTATCAACCAATCATCTTATTATGACACGTATTACGAGGCATACATTAACCTATCATTTAATCATATCATATAAACTACCATTTAAAGCACACATTAATTAATCATTTAACCATGCCTTATAAACTTCTATATAAAGCCTACATTAGTCAATCATTTAGTTATATCATATAAACTTCCATATGAAGCACACATCTTTGATAATAAAAAGCACAAGTTTTATTAAAAATTATTACTTGTCAAACAAGTTATCACAATTCCTTCTTTAACTTAACTTATGCATTCATTTTTTTATTAATCATCATAGCAAACATTTTATCACAAGTAGCTATTCATTTCTTAACTATAAAGTTACAATATTCAAAAAGAGTTTATCACTATTCAATCATAGTCTAGGTACTCGAGTCCCCAACCAACTGTCGCCCATGAATAACATATGGTACCATAGTACCGGTCAATCCCTCCTACTGTGGCCAAATGACCATACACATACTTCCCTCCTACTGTGGCCAAATGACCATACACATACTTCCCTCCTACTGTCTCCAAATAGGGACCACTGTCCCGGACCGTAGTCCACCCCGACACTGAGCTCTATGGACTCTATGGCATGCCAACTATACCTAAGACTGACTTGAGACCAAGGCTTTAACATGTTTCATTCATTAATTAATCATATTGAGCATAGCTCCATGTTGACATACACATCCTCTCAAGGATTTCATTTTCTTCCCAATAAAGGAACACATTATGCATGATCACCACATATGATTTTCATGCCTCATTTCACTATTTCGATAGGCATTATAACCCATCCTTATTTCTTTGTTTGAATGGCCTTTAGCCAAGATCACATACATCATATCATTCCCAATTCTTTTGTTTTTAAGCCATCAAATTCACCTAGGATTAGGCATGAACAAAGCTTATTCCATATTACAATACACATTTTCGAATTACATGTAACCGCATTTATACCTATATCAACATGTTACAGAATCAATTACATTTAATCTGATGTAGCTTTCAATTTAGCATACATCACATAGCTAAGTCAATGCCATCCCATACAAGCAAATTTTGAACTAATATCTTTCACTACATTTCATATTTTATTCATATAAATATGAATAGCCATTAAGCTAATAAACAATTCATGACATGATCAAATATATGTGTTCACTTGTATCTAATTTGAAATCAAACCTCGTATCATAAAGTACTTTCATAGGTACTTACCCTTATTTCCAAGCTTAATCCCATTTAGCATGTTTAATCTTTTAAGTATAGGCAAGTCTTTTGAAATAACATGGAAATACTCGGAATAGTTTACTCTATCCTGAGACTTAAAAACTACACTCACCTTCTATCCTGAAGTTACAGGATACCCAAGTCCACACTCTCACGTATTCTTAAGGACCCCGTTTTAGCCTTCAAACCACTATCCTCTTCCTAACACGATATATATAGAACTCAATTAACCAAACACCAACAAAGCAACTTGCATATAAACACATTTGCATACATCGAAACTGTCCAAAAAGTACATACATGAATACATATAATTCAATGCAACCCACAAGCTTTTCTAACATGCTAAAACAGCCCCAAAAATTAACACGCTTATTTAATTCTGTCCAGCCCACCAAATTTCCACAATACTTGCCAAAGACAGTCTAATTACTCTCTTGTTTAAGCAATTCTGCTCAAGATTTTTATATAATTATATTCAAAACAGTCCCTAAAGATATAGACAGCCCTTCTTCAGCTTTGCATTAATCCAAACAGTCCAAAAATGTTCATATCTATGCTTAATCAATTCATTATACTTGCTTGAATTTTTACATTAATCAAACAGCCCTCAATTTATTTATTTACCTACAGAACATCCCTAGATCAAATAAATTTTCAGATACAACTTTAAAATAGTCCATTAGTTTCCTATATGTTCATATACACAAAACAGGGCAGCCCTCACATCTATACCTTTATTGAACTAGAATAGTCTCCAATTTCTTTAAAATCAGTCCTCTCCTAATTACATTTTCAAACAATTTTAAAACAGGTTTTTCCTTTGCAACACAGCCCATTTTTTTAAAGCCAGATTAATCCTTTAACTAAATATACATAGCAGCCTACTGTTTTTACAAAAACAGTCCCATACTATAATTCTTACAATTACATGCTCAAATTAATCTTATAGTGTCCTTAACATTCACCAAACAGCTTTCTCTTCAATATATATTTATAGTTAAGTCTCAAACCATTCTTACAAACCATTGAAAACTCAAGAACTATTCTAATCAATGAACAAACATTATTTCCAACCAAAACAGTTCCTATTTGATTCGAAGTAACAAAACAGCTCCTTCACTACTGGTACATGTTCTTCTCATTCAAGACAGCTCCTTTTAAAGGTTCTTATAACTATACCTAAGCTCTATTTTTCTATATTAATTAAATAGTTCAACATTCACCAATTTGCTTCAAATCCCATCAAATTTTATACACACATTTGCACATTTATTTCTGTTAACTCAACTCCAAAATGTTTGTACAATAATAAAATTTTCCATAGCCATTTAACAAATACTCAAGTCAATTTCCTAATAAAATTTTCAACAACAAGGTCATTTAAATTATCAATTCAAGCATTTAAAAAACATAGCAAGCACATACTCAGCATTATACTTGATTGCTCACAAAGATCATATAATAAGTTTCTCTCTCAAGACAACAATCGTGCAAATCTTAATCTTCTCAAGATTTCCACACAAAATTTCCAAACAATTTCTATCACAAGAAGGGTGACTAGAATACTTACCCCTTTTCCTTGTGATTTGAATGATTTGCAAGAGTTATAAACTAGCCACAACCGAGACTCTCAACACTCCCTGGATGTATGTTTGAGCTTTCTCCCTTTTCTCCCATGTTTCGATTCTCACTAGAATGAGAATGATACAATGGCCATTGTGGATTTCTCCACATGGCCGGTCCTTCTCCAACTTAATTTCCTAATGTGACAAGTGTAATGATCTTTCCTAACTTTTCCTTTAGCATGCATCCACAAATCTTTATCAAACTTTCTTTTTGGTCCTTATGGCACTGACTATTCCTTTTCTCATTGATTCGATTTTAGTCCTTTGTATTTTAAGCATCCATCTTTTCTTTTCATTCATTTTGGCATTAAATCTTCAATTAGTCACTTTAATACTTAATGTGATAACTTCTTAAGTATCAAAATAGCGATAAACTCCTAGGCCTAATTTAGGAATGTTACCCACAAGAAATAAACAAAAAGGATACATTAGAATGGTAACATTTTACTAGGCCAACTTTGGGGTATTACATGACTACTTGTTGAGGTACTCTATGCTAAGTAGATGTTTGATTAAAAGGGATATGTTTGAATTGTGAATGTGATTATGCGCATGCTAAAATATGAAAAAGACCAGGTTATGACCTATTGGTTAAATGACTCTAAAACTATGGACATGATGGAATCTATATGTGAATACATGCACATCATAAGTTAAACCAAATGAAATCTGATATGATATTCTGATAAGGAGCAATGCTCATCTTTTTATGTTACGATAAGATTAAACATGTATATGATTACATGATTATGGAGCTAAGTTCAAACTTTATGTGATAAGAATATGTGAAAAGCCTTGGTCTCAGTCAGTCTTAGGTATAGCTGGCATGCCATAGAGTCCATAGAGCTCAGTTTCGGGGTGGACTATGGTCCTTATTTGGCGACAGTAGGAGGGATTGACATGTACTATGAGTACCTTTCTGTTGGCGACAGTTGGTTGGAGATTCGAGTACCTAGGCTGATGCTTGATTTCAAGGCTATGTTAAGATTAAACAATGAAATTCAGTTAATAAGTTAAATTGATAACTTATAAAACAAGTAATGTACATTCTGGATAAGTTTTGCTACGTGACTTCTTTGTTAAGAAATCTATGACTTCATAATATGTTACGTCAAGTTGACATTCTCATGAAGCATGAATAATGACTTAAATCTGACTTGTTGAATTTCTATAACTTTGATAGTAATTGTTCGAATGAGTAATTGAATGTCATTCTAAATCGAAAGTCTTATGAACTAGTTTGTAAAGTAAGTTAAAAAAATTTATCTAAATACTACTTGTGACCAATAATCCTTGTTGGGTTATGTTATGCTTGACTCTCTACATGATAGGTAGCATGTGATTTTGATATGATATGTTATGTACCATTTTGTGATAAGTAACTCATGCTTACATTAATATATGCTTGTTATCTTCTAGAACAAGTAACTTGTGCCTATGTTTAGTACACTAAGTCAGATAGTTCATGTTTAAAATATGTTATGTCAAACGTTATCATGATAAGAAAATATAAGTTTAAAATATGTCATGTTTAATAACTTACATGATAAGTAACAGCCATATATATATATGTATATAAAATGCTATATTTGAAAGACTAAAGACTATCTCGAATTTATATGTTTATATACAAGATTTGAGGACTGTTTTGAATGTATACAAGTAATTAATGGACTGTTTTGAAGTATATGTTTATATACAATGATTTGAGGACTGTTTTGAATATATACAGGTAATTAATGGACTGTTTTGAAGTATATGTATATATACAATGATTTGAGGACTGTTTTGAATGTATACAGGTAATTAATGGACTGTTTTGAAATATATGTTTATATACAATGATTTGAGGATTGTTTTGAATGTATACAAGTACTTAATGGACTGTTTTGAAGTATATGTTTATACACAATGATTTGAGGAATGTTTTGAATGTATACAAGTACTTAATGGACTGTTTTGAAGTATATGTTTATATATAATGATTTGAGGACTGTTTTGAATGTATACAAGTACTTAATGGACTGTTTTGAAGTATATGTTTATATGCAATGCTTTGAGGACTGTTTTGAATGTATACAAGTACTTAATGGAATGTTTTGAATGTATACAAGTACTTAATGGACTGTTTTGAAGTATATGTTTATATACAATGATTTGAGGACTGTTTTGAATGTATACAAGTACTTAATGGACTGTTTTGAAGTACATGTTTATATACAATGATTTGAGGACTGTTTTGAATGTATACAAGTACTTAATGGACTGTTTTTAAGTATATGTTTTATATACAAAGATTTGAGGACTGTTTTGAAAGTATACAAGTACTTGACTTTTTTTGAAGTATATGTTTATATACAATGATTTGAGGACTGTTTTGAAAGTATACAAGTACTTAATGGATATATAAAAGTATAAGTGAGTTTTATGGACAGTTTTGAATGAGTTTCAAATATCTATGGATTATTTTGGATACATAAAAGTATAAGTGAGTTTTATGGGTAGTTTTGAATGAGTTTCAAATATCTATGGACTGTTTTGGATACATAAAAGTATAAGTGAGTCTTATAGACAGTTTTGAATGAGTTTCAAATATCTATGGACTGTTTTGGATATATAAAAGTATATGTGAGTTTTATGGACAGTTTTGAATGAGTTTCAAATATTTATGGACTGTTTTGGATATATAAAAGTATACATGTGTTTTCTGGACAGTTTTGAATGATACTCAAATATATGTGAACTATTTTGGGTACAAAATATATATACATACATATGCTTTAAAGACTGTTTTCAATAACATACAAATACGTATGAACTGTTTTATATATATACAAGTGAGTACTAATGAATTAGAAGCAAGATGGATAAAAAATTAATAGAAGTATACAAGTATAAATTGTAAACACATAAATTAATGGTACTATGAATGTTTTAAACAAAAAATATACATGTGAATGAAATTGCTTTAATTACAAGATTATGATAAAAGAAATCAATAAATTTATATGATAAGTAATGAACCACGACAATGACTTGCATAGCAAGTAATGTATATTTATGAGTATCCGTTTGGGTGAATAGATAAGTTATATTCAGATACTTGAATGCTTGCATATTTACACGAACTTGTTTAAGTTCGAACCATCTATGTATAAGTGTTATGTTTGAGTGAAGGTTTTCACCTAGAATGGTGAACTTGTTGTCCAAGCTTAGAATTATATGCGTGCTTAAGTAAAATAAAAAGTTGAATGGAAGAATGGAATATTGTTCCTTGCTTTAGATTCTTTAAGCTACCTCACTAAGTAATTGTACTTATACAAACTTTCACTGTCTTTCAGGTTAAGTTCGTTTTTAGATAGACATGAGCCTGGACAAGACCATGAGAAGTCGAGATTGTATGTCTCGAATTTCCTTAAAGAACTCCTAGAGGGTGGCACATAGTTGTTAAGTTGCATAATGCATTTAGATATTATTTTTGGCTATATATGTATAAAAGTTTGATAAGTGTTCAAAGTTTTGTAATGGGCTTTTAATTATTTCTTGGTGGTTGCTTACTTTATATGATTTAATAGTTAGCAAGATTGAGTAGTTGCTTGATAACTAAGTTATGCTAGATCTATAGTAATGTCTGCATGATGATTAAGTTATGTTAGTTAAAGTGTCTGAATAAGTTAAGATCATGATTAAATGAAAGAATTTATATGATGTGAATAAGATTAAAGGATATATATAAAAAAGTTGGGGCTTGCTATGTTTAGAGAAGATTGATCTATTAGTTATGTCCATAGAAATTGACTATGCTTTTTTTAACCATCTAAGAAAGATCGAATCTTAGGTGGTCATTGATTATATGTATTGCTAGTTTCTTGCCATGGATGACTTGGTTGATTTAAGTAATGAATAATTGCAAGGTTTTCTTTGAGTATAATATGTTAGATGTCAATGAATGTGTCATAAAGTTTAAATGGTTCGAATAAGTTATACATGTTAGGAAATCGATGGTTTTTAATAGACTAGTAATAATTCAATGGGATTAAATAAAGTTTTAGTATATTCTATTATTCGTTTTAGCTTTAAAGAAATGACTTATGAATCTTTGATGTTATTATGTACTAGTTCAAATAGATGGTATTGGCATAACAAAGATATAGTTAATAGTTAGGGATTTTAAGATGCTCCGCAAATAGATGAACTGGTTTGTTTCAGTAAGTCTATTTTGTTATGAACCTTAAAAGCTTAAACTCGATGTCTAAGCTACTTTGCAAAGAATGGTTGGATGCCTTTCATAGCAAAAGGCATTTGAATACTTGTCAAATGTGAAGTCCTTGCTATATGTTTGATAATCTAGATATGATCCTGAAACCTTTGTAGAGTAACTTGAGATAAAGTTTTAATTTGTTGCTAAATTGGAGTAAACAATAGTAAAACCTTGTCTTGATTTATCTTCGGTGCTTTGAAATCATGACTTACATGTGCTAAGTCATTGTTTGTTTGCTCTAAAATACTTCCTAATTCGGTTTACTCCTAAGCTGGGTTAGGGGTGTTACAGGTATCGATACGCTTGCTTGAGTACCGATACGCCTGACCACAAACATCATTTATTGCGGGAAAAATGAAGCCCAACGGCTCTAGTCAACATCTCAACTACCCAAACGGCTAGAAATCAATGAGGGGGTATATAAACAAGTCTCCAAAGTTTCAGCAACAACTAATCATCAAGTCTAAAGCATTCAAGCACAGATCTAACAATCTTTGAGCCTTTCATTGTCATATCTTGTAACCCATTTGAGTGAACTTTGATGTATCCATTTTATTCAAGTTTTAGGGTTGCGTGAACTTAGAATTATGCAATCATTTTACCTTTGAAAGGTTTTTTCAGTTTGCCTTATTTGTAATTTCATTTGTGAGAAATTCTTAAGACTTTGGGGTATAAGTATTAAGGGAGTGTAAGGCTATCTCCTTTGGCTATCTCCTTAGTGTGGATGTAAACTTTGTTAAAAGGTTGAACCACTATATATTCATGTGTCCTAATTTTTTCTCTCTAATTGCTTCCACCGATTTTTTAAATTGCCAATTCACTCCCTTTTTGGCCTTTCACTATTGATTGATCATCCCAACAATTGGTATCAGAGCTACACTCATTGGAAGGATTAACACCCTCTTGATTCGATCCTAAGGTGATTCAATCAATCTTCAATCAAGCCATGGCCTCTACTTCCGGCACCAACCTCTATGAGTCACAATCCATCACCAAGCCACCCTTCTTCAATGGGGGTAAACTACCCTTATTGGAAAAATCAGATGAGGCTCTTCATCAAGTCTAATGACTACCTCCTTTTAAGATGCTATAGAAGATGGGCCATCCATTCCGATAAAGGGAGTGAAAGACCATCTTATTCCCAAAACAAGGCAAGAGTATACCGATGAAGATCGGAGGAAGATGCAAATAAATGATAAAGCCGTATACTGTTTTGTGCTCTTGGACCGGATGAGTACGAAAAGATGTCTTCTTGCACAAGTGCGAAGGAGATATTGGACAAGCTTGAGACTACATACGAGGGAACCAACGATGTAAAAGAGACCAAGATTGGACTCCTCAACTTGAGCTATGAGAATTTCGAGATGGAATCGAATGAGGACATCACTAAGATGCTCGATAGATTCTTCATCATTGTCAATGGGTTTAAGGGCTATGGAGAAGTCATTCCAGAAGACAAGCTTGTCTAGAAGCTCATCTATTCTCTTCCCGAGTCATCGGATGGAAAGAGAACTGCCATCATAGAAGCTAAGGATCTCAAGACCTTGAAGCTTGATGCACTCTTGGGTCACTCATGAGAACATGAAGAAGGAAGAGAAGAAGAAAAGAAAAAGGAAAATAAGAAGATGGAGAAGAAGGAAGTGGAGAAAAAAGATAAGAATTTATCTCAAAGCTTCACAAGAGGAGAGCAATTCAAGTGAGGAAGAAGATGAAGAAATGACTATGCTAGTCAAGAGATTCACTCGATTCATGAAATCCAACCGGTGAAGAAAGTTCCATCAGAGAGAGGGTTTCAAGAACAAGAACAAGAACAAGGAGGAAGAGAATGATCAAATAGTTTTCTATGAGTGCAAGAAGCCAGGACATATTAAGTTCGATTGTTCCCAACTCTAGAAGAAGAACTACGGGAAAAGAAGAAGCTTAAGGCTCATGTTGCTACTTGGAGTGATGAGGACTCATCCGATGAGGATAAGCAAGAAGTAGTCAACCATTGTCTCGTGGCACTAGAGGAGGATCCTAAGGTAACCTCAAGCTCATCGAACTTTGATTTTACATTTGATGAGCTTCAAGAAACTTACGATGAATTGTAATAGGTTTCTGATTAGTTGGTGGAGAAGTATAAAGAATCTCTTTTGAAAAACAAGAAAACGATTTCAAATTTGAAAAACCAAAATGATTTCTTATCTAAAGCCAACTTGGAACTTGAGAGTTCATATACATTCAAAACAACCCTCTAATGTTTATTTTCATGCCAAATTAACCCATTAACTTGATTACATATTTCTATTCACCAAAACAGTCCCCAATTTTTTTATGTTCACATATACCTATTCAAAACAGTCCAATACACTTCTATATGTATTCAAACAGTCCCTAATTCATAGACATACAATTATATATGCTTAAAACAGTCCACTATGTTCATGTATTCACAATTCAAGCCAATTTTACTTATATAATAACGTGTACACCAAAACAATCTACTTTTTATGCTTAACAGTCCCCTTAATAGCAAAACAGTTTCAATTTCATAAGTACACAATTATATGTACGGAACAGTCCCATTTACTTTTCTTCGTATCTAAACCAGTCCAATATTCACATGTGTACATATATGTGATCAAAACAGTCCAGCATGTATTCAAATATATTCAAAATAGTCCAAAATTCATGTGTATACATATATGTGACCAAAACAGTCCAGCATGTATTCAAATATATTCAAAACAGTCCTACTTTCAAGTGTTCACATATATATGTATCAAGGTAGTCTCCAAATTGGATTAATAGCAAGCAATGACACATAATTCAATTCAAGCACCATTTATCCGATCAACAATCAATTCATATTATGTTACAAGCATCACAAAACATAACAATTTGTTACTTATACCATTCGAAAATTTCATGACTTGAACAACCAAATAACCATTCACGCATGTGATTCATTCTCAATATTTAAAGCATTCAGATGTTCAAAGAAAAATCCTAGCATGAATCTCTCACTAACAATTTGACTAACATCTAAAATGCATAGGAAATTCATATGTAATAATCAATTTAGGCTCTAAAACAAGAGGGAAAACAAGATTACTTACCCTCTCCCTTAAGAGATCGAACAACACCCAAGAACTTGAACTAACTAGACTCCAATCTTCAAAAATTCCATGGCAAAAACTTAGCTTTCTCTCCATCCTCCCTTTCGGTTATTAGGGAATAAAGAAGATAACTTAGAGTTATCTCTCCTAGTTGGTCGAACCCCCGCCTTCACATGCCTTTGTCTTAGCTTGCCATGTGTACAAGCCATTGGGTTCAAATTTGTTTAACATGCAACTCTAGATGTTTCAATACAATTCGATTTAGTCCCTTTTAATAAATTGGTTACCCAATTCCTCCTAATTTCAATTTAATCCCAACTTACATGATTGGTCTAAATTGATTTAAATTTTATAGCAATTTAATTAATGGTCCAATGAAGCATACTATTATCTCCTTAAACTTCAAATTCGACAGGACATTTCTTTACGGATTGATCTCTTAAAAGGGTAAAATTACTAACCAGGTTTTGAGGGCGTTACATCGTCGTCCACTTACATTGTTCCCTATGAGCTGTTTCACTTTCCTCCACCAACATACCCTTCACCCCATGAATCTCCTGTAATCCTAAATCTAAATTTTCAAGGTTGTTATTGGCCTTGTTTACCTGCTTCCCCTCACTCAAATCCTCAGATTCAGCTGCATTCGATTCCACATCTACCTCCTCACAAGCATAATTACACACATTCATTGTGTTAGGCATTGACTCAACTTCTGTCACTCGAATCGTAAAGCACCCTCCATCTACAGTATAAAATCTCATGAATATTATGAAAATGGTCAGTTTCAATTAACATTCGCCCCTCTCAAAACTGACTGGATCGAGTTTTTTCGTTCTAATTTTATAAAAGATCCCCATTAAGGCCACAATTTGAAATGATTTATGCGACCAAGCATGTATAGGCATACCACTCATAGAACACGAAACGCGTTGAATTCCTCCTATTTTCGGTCACCATTCTCGCACCTATGAAAACCATAATTTCAACTCCCCCTTTTGCAGAATTTCCTCACGTATATCCAAATTATCAAATAAAAGCATAAATGATGTGATCCAATCCAACCACTTACTCTTGATCACTATACTCTAATCTTTATTTGTGAGCATGAAAGTCAAGGGAGCTTTTACTAACTTTCTTTATGCTTACTTTAATTACACATTATTACTATTCTTGATTATGCATGTTCGTATCGTTTTAGTTAGTCATATCATTCATATCATCTATGCTCATGTCATGATTATACTTCGTATTATGCATTATGTATTAGGATATCATAATATGATTCCATTCATTATTCTTTATACTTTGCATAAAATATGATTATCATGCATATATTATAAACCACATCTTTCTCTAAAGTATAGTTTATCTTTACTCTATATTATAAGTATTAATTTGTGTTTGTTTTGTTCTAAGGTACTATTAAGCTCACATAGCAAGGGGGTTGAAGGAAGGCAGCTCGACTCAGTTCAAACAAGCTCAACTTAGCTCATATAGCTGAGAGGTAGCTCATACAGCTCAAAGGTAGCTCAAGCAGCTAGAAGTAGCTCGAGTGTAGCTCAACCAGCTCGAATCAACTCATCAACAAAAGTCATATATTTTGGCCAACGATCATGTCTTTTCACAAAAGGGTGTCTCACCAAAAGTCACTACTTTTCACCAAAAGGTGCCTTTTCAAGTCGTGCCTTTTCGCCAAAAGGTACCATTTCCAAATGCACCTCTTCACCAACATGTATCATTTCAAGTCATGATCATTCACCAAGAGTCATGCCTCTTCACCGAGAGTCGTGTCTTTTCGCCAAAAGTCACCATCCATTGAAGCATCATGACTCTCCAAGTTGTGCCCATTCATAAAGACACGAGAACCATGAAGAGAAGCAACCAAAGACCCGATACCCTTCAGCAAGAGAGGGCGGCAAGTTATGGCGCCAAAATAAAGGGACTCTAACCATTCAAGCATGGCCCAATAGTTGTGTGCCTTTTCGGCCACCCTCTATGTATTCCTATAAATAGCCGATTCTATGGCATTTGTAAGCAACTCATTTTCTTTCAATTAAATCAGATTTGTGAGGTTTCTCCCAAACTTTATTCTTTATTGGACTTTATTGATTTATCAAGCATATGCTTGTGGCATCAGCCTTTCTTGATACTTCGGGTTCCTATTTTTATAACTAGTGGGTCCAAGTCCTTTTGGTTGAAGATCTTATAAGTTTCGGGTCTATGCTCTTTAGTATAGGTTCTTCCTTGATCCAAAACTTCCCTATCTTCATCACCATCATTCTATCTTCACCAAACACCATCCTTCCATACACATCACCTTTCTCCAAAACCATCATCATCACCATTATCATCTTCCACCCTTTCACCTATTAAATTACCTTAACCAATACTTCCTCACCCAAACTCTTTTCACCATTCTTCTTGTTATCATCCAATATCTCAAGTTTACTTGCTTACCTGCATTCTATGGTCGGGAAACAATTAAGCAGCACTCTTCATCAACATTTCAAGAGTGGAAGTGTATCATATGGTAATCAGAGCTTTGGCAGAATCAAGAGCCTACTTTGTGATTTTAGTTTGAGCAAAAAAAAAAAAGAAACGCAAAAGAATTCTTCTTCATCTTCTTTAAAGGAATTCGAAAAGTACAACAAAAGAATATATATTGTGAAAAGAAAAGCCCAACGATGAAGGCAAAACAAAGCAACCAAGCTCAAATAATTACATCAAGACTTGATTGTTTCCTCGAACAAGTTGTGAGTAATTTTGTGGTATAGGATAACTATTTTCTTTCTTTCTTCTACTTCTACGCTTACCCTTCTATTACTTTATTTTCCCCACCTTTGTTTTAGCATGAACCTCGAGGTCTTTATTGGTGGGAGGTTTCAGATTGAGGGTTATGATGGCTACAGGTAGACTGGCATAAGTAGATTCGGTTGATTAAACAATAGTCATGTCTGCCAATGTTCCCCAAGCATCGGTGATCTAGAAACCAAACTTCAGAGGCTCCATCGGTTCCGGAGATATGCCCGGGGATCGGTGATCTGGATACCGAATTTTCGGAGGCTCCAACAGTTCTAGAGATATATTGGTATAACAAATTTAAATTAAATTATCAGTTAATTAATTAAATTTACATTATTATCTAAATATATTTAAATGTAATTAAATTTAATATAGAGATCAGAGAATTAAAAGCAATTTAAGCATTGTGATTTACATCAAAAGGATCAAACACTTGTAGCCCTGATTTTTACGAGAAGATTCAATTAGATCTGAAATATCATTATAGCCAAGGTGAGCGAGTTCTTTCATTCATTGTATTTTCATGTGAATTCAAGAAAAAAATTGATCATGTATTAGAAGCCCAAATTGTTTGGCTTTGTCATTCAAATATAGACTTAAAAAAATTATTTAGATAAATAGCCCTTCATCCAATATTATTTAGATAAATATCTTATTTCAGTCCACGTAGGTTAAATTTGTGCTTAACTAAAAGAGACATATGTGTAAAAATAAATGCGGTAAATTATTCTTTTCTTTCTTACCTACCCACTCAACACGGAACCCACGTTTAGTTAAAAGCGAGTTCAAAATTCACTTTTAGTAGGACACGAGTTTTATCCTACGTGGGCTGTAAGAGATATTTATCTAATTAATCTTGGATGGGTTATTTCTCTAAATAATTTTTAAAGGGGTTATTTACCTAAATCATTCAAATTGTTCAAACCCTAAAGGCCCTTAAACTAAAAAATACCACAGCTAATTGGTAGTGGTGGGTATAGTGGGAAGTAGTAAGGACCGTGATCCTCACCCTAAAGGATATATTTCTCTATATTTTCCCGAAGATACAATCTCATGAAGACATATAACATATGCATCCTGGAAGCAACTCATTAGTCTGCTTGGAGGATCAACTCACGAAGACGTAGCTTTTACATCAACTTATAATGGAAGAGCTTGGTAGAAAACTCATGTTATGCAAATGTAAGTGTATAAAAGTGTTAATACAAGAAATAACCCCTCGTATACCAACATTCATAACTTAAGTTACGAAAATCTTTCATCTTGATCGATCAATTCATAAATCAACACCTTAAAAAAATACAACCCTATTTATTTTTTAAGAAACTAAGTAACATGAAATGTGAATGTCAATGTATTTATGTAAAAAGTGGTACAAGAGATCACAAATTAAATATTAAATTCAAATAAGTAATTTTTTTTTTAAAAAAGGAGACAACACATTTTTTAAAATTTGTTGCTTGACTCTAAAAAAGTCCTCAATGGAGTACTCAAATTGTCATAATCGCTTTGTGTTTCAAAAAATATTTTGCTGAAAAATGCACATGTATTTTGAAAAACTAAAGTCAACATCAGTCATTTTAGGCTAGACATGATTAAACTCTTATAAAATCACCTTTTAAAAAGATTTTTGAAAATTTCATTTTAAAATATAAATTTTGATAAAAAATGGTAAGAGATAATGACATCATATGAAATAAAAAATAAAAAAATAATAAACACAACATCTTGAAGGACTTAATAGAAAAAATAGAAATTAAAAGGCTAAATGGTAATTAACTAATGCGGAATGTTAAATTAAACTGTATACAAAAGATGAGGACCAAAAATTTTAGCCCAAACTTTTAAGAAATGTTTGGATCCTTCCTGAACGAGTCAGGCGTGTGGGTTGGATTTCCCAAAGCAATGTTGTTTTGGAGTCTGAACAGTCCTCTAAAAATCACGTTATTTTGAGGACCTATAAATACGTCAATTCTTTTTTCCCTTTATTCTCCCATTGTTTTCTCTCTGTAGGGTTGGGTGGCTGGTTAATTCTTTAGTATATTAATTTAACCAAAACCCTTAATTCTAAATCTGGGATAAGTCTAGTATGAAAATACTCGAAGTCTATTAATTTAACCAAGACTTTTTCCTCTTAAATATCTTTCCGTGACGATTCAAAGATTTACGTGACCTTGTATAGTTTATTAAAATAAGATTCTTTAATTTATAATCCTAAAGATATATAATATTTTTTAAAGGATATTTTCATCTTAGTAAAAAATATATTATGGGGTCATCTTTAAAGTTATTTTTTTTATAATTTATTAAACTAAAATCGTTTTTCCTATAACATTTAATTCAACTCATTTGGCGCCTTTCTTTTTTTTGGTAGCCTGTGCGGTCGCTCATCTTGCACATGTCCAAAACTTCCACTGATGGAGGGTTCGGGGTGGTTGAGACTATTTGGATAGAATTTGAGATATGATTGAATGGATGAAAGGAGAACTCTTGTGGGCTAACTATGGTTGAGACTAGGGTTGGCGGCTGTCATACGATGAGGGAGACTGATGTCTGGATAGAGCCAAATTTTGGGCATGAACCCTAGGGTTTCATGGTTTGGGTGAGCTTTAGGTCCAGGGCAGGCTCGATTAAAGTTGGAAATCCAGTGTCCACATATATAATAGGAGTAACTAAAAATAACAAAATAAATAAAGTTGCATCAACATGAAAAGTATAGATGAAAATAGTCAGATATTATAAGAGATATCGCTCATATCATTGAAAATCAAGGGAAGAGTCAATGAAGGATGGAGAGGATTGTGATTATCTCAAATTATTATGTCGATTGATTCTTTGTGTGAGATTTTATCGTGTGTTTGTTTCGCTCACATATTTAGGAAGGCGAACTGAATTGTCGATGCTCTTGCTAAAGAAAGGTGTTGGTCGGGTGTCATTGTTTAAGGATGGTTGTTAATTGGTTTTTTTGGGGTCTTGCACTTTTGCATTGTTGTGTCCTATGTGTGGAGTTTTTGCGTGTTTGAGTCGATGTTGGTTTAGAGAATTGTGTAGAGAGAAGGGAGGTTAAGACTGCTTGTTTGTAATACACGGTGGGTAGGCACATGCGCTTGGGTGCTACAGTTTTGAATGTGGTGGAGTTGGTTTACATGTTAGGTGTTATTTTATCTGATTGTTTCTTTCTTCATTGGTGGCATGGTTCCACATATTATCGTACTTGTACTCTTTTCCTCAAATTTAAGTTAGGGAGTTTTTAATGAGGCACATGATAATATATTTTGTATGATTTTTCATATTTATAAAAATCATACTTCACCGATCAAAAAATAGATGAAAATAGTTACCAATATTTTGACTTTGATATAACAAGAACTAATTTGTAAAAAGGATAAATTTTTAAAGACTCATAAATTGACAAGGATTCGAACTTAAAATATTTCTAAGTCAAAAACTTTAAACCCCAAATATTTTCTAAGTGTTTGGTACTAAAAAATAGCCAATTTGGTCTAGGAGTACCGATACGCCTAAGACAGTATTAGTACGGTTTTTAGCTACTGAAATTTTGTTTTATACTTAATGGCTATAGGGTACCGATACGCGCGTAACCGTATTGGTACGCCCTTCAAAACCTGGAAACCAAATTGCTTCTAAGTATCAGTACGACATAAGGCATATTGGTACGAGGGTTAAAGATTTTGTAAATCTTTGTAATAAATTTTTGACAGTTGCCTTGTTAGTTTATTGGAATCGTAACTTTGAAAATTAGTTAATGTGTACCGATACCCTCATAGGCGTATCGATACGGAGTCGATGTTGGTTTAGAGAATTGTGTAGAGTGAATGGAGGTTAAGACCGCTTGTTTGTAATACACGGTGCGTAGGCATATGCGCTTGGGTGCTACAGTTTTGAATGTGGTGGAGTTTGTTTACATGTTAGGTGTTATTTTGTCTGATTGTTTCTTTCTTCATTGGTGGCATGGTTCCACATATTATCGTGCTTGTACTATTTTCCTCAAATTTAAGTTAGGGAGTTTTTAATGAGACACATGATAATATATTTTTGTATGATTTTTCATATTTATAAAAATCATAATTCACCGATCAAAAAATAGATGAAAATAGTTAGCAATAGTTTGATTTTGATATAATAAGAACTAATTTGTAAAAAGGATAAATTTTTAAAGACTCACAAATTGACAAGGATTCGAACTTAAAATATTTCTAAGTCAAAACTTTAAACCCCAAATATTTTCTAAGTGTTTGGTACTAAAGAATAGCCAATTTGGTCTAGGAGTAACGATACGCCTAAGGCGGTATTAGTACGATTTTTAGCTACTGAAATTTTATTTTATACTTAATGGCTATAGGGTACCGCGTATCGGTACGCCCTTCAAAACCTGGAAACCAAATTGCTTCTAAGTATCGGTATGACATAAGGCATATCGGTACGGGGTTAAGGATTTTGTAAATCTTTGTAATAAATTTTCGACCGTTGCCTTGTCAGTTTATTGGAATCATAACTTTGAAAATTAGTTAATGTGTACCGATACCCTCATAGGCGTATCAATATGATTTTTTGTGTAAAACTTATTAGGATTCTAGTGAGCAAAATTGGTACCGATACGGCTTAGTCCGTACCGATATCCTTTGTAAAATACTCACTCCGTATCGATACGGATTCTCACATATCAATACCCATTTGTTACAACGACTCTTTCTTCTTATAGTAGGTACCGATACTTGTCCCCGAGTACTTATACTCAGTGTTGACATACAACATTTATTGCATGAAAAATGAAGTCCAACGGCTATAATCAATATACCAACTACCCAAACGGCTAGAAATCAATGAGAGGGTATAAAATCAAGTCTCCAAAGCTTCTTCAACAACTATTGATCAAGTGTAAAGCATTCAAGCACACATCAAACAATCTTTGAGCCTTTTATAGTCAAATCTTGTAACCCACTTGAGTTATCTTTATTGTATTCATTTTATTAAAGTATTAGGGTTAGAGTGATCCTAGAATTGTGCAAACAATTAGCCTTTGTGAGGATTTTCAGTTTGCTTCATTTGTAATCTCTTTCTGAGGGTTCTTAAGATTTTGAGGTATAAGTCTTAAGGGAGTTTGTAAGGTTATCTCCTTGAGCCTCAAAAGGAAAGATCCTTAGTGTGGATTTGAGAAATCCTTAGTGTGGATGGCTAAGGTATGTAAACCTTATTGATAAGGTTGAACCACTCTAAATTTCTTGTGTCAATTATTTTTTACTTTCACCATTTTTTAAATTTTCAATTCACCCATCTCTTGGCCATATTGCATTGATTGTTCATCCCAACAATTGGTATCAAAGCTACACTCATTGGAATGATTCACACCCTCTTAATTCGATCCTAATGTATTCAATCAATCTACACTCCGAGCCATGGTCTCTACTCTCGGCAACAATCTCTATGAGTCACAATCTATCTCCAAATCACCATTCTTCAATGGGGAAAACTACTCGTATTGGAAGAATTAAATGAGACACTTCATCAAATCCAATGACTACCTCATTTGGGATTTAGTGGAAGATGGACCACTTATTCCAATGAAGGATGGAGTAGAAAGGTTCTTCCCCAAGACAAAGCAAGAGCACACCATGAAGATCGAAGGAAAATGCAAGTAAACGACAAAGCCATGCATATACTCTTTTGCGCTCTTGGACTGGACGAGTATGCCAAGATGTCTTCTTGTTAAAGTGAAAAAGAGATATGAGACAATCTTGAAACTACATGCGAGGGCACGAATGATTTCAAGGAGACAAAGATTAGACTCCTAAATTTGAGCTATGAAAACTTCAAAATCGAACCAGATGAAGACATCACTAAGATGTTCGATAAAGTCTCCATCATCGTCAAAGGGCTTAAAGGCTATGAAGAAGTCATTCTGGAAGACAAGCTTGTTCAGAAGCTTATCTATTCTCTTCCCGAGTCATGGGACGAAAAGAGGATCACCATCATCGAAGCCAAGGATCTCAAGACCTTCAAGCTTGATGCTCTCTTGGGGTCTCTTCTCACTCATGAGATCATGAAGAAAGGAAGAAAAGATGAGAAGAAGAAGATGGAGAAAAAGGAAGTGGAGAAGAAGATCGAAATTGCTCTTAAAGCTTCAAAAGAAGAGAGAGATTCTAGTGATGAAGAAGATGAAGAAATGACTATGCTAGCCAAGAGATTCACAAGGTTCATGAAATCCAACTGGGGAAGAAAGTTCCAAAGGAGAGAGGGTTTCAAGAACAAGCACAAAGAAGAAGAGAAGGACCAAATCGTTTTCTATGAGTGTAAGAAGCTAAGACACATCAAGTTCGTTTATCCCCAACTAAAGAAGAAGAGCTTCATGAAGAAGAAGAAGAAGCTTAAGGCTCATGTTTCTACTTGGAGTGATGAGGACTCATCCGATTAGGAGGAGCGAGAAGTAACAAATCTTTGTCTCATGGCATTGGAGGAGGATCCTAAGGTAACCTCAAACTCATCTAACTTTGATTTTACATTTGATGAGCTTCAAGAAGCTTATGATGAGTCACAAGAGGTGTATGATAAGTTGGTTGAGAAGTACAAGGAATCTCTTTTGAAAAATAAGAAAACGATTTCAAATTTGAAAAATCAAAACGGTTCCTTATCCAAAACCAACTTGGACCTTGAAAGGAAGGTTATGGATTTACAAGCAAAATAAGAAAAATTTGAAAAGAAAAACAAAGACTTGTATAACCTTCTTTCCAAAGTTCATGATGATCACCAAAATGAAGAGGGTGATCTCAAAGCTTCTTTGAACAAAGTTGTGAATTCTCGTTTTAAAAAAGAAACCACTTCAAAACCTGACTATGTGAAAAGAAACTTTGGTGGCCACAAACATATAGGCTACTCAAGGCCCTCTAATGGTAAAAGAATTAGAAGTGTTTAGGTTCCTAAGGATCTAGTCACTTCTAATAATATTGATGACATTTCTTCTTGGATTCCCAAGGGAACCAAGATTTTGGGATCTAATACTCATGGAACCAAAAGAATTTGGGTACCAAAAATCAATACTTGATTCTACGTTTCTAGGGGGAGCATTTCTACAAGGCAAAAGCTTCAAGTGAAAATTCATGGTACCTTGATAGTGGATGCTCGAGACACATGACCAGAGACAAAAGTCGATTCTTGGAGCTAAAACCAAAGAGTGGAGGAGTAGTGACTTTCGGTGACAACTCCAAAGGCCAAATTGAAGGAATTGGTTCCATTGGAAATCACTCTTCTATACTCATTGACAATGTTTTGTACATCAACAGTCTTAAGCATAATCTTTTGAGCATAAGCCAATTATCTGATAAAGGTTTCAATGTCCTTTTTGATTTGAATGGTTGCAAAATTATTAACATTGGATCTAACAAAATTATGCTTATTGGTCATCGTATAGGAAACATTTACATGGTGCATTTAGATGACATCCATATTTCAGATGCATGTTTTGTTGCAAAAAATGAGCATGATTCTTGGTTGTGGCATAGAAAACTAGACCATGCAAGCATGAATGTTTTGGAAAAATTAATTTCAAATGATCTAGTAAGAGGTTTGCCAAAAATCAAGTTTTATCTTGACAAAATTTGTGATGCATGTTCAAAAGGCAAATACAAAGTGTTTCTTTTAAACCTATTAATGATGTTTCTACTAGTAGAATTTTACAATTGATATATATAGATCTTTTTGGCCCTATTAGAACTATGAGCTTGGGTGGAAAAAAATATGCATTTGTTTTAGTTGATGATTACTCTAGATTTACTTGGGTTCTATTTTTATGTATCAAGGATGAGGCTTTAGAAAAATTCATCACGTTTTCAAAAGCTAATCAAAACGATGTTGGTTACTTTATTTCTCATGTTAGGAGTGACCATGGAATCAAATTTCAAAATCTAGGCTTTGAAGAGTTTTGTAACTCAAATGGAATTAGCCACAATTTTTCGGCTCCTCGCACACCTCAACAAAATGGGGTTGTTGAGAGGGAAATAGAACTTTAGAAGAAATGTCTAGAACCATGCTTTGTTAAAACAATTTGCCAAAGTATTTTTGGGTTGAAGCCACTAATACGACTTGCTATATTGTTAATAGAGTAATGATTAAGCTTATTTTAAAGATTTTAAAGAAAACACCTTATGAGCTTTTCAAAAATAAAAAAGCTTAACATTAGCTATTTTCATCCTTTTGGCTGCAAATGTTTTGTTTTAAACAATGGAAAAGACAATTTAAGGAAGTTAGATGTAAAAAGTGATGAAGCTATTTTTATAGGTTACTCTTTAAACTCTAAAGCCTATCGTGTATTTAATAAAAGAACTTTAGTAGTTGAAGAGTTTATACATATTGTTTTCGATGATAACCTCCTTTCGAGGAAGGATACTTGTGATGATGATGTGTGTGAATTTTTTATGCCAATGATGGTGGAGGAAAATCATCAAAGGTAGATGAAGTTCCACAAAGGAAGAACCACAAGATCTACCTCTAGAAGCCTTGAAGGACATGTCTCTAGAGGAAAATGAGGTCACATACCCAAGGGAGTTCAACTATGTCAAAGGTGGTGAGATTTTGGGTGATCCATCCAAAGGGGTAACCACTAGATCCTCTCTTAGAAATACTTGTAATTTTGTTGCATTTATCTCATACATTGAACCTAAAAATATCAAATAAGCATTAAATGATGATTATTGGATTTTGGCCATGCAAGAAGAGTTAAATCAATTTGAAAGGAGTAAAGTTTGGACATTAGTTGATAGGCTTAGTAATAAATCTACTATAGGCACGAAATGGGTTTTTAGAAACAAACTAGAAGAGAGTGGTTACATAGTAAGAAACAAGGCTAGACTTGTATCTCAAGGTTACACTCAAGAAGAAAGAATTGATTTTGATAAAACCTATGTACCCATAGCTAGAATGGAAGCTATTAGGATGTTGCTTGTATTTGCATGTTATCATGAATTCAAGCTTTTTCAAATTGATGTTAAAAGTTCTTTTCTAAATGAAGAAGTGTATATAGAACAACCACCCGGTTTTGAAGATCCAAAATATCCAAACCATGTTTTTAAACTTTCAAAAGCTTTATATGGTTTGAAACAAGCTCTTAGAGTTTGGTATGAAAGATTGTCAAATTTTCTAATTGAAAAAGGTTTTGACAAAAGGAAGGTTGATACTACACTTTTTATAAAAAGAAAAGGCAAGGATAATTTAGTACTTCAAATTTATGTTGATGATATTATTTTTGGTTCTACTAATAAATCTCTTTGCCAAGATTTTGCTAAGCTAATGCAAGGTGAATTTGAAATGAGCATGATGGGGGATCTCTCATTCTTTTTGGGACTCCAAATCAAACAAATAAGGATGGCATCTTCATCAATCAAGCAAATTACATCAAGGATATGCTCAAGAAGTTTGGCTTGGAGAATGTGAAACCTCGAGCCACACCGATGAGCTCTTCTACAAAGCTTGACAAAGATGAATGAGGTAAATGTGTTGGTCTTAAGCTTTATAGATCTATGATAGGTTCTTTGCTTTATCTTACCACAAGTAGACTGGATATTATGTTTAGTGTTTGCTTGTGTGCTAGATTTCAAGCTAGTCCTAGAGAATCACATCTACAAGCCGTTAAGAGAATCTTTAGATACCTTAGAGACACCCCTTATTTAGGTCTTTGGTATCCTAGAGACTCATCCTTTAGTTTGCATGCTTATTCAGATGCGGATTATGGAGGTTGTAAGATAGATAAAAAGAGTACCACCAATACTTGTCAATTCCTAGGTAACATGCTTATCTCATGGTTTTTAAGAAGCAAAATAGCGTAGCACTATCTACCACTAAGGCATAATACATTTCGGCTGGTAGTTGTTGTGCTCAAGTCCTTTGGATGAAGCAACAACTCTTAGATTATGGAATTAATATAGGTACCATCCCTTAAAGCGTGACACTACTAGTTCTATTTGTCTCACAAAGAATCCCATCCAACATTCTAGAACCAAGTATATAGAGATAAGACATCATTTCATTAGAGATCATATTTTAAAAATGATGTTGTTCTAGAGTATGTAGACACCTTGAACCAATTAGTGGATATCTTTACCAAACCTTTAGACAAATAGCGTTTTTGGTCTCTTATGAGAGATTTAGGGCTTACTAGCCTTTCTTAAACCTTAAAGCCTTGGTTTGTGCTAACATCTTGTCTGAATTTGGTTGATATTCATGTTTATGTGTTTTTCCTCCTATATGCATCTATTCATATTGTTAGGGCAGTATGTATTTGTTTTTGCCTATTCATGATGATCTCATATCATATATATGCATATTGATTCGATTAAAATCAAATTTTTAGGTCCTTTACAGCTAAATCTGTCAAAATTGGTCAAGGGGTATCGATACGGGGTATAGCGTATCGATATGAGTATCAGGGGCAGCGTGTCGGTACAGGTTAGCCTGTATTAGTATGGTTCGAGGATTGGTAAGGGTAAATTTGTACCGGTACACAGTTTTGGCAAACATTATATATGTATAGGTACGCGTGACCGCTGGAGTTTTAAATGGCCTTAAATTAGGGTTTTCCTATTTTAAACCAAACTCTAACTTTTCCACCCAAACCCTAGTCGGCTCTATCTATAAAAACTGTTCAAATCTCTTAGTTTTTCACCAAATTTCATAAAATCTTTTGGGGACTTTTGTTTTCAACATCAAACCCAAGCAATTTCATCAAACTTTTGTGCAAATCATCTCTTCATTCATCCATCATCCATATTCAAGGTATAAACTTTATTTTCTTTAAATTTTGATTTATTCCATATTTGTATATTTTTATGATTAAAATTTATATATTTAGGATGTATATATCATTTTTTTTCAAAAATTTTACAAAATCTTTTTCAAAACTGAAATTTTTTGTTTCATTATAAAATTATACTTGTATATTTTAATTTACTGTTTTTAAGTTTTAGCTTAACCAAAAATTTTCTTTATACTTGTATATGATTTTAAACTATACAATATAGATTTTTATACTACCTTGATCATTGGATTTTGATTTATTGGATTGAATGTGATGTTTATGCAAAAATATGTTTTTGTGGTTTGAATTTTTCTTGGCCATATTGCATTGATTGTTTATGCCAACATCAAGAAATGACACTTCTTCTTAGGCTGCGTTTTTTGTTGCTACCTGGGTCACCAATGCTCGTTTATCAGTTATTTTCTCACTAAAAGGCTGCGTTTGCCCACCATTTTTAACGCCTAAATGGGCATTTGGTAGCAGCTAGAAAATCCAAATTTAACCAACGACTTTTTCCCCCCAATGGGTGTTTGCCACATCGACACCAAAGGAATCCTTAGAGAGCATTCAGGTTGAATTATTCATACATGTCTCAAGTGCAGAGAATATCTTATACAAATTTATACCGAAGCATATTTACAAGTGATTGTGGATATTGGAATATTATTAGTGTAAAAGTTGTGATTAGTGCCTGAGAAAGTGCTCACTAGGTCAAGCAATGATTTGGGCAGTTTTGAAAAAAAAATATGAAGTTTATTTCATAGGATCTTCATTGGTTTAGAAACCAAAAATTTTATGTTTGGTCTATCATAAAATTTTCTTATTTAAGGAAATTTCTTATTCAATTAGGATAGATTTGATACAATTTAATGATATCCATCTGAATAATAATCATTGATGATGGAAGACCTTATTTTCTTATAGACCTTGTTTGACAAGACTAAGATTGTCTTGTGAAGTTTACTTGTCTGACAAGTAAGGACATTTCATTGTTTGAAAAAGAATATTTGACCAACTACTTTATGACATATGTGTTTATATAGAAAACTTAGAATTTTAATTATTAATGTTGTTGAGGGAGTTTAATTGTTTTCGCACAAATAGGATTATCAAGAAACATTTTAGTATGCATTTTGTTGATAGTTAGAAACAGGGCGAAGCCACATAGAGACTAGCAGAGGTTTGGCCCCGTGACTCATCCTTTCAGTCTATTTTCCCACCTTTATGATTTATTTTTTTAATTTGGCCCCAACAAAAAATCTTAAATAATAATTTATTTTACTTACTTTGGTATCATAAAATAGTACATGTCATAGTGGTAAAATGTACAAGTGAAAGTAAATTTGCTTTACTTGAAATCAATTGATTAAATCATATTATTGACATTTTTAGTCTTGTTTTTTCCTAATTTCTCTATAACTCGTACAATAAGATTTTGTTTTCGACCCCCTTAACTTACAATTCCTAGCTTCGCCCCTGGTTAAAAATTAAGTTATCAGTAGGGATTACTTAAAGGAGAAAATAATTAGGATAATATTGTACTGGGAGTGTCTATAAGTAATGTGCATGGTTAGGTTGAAGATTCATATATCTCGTATTAAGAATATTATAGAAAATATCTTTCTAAGCAAGACTCTGCAGAAGTAAGATCGTTGATTGATCTGATGTGCCTAAACAAATTCATGTATTCTTATTTGCGTTTTGTTTTCACACTTATTCATCCAACACCAATTAACTTGAACATTACTTGACACAACTACACCAACAACAACCATAGGCATGGGAGAAGCTCTCTGGAGGGTTTGAAAGAGCTCTTTGAGGGCTCTAATCGAGCTCGAGTATCATTAAACTCAACTCAAACTCAAAATGCTCAAGGCTAAGCTCAACATGACTTGAAAGCTCGCAAGTTTAAAATTATCAAGCTCGAGCTCGACTCGAAAGCTTGCGACCTCAAAGTTATCAAGCTTGAAAACAAAATTTAGAGCTCGTGCTCAAACTAAACCCTAATTTACTTATCCTTATTCCCAAAAAACTATAAACCATTGTTAACCTATCCTAACTCTAAATCTAAAACTAACCTCTAAACCCTATATTACACTAAAACCCATAATATAATATAATATAATATAATATAATATAATATAATATAATATAATATAATATAATATAATATAATATAATATAATATAATATAATATAATATAATATAATATAATATAATATAATATAATATAATATAATATAATATAATATAATATAATATAATATAATATAATATAATATAATATAATATAATATAATATAATATAATATCAAGTAGCTCGCAAGCTTTTTCGAGGTGGGTATCGAGTCGCTTGTCTTGACTCCTTAAGAACTCAAGGCAAGTCCAACCGAGTCGAGTTTTGACCAAACTTTGACCGGGTCAAACTTGAGTACCTCGTGATCTGTCTTGTCTCATTTACCACGTTACTAAAAATCGATTGCGTTTGTTCTTTTAAAACAAATTAAGCGAAGAAATATCATGTTAAAGGATACATAAAGTTAAAAGTTTTTGAACGCTGTCGAAACTATTTTTAAACCGTAAAATAGCTTGGACGATTAATTTTAGAAATTATCGGTTTTCCTTTTTTATTCGATTTTGAAAAGATTTGGAGTCACCACCAGTCACTTTGGTAGACCAAAAACCATAAAAACAACCACATATTCTTTTTTAAAATTGGGGTTCGAAAGTTAATTACGTGAGGGAAGGGATTAGCACTGGTACGAACATCCGAAATAGGTACCTTTACATTTGCATGGCATTTTGGAATAACAATTCGAATTTAATTTAATCATTGATTTTTAATTGGATTCATGTTCTAAATGGAAATATTCCTTTTATAAGGAAATATATTTTTGCTTGGAATATAAAATTGGAAGCACCTCTATACGCTCAGGGCACCGCCTTTTATATTCCAAAACACACTCACTTATAAATGGTATTTATGCATGATTAATTATGGTCTATTTCATTTTAAGTACTAATCTAAAAAGGTTCTAATTTAATTTATATGTTATTTAATCTATGAATATTATTTAATTCTAAAGTTTACATGAGATAACACTCAATTACTTTTGAGCACTATTCATATTAAACTTCAAAATTATAGATAATATTCTCTATCACTTAATTATCCTAATTATTTAAAGTTCTAATCTTAATTGAAGCTTTATTTATTAATCTACGTTATTTATAAATTTTCTATGGTTTTAACGAACATTGAATATTCTATTTAAGAGTTCATGATGCACAACGTCTCATTATGTTAGGACACCATTCAAATTTGAACTCCAAAATTTCCCGCCCAGTACTCATTAATTTTTTATCCCACTCAATACTCATTAATTTTCTACAATTATCTACCATGTTCAAATTATTTAACCCTAATGAGAACTTAAAACTAAGGTTCTATATACTAATTTAATCTATGTGTTTAAAGTTTTCCTAAAATGAATCTATATGTATTAATTAAATCATGCAATAAATAAATAAATAAGCAATTATATTAAAAGACTGGATTGAAGGGAATTAAAACTCCAATTTCTAAGTTTTATTGAGTACAGGGACCAAATTGCATTACAAACAAAGCTTCAGGCTGAAACCATAAAATCCCAAAAAAGGGCATGGGCCTCTCACGGGCCTAGGAGCCCGATGGCAATGCATATTTAAAGGCTTGATCAGATCCTTCTTTTTTTTTCCTTTTTTCCCATTTTTTCGAATTCTACTCTCTCTCTACAATCCTTCAATCTCGAAACCTCTCCCTACACAAACCTTTCCTTTACCCAAAACCCCCCAAAATCGAATCAAAACCAAGCATTTTGCTTGAAGTTCATTCGTGTTCTTAATGAAATATGAAGAACACGATAAACACGGCCCTCGGCCGCCTTTAACTTTGCCCATTTGATTTTTTTCAACCACCGCTCTTCCAACTCCAGTCGTCGCCCACATATTTCGATCACCGTTTACTTATCATGGGCCGCTACGGCCCTGACTCATAAAAATGTCCCTTCTTCCCCGACCTAAAACTACCCGTTCCTGAGCCCATTTTCGACTCCACCGCTTCTTAAACCAATCTAAAAGTCCAAATAAGTTCCCGACCACGTTTCTCTTTATTTTTCATCACTGTTTTCTCAATAAAAAAACTAATATCTTTATTTTAGTTATTTTTTAGGAGAAATTTACAGAGTATGCTTTTGCACGTGGTAACCTTTAATTTGATGGCTTGGAAGCAAACCTAGGGCTTTAGACTCGAACAAGGAAGTTAGGCGCAAATCTGAAAATTCAAGAGAAACTAGTTGGGGTTTCTTGAAAATTTCAGAATTAAAGCTGGAAAATTAAAGAAACAAGGTGAATATGACAGATTAGATGATGAGAAATAAGAATATAAATAAAATGATGAGAAAAGATTAAGAAGAAGATAGGTAAAACAAATCTAAAAATTCTAGCTTTGTTTATGGAATTATGGAAGATGGTGTGAAGGTTGAAGATGAAGATGGCTTGTGAATTGTTGATGTTGTTTTGTCCTCGGCACCCTCTTAGACTCAATTATCTAAGCAAGCAACCTCAAGCGGCTCTAACCCACCCTCCTAGACGCGATTATCTAGGCAAGCAAGAGTGTGAAGATGATCTCCCTCACAAGAACTCATCGAACTTATGTTGAAGAAGACTTCGAAGACACAAGTAATCAGCACTTGCAAAAACAAACTCACTAAATATTTCATAAATCAAAGAAAATTTGTCTTACAATGATGGAGGCTTCATCCTTTTATAGGTGAAGAGTAGACAAAGTAATTTAACTTCTACTAAAACAAGGAAAACCTAATCTAATTAAAAATAATAAAAAATAACAGCCTTTAAACTCCTTGTGCTTGTGTGGCAAGGAATAGGGTGATAAGGCAAGTGATAAGCTGATAAGGGCTGGGTGGCTGGTTCCTAAAGTATATAAAACCCTAAAAACATCAATTTAAATGATAATAAATATATTGGGCTAAGTTTAATTCGTCCAAAGCTTATATGTTAGCTTTTGGGCTGAATTTTACAAAATCCCGTAATAATCTCGTATCCAGTTTTCTGCATGCCTAGTCTTCAGTAAATTGGACGTATCTTGAGTTCTTGATGTCCGATTGATGGGTTTCAAGATGCGTTGGAAAGGTAACTGAATGACGGACAATTTTTTAGAAGACAACTTGACTCAGAAATGCCCGTATCCCATCCAAAAACTCGTCGCAAGTTAGCTGACTTTCCAGACATTACAAACAGATTCAATTTCTTGTCCAAGATGCATCGTTTTTGACCTCCTACGCGTGCACTGTTTTGGCTTTTATTGTTTGCATCGAAAAAATTCAGCTTCTTGTCCAATATTATTAATTTGACCCCGCTCATGCATGTATCATTCCCCCACTCCTCAAAAGGATTCGTCCTCGAATCTAAATCGGCAATGAGAGAACAGTCATCAACTTCAATTGAAAATGCTTCTTTGTTGTATGTGGAGTGATATAATTGAGCTCCTCTCAATGGTTCAACAAAATCCTGAAAAAATAAGACAACACTACTCGAGCAATTATAATGATTAGTCAAAACAAAATCACTCGTTGCGTTCTTTTTCTTGTCTTTTTCTTTTGGGCTTTGTTTGACTTTTACCTCATATGTATTTTCACTCACCAAATTTGGGCCATTAATTTGACTTTTTTTCATTCTCGGCCTCTTTACTCTCAGTATTTTGTATCTCACATCCCATATCCCTCTCACAAAATTTATCATCAATGTACAATTTCTGTAGAGGAGAAAGTGTTTCTAACGGAAGATAGGATAAGAATCAAATGAAGGGTTAGAATTACACTTACTTTCTTTGTGGGGAGGTGATGAGAGTATAGCAAGTGGACCTACTACTTCACATGAGGGATTAAAAGCATTTTCATCTCGTCTAATGTGTTCATTATCACTATCCTCTTGTTTGAGTGTTTGTGTGTTTTCCGACAACATGGGGATTTTTGTCTTGGTTTTGTCCAGTGACTTGGATGTTTCAATTTTCTGCTTTGGTCTACTTGAGTCGAGCAAAGGTTTAGAAGAATTAGAATGAGATAAAGGTTGAGTGGTACCTCTATCATAGTGATAATTCTTCTGTCGATATCGTTGTCGATCTTTGATGCGCTTTTCGATTGTTGTGGCGAATTGGAATGCCTCTTGAAGGGTGTAGTAGGTTTTGAGTTCAAGTACCTCAAGAATGTTGTCATTGAGTCCGATAACAAACCTAGTCATTGTATCCTCTTCATCCTCTTGTATGTCAGCTTTTTGCATCAATGATTCCATTTCCTTGAGATACTCATCAACAGTTCTGCAGCCTTGTCGGATCCTTTGTAACTTTTGTTTAATCTATCGTTGATATAATGGGGGAACAAATCATTCTCGCGTGACTTTTTTAAGTTCTCCCCATGAGGTTATCTTGGCTTCTCTATTGAGACGCCAATTGCGGACCAATTGGGACCACCAAATGGATGCATATTCAGTGAATTTGAGAGTCAACAGTGGAACTTGATCCTCTTCGGGACATTGATAATGCTTTAATAGAAGATCAACTCGATTTTCCCAGTCACAATAAGCATCAGGGTCATACCTTCCTTGAAAAGGTGGTACAATGATCTTTGGCTTGGCTAAGGTGTTTGTTGCTCGTCTCGGTTCTATGTGATGATTGTGCCTATGTAAGGGGTTTTGGTGTCTATTCTGAATGGGAACAAGATTTGGACGCTTAGGCTCCTCAGTATCGCTTGCGATAGCAGTGGTTTCTAATCTCCCAATGGTTTGAGTGATTGCGGTCACAATTGTATCAGTGTGCTCAAGCTTGGTTGCCAATGAGGTTACAGTCCGTTCAAGTTTATTGAGAGTATCCGAAACTTCTTGAAGAGTCACCTCATGTGGTTCTTCGTCGTTACTCGTTTCTGACATCCTGAAACACTCAGATTTAAAAGGTAAAAAGCAAAAGAAAACTAGAAATCTCACTAAACACTCCAAGAATAAATATTTAGTGAGGCAAGTAAACCGATCTCGTGTTCTTTAAAGACCTTCCTGCCACAAGTCAACAAGTTACAATCGGAGTTTAATCCTAACAATGAGTCCTAATTGTACTAGGAGTCCAATGGAAAGGCTTGACACCAATTGAATATAGTTGCAAGAAAGAAGGATTGCAATGCAACTTTGTTGTCCTACTCACACCAGAAAAGAGAAGGTGTTAAATTGCGTAATAGAAGAAAGAAAAAAGCAACACAAAGGAACTTAAGAAACTAAGAGTAGAAAAAAAATCGTAGAGAAAGATGATAACCCATAAACCCAGAAACAACTTGAAGGAAAAAATCCAATGTTGAATCCACTTCAATGTGATGCTTGTGGTGGTTGATGGCTAGGTATGAGCTTTCTCACTTTAATTTCTTTTCTTTTTTTATTTGTTCTCTTTTTTTTTCTTTTTACAAGGTAAATAAACTGAAAATAACGAAAATTGAAGAAAAAATAATGAAAATAGGGTTAAAGTAGGGGAAACCTAATTTTGCTTAAACTTTATCCACTTTGTTCGAGATGTTCCCGAAGTCCAAAAATTCTGAAATTTTGTGTGATGACTCCTCCAATGGTTTAGATCTGATCTGGAAATTTTCAGCTCAAAACTCACTCGTTTGATTTTGACGAATTTTCCCTAATTTTTGAGTTTTTTTTTCAAAAACGCCAAAATTCTTGCCAAGAATCGTCCCAAATCTGATACCAAATGATAGAGTATGCTTTGGCATGTGGTAACCTTTAATTTTATGGCTTGGAAGCAAACCTAGGGCTTTAGACTCGAACAAGGAAGTTAGGCGCAAATCTGAAAATTCAAGAGAAACTAGTTGGGGGTTTCTTGAAAATTTTAGAATTAAAGCTGGAAAATTAAAGAAACAAGGTGAATATGACAGATTAGATGATGAGAAATAAGAATATAAATAAAAAGATGAGAAAAGATTAAGAAGAAGATAGGTAAAACAAATCTGAAAATTCCAGCTTTGTTTATGGAATTATGGAAGATGGTGTGAAGGTTGAAGATGAAGATGGCTTGTGAATTGTTGATGTTGTTTTGTCCTCGGCACCCTCTTAGACTCAATTATCTAAGCAAGCAACCTCAAGTGGCTCTAACCCACCCTCCTAGACGCGATTATCTAGGCAAGCAAGATTGTGAAGATGATCTCCCTCACAAGAACTCGTCGAACTTATGTTGAAGAAGACTTCGAAGGCACAAGTAATCAGCACTTGCAAAAACAAACTCACTAAATATTTCATAAATCAAAGAAAATCTGTCTTACAATGATGGAGGCTTCATCCTTTTATAGGCAAAGGATAGACAAAGTAATTTAACTTCTACTAAAACAAGGAAAACATAATCTAATTAAAAATAATAAAAAATAACAGCCTTTAAACTCCTTGTGTTTGTGTGGCAAGGAATAGGGTGATAAGGCAAGTGATAAGCTGATAAGGGCTGGGTGGCTGGTTCCTAAAGTATATAAAACCCTAAAAACATCAATTTAAATGATAATAAATATATTGGGCTAAGTTTAATTTGTCCAAAGCTTATATGTTAGCTTTTGGGCTGAATTTTACAAAATCCCGTATCCAGTTTTCTGCATGCCCAGTCTTCAGTAAATTAGACGTATCTTGAGTTTCTGATGTCCGATTGACGCGTTTCAAGATGCGTTGGAAAGGTAACTGAATGAAGGACAATTTGTTAGAAGACAACTTGACTCAGAAATGCCCGGATCCTATCCAAAAACTCAGTGCAAGTTAGCTGACTTTCCAGACATTACAAACAGATTCAATTTCTTGTCCAAGATGCATCGTTTTTGACCTCCTATGAGTGCACTGTTTTGGCTTTTATTGTTTGCATCGAACAAATTCAGCTTCTTGTCCAATATTAGTAATTTGACCCCGCTCATGCATGTATCAGAAATAAAGAGAGGATGAGGATGTACCTTCGCGGTGGCAAAAACTATAGTTTCGGTCGTCTTCTCCGACAAACTTCGGCGTTCGTTCGTGTTCTCCGATCAACTCTTCAACTTCTGAGGTAAGCTGTTTTCTCTCTCCCACTCAATTTTTTTTATTTCTCCATTATTGCCTAATCATTTTCTCTCTCTTCTTCTATATAGGATAGTGGAGTGTGACATCATGGCTGACGTCGTCTTGATGACTTCAGCAAAAGTTGTATCCAAATAAGACACAATTCGTGTGATACTTGTTCGGGCTAATAGGACGCTGCCACGTGACATTTTTTGAGCGGGAAAAGTTAAAATATGGTTTTGTTGAGCTGGATTGAGTGGGAAATAACTGTAACATATGTAATGGGCTTATTATTTATTTATATATTTTTTATTTTATTTTTAGTGAAAATATTATATATATATATATATGTGTGTATGTATGTATGAATATATTCGGATAAAATTTGGCTATTACAGACGCTAAAACTAAAATTTTTATCTTAAAATAATATAAATTAAATTATTTTTTAAAGAGTCGATTAAAACCTTTTTATTTATTTAATTAAATATCTTACTATAGCGACGTTTTTTTTTAAAAAACATTGTGGCGTACGAAGTATCCCCTATTTTTGAAAGTTTGGAAAGTAGAAAGGAGAGATAAATGAACAGGTGGCGCTACCGCTAGTCACCTAAATACATGCTTCCAACATAGCAATCATCATACATGGCGCACAAAGGCCCAACCATACTTGATACGAGCATGAGAGGGGTCAAAATAATCATCTTGGAAAAGAAGTTGAAACTGCTTTGCAAGTCAGAAACATCAGTCAACTTGCGAAGCATTTTTGGATGGGATCCAGGCATTTATAGGTCAACCTGTCTTCTTAAAACTTGTCCGCCTGCAAATTAGCTTTCCAACGCATCTTGAAACGCCTCAATCGGACATCTGGATCTCAAGATACGTCTATTTTAGCGAAGACAACGCATGCAGAAATTCCTATACGAGATTAATACGGGATTTTTGGATAATTACGAATTTTCAAGATTTTATTTGATTATTTGTAATTTAAATCAACATAGGATTCTGCAATATCTATTAGGATCAGATTTATTTAATTAGGATTTTATTTTTTAGCATTTATTTATTATTAGAAGTTACTTATCTAATTAGGAGATTAGATTTTAGCATATATTTATTGTATTTAATTCCTAAATTTAGTAGGATTAAAACTTCTTCATGGCCTATATAAAGGAGGCTTCACCCACATTGTAATTCATATTTCATTGATTAGTAAAAAGTTCTCTTTGGAGATTTTAGTATTATTTGAATTTACAAGTGTTCGGTAAACTTGTCTAGAAGCCATCTTCAACATAAGATCATTGAGTTCTTGTGAGGGAGATCATCTTCACACTCTTGCTTGCCTAGGTAATTGCATCTAGGAGGGTGGGTTAGAGCCGCTTGAGGTTGCTTGCTTATATAATTGCTTCTAAGAGGGTGCCGAGGACAAAACAACAACTATCAATTCATCACGCCATCTCCACATATTCAAGCTTCCTCCATTGACACCACCACATATTCAAGCCTCCTTTATATAGGCCATCACAATAAATAAATGCTAAAATCTAATCTCCTAATTAGATAAGTAACTTCTAATAATAAATAAATGCTAAAAATAAAATCCTAATCAAATAAATCTTATCCTAATAGATATTGCAGAATCCTATGTTGATTTAAATTACAAATAATCAAATAAAATCTTAAAAATTCGTAATTATCCAAAAATCCCGTATTAATCTCGTATAGGAATTTCTGCATGCGTTATCTTCGCTAAAATAGACGTATTTTGAGATCCAGATGTCCGATTGAGGCGTTTCAAGATGCGTTGGAAAGCTAATTTGAAGGCGGACAAGTTTTAAGAAGACATGTTGACCTATAAATGTCTGGATCCCATCCAAAAATGCCTTGCAAGTTGACTGATGTTTCTGACTTGCAAAGCAGTTTCAACTTCTTTTCCAAGATGATTATTTTGACCCTTCTCATGCTCGTATCAATACTCGAGATCCCACCGAATCCTCCGAGCAAAACACAGTTTCATACAACCTCAGGAGCGTACACTCATGCTCGGAATCTCACATCTAGCATCAATACTCGAAATCTCACATCGAGTATCATCTTGGAATCTCACAACGAGTGGAATGGCTCAGAATCTCGCATCGAGCATCATCACTAGGAATCTCACATCGAGTGGTCTTCATATGTTGCCACACTCTACCACTGGGTATCCAGATCCCACAAACCAATGGTGACTTAACCATACGAGTGCCCAGACTTGGCACGACTCAGCCCACGATCCACCAAGGATCCCTATGGTTTACTATTACAAACAAGTCACCCAACAGTTACCAATTTATTACTCATTAGGCTCATATATAATTAATCTCATTCATTAGCTCCATTTTTATTATTCATATCGATTTCTATCCTTAACTTGCATTTATTGATTATATAACATATTGGGTACCGGTACTCGAACATGAGTATCGATACGATACCCTCGGGTATCGGTACTCACATGCGTACTGATACTGAAACTGCTCACTAAAATTATTAATTTCTACAAGTACAGGTACGGGTCGACCCGTACCGATACGACCCCTAATTCATGTACCGATACGGCCAAAGCTCGTACCGATACGTCCAAAGCTCGCACCAATACCCTATTCACGGGTTCATACAATTTCCTCGAATTACGATATTACCAAGCTTATACGATCCCTAAAACTTATGAAAGTCATTAGAGTTGGTTGGATAATGCATTCATCCCATTAATATTAATTATTGGTTTATACTCATTTATTCAAATATTATCATTATTCATCTAGCACACAGTTTCCACCGAATCACATCAATCTATTCGAAATAAGCATACAAAAATATCACATTCATCTCAATCAATCCAACAATCATCAACTAATTATATTGGCATCACAACTGACCCTACACGATCTCTAGAGCCTCTAACAGTCCCATCATATCCGTAACATCACCATGCATCTCATAATATATCAAGTCTCAATATACCGGTTTCTACTCATGCTTATCTATCATCAACCAATTTGCAACCACTAACAAGCAAGGCAATCACATTTATGATGCTCACAAAGCGATAGGAGTTCGAGGTATACTAACCTTATGCTGATACCGCTAAAATCCTCATCCAAGCTTCTCGAATATTCCACTTTACCTGAAATCCAATCTCGAATAACCTCGTAAACCAATTAATATCATAAGTATCACTTAAGCATATTCTCTAAGGAATTTCAAGGGTTAAATGCGTAGAAACAGCTTACCGAGTTTGAATTTGGCAAAACGAACTGTGCCATTAGATCTAGAACGTCGAGAAACCCCCGAGTAGGGTCCCCCAAAAAAGTCAACTCGTAGTCAACGATCAACGGTCAAAGGTTGATCAACTGCCCTGGCGATCTGGTGTAACGCGGCGTACCATAACAGCCATGCACTCGCATGGCCCGATCTGGTGTAGCCAGAACTATGTGAGACCGAGTCTAGAATCTAGTATGGCGCGATGCACCGGATCTATGTACACCCGCCTGGCTAGGCACACACCCACTCGCATGGGCAGCACGTGGTGGCGCATGGGGCCTCCTCTAGTGGTCGGACGGTGCTAGCGAGCTCTAGTTCGGCAGTTCTCTAGTTGGTGAGCACGCTGGTGGCTTCTATTTGTGGTGGTTTTGGCCAGAACACAATGCTTCTAAATAGCCGCACCTTCCTTTCCCCTACCCCGACAAAGAACGGCGACTTTGGCGACGAGAGGACCACCATCGGACTCCTCTCACCAGGCTGGAGCTATGGTGCCAGCGGTGAGAGCCACAACGGCTTCGGTGGTGGCAGATCGAGACTCAAACTCCATTTCCCCCATTTTTCTCTTCTTTTCTCTCACCCCCTTTCAAAATATCTTATCCTCCCCTCTTTTTCTCTCCCTCATCAAAATCACCGGCCAACCTAATATAAAAACACCCAATTCTCTTTTCCTTCTTTTCTTTTATTACTTTATTTTATTTATTTTGACATAAGGCCAAAAACCCATTATCTTTAAATTTGAGCTTCTAACTAGGCCTAAATAAATTGGGTCTGAGGCCTAATTTTCAAAGCCTAATTTCGGGTCATTACAACTCTCCCCTGCTTAAAAGAAATTTCATCCTCGAAATTTATATTGGTAAACCAAAAAAGATGTCAAAACTTTTATAACTTCCCAATGCTCTCAACATAACCCACTGCACTACTCTGATCTCTTATAGCACTTGTCAAAATAATAATTGACTTCAACGATACAAACATAATCTCAACTGATTTTTTCTCTTAGAAGAAATCCATCATCGCTCAGTACAAACCCAAAACAACTGGCCACTTCTTTAAAAGAGAGATCTAACACCATTTGATGCATAACCAAAGGCATTGAACAAATCCGACGGTACCTTGACCAATCATCACACAGATACGTCATCAAGGAAACTTAACTTACGCTGTAGACCCAAAAGATTATTGCGCAACAAATTTCTTTCACAACTCCGTACGATCTAAAGGAACATGGGGTTGAGCAACTGTTACAACCAAACAAAATAATTCTTTATCGTGGCGACTCCCAAAGGGAACTCTGTCTCAATTGTCATACTTTATTAAACTCATTGCTTGCTCGATGCAAGATTTCAGAAAGGAACGGCATCTCGACTCGCCTTAAACTCGACGTGATGCTTGTGTAACTAAAGTAGTTCCCACAACTCGAGTTACGTGTGAGTCTTATGCCCCAAACTATAGCGTGTCTTGAAACCATGTCATTTGTATATAAATCTCACCAAGGGATAAGGTTCCATCACAAACCTCAAATCTCGTACCAAAAGGTAGCATGTACTCACCGTAGTGTCGTACAACCAAGCTTGCAAACAAATCAAGCAGACTTTCTAACTGGATCTCACATTTGTCGAAAATATCAACGGTACCCACCAAGGACTATATCATTACTCAAAGAAATCTCATTGAAACTGTGCGCTCACGATTCTTTACAAAATCTGTGGCCATTTATTCAATTTCCACTGAGAAACATCGAAGCATCACAAACTCTGAAGAACTCAATGTTCGACCCCCAACTGATGGCAGGTCAACCACTTATCACTATTTTAACACTTGACTCCATGCTGTCTACCAACACATGGCCAAAGTTTGGTACAAACCGTCGCCATCAACATTCACCATAAACTTACCACACTACCATATAAGAAGAATCTTTTGCCTTGACATGTTTCTCTAAAAACACCCACGACAAGATCTCGAGTCCATCCAAAAACCATCGAATCCAAATTCGATCATAATGCTATATAATTTTAATTACAAACAGGGGCTACTTCTCACGGCTTCTAAAGTTACTTAGCCATTGACTCGGAGCTTAACCAAAAAAACACATAGGCACCGGTACTGACCGATTAGTCCTGACACCCAAAAGAAACAAGCACCGATACCACATAAGCTAGTTTTGGTATTCCCTTACACAACTATCATTGGAAATCCTTAACTGCCCCACACGGGCAACATGATACTCCAACTCAAACTAACTTCGTACCATCCATCACTTAACAAGCTCGCTTTACTTAGGTGGCGATCGATCATATATGGTCAACAGCTCTTGATTACTTCGACTCATGTCACTGTCCCATACCTCAAATTCCTTAAAGAGCAAGTACCCAGAATCTCTCACTGTTAGGGTAGGCACCTCATTCTCTCTTCTAGCACAAAAATATAGCTCTAACCAAACAAACAAAACATCCTTAAAGATCTCAAAACTTTATTTGGCTCCAAATGAAACAACACCACTGACACAACAAAATGGTCTCGCGTAACTCAGATTTCCACCAATATTCCTCGGCTTCTTCCAAGGAACTGTGATACAAATCAAAAGCATCCACAAAGTCTCAACCCTAGCTTCCTTAACTGATTACAAGGTAAGTAGCATTTCTCATACACAAGGTCATTATGGTAATTATCTTGCCAATGATCATCTTTCTTTGTTTCTTATACACTCACATATGTCATACAAGACATCAAACTCATGTTCGAGAGACAATATGGTGGCCCCCACTCTATCATCGCTGAAGCATCTCACACATCATTGCATACATCAACCGTTATCACCATCCACTTTAAGGAGAGAAATCATCTTCCCAAAATCTATTTCAAAATTACAAGCCTTTAACACTTTAACCATAACTATCTTAATCTCGAACCAATCCAAGGAAACACATGGTACTTCACAAACGACTAAACAAACCATGCACCTTGGGAGACACACAACGGTCACTCACTGTTACTTAACAAGCTATCAACGGTTTAAGCACCACCTCAACGAACTAACTTCTTACTAGCGAACAAGTTCGATCCTTCCTTGAGCAAAACACTTAGACAAAAGAAACCTCTTTCGGGTTGTGCCTTCGCAACTGAACTTCTGATTTTCTCAACTAGGTCGGTGTCCTCTGACAACAACGATATGAATTGACGTCTAACTCGATCTTACCTCAACCTCCACCTCCACTGATGTTCTTGATAGGGAGAAACTCTTGACAACTCCTCCAAGAAGCATAAACAAATGCTCTGACAACCTGAAAGCTCCCAAGCATCAAATTGTACTCATTGGCATATGCCCACCATTTAAACATGTCTCACAACCCCCGTTGTGTCGTTCTTAAAATGACCACCACAAAAATCATGATAAAGGGCCAACGATCCAAACGTCCTCATTGCTAAAGGTTGAGTTTCCTCGGGGTCCCCAAACCTCGAGAACAACTCTGACATTGCTAACTAGAATCATGCTCGATTAACCAAAGCAATTCCAAAGGTACAACAACTTCCAAGAAGGTAGCTCCATCAACAGGTAAAACGTTCAACCTCTGACACACTCTAACAAACTAGTGGATCTCAAATCCACTATCTTCGAGAAACGCCTCTAAGAAGGATGGTGATACTTTCCAAGTATCAACAAGACTCACCTTAAAGTGAACAAAGGGTTTTCCAACCATCATGCATCCACTGATCAAATCTGAAAGCTGTTTGTCCAAATCTGCAACACAATGGTTAATCGCGCATAACGATAAAGATTTCCTTGCCACATATGTATCCAAAGGCTTCAGAACAACCACAACATGCAACGAAGACACCATTTAGATGGTGGGAAGAGGATACATCCTCGACTCTGACATCATTCAACTAACTCACATCTCGACAATCTTGGGTGAACTCGTAATAGAAATCCCTCACATGAGTGGCTCAAAACTTAACTCGGCCCGCTCAGCCATGATTGTAACCATTTTATTATCACAACATTAGATGCACCATCAGGATCCAGTCTTTAAGGAGTACGAACTTAATTTAAGGGCTTGTATTCACTAGACACCTTACTACAACACCTATACCACCCTTAAGTTTCTTAGAACTGGGTAAACCTAAGCTCTAATACCAATCTTGTAACACTCTCGGCCCAGATGTCATAATTTGGGCCTCAAACCAAATAAAATCATTAAAATCCTCAAACTGGGTTTAGTCCTAACGAGTCATTTCCCAAAAGCATTAAAAATCAATAGTTGAAAATAGATTTAAATAATCAAAACAGTACAAAAGAGCTCTAATTTAATTTAAAACATTTAAATATTTGATTTTATTTATACAATTTCAAAATTAAGAATACAGACTCAACCACGTAAGGCCCAATAAATACATAGCCCACTAAACACAAGTACCATACTCTGAAGGCACCCAAATGCTGGAATCCCAAACTGATTGTGCTCCTCAAACCCACGATCCAATGATCTACCTATGCACGAAAACAACGATTCTAAGAGTTGAGTTTATAGAGCTCGGTGGTACATCTACTATACTATACTTCATGCTAATCATAAACATAAGCATGCAAGCTAGTACAAGCAGAAAGGAAAGATAAATGAACAGGTGGCGCTACCACTAGTCGCCCAAACACATGCTTCCAACATAGCAATCATCATACATGGCCCACAAGGCCCAACCATACTCGAGATCCCACCGGATCCTCCGAGCAAAACACACAATATCATAAACACAAACTTGAAGTGCGGCCCGATGTCATACAACCTTAAGAGCATACACCCATGCTCAAAATCTCACATCGAGCATCAATACTCAAAATCTCACATCGAGTATCATCACTTGGAATATCACATAGAGTAAAATGGCTTAAAATCTCGCATCAAGCATCATCACTTAGAATCTCACATCGAGTGGTCTTCATATGTTGCCACACTCTACCACTGGTATCCAAATCCCACAAACCAACAATGACTTAACCATACGAGTGCCCAAACTTCGCACGACTCAACCCACGATCCACCAAGGATCTCTATGGTTTACTATTACAAACAAGTCACCCAATAGTTACCGATTTATTACTCATTAGGCTCATATATAATTAATCTCATTCATTAGCTCCATTTTTATTATTCATATCGATTTCCATCACTAACTTGCATTTATTGATTATTTAACATATCGAGTATCGGTACTCGAACATGAGCATCGATATGATACCCTCGGGTATCGGTACTCACATGTGTACAGATACTGAATCTGCTCACTGAAAATCATTAATTTCCACAAGTACAGGTACGGGTCGACCCGTACCGGTACGACCCCTAATTCGCGTACTGATACGGCCAAAGCTCGCACCGATACCCTATTCACGGGTTTGTACAATTTCCTTGAATTACGATATTACCAAGCTTATACGATCCTTAAAGCTTATGAAAGTCGTTAGAGTTGGTTGGCTAACGCATTCATCCCATTAATATTAATTACTGGCTTATACTCATTTATTCAAATATTATCATTATTCATCTAACACACAGTTCGCACCGAATCACAACAATCTATTCGAAACAAGCATACAAAATTATCACGTTCATCTCAATCAATCCAACAATCATCAACTAATCATACTGGCATCACAACCGACCATACACGATCTTTAGAGCCTCTAACAGTCCCATCATATCCTTAACATCATCATGCATCTCATAATATATCAAGTCTCAATATATCGGTCCCTACCTATGCTTATCTATCCTCAACCCATTTGCAGCCACTAACAAGCAAGGCAATCACATTTATGATGATCACAAAGTGATAGGAGTTCGAGGTGTACTAACCTTATGCTGATACCGCTAAAATCCTCATCCAAGCTTCTCGAATATTCCACCTGACCCAAAATCCAATCCTGAATAATCCTCATAAACCAATTAATATCGTAAGTATCACTTAAGCATATTCTCTAAGGAATTTCAAGGGTCAAATGCATAGAAATAGCTTACCGGGTTCGAAATTGGCAAAATGGACTGTACCATTGGATTTGGAATGTCGAGAAACCCCAGTAGGGTCCTCTAAAAAAAGTCAACTCATGGTCAACGGTCAAAGGCTGGCAACCTGGTCAACTGCCCTGGGTAATCTGGTGCGGTGCGGCACACCATAACAGCCATGCACCCGCATAGCCCAATATGGTACAGCCAGCTCTATGCGAGACTGAGTCTGGAATTTGGTGTGGCGCGGTGCACTGGATCTGTGTGCACCTGTCTGGCCAAGCACTCGCCCGCCAGTATAGGCGGCGCGTGGGGCCTCTTCCGGTGGCCCGACGACACTGGTGAACTACAGTCCGATAGTTCTCTGGCTGGTGAGCATGCCGGTGGCCTCCATTTACGGTGGTTCTGGCCGGAACATGGTGCTTTTAACAAGGCTGCACCTTTCTTTCCCCTACCCTGGCAAACGACAGCGGCCTAGGCGACAAAAAACCCACCGTCAAACTCCTCTCACCGAGATAGAGTTGGTGGTGCCGGTGATGAAAGCCACGATGGCTTTGGTGGTGACAGATCGAGACTCAAACTCTATTTCTCCCACTTTTATCTTCTTTTCTCTCACCCCCTTTCAAAATATCTTATCCTCATCTCTTTTTCTCCCCCCCCATTAAAATCACCAGCCAACCTAATATAAAAACACCCAATTCTCTTTTCCTTCTTTTCTTTTATTACTTTATTTTATTTATTTTGCCATAAGGCCCAAACCATTATCTTTAAATTTGGGCTTCTAACCATGAGGCCTAAGTAAATTGGGTCTGAGGCCTAATTTGCGAAGCCCAGTTTTGGGTCGTTACAACTATCAACTGAGGGTTCTAACGCGCTTCTATACCAGAGTACAATACTTAAAATTTAGTTGGATTGTGTATTCTTAGGTCTTCACTGTAATTTGTGACTATGTAAATTTTCACACTAGTATTTTGATATATGTTGTAATATATTTGGAGCTCCATGTTTTGTTACAAACCTTCTTATCGTATGGTTTTATAATAGGGTTTTATTTTGATACACAGTCTGTGTAAAATATTTTTACACAACCCTTCTATAATATCTAAAATCTAAAACCCTAACCCTAACACCCTAAACTCTAAACTCTAACCCTAAACTCTAAACTCTAACCCTAAACCTTAAATTCTAAACCTTACAACCTAAACCCCTAAACTTTAAACCCTAAACTAAACTCCTAACCCATAAATTTGAAAAGCACGTGTAAACTTTAATTTACACGGACTGTGTATCAAACTTTTTCTCTTTATAATATTAGTTGGTTTACACATTTTAATTAAATGTTTTAAGAAATTTTAGGTGCTAGAATAAAAATGGAATTTTAGGTACTAAAACAAACAAAAAATATTATTAGACTAAATTACTAAAAATATAAATAAATATAGGGCAATTTTGACTAAAAATTAAATTGTAGAGACTAGAATAAACAAAAATATTATTCGACTAAATTACCAAAAATAGAAATATATATGGGTTAATTTTGGCTAAAATTAAAGTTTTAGGGACTAGAATGAGCCAAAATATCATCATATGGGTCAATTAGTTTCTCACATTATAATATAATAAATTCATAATTTCTCAAATACTTTATTTTTTCTCTTGAAAATCATCAAATCATAGACTTCCTTAATTATAGGTCAGGTAAATATCAAGCTAGGTCAATATCAGTTCAGGTCAACATGTCAGGTTCAAAACAAGTCAGTTAAAATCGAATCTCGGGTCGTTTCAGTCGGGTTATATCGATTATTTGCCAGGTTAGTCTCTCGTTCAGGTTCATATCAATCGGGTGCAGGTCAGGTTCGATTACTACAGTGTCAGGTCCAACTCGGGTTCGAGTACAGATCGATTTCGGGTCATCACTTCCTCGGTCAAAACAAATTTTGACTCGAGCAAGTTTCAGTCGGGTCAATTTTTTACATCCCTAACTACTATGTTGATATATGTTGTAATATATTTGGAGCTCCATATTTTATTACAAACCTTATTATCATATGGTTTTATAATATTAGTTGGTTTACACATTTTAATCAATTTTTTTTTACTAAACTATTTTTTGTAGAAAAACTTATTTGGACGTTCACTAAACTTTTAAGGTGATTTTAATATGGTCATCAAACTTTTAAAACTTGCATTATAATCACCAATCTTTTAATTTACTTTTGTTAAGTCCATTATTTTCAAGAGTTGTTGTTAAAGTCTTCTTCCTCGGAAAAACCCTAATTTTAAGAATCGATAGACCCCACCAAAGGCATTTTTTTCAATGAACGGAGCGATCATCGAGCGTCAATCCCAACGACGAGAAAGCTCCATTTGACGCCAAGATTAACATAATTTAGTTTCAATCTGGTATGACCGTTGAAAGTGATAGATCAAAAAGTTTTTATTTTATTTTTATTGATATTTGAGGAGATTGAAAGGTTTTTAACAATTTTGAACCGATTTAAAGAAAGAGAAAAAAGAAGGTGAGTAATTTGATGATTTTTTTACCGAAGAAACCACCAATAGTCAACGAAAAATGACGATGATCCAATAGAAACTAAAAACTAAAACTTTTTGATTTACCACTATTAACCGTTATATCAACTTGAAATCAAACTATCTTAATCTTCTTGCCAAACAAAGCTTTTCCACTGTTAGAATTGACTGACGACCACTTCATTTATTAGAAAATCGATCTTTTGTGGCGAGAGTTGATTCTTAAAATTAATATTTTTTAGGGTAACAAAATGTTAACGGTAATTTTCAACGGCTGTGACTGTAATAAAAATGAATTAAAATTTTAATGAGTGTAATGCAAATTTTAAAAATTTGATGACCAAAATAAAAATACCCTAAAAATACAACGATTACAAATGTAATTTAACTTAAAAATTAATATTAGCTATAAAAAGTTAATTTAATAAAAAATAAAAAGTGAGAATAATTTAATAAGGAATGTATTGTTTACCCAAATATAAATTTGGAAACTGGAATACAATGTTGACTTGCTATTTCAAAAAGAAATCGGTTCGAAGTATTGGAGTTTGGGTAGTATTGCGGTGAAACCGTTAATTTAGAGCTAAAACGAGGCTGACTTGTTTTATAGGTAGCAAGTTTGTATAAAAATTCTTACGAGGTTATACATAAATATTTATTGTAACTGTAATAAAAATAATATATACATAAAATCTTACAACGTAAGAATTTTTGTACCAACATAAATGCTACAATAAAACTTATTTTCTTACAAGAACGATGAAAATTTCAGCAAGTACCGAAAATATTACATAATATACATAAATTGTTACAAAAATAATAATAAAAAACGCACGTACCAAAATCATTACACAAGATCTCGAAAACAAAAAATAGCTCAACTTAAAGTAAACATTTATGTATATACCGATTTTCTTACAAAAAAATATATATATTTTCTTACAAAAATGATAAGAATTTTAGTATGTTTAACCGATAAAATATCTTAATCTTTCTTTTTTTCCCCGCTCAACAGAGCCCTTCTGTAACTTTATAATTGGATTTTTCCTCAACTTTAAGAGTTATCGGTTAACCGAGTTATACTTTTCTTTCTTTTTTTAGTTTATAATCAAACGGCTAATAATTGTTCATGTAAATTCAACGACTAAAATCATTTGATTTTTTTAGCCTTATTTTAACAGATTTTTTTAAACAAACCCATTGGAATTTAAAAATTAGATCGTAATGTAGAATTTAACTATCAACCGACATGAACAAACAACTAATGTGACACTTCAAATATATCGTTTCTCAAATTCAGGTCACATGTGAGGGTCCATTTCAGAGGAAGATGTATTTTGTTTTAGAGAAAAATAGAAAGGGAAATGCGGTTGCTATCGAAAATAAATGGAGTATATATTTTTTATTAATAATGATGGAGTATATTTATGAAAAGTTGGTCTGCATTGTTCAATGTGTCTCACGTATTTTCCGCATTACTTTTGCCTTTCAACAATTCTCATCAAACTTTGTTTTCCTTTCTCCTCAACCCTACATCATCAATTAATGAATTGGGACACTGACTGCCAAGTGTCACATCACCTTTTCTTCATTTTAAATATTGTAATTTCTATTGTATCGGGGCACAAACCCAAAATAACACAATTAAAGCCTTATATTCTTATCCGAAATTCTAAATTTTTTTGGTATAGTACCTTTACAGGAAACTAGCTGCACATTAACGACGAGATCTAATTTTTTTATAAGAAATTTATACTTAAACAAATATTTTTTTAAAAAAAAATTAAAATTTAGAATTTTAAATACTATTTTGAGAAATATTTTGAGAAATATAAGCCTTAATGGTGCTATTTTAGAGATAAGACCTTGTATCGGTGCTTTTTATTATATATAATAAATATTTTTAAGAATTACTATATTTTTATAATTATTGTCTTAATAATTATAATATCTTACCATATAAATAGAGAATGTCAATGACACGTTTTGCGATAATCTACTTTCATTTGCACCCAATTGAACATAGATAGTTACAAGGTTCATGGGCGATGGAATATAAATAGAGACAAATTTAGAGTCGACGTAAATGATGGACAAATATAAATAAAATTTTATACCTGCCTTATTCTCATTCTTTACACCCCGTCTATGTCTGCCCAATATATATAATAAACATATTTAAAACAAGCATTTAAAAATTAATTTTGATATCAATTAACTCACATAAAAGGAGAGAACTCACATAATTATTAGAGATTCTCAATTCCCACTTAATTTTAATACTCTAAGACCTTACTTCTTCAGTTTCACAATTTCAACTCTGGTTGAAATTATATTCTAATTTACCAATTAAAGAATTATGGTAATTTATTATTACTTTTTTAATAGTAATAATTAAAATAATGTCATGTAGATATTTTATAATTTTCGTAAAATAATAATTTATATTTATTTAATTGATACTTATAAATTTATTTTATGAAGTGAGTCACAAAGTAGATATAGTGTGGATTATGTGGGTAAGACCTATCTGGATGATGGGGTAGGGATTATCTTTGTTTTGTAGGTTAAAAGGAAGATGATTTTAGATTTTTTTGTCACAACGGATCACGAGGTGAAAATAAATAAAAAAAATTTTGACGGAATAAATGTAGAGAACACTCTTCGCACTCATCCCACCCAATTGAAATATCTAATTATAAAATATCTTTTATCTTTTAATTTATAAATTAAATTTATTTCACATATTATATTCATTAATTTTGATTATAACCATATATATTAATTATAGCTATAATTATAACTTTAAAAAGCATTTAGAAAGTTAAATCACAAAATATGGTTATACCAACAATAGATTTGTTTAATAGGACGATGTACTAGATTTTTTTAATAAACTTTTATAATAATTAATCTAAATTAGTCAATTAATAAATCAAATAACAATAGCTAAATAAAATAAATACGATTATAATAAACGCATTTTGAAGCATAATACATACGTTTGAGATTATAAGTTTAATCGAAAAGCAATAACGCCAATTATTGTATACTCTATATTTATATAAAACTAGAAGTTTATGGAATAACTAGTAGTTTCGGACGCGGAGTTTTGCTTTTAGAATGGACGCGGAATCTGAATCAGTCCCAATAGGAATAGAACATCGATTTCTTTCTTTTTATCTCCTTTCTTGGTCTTTCAATTTCCCTTTCAGTTTTCCCTCCTTTGTTCGCCCAAATAATAAAAATAAATTTGGTAATCGGATCCCATTCATTTCTTTTATTACTGTTTGGTATGGGCGGCCTGCTTGCTTGCTTCGCCCTTACTTAAATTTCCTTAACCAAGTCAGCTACAGGAATCCAGGAAATTTTCCAGGGAAAACTGATTTAACACCACAACAAGGTTCCTTCCTATATTGGGTTTATTTCTCTCTTCCAAGTTTTAAAAAAGTTTCTACTTTCCAAGTTTCTTAGTCATGATTTAGTACAATCCTTGTTCCGTTTTTTTTTTTTTTTTTTTGTGTGCTTGTGAGAAAATTTTGGATTGGGTTTCTTTAATGGGTACTTGGGTTTCAACAAGCAAAAGGTACATCATTTTCTTGAACCTTTCATTTCTCTTGATAGCTTGTGCTTTCTTGATTACATGCTTTAGGTCTTCAGGAATTGTTGTTTTAAGCAACAGTAGTGAGCAAGATTGTAAGGGCCTAGCGAATCTAGATGATTACAGAGCCAAGTGTTCTTCCCTTAACTCAGCAGCCCATGTGTGTCTCAAGGCTATGTTGATTATCTCTACCTTTTCTACTGCAATTTTGGAAGATGTCCACTTTTGGGTCATTGCCTTTTGATTGGCTCCTTGTGTTGTTTTATCTTTTGGGAAATACAGCGTCTGAATACTTCTGTTATTCCCTTGAAAGCCTGTCAAGCCTGTTGAAATTGCCCCCTACACTTGCTGGTGTTACACTCTTGTCTCTTGGCAATGGCGCTCCAGATGTGTTCTCCAGCATAGTCTCCTTCATGGACACTGGAACTCAAGATATTGGCCTAAGTACAGTTCTGGGCAGTGCTTTCTTTGTAACATGTGTGGTGGTTGGAACCATAAGCACTTTGGTGCACCATAAAAGAGTCCATGTCAACAAACCTGCTTTTTTAAGAGATGCTTGCTACCTTCTCATGGTTATTGCATCCTTGATTTTGATTTTGGCTTTTGGGAAAATCAGTCTTTGGGGAGCACTGTCATTTTCTTCCATGTATGTCATTTATGTTATCCTTGTTTGTGTCATATATGTTTTCTGCAACTCTGGTGGCATGGACAGCATGGATTCTGATTTGAGTAACAACAGCGGTTTGAGCACACCGATGTTGGATGGAGATGAGAAAGTAGAGATTGATTGTTTGGGGGAAGGCAATCTGGAAGATGATGGAAAAGGAGCTGAATCCGGGAAATGTTGGTTTTGTTTAAGAACATCAAGTAGTTTTAAATTGTTACTCTGGATCCTTGAGATGCCCCTTCATTTACCTAGGAGATTGACAATTCCAATTGCTTGCCAAGATAGATGGTCTAAGCCAATTGCAGTTGTTTCGGTCACATTGGCACCGATTCTCTTATCCATACTTTGGGATCTTCAAGATGACAGTGTCAAGCTCAATCTCAAGTTCAATTTAGGCCTGGTGGTTTACGGAACCGGGGTCGTGGTCGGAACCAGTTTAGGTGTTGTTGCATATCTGACAACCGAGAAACCGAGCCCGCCGAACAAGTGTTTGCTCCTGTGGCTAGCAATGTTGGCAAAATTATTAGAACAATTTATTAACCAAGGAAAATTTTTTTAGTGGTTTGGTATGCAGATTTTAATCCTACATGACAAACTATTCTATATGCAAACTGAAATTTAAACATGAATGCATGGCATGACAACAGATGTGAGGTAACACACACCTCAAACCAAAGGTGTGCATTGTTCTCAATGCATGTAGACATTTGTAAACAAATGAAAGAAACTAAAAATGCATAAACAATATGAATAAAAATGAATGCAAGGATTTTTAGGGGAAGCAGGCTCCACGGCGTGTGACACGTCTTTCTCTTGACAAAGCTCCCACGATAAGAGCCATTGGTTTCCTTCCTTTTATGTTGGGCTTAGATGCAGCAGTGGAAGCTCCAATGTCACGGAAAACTTCCTTAACTGGCTTCGAGGCGGCAGGAGTGAGTGTATGAGGCAGGTGCGACGGGTGTCGCAGTAGCTTTGGCTTGGCTTTGGATTCCTTCTTCTTCGGATTATGGTGGCGTATCTGTTCTTACAGCTTCAACTTGTACTAGCGAGACAAGAACGATGGCATCAGATTGGGTCAGAGTATGGACAGAGTGGGGACTGGCTAACATATCATCTCTTCCAAGGAGGTCGGTAGGGAACTCAAGGAATACTGGTAGTGTGTGGACAAACATGTCCCCAAGTGTTTTCTTCATGGCATGGTCCCTAGCATAAACATACTACCACGACATCAAGTTCTGCTCCTCGGCTTTCTCCAACTTCTAGAGGATGAACTTTTGGCGTTAATATATCTAGGAAAGCATTTCCACTGAACTAGTTGGCGCCAGAGTCACAGATTCTACCTTTGGCACCTTGGCCTTTGGCACAGATTCGACAACCTTTCCTTTACCTTTCTCCTTGGCAATTAATTTCCTCCATATGGCGGGAGTGATTGTCGTTCCCTTGGTGTCTTGGGCTTTATCTGAATCAAGCTTTTGCACACTATGCATCATGCAAATATTAGAAATTAATAAAGGGAAAAACAAATTCCCATTACCCTTACTGGCGCACTTATAAGTTTCATTAATAATGATACAACCGATGTTGATCTTGCGGCCCACGATGATTGAATGCAATAGTGTCAGTCTTTACTCTGAGATAGTTTTGTTATGGGTGTTCGGCATCAGGTTTGCCTTCAAAAGTGGTTCCACCCCTTCGGCTGTGACTTTAATGCCAGCCGCTTCACCGTCCTATGGCCTTTCGATGACACAGTCCACCCAGTGCATCTCATTAATATAACTTTCATCAAATCGTACACACTTATCTCGCACCGTCTGTAACTCTCTCGACCCAGCCTAGTTGCATGACCAAATCGAGCGAGCTACATGGGGTTTTTCGAAACAAACCAGTAAAAATTAACTCGAATTACGTCCCCTTTTATTATTTTTATCTTATCTAGATGCAACATATTAACCTATGATGTGCATAATGGTAGCAGGTGAAAAGTCCGCTTAATTGGGCATCGAATCGATATCTGATTGCTCGCAATTGCAATTAGGGACCAAATTGCAACAATGGAAAACTACAGGGACTAAACTCATTTTAAAGTTACCAAACCTTAACTAATCAGGTTTCATGCTCACATGTCAGAAATCAGCTTAAAACGATCATTCAAACTTATGCAATTGCATACATAACATACATGGACCAAAATGGAAGAAACAAAAACTTCCAAACATCACAATAACTGAATTAACAACTGCCCGTATTGATACGTGGGCAAGTGTAACACCCTAAACTTGGCCTAGGAAGGTTACCACTATCTAAGATATAGACTAATTGAATTATGTGCTAATCAAATTAAAGAAGAAAAACATTAGCTAACAAATAACTAAAGGACTAAAATGTTATAGCCAACAAGTTAGAGTGCCAAATTAAAATGACCATCTTGAATATTAGGAAAAAGTTAACCTTTGCATGATGGAATTAAAATGGATAATGGACCTTACACATGTCCTTCTCCCCTTGAAACAATCGACCACTTTAGGAGGAAGACTCCATCTTCCTCATTTGGCCATAGCTGAATTTTTTAGAGAGAAAGGAGGAGAGAAAGCTTCATAGACCATCTTCAATTCATGTTTCTTGATTGAGCGTTGATCAAATTAGCTTAGGAGAAGGTAAAATGCTTGATTCCTCACTTCAATTACATGCTTGAATCTTGAATTTGTGATGTTCTTGTTGCCTAATTTGAACAGGATGATTGTTATGCATGTTATAGTGATGTTAGCTTCTAATGATCCTTGAAATTGTGAGTGTTAGTAGTCAAATTGCTAAAGAGAATGTGTATGGTTGCTGGAAATTGAAGATAGGGATCATAGTTGAAACTAGTTTTGATTAGGGACTGTTTTGCTAGTTGAAAATGTGTAAACATGCTTGATTGTATATGCTGCTCTGTTTTGATCACATTGCTAGATGAATTGAGACTTGAATAGAGTAAATAGCTTGCTTGAAATTGAATGCATATAATTGGATTAGTTAAAGCTAGGTAATGGACTGCTCAAATGGTGAATTAGAGGTATGTTGTTGATCAAATGGATCAAATTGAACATAGCACTATAATGCCATGTTATAATCACATTGATAGGTGAATTGGACTGACCTAGACATGTAAGAACATGAAAATAAGTTGAATTACAATGTTAGAATCTTGTTTAGAGGAATTATGAAGCTAGAAGCTTAACCTAGTGTAATCTGCCCAGAACACTCTGTTCTGGGCAGTAACTTTGAAAAATCACCATAAATTTTATAAATGGAATTTAAGGCTAAAATTTTTATGGACGGTGCCTTAACATGTATAAATTCATTAGGAGAAAACAGAACTGAATTTTGGATTGTAGAGAAGAAACACTAGGGACAATGCAAACTGTCTAGTGTTGTAAATTGCCCTGTTTTTAAGTTAAAAACTGTATTAATTGGCAAAGAATTAAAATGCAAGGCCTATATGGTTAGAAAGACAATTAAGTTAGCTTTCCAACGGTGTAAACCAATTGAAATTTCGAAGTACGGAATGAAAGTTATGCATGTTTAAGTGAGCAGAGTACATGCTGCCTGGTAGCAGCAGTTTAGGTAATTGTACACAGTTTTGTGGCACTTTGTAAACTGTTTTGCAAACAGTTTTAGGACAGTTTCATTGCTACCATGTTTTGTCTTAATATGGAATGTAGGCAGTTTGGTAATGTGCATTAAGGTGTGTATATGAATATGCTATTTGTCTTGTCTTGTATATGTGATGTATTAACCTTGTTTCCATGTTGAATGACTTTGTGATTACATGTTTTAATATTGTTCTATCTATGTGAATTACTAGAGCAAGGAGAGGACTTTGGAGAAAGATCTAAAGTCGAGCATACAAGGGACAAGCAAAAGGGAATGGTCTTTCGAGACTAGCTAGCTTGGGAGTATTGTGAGTGTAGTTTATTCTAGAGTTAGGACTAGGTCCTAACTAAAGCAAGCATGTCTAAATACGTGTATTGTTAAAATTGACTTAATATGATCTTGATCTAACAAGGGAAGTATGAAATAAGATTATACATGAAACTTGACTACATCCTTGAAGTGTTGTATAAATAGAATGCTAGCATGTATATATGGTAACATTGATGCTTGTAAGCATGACATGGTATTGTGATCAATTGCTTAAACTTAATGCTTGAAATGCTAGCCTAGATGATGCAATGAACACTTGAAATGAAGAGTTATGGCTCTATTGGCCTAAGGGCTTAATGCATGTAAAAACTTGCATGCAATACTCGAAACGACTCTTGAAATAAGGATAATGCTTGACATGACCTTGTACACTTGAATGATACATGATCTTGAACTTGAAAAGCTTGAAAATCCTTGAATAAATGAAGTGTAATCAAACAACCTTGGTTGGTTGCTAGTTGAATAGGTTAGAAGGGCATGCCTTAGAGTCTAGAGCTCATTGTGTCAGGGTGGACTACGGTCCAGGGCTAAGGCCCCTAATTAGCAGCAGACGGAGGGTACGTATGTGATCTTTGGCGATAGTAGGAGGGTTGACCAGTACTACGGTACATTTTGTGACGACAGTTGGTTGGAGACTCGATTACCTAGACAAACTATGAACCAAAGATTGTGATAAAAGATAATAAACGAGCTAATAAGTATGAATTGCTTGATTCATGTAAGCATGAATTGCTTGATTACTTGTCATGTAAGCATGAATTGCTTGATTATTTGTCATGTAAGCATCAATTGCTTGATTACTTGTCATGTAAGCATGAATTGCTTGATTACTTGTTATGTAAGCATGAATTATTGTCTATTGCTTCTTATACTATTCGAATGCCTTGCAATCCTTTGCTAGGACCATTCTTGTCTAATTGACACTTAACTTGATATAACAATTGGTTAGAACTAGTTACTACCTCACTAAGTATATTTTTATACTTATCACTCTTGTTTTCATTCTTCCCAACTACAGGATAAAAGATTCGATTGTTGCTTGATCTTGAAGCCTGATTTCTCGAGCTCAAAGCAAGACACAAGCATAACTAAAGTATGGTTCATACTTGTTTTGCATTTCTCCTAGTTGGTGGCATCTAGACACATATATGTAGCTAGAACAAGACCATGCATCTTGTTTGTTTTTGGAGGATTGTATATATGCATGAACATGGCTACTTGATGTTTTGTATACTTGTATATATGTGTTCTTGAATGGACCTACTATGTTATGAACTTGGTTGACAATGTGAAACAAGTTTGTATTGAACTCAAATTATATGTAATGTATAAGTAGTTGCTGCGCATATATGAATATATATATGGAATGTTCAAGTGATTGATCTAGCTTATATTGCCATTCGAATGCCTTGTTATATGTTATGTGTTTGTATGGTAAATGCCGAATGGTATAGTTGTTTGGAAACAAGTTACATGCAATTGTATGTTCAAATAATCATGTTTAGTAAATTAAGGTATGAGATGTTATATGTATCAATCTAAGGAACAATGAAATGAAATGGAAGTATGTTTGCACACTTAGGCTATTCGAATTATGGTTGTATGATGATGTTAATTGAATTGTTTGGTAACCTATGATGTCTTGAAATCAAAATGTGAGATTGCTAGCAATGTTAAGTTATGAATGCTTGGTTGCTTGCTAGTTAAGTAACTCATCTAATAGGGATGAGTTAATCTATTCTTGTTTTGTTCTTGCTTGTAATGTAATGTTCTTGCTTGGTAACGCTCCCGAGCCGGTTTGCTACTAACCCGGGGTAAGGGGTGTTACAACAAGTGTATCAGTACGCTTTGGTATTTCTAAAAAACCAGATTCTAGTGGCTTAAAACCGTACCGATACGGCTATGGCATATCGATACACCTTGCCTAAATGCTCCTGCCCGTACCAAAACACTTCCTCTCGTACCGAAACACAGACCCCAAAATAGCTAACCCATACCGGTATAAGAACACACGTACCAATACACTTAGATTTCTAATGTTTAAACTGTCTGATTTTCCAAGCTTTCTAAGATACCATAACATTCCAACATACTTCTAGCATAATCACAACATTTCCAAGGATCAATCCACAACAACTTATCACAGGATCACCAACCAATCATGGCATTATGCTTCAATGAGATAACTAGAGGCGTGCTTCCTAAAAACCAAATTATCCCAAGCATGAATTCTTAAATCCAAGCAATACCAAGCATTAAAGGCCATTTACAACCCAGAAACAGCATAGCAAACATGCTAAAACAGGGAGTTTATCAAAGCGCCTCCCAAACCAACAATGAACCCCATTGCCTTTATTGCTACAAGTCCAAATTGAAATCATACGTTCAAATCCCGAAGTCCTTGGTATTCACTTGCCCGTACGCTGCCTTGCAACCTTTAAATCTCTGCATTGATGGACGGAAAGAGCGTAAGCACACAAGGCTTAGTGAGAAGTGCTCAAACCACACATCATCAATGCATTTTTAAACCATTTTCCAAAACCACATTGAAATCACCATTTCAATCATCATTTAAAACACCATGCCTTGAAAATCATGCGCTTAACACTTTCAAAAACCAACATATTAAACCATATGCTACGTGTATCATGGATCAACAACATTTCCCAATGCTAACCCTCAATTTAAGGCTTCCCATGCATAACAACCATATGCAAAGCTTAAAGAGTAAAACATGTATAAACCAACATTATACATAAACTTCCATCAACATGATACATCAACAATTATATTGGCTTTCAAGTGATAATAAACCAAGTTCCACTTTCCAAAATATTATAATGGATACGCAGATTCAACAAGTGTCCTCTCAACACTTCATGCCAACTCAACCGGAATTATGGTACCACTTACAACCCGGGGACACCAACCCTAAACATTGGTTAGATGCATAATCCACTAACGGGAGTTTTCGGTACCATATAACCCCTCAACCGTTAAGATACTTGGATGGAGTATCCGGTACACCGTATAAACCCCTCGACATCCATGGCGACTTTTTATAGTGCACTATCAATCCTATGGCCGGCCAACTATATCCGATAACATTTTAAAACATATCACTTGCCAATATAATTCATTATTAACCATGTACCTCACTGTTTTTAAAGAAACACATCAAAACCATTTTCAATGCATTCACAAGTATTTTTCATACTTACTTGGATCATTTACCAATACATCCATCCTCAAAATATGATCAAAACAGTATATAACATACTTGAAAACATGCTTAAACAGTAGGTACCATGCAATTCAAAACAAATGTATAAATTAATTTTGTTAAAGTACGACTGAGGGAGAAATCTCATCATACTTACTTCCGAGTTTAAAACTGCGTTTCAAGCTTAAGTTTAAACTCCCAAAACAGCCTTTAAACCATTTCAAAGCTGAAATCCATGTTCTCACTCACTAACACGCAAAACTTTAATCGCTGATGCGAAAATAAGCGTCCAAAGCGTCCGAAGCTTCACCGACGACCTTAGGATCACTCTCCCCTATTTTAATCACATAACAATAGAGTATTAATGCATCATCATGCATTCATAATCTCAGCAACACCACTCGTCAACTTCGCCTCAAAAACATCTATCAATCACCTTCCGAAAACACCTTCCAGCTTAACCTAGACATAACCGAGCCATAATCTAACATTTCAATCCATCAATTAACATCAATTGACATTCAAAAACAACCCAAACCAATCGTTATATCTCCAACAAACATTAAACCTCCATAACTCCTCAAAAACATGTAACTAGCAACCTAGGAAATTAGAGATTCACATAGCTTCTGGATTCCAATGTTAATCCCAATCTATTAACATTATATAACATCAAAATCTTGATTAAAACCAATAAAAAACCCAACAAAACAGATCCAATTCGAAAATCACATAAACTCATCAATTAAACCTTGATTTAACCATATTCCATAATGAAATCATTAAAACTCATTAGAAATCATTTATAAGGAGTCATGAACTTGTGAATTTCAATAAAGAACCCTTATATTAGAGGAGAAAACAAAGCTGACCTCTAATAGATTGCTTTCCCTCTTAATTGAGTTGATTTACATGAGAAAACAAGATTAAAACAATAAGGCTTTAATAGGAAACCATCAAGAATCCATTTGAAATCAAAAGATTAAAGAAAAAAAGAATTTACCTTAAGATTTTGAAGAAGAAAAGAGTGTTTGGCTGGAGAGAATTTGAGAGAAAATTAGTTACGTGAAATTTGTTTAAGCAATTAATTATAAAATTAATTCTCCTCACCTATTTATATTTTCCAAAACCCTTTTAAAATAGCCAATTAAAGGATAAAAGTCTGATATTAGACTTTGGCAAATAGATCCTTAAGGATTCAAAGTTTTGACCCCTTTTACAAAACAGTCACCAAAAATAGTTTTTCAACTTTTACTTTTTAGTCACTAGATCAAAATGTCCGATTTCCAGAACTTATTTTCCAAAATTGACTTCACCAAAAATATCCATATATTTAATAATGATTTTTAGATATTTTTCCCAAATATTTCCTCACTTGAAAATATTGAATTCGATTTTAGTCCTGAATCCGACTCGAATCTCTAACCTGATCCACCGACCGTCTAATCAGCCTATAAATCGTTAGGCCCAAAATCAGGGTGTTACAACTCTCCCTCACTTAGGAAATTTCATCCTCAAAATTTTATCCAAAGAAAAAAAGTGTGAAAACTATCTCATCATGTTTGCCTTATTCTTTCACGTAGCCTCATCAACTCCATGGTGTTGCCACAACACCTCCACAAGTTCAATCATTTTGCCACAAAAAACTTACTACTTGAATCAAGAGTCTCAACAGGTTCCTTATTAAAGGACAACCTCGGTCACAACTCCATATCCTCCACCAATATAACATATGATTGATCTAACCAATTCCTCTACACCATCGATACATGAAACACATCATGAACCTTCTCCAACTCAGGAGGCATACTCAAACGATAAGCCACATGACCTACACGCTCCTCAACCTCATACGGTCCAATAAAACTTGGACTAAGCTTACCCTTATGTTCGAACCGCATCACCTTTTCCAAGGTGTCACCTTCAAAAACACACGATCTCAATCTGTATATTCAATCTCCCTACGCTTCAAATCTACGTAGGATTTTTGGCGATCGGAAGCTACTTTCAAGCGATCACAAATGAGTTCCACTTTCTCATTCATATCCTTTAACACATCATGCAAAGAAACATACTTTTCTCTCGCCTCAGCCCATCACAAAAGGCGTACGACACTTCCTGCCAAACAAGTCCTCATACGGTGCCATTTGTATACTAGCTTGATAACTGTTATTATAGGCAAACTCCACCAAAGGCAACTGCCTCTCCCAGGTTCCTTGGAACTCAATGATACAACACCTCAACATATCTTCCAAGACCTCGATCACACGTTCAGACTAACCATCCGTCCGAAGGTGATATGAAGTACTAAAACTCAACCGTGTACCCAAAGCTCGATGCAAACATTCCCAAAACCTCGTTGTAAACCATAGATCTCTATCTGAAACTATGGACTTAGGCACACCGTGCAAACTCACAATCTCGACAATGTACAAATCTGGCAACTTATCCAAACTATACATCATATGCATGACACAAAATGTGCACACTTCGTAAACCTATCAACAATCACCCAAATGGAATCCTTTTTAGTGGGTGTTAACGATAACTAGACACAAATTCCATGGTGATTCTTTCCCACTTCTATTCCGATATTCTCAACGGTTGCAACAACCTGGAAGGAAACTGGTGCTCAGCCTTAACACGCTGACACACCATGCATCTAGCAACAAAATCAGCCACATCTTTCTTTAAACAAACCCAATAGTACTCTCCCTTCAACTCTCGATACATCTTAGTACGACCAAGATGCATAGCAAAAGAACTAGCAGGCACCTTAGACAAAATGGTATGCCTCAACTCATCATAACTAGTCACCACTGTCCGATCTTTAAAACACAATACCCTATCATCATTAAAATGAAAAATCTGTCGGGTTTCCATCCATGATACCCTTAGCATGCAGTACCAATGCATCATCATAAGGTTGCTCCTCCCTAACCAGCTGTGACAAAGATGGCTTTACTTGTCACTCAGCTAACAAACCTCCAAAAAATCCTACTAAACCATTCATACATGCCGATCAAAATCCTCCTCGTTACCTTTGTACATGAGAACATCATCTATAAACACAACAACAAACTGATCCAAAAACTCATGGAATACCCGATTCATCAACATGATACATCAACAATTATATTGGCTTCCAAGTGATAATAAACCAAGTTTCACTTTCCAAACTATTACATCGGATACACGGATTCAAAAAGTGTCCTCTCAACACTTCATGTCATCTCAACTAGAATTATGGTACCACTTACAACCCAGGGACACCAACTCCAAACATTGGTTAGATGCATAATCCACTAACGGGAGTTTTCAGTACCATATATAACCCCTCAACCGTTAGGGTACTTGGATGGAGTATTTGGTACACCGTATAAACCCCTCGACATCCAAGGCGACTTTTTATAGTGCACTATCATCCTATGGCCAGCCAACTATATCCGATAACATTTTAAACCACATCACTTGCCAATATAATTCATTATTAACCATGTACATCACTATTTTTAACGCAACACATCAAAACCATTTTCAATGTATTCACAAGTATTCCTCATATTTACATGGATCATTTACCAATGCATCCATCCTCAAAATATGATCAAAAACAGTATATAACATACTTGAAAACATGCTTAAACAATAGGTACCATGTAATTCAAAACAAGTGCATAAAACCAATTTCGTTAAAGCACGACCGAGGGATAAATCTCATCATACTAACTTTTGAGTTTAAACCAGCATTTCAAGCTTAAGTTTAAACTCCCAAAATAACCTTTGAACCATTTCAAAGCTGAAATCCATGTTCTCACTCACCGACACGCAAAACTTTAATCGCTTATACAAAAACAAGCGTTTGAAGCCTCCGAAGCTTCACCGAGGACCTTAGGATCATTCTCCCCTATTTTAATCACATAACAAAAGAGGATCAATGCATCATCATGCATTCATAATCCCAGCAACACCACTCCTCAACTTCACCTCACAAACATCTATCAATCACCTTCTGCAAACAACCGAAAACACCTTCCAACTTAACCTAGACAAAACCCATCCATAATATAACATTTCAATCCATCAATTAACATCAATTGACCTTCAAAAACAATCCAAACCAATCCTTATATATCCAGCAAATATTAAACCTCCACAACTCCTCAAAAACACAAAACTAGCAACCTAGGAAATTAGAGATTCACATAGCTTCGAGATTCCAATGTTAAAACCAATTTATTAACATTATATAACATCAAAATATTTATTAAAACCAATAAAAAATCCAGAAAAATAGATCCAATTCAAAAATCACATAAACTCATCAATTAAACCTTGATTTAACCATATTCCATAATTAAATCATTAAAACTCATTAGAAATCATTTATAAGGAGTCAAGGTGATAGAGTAGCGCAATCTTGGATTTGGAAGCCTTCAATCAAGTTGTTGCAAGAACTAGGAGCTCTAGACTCAATCAAGAAAGTTATGGGCAGATCTGAAAATTCAAGAGAAAAGAGAATGGCATTTCTTGAAAATTTCAGATTCAAGGTTGGAAATTCAAAGAAACAAAGATAAGAAGGAAAATTAGAAGATGATTAATAAGAACAAAAGTAAAAAGATTGAAAAAGATTAAGATGAGGATAGATAAGACAAATATGAAATTTCCAGCTTTGTTTATGGCTTGTGGAGATGGCGTGAAGGTTGAAGATGAAGATGGCTTGCGATTTGTTGTTTTGTCCTCGGCGCTGTCTTAGACTCAATTATCTAAGCAAACAACCTCAAGCGGCTCTAACCCACCCTCCTAGACACGATTATCTAAGCAAGCAAGAGTGTGAAGATAATCTCCCTCACAAGAACTCGTCGAACTTATGTTGAAGAAGACTTCGAAGGCACAAGTAATCAGCACTTGCAAAAACAAACTCACTAAATATTTTATAAATAAAAGAAATCTCCCTTACAATGATGGAGGCTTCATCCTTTTATAGGTGAAGGATAGACAAAGTAATTTAACTTCTACTAAAACAAGGAAAACCTAATCTAATTAAAAATTATAAAAAAATAACAACCTTTAAACTCCTTGTGCTTGTGTGGCAAGGAATAGGGTGATAAGGCAAGTGATAAGCTGATAAGGGCTGGGTGGCTGGTTCCTAAAGTATATAAAACCCTAAAAACATCAATTTAAATGATAATAAATATATTGGGCTAAGTTTAATTCGTCCAAAGCCTTATATGTTAGCTTTTGGGCTGAATTTTACAAAATCCCGTAATAATCCCGTATCCAGTTTTCTTCGTGCGCAGTCTTCAGTAAATTGGACGTATCTTGAGTTCCTGATGTCCGATTGACGCGTTTAAAGATGCGTTGGAAAGGTAACTGAATGTCGGACAATCTTTTAGAAGACAGCTTGACTCAGAAATGCCCGGATCTCATCCAAAAACTTGTCGCAAGTTGGCTGACTTTCCAGACTTTACAAACATATTCAATTTCTTGTCCAAGATGCATCGTTTTTGACCTCCTATGCGTGCACTGTTTTGGCTTTTATTGTTTGCATCGAACAAATTCAGCTTCTTATCCAATATTAGTAATTTGACCCCGCTCATGCATGTATCATTCCCCAACACCTCAAAAGGATTCGTCCTCGAATCTAAATCGGCAATTAGAGAACAATCATCAACTTCAATTGAAAAGGCTTCTTTGTTGTTTGTGGAGTGATCTAATTGAGCTCCTCTCAATGGTTGAACAAAATCCTAAAAAAATAAGACAGCACTACTCGAACATTTGTAAGGATTAGTCAAAACAAAATCACTCGTCGCGTTCTTTTTCTTGTCTTTTTCTTTTCGGCTTTGTGTGACTTTTACCTCATATGTATTTTCACTCACCAAATTTGGGCCGTTAATTTGACTTTTTTCACTCTCAGCCTCTTTACTCTCAGTCTTTTGTATCTCACATCCCATATCCCTCTCACAAAAATTATCATCAATGTACAATTTTTGTAGAGGAGAAAGTGTTTCTAACGGAATGATAGGACAAGAATCAAATGAAGGGATAGAATTACACTTACTTTCTTTGTGGGGAGGTGATGAGAGTATAGCAAGTGGACCTACTACTTCACATGAGGGATTAGAAGCATTGTCATCTTGTCTAATGTGTTCATTATCACTATCCTCTTGTTTGAGTGTTTGTGTGTTTCCCGTCAACATGGGGATTTTTGTCTTGGTTTTGTCCAGTGACTTGGATGTTTCAATTTTCTGATTTGGTCTACTTGAGTCGAGCAAAGGTTTAGAAGAATTAGAATGAGATAAAGGTTGAGTGGTACCTCTGTCATAGTGATAATTCTTCTGTCGATATCGTTGTCGATCTTTGATGCACTTTTCGATTGTCATGGCAAATTGGAATGCCTCTTGAAGGGTGTAGTAGGTTTTGAGTTCAAGTACCTCAAGAATGTTATCATTAAGTCCGATAACAAACCTAGTCATTGTATCTTCTTCATCCTCTTGTATGTCGGCTCTTTGCATCAATGATTCCATCTCTTTGAGATACTCATCAACAGTTCTGTAGCCTTGTCCGATCCTTTGTAACTTTTGTTTGATCTCCCGTTGATATAATAGGGGAACAAATCTTTCTCGCATGACTTTTTTAAGTTCTCCCCATTGGTTATCTTGGCTTCTCCATTGAGACGCAGATTGCGGACCAATTGGGACCACCAAATGGATGCATATTCAGTGAATTCGAGAGTCAACAGTGGAACTTGATCCTCTTTGGGACATTGATAATGCTCGAATAGAAGATCAAATTTTCCCAGTCACAATAAGCATCAGGGTCATACCTTCCTTGAAAAGGTGGTACAGTGATCTTTGGTTTGGTTAAGATGTTTGTTGCTCGTTGCGGCTCTGCGAGGATTGTGCCTATGTAGGGGGTCTTGGCGTCTATTCTGAATGGGAACAAGATTTGGACGCCTAGGCTCTTCTGTATCGCTTGCAATAGCAGTGGTTTCTAATCTCCCAATGGTTTGAGAGATTACGGTTACGACTGTATCGGTGTGCTCAAGCTTGGTTGCCAATGAGGTTACAGTTCGTTCAAGTTTATTGAGAGTATCCGAAACTTCTTGAAGAGTCACTTCATGTGGTTCTTCGTCGTTACTCGTTTCTGACATCCTGAAACACTCAGATTTAAAAAGGTGAAAAGCAAAAGAAAACTAGAAATCTCACTAAACACTCCAAGGAATAAATATTTAGCGAGGCAAGTAAATCGATCTCGTGCTCTTTAAAGACCTTCCTGCCACAAGTCAAAGAGTTACAATCGGATTTTAATCCTAACAATGAGTCCTAATTGTACTAGGAGTCCAATGAAAGGCTTGACACCAATTGAATATAGTTGCAAGAAAGAAGGATTGGAATGCAACTTTTAGTCCGCAAAACCCAGAAACAACTTGAAGGAAGAAATCCAATGTTGAATCCACTTCAATGTGATGCTTGTGGTGGTTGATGATGGTGATCTTGATTATTCTTGATGGTGGTTGGTGGCTAGGTATGAGCTTTCTCACTTTTCTTCACTTTTCTTTCTTTTCTTTTTTTTTTAATTTTTTATTTTTTTTCTCTTTTTTCTTTTTACAAGGTAAATAAACTGAAAATAACGAAAATTGAAGAAAAAATAATGAAAATAGGGTTAAAGAAGGGGGAAAACACTAATCTGGCTGAAACTTTATCCACTTCGTTCGAGGTGTTCCTGAAGTCCAAAAATTCTGAAATTTTGTGTGGTGACTCCACCAATGGTGTAGATCTGATCTGGAAAGTTTCAGCTCAAAATTCACTCGTTTGGTTTTGACGAATTTTCCCTAATTTTCGAGTTTTTTCCCCCCAAAATGCCAAAATTCTTGCCAAGAATCGTCCCAAATCTGATACCAAATGATAGAGTGGCGTAATCTTGGATCCTTCAATTCTAGCTGTTGCAAGAACTAGGAGCTCTAGACTCAATCAAGAAAGTTATGGGCAGATCTAAAAATTCAAGAGAAAAGAGAATGACATTTCTTGAAAATTTTAGATTCAAGGTTGGAAATTCAATGAAACAAAGATAAAAAGGAAAATTAGAAGATGATTAATAAGAACAAAAGTAAAAAGATTGAAAAAGATTAAGATGAGGATAGATAAAACAAATCTGAAATTTCCAGCTTTGTTTATGGCTTGTGGAGATGGCGTGAAGGTTGAATATGAAGATGGCTTGCGATTTGTTGTTTTGTCCTCGGCGCCGTCTTAGACTCAATTATCTAAGCAACCAACCTCAAGCGGCTCTAACCCACCCTCCTAGACGCGATTATCTAAGCAAGCAAGAATGTGAAGATGATCTCCCTCACAAGAACTCGTCGAACTTATGTTGAAGAAGACTTCGAAGGCACAAGTAATCAGCACTTGCAAAAACAAACTCACTAAATATTTTATAAATAAAAGAAATCTCCCTTACAATGATGGAGGCTTCATCCTTTTATAGGTGAAGGATATACAAAGTAATTTAACTTCTACTAAAACAAGGAAAACCTAATCCAGTTAAAAATAATAAAAAAATAACAGCCTTTAAACTCCTTGTGCTTGTGTGGCAAGGAATAGGGTGATAAGGCAAGTGATAAGCTGATAAGGGCTGGGTGGCTGGTTCCTAAAGTATATAAAACCCTAAAAACATCAATTTAAATGATAATAAATATATTGGTCTATGTTTAATTCGTCCAAAGCCTTATATGTTAGCTTTTGGGCTGAATTTTACAAAATCCCGTAATAATCCCGTATCCAGTTTTCTGCATGCGCAGTCTTCAGTAAATTTGACGTATCTTGAGTTCCTGATGTCCGATTGATGTGTTTCAAGATGCGTTGGAAAGTTAACTAAATGACGGACAATTTGTTAGAAGACAACTTGACTCACAAATGCCCGGATCCCATCCAAAAACTTGTCGCAAGTTGGCTGACTTTCCAGACTTTACAAACAGATTCAATTTCTTGTCCAAGATGCATCGTTTTTGACCTCCTATGCGTGCACTATTTTGGCTTTTATTGTTTGCATCAAACAAATTCAGCTTCTTATCCAATATTAGTAATTTGACCCCACTCATGCATGTATCACACGGACTTGGGAATTTCAATAAAGAACCTTAGATTAGAGGAGAAAATGAAACTGGCCTCTAATAGATTGCTTTCCCCCTTAATTGAGTTGATTTACATGAGAAAACAAGTTTAAAACAATAAGGCTTTAATAGGAAACCATCAAGAATCCATTTGAAATCCAAAGATTTAAGAAAACAATAATTTACCTTAAGATTTTGAAGAAGAAAAAAAGTGTTTGGCTGGAGATAATTTGAGAGAAAATCTTTTTAGAGAAAGTTACATGAAATTTGTTTAAGCAATTAATTATAAAATTAATTCTCCCAACCTATTTATATTTTCCAAAACCTTTCTAAAATATCCAATTAAGATATAAAAGTCTGATATTGGACTTTGGCAAATAACTTCTAAGGATTCAAAGTTTTGACCCCTTTTACAAAACAGTCACCAAAAACAGTTTTTCAACTTTACATTTTAATCACTAGATCAAAATGTCCAATTTCCAAAACTCATTTTTCAAAAATTGACTTCACCATATATTTAATAATGGTTTTTAGATATTTTCCCCAAATATTTCCTCACTCAAAAATATTGAATCCGATTTTAATCCCAAATTAGACTCGAATCTTTAACCCAATCCACCATACCATCTAATCAGCCTATAAACCGCTAGGCCCAAAATCGGGGCATTGCACCATCTACAAAGGTGAGTCTTTGGTTGTGAGATGAGCTTAAAACTCCCAGACAATGCAAGCATAGATGTCCCTCTTTGGTTGGCAAAATAACTTCCATTCGTGCTGTTTCACCACCGCCATGAACTCCGTTGAATAAGCCATGTTGGGTTCATTCTTGAAATTGAAGTTCTTCTCATAGCAAAACGCCCTTGAGACAAAGTTCTCTTCGTGCTTCTTTTGAATTTCTTCATTGAAGAAGATCTTGAATGGTGTTACAAGGAAGCCATGGGAATATGTTTGGGACTTGAGTGATTTTTTTAAAGAAGAAGAAGTGATTCTTGGTGTTCTTGCTCGATAAAGAAAATAGAGGGAAAAGTAAAAGTATTTATCTTTGGATCGGTTAGGGTTTTAAGTAGATGGAAGGGTGAAAGGTTGAGTGTTTAAGTTGAGTGATTAATGTGGTCGGTTTGGTCAACGATGGGCTTCTACGTGTTTGGGGAAAAGAAAAAGGATGATGTGATAAGTGTTTAAGTGATAAGATGGAGTGGGAAAAGAGGTGATAAGGTGATTAGGTTGTAATTCGAATTTCAACTTATCACTTTGGGTGGCTAAGGTAAATTTCAAAGCAAAAATATTTTCTTTTAATTCAAGCATTAGGCAGCCTGTAACACCCTCAACCCGGTTTAGAAGAAAACCGAAATTGAAGTTGTTGTCGAGAGTGCATACCAAAATTCAAGTGACAAAAAGTTAAAACTTTCAGAACAAATCGAGACAGGTTAACAAAAATTTTCTTTTAATTCAATAGACTTTATTAAGCTCCTTCATAATCCAAATCCTTATTCATACATAAGAACATAGTTCGAAAGAAGATGACAATGAAACATCTCATTATAGTCAAACGTGTTTCTAATCACATATCAATGGATTTGCCTATTTGCATTAAATACAAACCAAAACATTATGCCACCTAACTAGGAGTTCATAAGCCAAAGGCTACAAAATGATATACAACAACTTTGGAAAAGTGACTTGCAACCTTTGAACACGATCAAAACACAGCGCTTCATACATCTTGAAAATCCATGACAATCCATGTATTAAGCTTATATAGCCTAAGTGAGGTAGTGACATTAAAATAACAAAGCATAAAACCGATGGTATTGAGTAGAAATTCAAAGAATACAAACATATGTTAGCAATTAATACTGATGTCTTAATCTTAATTTAAACAAGGCTTTGTTCATTGGAAGCTTTATTGGAGTCCAAAGTCTTTCAACTCTTAACTGAACATCTTTCAAGGTTTTCAACTGAGTTCCTTCTAACTTCTTATCGAACATATCAAAGTTCATAACTTGTCTTATTGAAGTCTTATTAGGGCTTATCGAAGTACTTATCAAAGTTTTCAAAATTCTTATGAACTTATCAGAGCTTATCAGAGCTCTTAACAGATTTCTTACAAGTTTTTGTCTTTTAAAATGTTTTACTTGGATCACCTTTGGTCATAAATAGCATTGGTTTAAGTATCACTTAGCATAAAGCATAAAACAATGGCCAGTTCATAGCATATCAGACCTAGTTTCTCTTCTCTATCCATCCAACTGTCATCAATCTCCTCACCATCTCCCACATTACCTCCTACTCTCGCCAATATATCACATATATAGGGTCGTCACTCTTGAGTCGTAGCTCATGGACTATAGTCCCGGATTATACCTTTGCACTATGCCAAAGTGTCCAAGGACTTCCATTGTTTAAGCAACATAATTATTTTATGCTTTGAAGTCATGACTTATGACATTAAAGAGCTTAGTTGATTCTTTTCTTAGAACTTATAGCAATATATAATCTTCCAATTACAAAAATATAGCAAAACAAGGTTCAAAGTGCATATGTAAATCAGATATAACCAAACGATTTAACAAAGATGCTATGAATGTAATTACATATTATGCTCTATGTGAGCCAATGCATATGCTCATGTTTTCAACATAACACACCATAAAAAAAAGATCGGGAGGACGCCATCTCACCCAAGGCAAACACAACAACACTCACCTCTTATCTCGGAGTTACATGATACCTGAATCCATAATCACCTCTAGCCTCCAAATAACTTATTTCTTCTACTCTTCCTTATCTTAGTATGTACCTCAAATAGAATAACAAGTCATTAAGACCAATTCAATTCATTTACCAACAATCTAATTCCTCATATGTACATATATATATATACTTACAAAGCAGTCCAACATATATACACACATGTACATGCTCAAAACAGTCCCTTGTCTTTAGATACTCAAAAATAGTCCACTAACTTTTACATCAAGGGAAAACAGTCCAATTATACATGTATACATATATACACATCAAAAACAGTCCACATGCTTTCATATATATACAAAGTTGTGCAAACAATCTACGTCCTTTCATATATATACAAAGCTTTCCAATTATACACGTATACATATATACACATCAAAAACAGTCCACATACTTTCATATATATACAAAGCTGTCCATTATACATGCATACATATATACACATCAAAAACAGTCCACACACTTTCATATATATACAAAGCTGTCCATTATACATGTTTACATATATACACATCAAAAACAGTCCACATACTTATATATATATTCAAAACTGTCCAATTATATAGGTATACATATATACACATAAAAAACGGTCCACATACTTTCATATATATATATATATATACTTTCATATATATTCAGAACTGCCCAATTATACATGTATACACATCAAAAACAGTCCACATGCTTTCATATATATACAAAACTGTCCAATTTTACATGTATACCTATATACACATCAAAAATAGTCCACATGCTTTCATGTATATAAAATGCTGTCCAATTATACATGTATATATATACACATAAAAACAGTCCACATGCTTTCATATATATACAAAGCTGTCCAATTATACATGTATACATATGTACACATCAAAAAACAGTCCACATACTTTCATATATATTCAGAACTGTCCAATTATACATATATACATATATACACATCAAAAACAATCCACATACTTCCATATATACCCAAAACTGTCCAATTTTTCATGTATACATATATACTCATAAAAAACAGTCCATTTTTATTCTCACATATGCAAAAGAGTCCCTAATTCTTATAAACTCATTTATATACTCCAAATTTTTATATCCATGCCTAATCAATCCATTATGCTTGCATACATTTTTACATGCATCAAAACAACCTTTAGCTTATTTGTTTACTTCCAAAATAGTCCACAATTGTTCCCTAAGTGAAAAACGATTCCAATTTCATGTACACAGATTTACATGCTCAATTCAGTCCATTAATGCTCTTGTATACGTAAAACAGGGCAATTATATTTCTGGTATACAAATTAGGTCACTAAAACAGTTCATCAAACATTCATATCAATGTACTCAAAACAGTCCCTCTACTCATTCATAAAGCAATTCCCCTATTTTTAACTACTCAAAACAGTCCGCACATTTCATTATAGATTCAAAACAGTCCCAAATTTTATGTATACATACATATATAACTCAACCAGTCCAACATGCTCTCAATGTACTCAAAACAGTCCCTTACTCAATATGTATATTTTCATACATGTTCAAAACAGTCTATTTATACATGCTTCAATCAAGTTTTAAGCACATAATACATGAGAATTTCCAGCCATTCATTCACTAAAACTAATAACATATGTTTGAAAGTCAATCCTTTACCAAATACTCAAATTCGATTGAAATCAACTAAAAAGGAAAAGGAGTGCATCACCTTCTCCCTTAGCTATCTTAGGTAAGCTATTAACTTTGATCAATCTAGCTCAAAATTTCCACAACTAAAGCATGATCTCACACTCTCTCTAAGCTTAAAAGCTCTCGAGTTGAAGAGGTAGAAGGAAGATGATGATGAACATTTTTTTATCCATCATCCAAATGCCGTAAGTCCCCCTCCCCCCAATACCTTGCTTTTCCTTGGATGGAAAAGTGTACAAGTCCCCAGCTTAAATATTTTTAACATGAAGTCCTTAAATCCTTGCTTTATTCAGTTCTGGTCATTCCCACTATGACTATTCAATTCTTCTCACTTTAATTTTAGTCCTATAGCTTTAATCATAGCAACTTTTGATTTGGCCCCTTTCTAAAATGGTCATCCATTAAATTACAATTCCAATTTGGTCCTAAAGCTCCTAATGGTTCAACATTAAACATCTTTAATTTAAATTAAGTTATGATCAAATTAGAAACATACTTCTAACCTATGTTTTGGGATATTACAATTCTCCCTCCCTTAAAGGAAAATTCATCCTCGGATTTTCACATGGAAAACTTCTAATAGTCAAACCTTTTATCATGAGGTAACAACCAAAACAATATCATCCTTATTATCTAATTTCAGAACGTTTTTAAGTACTCTGACTACTAGAACAGAGTAAAAAGATCGATCGTGTTAGCTGCAAGTCACTGATTCTAAATAGAAAATTAAACTCCTAGGTGGCACATGTAATGAATGATGATGCAACAAGATTCGATTTAGTCCTAGGATCGACTAAACCTTAGCTCTAATACCAAATTGTAACACCCTCAACCCGATTTAGAAGAAAACCAAAATTAAATTTGTTACCGAGAATGCATACCAGAATTCAAGTGACCAAAAACTAAAACTTTAAGAACAAATCGAGATAGGTTAACAAAAAATTTTATTTTAATTCAATAGACTTTATTAAGCTCCTTCATAATTCAATTCTTTATTCTTACATAAGAACATAGTTCGAAAAAAGATGAAAATGAAACATCTTATTATAGTCAAACGTGTTGCTAATCACATATACATAACCTTAATCTTATCACATGGGACCAACTTACAAGCTAATTAAACAATGACTCTTTAACAACTTTTAGAAAATCATTCAAATTCTTAACATGACATGATCATAAACGTTTGCAACCAAACTTTAATAACAAGAACAATCAATCAAACATTAGATAAATCTTACCTTACCATTTTAACAACCATCACATAACTTGTCAAGCATTTTAGACACCTATTTTAACCTTGTTCGAACTACAAGGGTACTTTACCCAATCATCTATGGTTTTAGCATATTCATTCGCAATACAATCCAACCAAAGGATGAACATAGTTTTTAATCAAGAAGCAATCTTGAAATAAGGAGGTGTAATTAGATATCACTCAAATGTTTAAACATATTAATAGTTCTACTATCACCCAAATTATTCGAACTAGTGATTACTATAAGCAAGTTTAGGTATTGTTTCGATTAACAAGTCATATTATACTCGAGATATTAACAATTTAAACTAACTCATAACGTTCAACCTATTAGGATTTGAATAGAGATTTCAAAAGGGTCATATACTCAAACAACCAAACCAAGTTAATTGAGCTAAACCATTGAAATAGGCATAATAATGACTTCTATGTACTTATGCATTCAAGCAACATTTTTAGACTATGGCATACATTTTAAGCGTATTCACATAGCATTTTAGCATTCAAACTCAAACTTCCTAGCCACCTACCGAACATTCAAACTTATTTATTAAACATATGGACAAACATAAGTTATTATAAAAGACCATTACATTTTTTTAGAATGCTTATAATCTTACATCTACATATCAATGGATTTGCCTATATGCATTAAATACAAACCAAAACATTATTCCACCTAACTACGAGTTCATAAGCCAAAGGCTACAAAACGATATACAACAACTTTGGAAAAGTGACTTGCAACCTTCTAACACGATCAAAACACAACGCTTCATACTTCTTGAAAATGCAAGATAATCCATGTATTAGGCTTATATAGACTAAGTGAGGCAGTGACATTAAAATAACAAAGCATAAAACCGATGGTATTGAGTAGAAATTCAAAGTATATTGATACATGCATATGCATAGGAGGGCTAGAACGATGCATTGAAGACAAGAAGTTGAAACCGTTTCACATGCCTGATCTTTTTCCTTTTGAGGAAGGAGAGGATGACACATGCATGAGTGCGATCAAGTTACTCATATGGGATAAGAAGTTGAAGCTGTTCGATGCAAACAATAAGGTCCAAAGTGATCCATGCTTAGAAGGTGTGAAGAGATGCATTTTAGATAATAAATCTGAAACTATTTTGCAAAGCTGGAGCATCATTTAACTTAAGACAATTTCAATTTCAACTTGAAACGGTTTCAACTTCTTGTCTTCAATGCATCGTTCTAGCCCTCCTATGCATATGCATGTATCATATACAAACATATGTTAGCAATTGATACTTATGTCTTAATCTTAATTTAAACAAGGCTTTCTTCATTGGAAGCTTTATTGGAGTTTAAAGTCTTTCAACTCTTAACTAAATATCTTTCAAGGTTTTCAACTGAGTTCCTTCCAACTTCTTATCGAACTTATCAAAGTTTATAACTTATCTTATTTAAGTCTTATCAGGGCTTATCGAAGTACTTATCAAAGTTTTCAGAATTCTTATCAACTTATCATAGTGCTTATCAAAGCTTATTAGAGGTCTTAACATATTTCTTACAAGTTTTTGTCTTTCAAAATGTTTGCCTTGGATCACCCTTGGTCAAAAATAGCATTGGTTTAAGTATCACTTAGCATAAAGCATAAAACAATGGCTAGTTCATAGCATATCAAACCTAGTTTCTCTTCTCTATCCAACCAACTGTCATCAATCTCCTCACCATCTCCCACATTACCTCCTACTCTTGCCAATATATAACATATATAGGGTTGTCACTCTTGAGTCGTAGCTCATGGACTATAGTCCCGGATTATACCTTTGCACTATGCCAAAGTGTCCAAGGACTTCTATTATTTAAGCAACATAATTATTTTATGCTTTGAAGTCATAAGATATCTTATGACATTAAAAAGCTTAGTTGATTCTTTTATTAGAACTTATAGCAATATATAATCTTCCAATTACAAAAATATAGCAAAACAAGGTTCAAAGTGCATATGTAAATCGAGATATAACCAAACGATTTAACAAAGATAGTATGAATGTAATTACATATTATGCTCTATGTGAGCCAATGCATATGCTCATGTTTTCAACATAACACACCATAAAAAAAGATCGGGAGGACACCGTCTCACCCAAAACAAACACAACAACACTCACCTCTTATCTCGGAGTTACATGATACCTGAATCCATAATCACCTCTAGCCTCCAAATAACTTTTTCTTCTACTCTTCCTTATCTTAGTATGTACCTCAAATAGAATAACAAGTCATTAAGACCAATTCAATTCATTTACCAACAATCTAATTCCTCATATGTACATATATATATATGCTCAAAAATCCCTTGTCTTTACATACTAAAAACAGTCCACTAACTGTACATCAAGGCAAAACAGTCCCTTGTCTTTAGATACTCAAAAACAATCCACTAACTTTTACATCAAGGCAAAACAGTCCAATTATACATGTATACATATATATATACAAAGCTGTCAAAAACAGTCCACATACAAAGCTGTCATATATATACAAATTTATACAAATCAAAAACAGTCCACATTTTTCATATATATACAAAGCTGTCCAATTATACATGTATACATATATACACATCAAAAAAATAGTCCACATACTTTCATATATATACAAAATTGTCCAATTATACATGCATACATATATACACATCAAAAACAGTCCACACACTTTCATATATATACAAAACTGTCCATTATACATGTTTACATATAAACACATCAAAAACAGTCCACATACTTATATATATATTCAAAACTGTCCAATTATATAGGTATACATATATACACATAAAAACAGTCCACATACATTCATATATACAAAGCTGTTCAATTATACATATATATATACACATATATATATATACTATATATACAAAGTTGTCCAATTATATATACTTTCATATATATTCAGAAAACTGCCCAATTATACATGTATACAATTATACATGTATATATACATCAAAAACAGTCCACATGCTTTCATATATATACAAAAACTGTCCAATTTTACATGTATGTCTAATATATACACACACAAAAAACAGTCCACATGCTTTCATATATATAAAATGCTGTCCAATTATACATGTATATATATACACATAAAAACAGTCCACATGCTTTCATATATATACAAAGCTGTCCAATTATACATGTATACATATGTACACATCAAAAAAAACAGTCCACATACTTTCATATATATTCAGAACTGTCCAATTATACATATATACATATATACACATCAAAAAAAATCCACATACTTCCATATATACCCAAAACTGTCCAATTTTTCATGTATACATATATACTCATAAAAAAAAACAGTCCATTTTTATTCTCACATATGCAAAAGAGTCCCTAATTCTTATAAACTCATTTATATACTCCAAATTTTTATATCCATGCCTAATCAATCCATTATGCTTGCATACATTTTTACATGCATCAAAACAACCTTTAGCTTATTTGTTTACTTCCAAAATAGTCCACAATTGTTCCCTAAGTGAAAAACGATTCCAATTTCATGTACACAGATTTACATGCTCAATTCAGTCCATTAATGCTCTTGTATACGTAAAACAGGGCAATTATATTTCTGGTATACAAATTAGGTCACTAAAACAGTTCATCAAACATTCATATCAATGTACTCAAAACAGTCCCTCTACTCATTCATAAAGCAATTCCCCTATTTTTAACTACTCAAAACAGTCCGCACATTTCATTATAGATTCAAAACAGTCCCAAATTTTATGTATACATACATATATAACTCAACCAGTCCAACATGCTCTCAATGTACTCAAAACAGTCCCTTACTCAATATGTATATTTTCATACATGTTCAAAACAGTCTATTTATACATGCTTCAATCAAGTTTTAAGCACATAATACATGAGAATTTCCAGCCATTCATTCACTAAAACTAATAACATATGTTTGAAAGTCAATCCTTTACCAAATACTCAAATTCGATTGAAATCAACTAAAAAGGAAAAGGAGTGCATCACCTTCTCCCTTAGCTATCTTAGGTAAGCTATTAACTTTGATCAATCTAGCTCAAAATTTCCACAACTAAAGCATGATCTCACACTCTCTCTAAGCTTAAAAGCTCTCGAGTTGAAGAGGTAGAAGGAAGATGATGATGAACATTTTTTATCCATCATCCAAATGCCGTAAGTCCCCTCCCCCAATACCTTGCTTTTCCTTGGATGGAAAAGTGTACAAGTCCCAGCTTAAATATTTTTAACATGAAGTCCTTAAATCCTTGCTTTATTCAGTTCTGGTCATTCCCACTATGACTATTCAATTCTTCTCACTTTAATTTTAGTCCTATAGCTTTAATCATAGCAACTTTTGATTTGGCCCCTTTCTAAAATGGTCATCCATTAAATTACAATTCCAATTTGGTCCTAAAGCTCCTAATGGTTCAACATTAAACATCTTTAATTTAAATTAAGTTATGATCAAATTAGAAACATACTTCTAACCTATGTTTTGGGATATTACAATTCTCCCTCCCTTAAAGGAAAATTCATCCTCGGATTTTCACATGGAAAACTTCTAATAGTCAAACCTTTTATCATGAGGTAACAACCAAAACAATATCATCCTTATTATCTAATTTCAGAACGTTTTTAAGTACTCTGACTACTAGAACAGAGTAAAAAGATCGTGTTAGCTGCAAGTCACTGATTCTAAATAGAAAATTAAACTCCTAGGTGGCACATGTAATGAATGATGATGCAACAAGATTCGATTTAGTCCTAGGATCGACTAAACCTTAGCTCTAATACCAAATTGTAACACCCTCAACCCGATTTAGAAGAAAACCAAAATTAAATTTGTTACCGAGAATGCATACCAGAATTCAAGTGACCAAAAACTAAAACTTTAAGAACAAATCGAGATAGGTTAACAAAAAATTTTATTTTAATTCAATAGACTTTATTAAGCTCCTTCATAATTCAATTCTTTATTCTTACATAAGAACATAGTTCGAAAAAAAGATGAAAATGAAACATCTTATTATAGTCAAACGTGTTGCTAATCACATATACATAACCTTAATCTTATCACATGGGACCAACTTACAAGCTAATTAAACAATGACTCTTTAACAACTTTTAGAAAATCATTCAAATTCTTAACATGACATGATCATAAACGTTTGCAACCAAACTTTAATAACAAGAACAATCAATCAAACATTAGATAAATCTTACCTTACCATTTTAACAACCATCACATAACTTGTCAAGCATTTTAGACACCTATTTTAACCTTGTTCGAACTACAAGGGTACTTTACCCAATCATCTATGGTTTTAGCATATTCATTCGCAATACAATCCAACCAAAGGATGAACATAGTTTTTAATCAAGAAGCAATCTTGAAATAAGGAGGTGTAATTAGATATCACTCAAATGTTTAAACATATTAATAGTTCTACTATCACCCAAATTATTCGAACTAGTGATTACTATAAGCAAGTTTAGGTATTGTTTCGATTAACAAGTCATATTATACTCGAGATATTAACAATTTAAACTAACTCATAACGTTCAACCTATTAGGATTTGAATAGAGATTTCAAAAGGGGTCATATACTCAAACAACCAAACCAAGTTAATTGAGCTAAACCATTCGAAATAGGCATAATAATGACTTCTATGTACTTATGCATTCAAGCAACATTTTTAGACTATGGCATACATTTTAAGTGTATTCACATAGCATTTTAGCATTCAAACTCAAACTTCCTAGCCACCTACCGAACATTCAAACTTATTTATTAAACATATGGACAAACATAAGTTATTATAAAAGACCATTACATTTTTTTAGAATGCTTATAATCTTACATCTACATATCAATGGATTTGCCTATATGCATTAAATACAAACCAAAACATTATTCCACCTAACTACGAGTTCATAAGCCAAAGGCTACAAAACGATATACAACAACTTTGGAAAAGTGACTTGCAACCTTCTAACACGATCAAAACACAACGCTTCATACTTCTTGAAAATGCAAGATAATCCATGTATTAGGCTTATATAGACTAAGTGAGGCAGTGACATTAAAATAACAAAGCATAAAACCGATGGTATTGAGTAGAAATTCAAAGTATATTGATACATGCATATGCATAGGAGGGCTAGAACGATGCATTGAAGACAAGAAGTTGAAACCGTTTCACATGCCTGATCTTTTTCCTTTTGAGGAAGGAGAGGATGACACATGCATGAGTGCGATCAAGTTACTCATATGGGATAAGAAGTTGAAGCTGTTCGATGCAAACAATAAGGTCCAAAGTGATCCATGCTTAGAAGGTGTGAAGAGATGCATTTTAGATAATAAACTGAAACTATTTTGCAAAGCTGGAGCATCAGCCGACTTAAGACGAATTTCAACTTCTTGAAACGGTTTCAACTTCTTGTCTTCAATGCATCGTTCTAGCCCTCCTATGCATATGCATGTATCATATACAAACATATGTTAGCAATTGATACTTATGTCTTAATCTTAATTTAAACAAGGCTTTCTTCATTGGAAGCTTTATTGGAGTTTAAAGTCTTTCAACTCTTAACTAAATATCTTTCAAGGTTTTCAACTGAGTTCCTTCCAACTTCTTATCGAACTTATCAAAGTTTATAACTTATCTTATTTAAGTCTTATCAGGGCTTATCGAAGTACTTATCAAAGTTTTCAGAATTCTTATCAACTTATCATAGTGCTTATCAAAGCTTATTAGAGGTCTTAACATATTTCTTACAAGTTTTTGTCTTTCAAAATGTTTGCCTTGGATCACCCTTGGTCAAAAATAGCATTGGTTTAAGTATCAGTTAGCACAAAGCATAAATCAATGGCTAGTTCATAGCATATCACACCTAGTTTCTCTTCTCTATCCAACCAACTGTCACCAATCTCCTCACCATCTCCCACATTACCCCCTACTCTTGCCAATATATAACATATATAGGGTTGTCACTCTTGAGCCGTAGCTCGTGGACTGTAGTCCCGGATTATACCTTTGCACTATGCCAAAGTGTCCAAGGACTTCTATTATTTAAGCAACATAATTATTTTATGCTTTGAAGTCATAAGGGATATCTTATGACATTAAAAAGCTTAGTTGATTCTTTTATTAGAACTTATAGCAATATATAATCTTCCAATTACAAAAATATAGCAAAACAAGGTTCAAAGTGCATATGTAAATCAGATATAACCAAACGATTTAACAAAGATAGTATGAATGTAATTACATATTGTGCTCTATGTGAGCCATATGCATATGCTCATGTTTTCAACATAACACATCATAAAACAAAGATCGGGAGGACACCGTCTCACCCGAAACAAACACAACTACACTCACCTCTTATCCCGAAGTTATCGGATACCTGAATCCATAATCACCTCTAGCCTCCAAATAACTATTTTCTTCTACTCTTCCTTATCTTAGTATGTACCTCAAACATAATAACAAGTCATTAAGACCAATTCAATTCATTTACCAACAATCTAATTCCTCATATGTACACACACATGTACATGCTCAAAACATCCCCTTGTCTTTAGATACTCAAAAACAGTCCACTAACTTTTACATCAAGGCAAAACAGTCCCTTGTCTTTAGATACTCAAAAACAATCCACTAACTTTTACATCAAGGCAAAACAGTCCAGTTATACATGTATACATATATTCACATAAAAAACAGTCCACATGCTTTCATATATATACAAAGCTGTCCAAAAAGTCCACATCCTTTCATATATATACAAAGCTGTCCAATTATACTTGTAGACATTTATACACATCAAAAACAGTCCACATACTTTCATATATATACAAACTGTCCAATTATACATGTATACATATATACATACATCAAAAATAGTCCACATACTTTCATATATATACAAAATTGTCCAATTATACATGTATACATATATACACATCAAAAACAGTCCACATACTTCCATATATATTCAAAACTATCCAATTATACATGTAGACATATATACACATAAAAACAGTCCACATGCTTTCTTATATACACAAAACTGTCCAATTATACATGTATAGATATACACATCAAAAACAGTCCACATGCTTTCATATATATACAAAGCTGTCCAAATTATACACGTATACATATATACACATAAATAACAGTCCACATACATTCATATATATACAAAGCTGTTCAATTATACAGGTATACATATATACACATCAAAAACCGTCGACATACTTTCATATATATACAAAGTTGTCCAATTATACATGCATACATATAAACACATCGAAAACAGTCCACATACTTTCATATATATTCAAAACAGTCCAATTATACATGTATACCTATATATACATCGAAAACAGTCCCCATACTTTCATATATATATTCAAAGCTGTCCAATTATACATGTATACATATATACACATCAAAAACAGTCCACATGCTTTCATATATATACAAAGCTGTCTAATTATACATGTATACATATATACACATCAAAAACAGTCCACATGCTTTCATATATATACAAAGCTGTCCAATTATACAGGAATACATATATACACATCAAAAACAGTCCACATACTTTCATATATATACAAAGCTGTCCAATTATACATGTATACATATATACACATAAAAACAGTCCACATACTTTCATAAATATTAAAAACTGTCCAATTATACATGTATACATATATACACATTAAAAACAGTCCACATACTTTTATATATATTCAACACTGTCCAATTATATATGTATACATATTTACACATCAAAAACAATCCACAAACTTTCATTTATAATGAAAACTGTCCAATTATACATGTATACATATATACACATATCAGAAAACAGTCCACATACTTTCATACATATACAAAGTTGTTCAATTATACATGTATACATATATACACATAAAAACAGTCCACATACTTTCATACATATACAAACCTGTCCAATTCTACATGTATACATATATACACATCAAAAACAGTCTACATTCTTTCATACATATACAAAGTTGTCGAATTATACAAGTATAAATATGTATACATCAAAAACAGTCCACATGCTTTCATACATATACAAAGCTTTCCAATTATACATGTACACAAATATACACATCAAAAATAGTCCACATGCTTTCTTATATATACAAAATTGTCCAATTATACATGTATAGATATACACATTAAAAATAGTCCACATGCTTTCATATATATACGAAGCTGTCCAATTATACATGTATACATATATACACATAAATAACAGTCCACATTGTTATGAGGCTGCCCGTTGAAGAAGGCCTCCATTGATTGTGTCGGATCTAGGATCCAAGTAAGATTTCCTGCGTACAAGTGTGGCTGCAAAAGAAGATGTTGATAGTAGAATTCATAGTGTTTAAGGGATTGGAATTTGATGTTTTTATGTAGGATGAAAGAGGGTAAACGATGGCTGGAAATTCGGTTGAAGGAAAATGTTGAAGATGAAGGCTTGAAGAAGATGATAATGGTGGAATTTGGTTGCTGGAAATTTCGGTGAAGAAGAAAGGGTTTCAGTTGCTGGAAAATGAAATAAAAACAAGAACAAGGAACAAGGAAGAACCTATACAATAAAGTGTATAAAACCGAACCTTATACGTTCAATGCTCGAAGGACTTGGACCCATTGATTAGAAAACCTAGAACCCAAAGTATCTGATTGTAGACAACACAAGCACAAGACTTGAAGAAGTCTGAAAAGTTCAATGAAGAACCAAGTTGAGAGAAATTCTCACAATGTAATTTGATTTCATGTAATGCTCGTTTTTACATCGTTTTATGAAGTATATATAAAGAAATACAAGAGGGAAATCAGAATTCTTTAAAATTCAAATAGAAACTACCTATTCTAATCTAAGGGTGGCAGATAGGAAGTTGATAATTTAAAATGATCTACAGGCTGATTTTTGAAGTATTTAAAAATCAAAATCTGATCAGCCTTTAAAGTGGCTTCTAAGGGAGAGAGAAATCTGAATTTTGAACATTGTGCACATGTGAATGTTCAAAATTCAAACAAGAAACCTCTTGTTCTTATCCATAGTTGGCCGACCATGTAGAAAAGGAGGGAAAATGAGTTCAAATCTGCCAAGCATGCACACATATGTGTGCCAAGGCTGCCATGTGTGGGGAAGCTTGCTGGAGCTTCTAGCTTGATGCACCTTGCTGTAGGACACTCTCCTAGGTGTAGGCACATGTCCCTCCAAGTTTGAGCTACACTTGGACTCATTAGCTGGTGTTGAGCTACTAGAGCTGAAGATGGGCTAGTTGAGCTGATTTGGAGCGTTGGAGCTGAAACAAGCTGAAAAACATGCTTGTAGGCTGTTTTGAGCTGAGTTGAGCTATACACACGTATTGATGAGCTTCAATCGAGCTTGTTGGAAAGTCCTTAGCTGCCACGTTTTATTGTGCTACTGTAAAAACAAAATAAACACATATAAATACTGGAAAACATAATATAAACACACTTAACTTAGTAAATAATATGCATATAAATATATACTAAGTATAAGTACTTAATATGTCACATATCAGCATGTAACACATTGAAGAACTTATTATCTAAGGCTGAAACATTGAGAAATAAGTTGGAAGCTTCAAATGCATTTAAGTGAAAGAACTTCCCTGAATAACTTAGCATTAGATCGAGTAATAGGTCCTGTTGGCATGACCTCTAGATCAGATGGTGTTGATGTGCTCACATCACACATACTTTCATATATATACAAAGCTGTTCAATTATACATGTATACATATATACAAATCAAAAACGGTCCACATACTTTCATATATATTCAAAATTGTCCAATTATACATGTATACATATATACACATCAAAAACAGTCCACATACTTTCATATATATTCAAAACTGTCCAACTATACATGTATGATTGCATATATCCATTTTTATTCAAAACTGTATGCTTGCATATATACACATGTATCCTTGCATATATATTCAAAACTGTCCAACTATACAGTCCACATTCAAAACTGTCCAACTACACATCAAAAACAATCCATTTTTATTCTCACATATTCAAAACAGTCCCTAATTCTTGTATATATCCATGCCTAATCGATGCATTATGCTTGCATACATTTTTACATGCATCAAAACAGCCTTTAGCTTATTTGTTTACTTCAAAAATAGTCCACAATTGTTCCCCTAAGTGAAAAACGATTCCAATTTCTTGTACACACATTTACATGCTCAATTCAGTCCATTAATGCTCTTGTATACATAGAACAGGGCAATTATATTTTTGGTATACAAATTAGCTCACCAAAACAGTCCATCAAATATTCGTATCAATGCAAAACAGTCCAATTACTCTCCTGATGTCCAGAACAGTCCGCAACATTCACAAACACTCAAAAACAGTCCCTAAACTCATAAAACAATCCCTATACTCATTTATAAAGCAATTCCCCTATTTTTAACTACTCAAAACAGTCCACACATTTCATTATACATTCAAAACAGTCCAAAATTTTGTGTAAATATACATATATAACTCAACCAGTCCAGCATGCTTTCAATGTACTCAAAACAGTCCCTTAATCAATATGTATATTTTCATACATGTTCAAAACAGTCTATTTATACATGCTTCGATCAAGTTTTAAGCACATAATACTTGAGAATTTCCAGCCATTCATTCACTAAAACTAATAACATATGTTTGAAAGTCAATCCTCTACCAAATACTCAAATTCGATTGAAATCAACTAAAAAGGAAGAGAGTGCATCACCTTCTCCCTTAGCTATCTTAGGTAAGCTATTAACTTTGATCAATCCAGCTCAAAACTTCCATAACTTGAGCATGATCTCACTCTCTCTCTAAGCTTAAAAGCTCTCGGGTTGAAGAGGTAGAAGGAAGGTGGTGATTGTAACACGCCAAAATATGGCTTGGGAGTATGTTACAAATTTATGTGTGTGTTTTAATCGATTCAATACCCTTGGTCTAGATAATTAGATGAATTGAGGACCAAAACAGATTTTTTAAGAATATGCTAGCTATTTTCGAATGACTAAGTTTAATATCTTGAAAAATTAACTTTTGCATGCTAAATTATCATGAATTGGAGGACTTGGTGATGTGTCAAATGAAGAATTGAAACATGTGTTGTGATAAGGGAAAACCGGACCATGCATGGGAGAGTAATCAACTCATGGCTATCATCTTCTCCTTCTGATAACAAAAAAAAAATGGTGCTTGAGAGAAAGGGAGGTGAGAGGAAGCTTACCCGTTTTATAGGCTGGATTAATTGTGGGATTTAAGTCCGATTAGAGTCATAAAGAAAGGTAACTATTTTATTCTTTGTTCCAATCATACGAATTCATGCTTGATGATTCAATATATGAGGATGAACTATGAACTGATTTAATGTTAGAATGATTGTATCTAGTATATACCTTTTAAAAAGAAGTATAATATCAATTTCTTGATAGATCCTTCGAATGATGGAAGGATGAAATTCATATGTTATAAGAACGTTAAAACATGTCTCCAAATGGTCATGTAGCTCAATAGTGAATATTTAAGATAGTTGAGTGTAAAGTATTCGAATAAGTTCATAAGAAAATATGCACAAGTGCTGGAAAATTAAGTTAGGATCTTAAGTTACAATTAGTGTCATTATAGGACTGTTTTGGAGACTTAAGAACAGGGGGAAGTTCTGTTTTGCTGCTTAGATGGACTGTTTTAATATAATTGATTTGTTAGAAAGCTGTTTTCAAAAATTAAAGGACTAAATTGTTGATTAAAGTGAATTTGTGGATTTGCAAACTGACATGGGGGCTGGTTGTGATAAAACTAAATCCTGGACAGATTTAGCTTTTAAACAGGGAAATTGAATATGAAAAGAATTGAGGATCATTTTTCAAGTATCATAGGGACTGTTTTGAGTGAAAATAAATGTGCATATACATGTATAAGTGCAATACCCCAAATCATGGCCTAGTAACATGTCATAAACTAATTAGAGCTTAATTGTACAAACAATTTACAAATTTGAAGAATTAATTAAACCTAGTGACTAAATTTTATGGATTGATAAAGAAGTAGCCTAATCATGAAGGATCAAATAGTAACAAATTGTAAATGTAGAATTGCATGCAATAAGGATGAGTAATTAAGGATTTATGAAGTAATTAGACCATAATTTGCCAAATGGAGGCAAATAGTCAAGCCATGTGATAACAACATGGCCAAGTGGCCATCTTTCTATCATCTTTCTCCACCTTGGCCGAAAACTCCTCTCATCCATCTAAGAAAAAGAAAACCACCATTGTAGATGAAGGAAGCTTGCATGTGATCACAATTGCATGAAAATTGAATAGCTAGGAAGATTGTAAGTGGATTCTAAATCCTTCCTCCCTAGCAACTTGTTTGAATGAGTAATTGATGATGTTCTTGTTGTATAAATTGAATTGAATGATTGTTATGTATGTTAGGATCATGCTAGCTTTTAATTGAACTTGAAATTGTGATTACTAGTAGCTAAATTGCTAAAGGAAATGTATATGGTTGCTGGAAATTTGAGAATAGGAAGTATGATTGAAAACAGTCTTGATTAGGGACTGTTTTGATAGTGAAAATGTTTAAGCATGTTAAGTGAATATAGGACCATGTTTTGATCATGTTGGTAGATGAATTGAAGATTGAATAGAATAGATAATTTGTTGGAAAATGAGTGCACCTAATTGGATTAGTTAAATTAGGTAATGGTCTACTTAATTGGTAACTTGGATATGTAATGTTGATCAAATAGATCAAATTGGGTTCAACATGATAATGCCCTGTTTTAAGCACATTGCTAGGTGAATTAGACTGACCTAGACATGTAAGAACATGGAAATGAATTGAATTGACATGTTAGAACCTTGTTAAAATGAGTTAAGAAGCTAGAAACTCAACCTAGTGTAATCTTCTCATAATGCTCTGTTCTGGGCAGTAACTTTGAAAAATCACTATAAATTGTATAAAATGAATTTAAGGCTGACATTTTTATGGACAACACCTTGATATGTCTAAATTCATTGGGAGAAAACATAACTGAATTATGGATTGTAGAATGATGAATTGTAGAGGAGAAACACTAGGGACAGTGCAAACTGTCCAGTGTAACAAATTACCATGTCTTTAAGTTAAAAACTGTATTAATTGGCTAAGAACTAAAATGCAAACCTTATATTGTTATAAAGAAAATTTTGTTAGCTTTCTAACGGTGTAAACCAATTGAAATTCCAACGTACGGAATGAAAATTATGCATGATTAAGTGAATAGAGTGCAAGCTGCCTGGCAGCAGTAGTATAGGTAATTGTACACTATTTTGTGGCAATTTGTAAACAGTTTTAGGACATTGATTCTACCCTGTTTTGTGGCAATTAGAGTATAGGTACGTGTAGTTAAGTGTAGTAAAGAATGTATATGAACATGCTACCAAATTTGTGTATGTTGTATACTTGTAACCTTGCCTTGATTGAATGATCTTATGAACTTGTTTTGACATGTAATTGTTGTGTAATGTGATAGAACCAAGAGTAAACTTGGTGGAAGAGGATAGAGTGGATCATCCTAAAGCCAAGAACAAAGGAGTGTGGATCCAAGACTAGCTAAGCTTGGAGTATTGTGTGTGTAGTTATCTCTAGGGTTAGGACTAGGTCCTAACCATTGCATACTTGTTTACATTCTTGTAATGTTAAATGAACCTAATAAGGACTTGACTTAATAAGGGAAGAATGACTTGTAATGCATGAAATTTGATCACATCTCGAACACATGTTTAATTCAAATACTAAGCATGTTTAAGTGATAACATTGGTGCTTGTATGTGTCGTGTTGCATGTGATCAAATGCTAAAGAACTTGCTTGAGATATTATCTCATCTTGATGAAATGAAACATGACAATTACATGATATGTGAGCTATGGCTCAATTGGCCTAAGGGCCTAACATGAAATGAACTTGCTACTTGACATGATCTTGAATTTGAAATACTTGTATAAATGGTAAATCGAACAACCTTGGTAGCTAGTTGGACTAGGTAGGTAGAAGGGCATGCCTTAGAGTCTAGAGCTCATTGTGTCAGGGTGGACTACGGTCCTGGGCTAAGGCCCCTATTTGGCGACAGACGAAGGGTACGTATGTGGTCTTTGGCGACAATAGGAGGGTTGACCAGCACTACGGTGCATCTTGTGGAGACAATTGGTTGAGACTCGATTACCTATACAAACTAAGTACAAAGGGGGTTGTTTAATTGATAACACATGTAATAACAATCCTAAAACATGTGACTTGTCTTGAAAGCTATGAATAGTATATCACTTGACATGAAAGCCATGAATTGTAGGTTACTTGTCATGTAAGCATGACTTTCTTGATTACTTGTTTTGTAAGCATGATGTGCTTGATTTTTTATATGAATATATAAAGTATGATCCCATGTTCTTGTTCCTTGATAGCCGAATGTTTGAAATCCTTAGCTAGGATTATCTTGATGCTTGAAAGCCTTAGCTAAGATCATTCTAATGCTTTAAACCCCTAGCTAGGTTCATTCTTGTTTAAATGACACAAAACTTGATATAACAAATGGTTAGAACTAGTTACTACCTCACTAAGTATATTCTTGTACTTATCACTCTCGTTTTCATTCTTCCCAACCTACATGATAAAAGTTTTGTTCGTAGCTTGATCTTGAAGCTTGTTACCTTGAGCTAGAAGCAAGTCACACAAGCTTTGCCTAAGTATAGTTTCATACTTGTTTTGTATATCTCCTAGAATGGTGGCACCAGATTGTTTAGAGTGTAGATTGATCATGCATTTTGGAATTCTTGAGTACTTGTATATATTGTTCTTGAATGGGCCTAATATGTTATGAACCTATTGACAAGTATGTAATGAACTTAAAGTACTTGTAATGGAATGTTGTTTGCTGCGCATATGATGAATTTGTATTGGAATGATCAAATGTTTGATTTAGATTATATTGAATCATTCGAATGACTTGGAATTATAAGGTCACTTGTGAGTAAACATACTTGATGTAAGTATTGTTGTGTGTTTGATTGGTAAAGGCCTAATAGTCTAGTGTGTACATACCATGATGTATGAGTTTTGTAAGTTGTATGATGATTGCTGAATGTATGGGTTTAGTGTAAGGTTTGATTGGAAACAAGTTCATGCAATTGTATGTTCAATAATCATGTTTAGTAAAATAGGTATGAGATGATACATGTTTACGTCAAGGAACAATGAAATGAAGGAAGCAAGTTTGAATCTTAGGCAAATCGAATTGGTAGTGGTATAAGATGAAGCTATTGAATCATGAAAGTAGTAACTTGTAATGAAAGCATGAAAGGAAATAGTTTAGTGGTCTATTCGCATGCTTTAGGATGAACTTGAAATCAAAATGCCCTACAATGACATTGCTTGTTTGTTAAGTAAGTATGTTTGGTTGCTTACTAGTTAAGTAACTCATCTAATAGGGATGAGTTTTCAATGACTTGCCTTGTATTGTATTGCTTGCCTTGTCCTTTTCCTTGCTTAAGTAACGCTCCCGAGCCGGTTTGCTACTAGCCTGGGGTAGGGGGTGTTACAATAAGGAACAATTTTGCATGTGTATGAATGTTAAAAGACTGTTTGAATTATAGAATGTGTGTACAAGTTTATGAATATGATTATATGTTTAAATATTTGAAATTGTTTCGTACATTTAAAAACATCAATGGGTTGTTTGATCATGTGTAAATGAATATGTATGAGCTGTGGATTGTTGAAGCTTTATAAGAATTATATATAGGACTGTTAATACATACATTGTGCCTTTGAGAATGATAGATAGTGTTTTGCTTCATTATAGGTAAGGTATGGACTGTTGTGTAGATTTACACGTGTCAGATTAATTTGGTTGGCAGGTACATGTATATAAGTTTAATGGATTAACTAAACATGGAAGTAAGTAAGAATGGATAGTTTCTAATGAGTATATAAAGCCTCATGGAACTATTTAAGTTATACCTATATAAAAATAAAGCTTGGGACTGTTTTAAAAATAAATAAGGGGCTGTTTACTAAACTATGGGCTGTTCGAAATTGTAACACCCTAAATTGTCACTTAGGAAATAATTTGATATGATTCCTTAAGACATTAAATTAGATGTTTATATTTATGTTTCTTGGAAGGACTGAATCGAAAGATTAAGGAATAGAAGAGCTAATCCAAAGTGACCACTTAGTTTAATGCATAAAAGTTTGGTCTTGCATGGTAAGTTAATTTCATTCAAGGGATATATGAGATGGCATGCTAGTATAAGGGCACGTGTAAGGCTAATTAAACCCTTGTTAGAAACCAAACAAATAATCACCATCATCTTCATTCTCCTTAGGACGAGAAAATTAAGATTGAGAGAAAGAGGGGAGAGTTTGTTCTTGGCGTCTATCTTGTTTGGATTTCGGTTAGGTTGGAGCTCGATTTATGCTTGCATGCTTGGAATTGTAAGTTTTCTATGTGTTATTCTCTTGAATTGAAGTGTGACTTGAAATAGTATAATCAAATCAATTCTTGCTTGATGATGATGATTGTTGTTTGCTTGATGGATTCGGCTTGATAGAATGTTAGTTAGAAATGGGAATTGAGGTTGAATTAAGCATGTTTGACAACCTAGAATTGTAGTGATGTGAATTTAGAATTATAAGGATGGTTCAATATGCTAGAATTACATGAATTCAGCATGAGACAATGTAATTGAACTAGATTAAAAAGGAAAAAGGAAACTGCCTTGTTCGATCATGATCTTTAATGAAACTATTTTGGGGATCGATAATATACTGATATTTTGAACTACAAATAGGTAACGAACAATAGATTTAATGATTCACAAGACTATAATGATGTTAGTATATAAGGGAAATGGTCTCAAAGGGAGTTTTGATGATTGATTTGTGACCTTGAATGGGAAATGAAACTGCACTGTGCTGGACGGTACCTTACCGGACTGCTTTGTGGAAATCTTGATAATTAAGTAATTGTTTGAGGCAGTTAAGTCTTAATTGACATCATAATAACTTGATAACTAGCTTATTGATACATGGATGTTCATAATTGAGATAGAAAAATTGTTTAAATGAACAAATGTGAGTAGGATACCATTGAGCAGTTTCGAAATGTTTGAATAAATAGGGGAAGGGCTGCATTGTATAATTATGATATGTCCAATATCTAGAATTGTTTAATGAGGGAAATTTAAGGTTTTGGTTTGAAGAATTTATAGAGAAGCATGAGAAATTTCACCTTAAGAATTGTTTGAGCATGTGTGTGATAAGTAGGAACAATTAAATGATGAAGAAATGATTTTAATACCCCATTGAATTGTTATTGAATTTAGACAAGGAAGGAGTCGATGAAGGGGGTGAGAGGCTTAAAGGAGTGTGTAATATCATCAAAACTAGTATAAAAGAAATTACTACAATGCTTTCATTTGATCCCTAATTGATTGAAAGCAAGATACTAGATCTAGTTGATAAGGACTAGAATGTTATAAATGAAAAAGTAGTAACCTAATGTATAAGTGACCAAACTAAAACAAACAACAAATTGAAGGAATGCATGCAAAATTCATACATTCCTAGAATGCCCCTACACATGTCATTAATTAGTGAATAATTAAGGACAAATTAGTCATTTTAGGGAGGAATTAATTGATGATCTATCATCAACTTCCTCCTTTGGCCGAACCATATGAACAAAATAGAGAGAAGAGAAATTGAGAGAGAAAGCTCCATGTTCATTGATGCAAGCTTGAAATTTGGAGAAATTAGAATTGCTAGCATTCATATTATCTTGTTAGGAAGGTAAAATCTCCTCTTTAATGCATTATAGATTCAAATGATGCATGTAGATTTAGGGTCCTTGCTTGAATTACATGAAATTGATAATGATTAGTGAGTTGATGCTAAGAACTACTTAAGAAGTTTAATTGATTGATTAATCCATGAAATTGATATGCCATTCGAATGACTAGGAGAAATTATTGTTGTCAATAGCCAAATTGATGGTGAAATGCTATGCAGATGCTGGAAATTGAGAATAGGGATCATGGTTGGAAACTAGTTTCGATTAGGGACTGTTTTGCTAGATGAAAATGTGTAAACATGCTTAATTGTATATGCTGCCCTGCTTTGAGCACATTGCTAGGTGAATTGGACTGATCCAAGCTTGTAGAAATAAGTATATAGGTTGAATTATAATGTCAGAATCTTGTTTAAATGAATTATGAAGCTAGAAGCTTAACCTAGTGTAATCTGCCCATAATACTCTGTTCTGGGCAGTAACTTCAAAAAATCACCATAAATTGTATAAATGGAATTTAAGGCTAAACATTTTATGGAAAGTGCCTTAACATGTCTAAATTCATTAGGAGAAAACAGAACTAAATTCTGCATTGTAGAATGAATTGTAGAGAAAGACAATTAAGTTAGCTTTCCAACGATGAAAACTAATTGAAATTCTGACGTGAGGAATGAAAGTTATGCATGTTTAAGTGAGTTGAGTACATGCTGCCTGGTAGTAGCAGTTTAGGTATTGTGGCAGTTTTGTAAACTGTTTTGCAAACAGTTTTGGGACAGTTTAATTGCTGCCCTGTTTTGCCTTAATATGGAATGTAGGCAGTTTGGTAATGTGCATTAAGGTGTGTATATGAATATGCTATTTGTTTTGTATATATAATGTAATAACCTTGCTGCCATGTTGAATGACTTTGTGATTACATGTTCTGACCTTGTTCTATCTATGTGATCTATTAGAGCAAGGAGAGGACTTTGGAGAAGGATCTAAAGTCGAGCATTCAAGGGACAAGCAAAAGAGAATAGTCGTTCAAGACTAGCTAGCTTTGGGAGTATTGTGAGTGTAGTTTATTCTAGAGTTAGAACTAGGTCCTAACTAAAGCAAGAATGTCTAAATTTTTGAATTGTTAAATTGGACTTAATATGATATTGACCTAATAAGGGAAGTATGAATTAAGATAATACATGAAATAGAATGCTAGCATGTATATGTGGTGACATTGATGTTTGTATGTATGACATGGTATTGTGACCAATTGCTTAAACCGAATGCTTGATGTGCTAGCTTAGATGATGCAATGAACACTTGAAATGTTGAGTTATGGCTCTATTGGCCTAAGGGCTTAATGCATGTATACACTTGCCATGCAATACTCGAAATGACTCTTGAAAAAGATAAGGCTTTGCATGAACTTGTACACTTGAATGATACATGATCTTGAACTTGAAAAGATTGAAATCCTCAAATAAATGGATTAAAATCAAACAACCTTGGTTACTAGTTGAATAGGTAGAAGGGCATGCCTTAGAGTCTAGAGCTCATTGTGTCAGGGTGGACTACGGTCAAGGGCTAAGGCCCCTAATTGGCAACAGACGGAGGGTACGTATGTGGTCTTTGGCAACCGTATGAGGGTTGACCAGTATTACGGTACATCTTGTGGTGACAGTTGGTTGGAGACTCGATTACCTAGACAACTATGAACCAAGGATTGTGTTAAAAAGAAAATAAATGAGCTAATAAGCATGAATAGCTTGATTATTTGTCATGTAAGCATGATTTGCTTGATTACTTGTCATGTAAGCATGATTTACTTGATTTCTTGTTACGTAAGCATGAATTGCTTGTCTACTTGATATGTGACCATGAATAGCTTGATTACTTGAAATGGAATAAACATGAATTATGAGTCATTGTCTCTTGCTTCTTATGCTATTCGAATGCCTTGAAATCCTTAGCTAGGATCATTTTTGACTAATTGACACTTAAAATGATATAACAATTGGTTAGAACTAGTTACAACCTCACTAAGTACATTCTTGCACTTATCACTCTTGTTTTCATCCTTCCCAACCACATGATAAGGGATTTGATCGTTGCTTGATCCTAAAGCCTGATTTCTTGAGCTCAAAGCAAGACACAAGCATAGCTAGAGTATGGTTCATACTTGTTTTGTATTTCTCCTAGTTGGTGGCACCTAGACATATACATGTAGCTAGGACTAGACCATGCATCTTGTTTGTTTTGGGAGGATTGTATATATGCATGAACATCGCTACTTGATGTTTTGAATACTTGTATATATATGCTCTTGCATGGGCCTTCCATGTTAAGAACATAGTTGTTTAGAGTAAAGTATGTAATGAACTCAAATTATATGTAATGGAAAGGTAGTTTGCTGCGCATATGTGCATATATTGAATGTTTCAAAGTAATTGATCTAGCCTATTGTGCCATTCGACTGCCTTGTGAAATTATATAGTCACTTGTTTGAATATACCATGTTGTAGGTGTTTTTATGTGTGTGTATGGTAAATGCTGAATGGTATGACTTTTTTGGAGATAAGATACATGCAATTGTATGTTCAAATGATCATATTTAGTAAATTTAGGTATGTAATGTTACATGTATCAATCTAAGGAACAATGAAATGAAATGGAAGTTGTTTGAACACTTAGGCTATTCGAATGTTAGTGTATGATAATGATAATTAAAATGTTAAAATAGTAACCCATAATGTCTTGTAAACAAATATGAATGCTTGGTTTCTTTTTAGTTAAGTATCTCACCGAATAGGGAGGAGTTAACCTATTCTTGCCTCGTTCTTGCTTGTATTGTTGCTTGGTAACGCTCTCGAGCCGGTTTGCTACTAACTCGAGGTAGGGGTGTTACATTTATTGGTAATCAGAGCCTTTTAGTCAGTTTTAGGACTAAACCGGGCTCTCTTCCATCATATCGGATACTTGTGCCACCTAGGAGACTTGAATTGTATAGCTTGTGTCTTTGCTTAACTAAACCGAATTCCTAATTGTTCTATTTGAACGTAGAATGTCTAAAACAAAACTCACTCAGGATGATAAAAGTCCCGTAGGCTCCTCAAACGAAGGAGATAGTGTGAGGATGGAGCAGAATCCTCTACAACAACATGCTCAACCCTGAGCCCAAGCTGCTGCTCAATAGGAAGCTCTTACTATAAATCCTGTGCACCAAGAATGTCTCATGAGCATGAAGGAGATGTTCGATCATCTAGTGACTACTTTGAAACGAGACCATCCTATTCCTCCTCCTGCTGCTGCTCCAAATAGAGCCCTTCACTGGCACTGATGAAGCCAATTCCGAAGTAGCTGAGTACTGGTTAGAGGCCACTACTCGAATCATGACCAAACAACTGCCCTGTTCTGATGAACACAAACTCGAATGTACTATAGCCCTGTTGGCAGATGAAGCTCTAAGCTGGTGGGAAACCACTACCATGACTGCTCCTACTGAAGCTGTAACTTGGAAATTCTTCCTCAAGGAATTCAGGAAGAAATACATCAGTGAACAATACTTGGCTGAGCATCGGAAACGTTTCTTGTACCTCAAGCAAGGTGGCTGACCTATCAAACAATTCGTGAGTGACTTTTGCAAATATTGCAAATATGGGTCGAAATACATCAAGACTGATGCTGACAAATGTCGGATGCTTATCGATGGACTGAGTCCAATATTCACTGCTTTGGGTATCACTAACTTCTAGAATTTGGTGAATCGGGTGCAACCGAAGTGAAGATGAAAGCCTCAGAGAAACGCAAAAGTGGTAACTTCTGGAAAGACAAACGATCCAGGAATGATGACAAGCCTCACTGGCAGTCAAAAAAGTCTAAACACTCCAAAGAGCACTTTTCAAATTACACTCTTATTCAGAAGAGCAACAACATACAGAGACCCCAATCGGTATCCAAGCCTTTAGCCCTCATCTCTATTGATAGTACGAGGAATTCCGGTAAAGCTGCTCAATATCCTACTTGCGAGTTCTGGCAGAAGCACCATACTGGCCAATGTAGAACTCAACAGAATCTATGTTTCTTATGTGGAGCCTCTGATCACTATATCAGAGATTGTCCTCAGAATCCTAACAAGGTTCTAAATCGAGCTCATGCAAATGCTAGCTCATCTCCTTCCATTCGAAACAAAGGCCCCAGACAAGCTCAGTCTGTAAATCAAGGGAAGGGTAAGGGACAACATTCGAACAACCATACTCACCAGGAATCTTGGGCTCCTGCTTGAATCTATCATATTCGGGGAAAAGAAGAATAAGAATCACCCGATGTCATAGCAGGTACCGTTGAGCTAAATTCAACTCCTGTTTATGCTTTAATAGACTCGGGATCCACACATTCTTTTGTATGCTCATCTTTGATTGTAAAATTGAAATTGAAACCTGAAACTGTTGATAAAGGCCTTGTAGTTTCAAACCCTATAGGGGGAATCACATTCATTAACTTCCTTTGCGAGGAATGTCCCATAATCATTCGAAACATACCCTTTCCTATTGATCTATATGTATTGCCAACTTGTGAGTTCGATCTAGTGCTAGGACTAGATTGGTTAAGCAAGCATGAAGCTTGGCTATATTGCCAAAATATGATACTTTATCTCCAGGGTTTAGGAAAGGAATCCATTCTCCTAATTGATAGGAAATCGACCTCAATCTTTGCTACTATGGTCTTACAAGATGAACTTGAATTCGGCTTACCTAGTATGCCAATTGTATCTGAATTCATTGATGTTTTTCCCAAGGAACTCCCTGGTCTCCCTCCAACTTGAGAAGTAGAGTTCGGGATCGAAGTTCAAACTAGAAAAACTTCGGTGTCCATCACACCCTATCGAATGGCACCTGTTGAGTTGAAAGAACTCAAGAAGCAACTCCAAGAGCTACAAGACAAAGGCTTTATTCGGCCTAGCTCGTCTCTCTGGGGTGCTCCAGTCTTGTTCGTGAAGACGAAAGACGGGACTATGAGACTCTGTACTGACTACTGACAATTGAACAAGCTTACTATCAAGAATCGATATCCTCTCCCAAGAATTGAAGATCTTTTCAATCAACTCAAAGATCAATCTTTGATCGGGATACTACCAAATGAGGGTAAAAGAAGAAGATGTACCCAAGACAACCTTTTGTACTCGATATGGCCATTTTGAATTCCTTGTAATGCCATTCGGTTAACGAATGCTCCGGCTGCTTTCATAGACCTCATGAACCGTGTATTCAAGGCCTATCTTGACAAGTTCGTAGTCGTCTTCATTGATGACATTCTATTGTATTCTTGAAATAAGGAAGAACATTTTGAACACCTTCGAATTGTATTGCAAACTCTTCAAGAACGTCAATTGTTTGCAAAGTTCTCGAAATGTGAATTTTGGCTAGCGAAAGTCTCGTTCCTTGGCCATGTCATATCGGTAGAAGGGATTAAAGTAGACTCGAGCAAAATTCAATCCATCTTAGATTGGAGACCTCCAAGGAATGTTGGTGAGGTCAGAAGCTTTCTCGGTTTAGCCGGGTATTATCGACGTTTTGTCAAGGGATTCTCATCCATTGCTGCAAGCTTGACTAAGCTAACCCACAAAGATACACCCTTTGTATGGTTGGAGAACCAACAACGAAGCTTCGATCAGCTTAAACAAGCCCTGACTCATGCTCCTATTCTCATCCAACCAGTATTGGGCAAGGAATACACTAATTATAGTGATGCATCTCACTTGGGACTAGGATGTGTCCTAATGCAAGATGGAAAAGTGGTAGCTTACGCTTCAAGGCAACTAAAACCACACGAGTCAAACTACCCTACTAACAATCTGGAATTGGCATCTATCGCGTTTGTACTCAAAGTTTGGAGACATTACTTGTACGAGGAGAAATGCAACATGTTCACAGACCACAAGAGTCTCAAATACCTCCTAACTCAGAAAAGACTTGAATTTGAGGCAAAGGAGATGGCTAGAGTTACTTAAAGACTACAATTTGGTTATTGACTACCATCTGGGGAAAGCAAATGTGGTTGCTGATGCCCTTAGTCGCATACCATACTCGGGTAAACCCTTAAATCTAAATCCTAGAATAGTCCATTCAAATTAAACCTTTCTTGACTTACAAGTAACCATTCAAAATCTCCCTTAACGATCTTGTCCATTCGTTTGTAGCTTCATTGGCTATCAATGCTTATTTCTGTTTATCCAAAGGACGAAAATTTTTGTCTGAACTTCAAGTTCAATCTATAGTCTAATCTCGAGAATCAAAGAACTCCAACAAATTGATCTAGATCTTCAGATGATCATGTCCAAGCCAGACTCTGAGTCTAATTCTAACTTCTCCCTCAAGTCGAATGGACTCCTCTATTTCAAAGATAGAGTATGTGTTCCTAACAACGAGGAACTAAGACACGAGATGTTACAAGAAGCTCACCAAAGCACTTTCTCGATTCACCCTAGATCGGTAAAGACATACAAGGACCTAAAGCCACTATATTGGTTGCCAAGCATGAAATCGGCTATCACAGACTTTATTTTAAAGTGCTTAACTTGTCAAAGAGTCAAAGCCGAGCATCAAGTCCCCACTGGACTTCTCCAACCAATTGAATTCCCTCAGTGGGAATGGGATCGGATTACAATGGACTTCGTTACTGGTCTTCCTTACACTCTAAGAAAGAACGATGCTGTGTGGGTGATTGTTGATGGATTCACAAAGTTTACTCATTTCATCCTTGTTCGAATGAACATGAGCTTGGAAACCTTAGCTAAGCTGTACATCCGTGAAGTGATTCGATTACATGGTATACCTACATTTATAATCTCTGATCAAGATCCTAAATTTGCTTCCCGATTCCGGAATTCCTTACAGAAGGCTCTAGGAGCTAAAGTGCACCTTAGTACAACCTTTCATCCTCAATCAGATGGACAATCTGAAAGAATCATCCAAGTGCTTGAAGACATGCTACGTGCTTGTGTTATAGACTTCAGAAAGAACTGGGAGAAATCTCTACCCCTAGTAGAGTTTGCTTACAACAATAGCTACCAAACATCTATCCAGATGGCTCCCTTCGAAGCTCTATACGGAAGGAAATGTAGAACTCCCTTGTGCTAGTCTAAACTGGGAGAAAACAAAATATTGGGACCTCAATTGCTCAGAGAAACCAAAAAACAAGTGAAGATCATTCAAAATCGATTAAAATCAGCCTATGATAGGCATAAAGCATATGCAGACTTGAAAAGGAGAGACATCCAATACAATGTTGGAGACAAAGTCTTCCTCAAAGTCTCCCCTTGGAAGAAAGTCTTTCAGTTTGGAAGAAAAGGGAAGCTTAGTCCCCGATTCATTGGTCCGTTTGAAATCATTGAAAGGATAGGGCTAGTGGCCTATCAGTTAGCTCTTCCCAGTGAATTTGACAAGATTCATAATGTCTTTCACGTGTCTATGCTCCGAAGATATAGGTTTGATCCATCCCACATCCTTGAGCCTGAAGAAGTAGAGTTGAATCCTGACTTGTCATACGAAGAGGAACCAATTCAGATTCTTGAATACGAAGTTAGAAAGCTCAGGAACAAAATCGATCCTCTTGTCAAGGTTGATACATGTACCACAAGGCAATTCCAAGGATTAGATGGACTTACTTTTCCACTTGGCCCAATAACCCGAGCCAAGTTAAAGCTAATCAAGGATAAGCTAAATTCGACCGTCCAAGTATTCGTGAGCAAAGGATTTTACAAGCTGCCATGAAGAAAGAAGAATTTATTGAATTAGGATTTACAAGTGTTTTTAGGCCTAGTTAGCTTTTAAAACAGCCGACACATGCCTCCTTACCCAAGAACCAATTTCTTATCATCTAAACCAGCCCAAATACCCTTAAATTCGTCCAAATAAAGGCCCTATCAACTTCTACTTGCTGCCCAATCAAAACAGCTCTTATCAGCCCATTACTTGATGCCCAAGCAAACCAGCCTTCATCAAGTTTACTTGCTCCCCAAGCAACCAGCCCTTATCAGCTTATCACTTGCCTTATCACCCTATCCCTTGCCACACAAGCACAAGGAATTTAAAGCCTTTTATTTTATTATTATTTTTAATTAGATTAGGTTTTCCTTGTTTTAGTAGAAGTTAAATTACTTTGTCTATCCTTCACCTATATAAGGATGAAGCCTCCATCATTGTAAGACAGATTTTCTTTGATTTATGAAATATTTAGTGAGTTTGTTTTTGCAAGTGCTGATTACTTGTGCCTTTGAAGTCTTCTTCAACATAAGTTCGACGAGTTCTTGTGAGGGAGATCATCTTCATACTCTTGATTGCCTAGATAATCGCTTCTAGGAGGGTTTGTTAGATAGAGCCACTTGAGGTTGCTTGATTAGATAATTGCGCCTAATAGGGTGTCGAGGATAAAACAATAACAACAAATTGCAAGCCATCTTCATCTTCATCTTCAACCTTCACACCATCTTCCATAATTCCATAAACAAAGCTAGAATTTTCAGATTTGTCTTATCTATCATTATCTTAATCCTTTTCAATCTTTTTATTTTTATTCGTATTAATCATCATCTAAACTTCCTTCTTATCTTCGTTTCTTTGAATTTCCAGCATTAAATCTGAAATTTTCAAGAAAAGCCCTTCTCTTTTCTCTTGAGTTTTCAGATCTGCCCAAAACTTTCTTGATTGAGTCTAGAGCTCCTAGTTCTTGCAACAACTTGATTGAAGGCTTTCAAATCCAAGATTGCACTACTCAATCATTTGGTATCAGATTTGGGACGATTCTTGGCAAGAATTTTGGCGTTTTTGGAAAAAAAAACTCAAAAATTAGGGAAAAATTCGTCAAACCAAACGAGTGAATTTTGAGCTGAAACTTTCTAGATCAGATCTACACCATTGGTGGAGTAAATACACAAAATTTCAGAATTTTTGGACTTCGGGAAGACCTCGAACGAAGTGGATAAAGTTTCAGCCAAATTAGGGTTTCCCCCTTCTTTAACCCTATTTTCATTATCTTTTCTTCAATTTTCGTTATTTTCAGTTTATTTACCTTGTAAAAAGAAAAAAAGAGAAAAAAAATTAAAAAAAAAGAAAAGAAAGAAAAGTGAAGAAAAGTGAGAAAGCTCAGCCACCAACCACCATCAAGAATCATCAAGATCACCATCATCAACCACCACAAGCATCACATCGAAGTGGATTCAACATTGGATTTCTTCCTTCAAGTTGTTTCTGGGTTTTGGGGTTATCATCTTTCTCTACTAATTTTTTCTACTCTTAGTTTCTTAAGTTCCTTTGTTTTGCTTTTTCTTTCTTCTATTATGCAATTTAACACCTTCTCTTTTCTGGTGTGAGTAGGACTAAAAGTTGCATTCCAATCCTTCTTTCTTGCAACTATATTCAATTGGTGTCAAGCCTTTCATTGGACTCCTAGTACAATTAGGACTCATTGTTAGGATTAAACTCCGATTGTAACTTGTTGACTTGTGGCAGGAAGGTCTTTAAAGAGCACGAGATCGGTTTACTTGCCTCGCTAAATATTTATTCCTTGGAGTGTTTAGTGAGATTTCTAGTTTTCTTTTACTTTTTAAATCTGAGTGTTTCAGGATGTCAGAAACGAGTAACGATGAAGAACCACATGAAGTGACTCTTCAAGAAGTTTCAGATACTCTCAATAAACTTGAACGGACTGTAACCTCTTTGGCAGCCAAGCTTGAGCACAACGATACAATCGTAACTGCAATCACTCAAACCATTGGGAGATTATAAACCACTGCAATTGCAAGCGATACTACTGAAGAGCCTAATCTTGTTCCCATTCAGAATAGACGCCAAAACCCCCTGCATGGGCACAATCCTCGCATAGACCCGAGACGAGCAATAAACAGCTTAGCCAAACTGATACATGTATGGGGGGCTAAAATGATGTATTGTAGCCAAAGAATTGAAGCTGTTTTATAAGTCTGGAATTTCAGCCGACTTGCATCGAATTTTCAGATGGGATCCGGGCACTTCTGAGTCTACATGTCTTCTTCAAACATATTCTTCTGTCTCTTAGCTTTCCAACGCATCTTGAAACGCATCAATCCGATATCGGGAGCTCAAGTTATGTCCATTTTAGTAAAGACTGTACGAGCAGAAATCTCTATACGATTTTATCACGGGAAATATTATTTATTACGAATTTTCAATAATTTTATTGATTATTTGTACTTAAATTTAATCTATGATTCTTTATGAAGATATTTAGATGATTTAGGATTAGATTTGTTATTTATTTATTAGTTTTTTAGGTTAGATAAAATTTATTTATTTATTTTATTATTATCTTTACTTTTCCTAATTTAAGTTGAACTCTTCATTTGTAGCCTATTTAAAGGCATATTTGCTTCACTAATAAGAACAACATCATGAATTTATGAGTTGCAAAAACCTTTGGCCATGGGCCATTTTATTTTCAAGGTAGATAGATTTGCCTTGTTATTTTTCGTATCAGAAGTCTTCTTCAACGTAAGTTCGTCAAGTTCTTGTAATGGAGATCATCTTCACACTCTTGCTTGCCTAGGTAATTGCATCTAGGAGGGTGGGTTAGAGCCGCTTGAGGTTGCTTGCTTAGATAATCGCGTCTAAGAGGGTGCCGAGGACAAAATATCCTACAACATCTATCTCGTCATCATCCATTCATCGGAGAGATTCATGTTGTTTGCAGGTGTTTGCCTATTCAATTGCGATTAGGAGGGTGCCAAGGACAAATCTATCCAACACCGCCACTGTCAAATTCATCATATCTCGTTTTCTACATCAAGATCATGCTTTATTATCGGTTTGCAGAACGTGGAGTTTGGGGTTTTCTCGGATCATATTAGTGAGTTTGCTAGATTAATTGTGATCTAGAGGGTTCCTAGATTTTGAGGTAATTCTTGGATCCTGGCTTCTGTATCACAAACCAAAAATCACTGTACCACCTTTTCAAGAAAGGTATGACCCTGATGCTTATTGTGACTGGGAAAATAGAGTTGATCTTCTATTCGAGTATTATCAATGCCCCGAAGAGGATCAAGTTCCACTGTTGGCTCTCGAATTCACTGAATACGCATCCATTTGGTGGTCCCAATTGGTTTGCAATCGATGTCTCAATGGAGAAGCCAAGATAACCTCATGGGGAGAACTTAAAGAAGTCATACGAGAACCATTTGTTCCCCCATTATATCGGCGAGAGATCAAACAAAAGTTACAAAGAATCTGACAAGGCTACAAGACTGTTGATGAGTATCTCAAAGAGATGGAATCATTAATGCAAAGAGCCGATATCCAAGAGGATGAAGAGGATACAATGACTAGGTTTGTTGTCAGACTCAATGACAACATTCTTGAGGTACTTGAACTCAAAACCTACTACACCCTTCAAGAGGCATTCCAATTCGCCATGACAATTGAAAAGCGCATCAAAGATCGACAACGATATCGACAAAAGAATTATCACTATGACAAAGGTATCACTCAACCTTTATCTCATTCTAATTCTTCTAAACCTTTGCTCGACTCAAGTAGACCAAAGCAGAAAATTGAAACATCCAAGTCACTGGACAAAACCAAGACAAAAACCCCTATGTTGGCAGAAAACACACAAACACTCAAACAAACTCGAGAGATTGTATGCTTCAAGTGCAATGGTCATGGACACTATAAAAGAGACTACCCGAATACAAGACTCTTTCTTATTCGAGAAGATGGGAGCTACTCATTCTCAAGTCAGAAGAGGAATTGTCCGACAATGAATTCATCGTCGGTGGTTACTCTAGTGATGAACATGATCCTAAAAGCTTGGTGATTCAGCGTTCACTTAATATCCAAGTAATCGACGATACAGAGATGCAAAGAACAAATATTTTCCACACAAGATGTTTGATCAGAGGCAAACTATATTCTGTCATCATTGATAGCAGAAGTTGTGCGAATATGGTGAGCAGCTATCTAGTTGATGCACTTGACCTACCTTGTCAACGCCATCCAAAGCCATATTATCTCCAATGGCTCCATGAAGGGTCAGAATTAAAGGTAAACAAACGTGCCTTAATCACTTTTACTATGAGTAAATATTGTGATGATGTTTGGTGTGATGTTATCCCTATGCAAGCATCTCACTTACTTTTAGGACAACTGTGGCAGTATGACCGTGATGTGACTCACCATGGTAAGTTAAATAAGTATTCCTTTGTATACCATGACAAAAAGTATACCTTGGCTCCACTCGATCCAAAAGAGGTGTACAAAGATCAGATGCGAATAAAGAAGTTTTGTGAGGAGGTGGGAATAAAAAAAGATGAAAAAGAAAAAAAAAAATGAAAAACAAAAGGCAAATACAAAAGAGGCCAATAGTGATAAAAGCCAAATAAGTATAGTCCTAGGGGTGGTGAGTGATCCTAAATGCGAGAAAAAAGGAAGTGAGGAAAGCCCCCTTCCTTAAACAGCCTTGCATCCTCATCCGCTTTAGGGAACAATTTTTTTTCTATCACTAACAATAACAAAAGTTTGCCTAGTGTGTTTGTTTCTCTTTTGCAGGACTTCAATGATGTTTTAGGTGATCCACCTGACGGTTTGCCACCCTTAAGAGGAATTGAACATCAAATTGACCTAATTCCGGGTTCTTCTATTCCAAATAGACCATCATATAGATGTAATCCCTACGAAACCAAGTGGAAGAACTACTCAACAAAGGCTACATTCATGAGAGTTTAAGCCCTTGTGTCGTTCCATTACTTTTGGTGCCAAAGAAAGATGGTTCATATAGAATGTGTGTCGATTGTCGACCGATCAACTGAATAACAATCAAGTATAGGCATCTTATTCCACGATTAGATGACATGCTTGATGAACTCTACGGCGCATGCATCTTCACCAAGATTGATTTGAAGAGTAGTTATCATCAAATTCGAATGAAAGAAGGTGATGAATGGAAAACCGCTTTCAAGAACAAGTTCGGTTTATATGAATGGGCAGTTATGCCATTTGGTTTGACCAATGCCCCTAGCACATTCATGAGATTGATGAACCATGTCCTTCGGGAGTTTAGAGGTAAGTTTGTTGTTGTTTATTTCGATGATATTCTTATCTACTTTTCTTCTTTTGATTTACATATCTTTCATGTGAGATCGGTCTTCAAAGTTCTCCGAAGAGAACAATTATATGCTAACATGGAAAAGTGCGTGTTTTGTGGTGAAAGTCTTAGTTTTCTAGGCTTTATAGTAAGTGCACAGGGTATCCATGTTGACAATGAAAAAGTCAAAGCAATTCAAGAATGGCCCACGCCATCATCCATAACCGAGGTGAGATCCTTCCATGGCCTAGCATGCTTCTACCGTCGCTTTGTTAAGGATTTCTCTACCATTGCCGCACCAATGACATATATCATCAAAAAAATAGTAGGTTTTCATTGGGGTGAGGCACAAGAACAAGCCTTCCAAACATTAAAAGGTAAACTTTGTACTGCCCCAATTCTTCGTCTTCTCGATTTTTCTAAAACTTTTGAGTTAGAATGTGCTGCCTCCGGTATAGACATAGGCGCAGTTCTTTTACAGGAAAAACAACCAATCGCTTACTTTAGCGAGAAGTTAAAAGAAGCACATTTGAACTACTTAACTTATGATAAAGAGCTCCTTGCATTAGTTCGTGCACTTGAAGTTTGGCAACACTACCTTCTTCCAAAGGGGTTCATCATACACACCGACCACGAATCATTGAAGTGGTTAAACGGCCAAGGTAATTTGAGCAAGAGACATGCTCGGTGGGTGGAGTTTATTGAAACATTCCCTTATATGATCAAGTACAAAAAAGGTAAGGATAATGTAGTAGTAGATGCACTATCTAGAAGGTATACCCTAATTACTCAAATGCATGCTACTATATTGGGATTCGAACATATAAAGCAATTGTATCCTAATGATCCAGATTTCAAGGAAATTTATACTCATTGCTTAAAATGTGCTTTTAACAAGTTTTATCTTGTAGATGGGTTTCTTTTCCAAATAAACAAATCGTGTATACCACAAGGCTCCATTAGAGAATTGTTAGTCCATGAATCACATTTCGGAGGCTTAATGGGGCACTTTGGCATCTCCAAAACGTTAGACATGGTAATGGAGAATTTTTTTTGCCACATATGAGGAAAACCATGGAAAAGGTATGCACATCTTGCATCGTATGTAAACAAGCAAAATCCAAGGTAAGTCCTAACGGTTTATATACACCCCTTCCTATCCCTTCTTTCCCTTGGGTCGATTTATCTATGGACTTTATTCTTGGATTACCTAGTACCAAAAAGGGTCGAGATAGTATTTTTGTTGTGGTCGACAGGTTTTCAAAGATGGATCACTTCATACCATGCCATAAAATGGATGATGCAACACATGTAGCCGATCTCTTCTTTAGAGAAATAGTACGACTTCATGGAATTCCACGCACCATCGTTTCTGATAGAGATGTAAAGTTCATAAGCCATTTTTGGAAGGTTTTGTGGGGAAAGATAGATACCAAACTTCTTTATTCTACTACTTGTCACCCGTAGATGGATGGACAAACTGAGGTAATAAATTGGATCTTAGGTGCATTACTCAGAACCGTTGTCGGTAAGAACACAAAAACTTGGGAAGAATATCTACCTTTTGTAGAGTTTGCCTACAACCGTTCTATTCATTCATCAACCGGTTATTCTCCATTTGAAGTAGTTTATGGTTTTAACCCCTTAACAAAGGCAAAGCAAAGAATGGAGAAAACATATGAAAACGTTGCTGCCAAAGTCAACAAAGGTCGATGCCAAGTTGTCTTTGAACCCGGATATTGGGTTTGATTGCACATGCGTAAAGAAAGATTTCCGAACCATAGGAAATCCAAATTGATCGAGGAGATGGAACATTCCAAGTCCTTGAAAGGATCAACAACAATGCATACCGAATTGATCTACCAGGTGAGTATAATGGAGTACAACTTTTAATGTTTCTGATCTTTCTCCCTTTGATGTTTCAGATTCATGGACGAATCCTTTTGAGGGGGGGAGGGGATGATACATGTACCACAAGGCAATTCCAAGGACAAGATGGACTTACTTTTCCACTTGGCCCAATAACCCGAGCCAAGTCTAAGCTAATCAAGGACAAGCTGAATTCGACCGTCCAAGTATTCGTGAGCAAAGGATTACAAGCTGCCATAAAGAAAGAAGAATTTATTGAAGGAAGTCCACACTTAACATCCTTCAAGAATAATTGGGTCACAAAAACTCAACTTGTTGCACCTTTGGAGATGGATATCCATGAGCCTTTCGATGTCCATTAATTAGCCCTTTTTATTGTAATTAGACCCAATACTTGTTACTATAAAATATTGGGTCAGATTTTTATTTTTAGCCCAAATTAGGATTTACAAGTGTTTTTAGGCCTAGTTAGCTTTTAAAACAGCCCACACATGCCTCCTTGCCCAAGAACCAATTTCTTATCATCTAAACCAGCCCAAATACCGTTAAATTCGTCCAAATAAAGGCCCTATCAACTTTTACTTGCTGCCCAATCAAAACAGCTCTTACCATCCCATTACTTGATGCCCAAGCAAACCAGCCTTCATCAAGTTTACTTGCTGCCTAAGCAACCAGCCCTTATCAGCTTATCACTTGCCTTATCACCCTATCCCTTGCCACACAAGCAAAAGGAATTTAAAGGATGTTATTTTATTATTATTTTTAATTACATTAGGTTTTCCTTGTTTTAGTAGAAGTTAAATTACTTTGTCTATCCTTCACCTATAAAAGGATGAAGCCTCCATCATTGTAAGACTTTGATTTATGAAATATTTAGAGAGTTTGTTTTTGCAAGTGCTGATTACTTGTGCCTTCGAAGTCTTCAACATAAGTTCGACGAGTTCTTGTGAGGGAGATCATCTTCATACTCTTGCTTCCTAGATAATCGCGTCTAGAAGGGTGGGTTAGAGCCGCTTGAGGTTTCTTGCTTAGATAATTGCATCTAAGAGGGTGCCGAGGACAAAACAATATCAACAAATCGCAAGCCACCTTCATCTTCATCTTCAACCTTCACACCATCTTCCATAATTCCATAAACAAAGCTAGAATTTTTAGATTTGTCTTATCTATCATTATCTTAATCTTTTTCAATCTTTTTATTTTTATTCGTATTAATCATCATCTAATCTTTCTTCTTATCTTCGTTTCTTTGAATTTCCAGCATTAAATCTGAAATTTTCAAGAAAATCCCTTCTCCTTTCTCTTGAATTTTCAGATCTGCCCAAAACTTTCTTGATTGAGTCTAGAGCTCCTAGTTCTTGCAACAACTTTATTGAAGGCTTTCAAATCCAAGATTACGCTACTCTATCAAAGGTCTTGTGGAGAAATCACAAGATAGAAGAGGCAGCTTGGGAATATGAAGAAATCATGAGGAAGCAATATCCTCACCTATTCGATTCAGGTAAATTCGAGGACGAATTTCTTTAAGGGGGAGGGAATTGTAATATCCTCAAAACTAGTATAAAAGAAGTTACTACAATGCTTTCATTTGATCTGTAATTGATTGAAAGCAAGATACTAGATCTAGTTAATAAGGACTAGAATGTTATAAATGAAAAAGTAGTAACCTAATGTATAAGTGACCAAACTAAAACAAACAACAAATTAAAGGAATGCATGCAAAATTCATGCATTCCTAGAATGCCCCCACACATGTCATTAGTTAGTGAATAATTAAGGATAAATTAGTCATTTTAGTGAGGAATTAATTGATGATCTATCATCATCTTCCTCCTTTGGCTGAACCATATGAACAAAATAGAGAGAAGAGAAATTGAGAGAGAAAACTCCATGTTCATTGATGCAAGGTTGAAATTTGGAGAAATTGGAATTGCTAGCATTCATATTATCTTGTTAGGAAGGTAAAATCTCTTCTTTAATGCATTATAGATTCAAATGATGCATGTAGATTTAGGGTTCTTGCTTGAATTACATTAAATTGATGAATGATTAGTGAGTTGATGCTAAGAACTAGTTAAGAAGTTCAATTGATAGATTAATCCATGAAATTGATATGCCATTCGAATGAGTAGGAGAAATTGATGTTGTCAATAGCCAAATTGATGGTGAAATGCTATGCTAGATGCTGGAAATTGAGAATAGGGATCATGGTTGGAAACTAGTTTCTATTAGGGACTATTTTGCTAGATGAAAATGTGTAAACATGCTTAATTGTATATGCTGCCCTGCTTTGATCACATTGCTAGGTGAATTGGACTGATATAAACTTGTAGAAATAAGTATATAGGTTGAATTATAATGTTAGAATCTTGTTTAAATGAATTATGAAGCTAGATGCTTAACCTAGTGTAATCTGCCCAGATACTCTGTTCTGGGCAGTAACTTCAAAAAATCACCATAAATTGTATAAATGAAATTTAAGGCTGAAAATTTTATGGACAGTGCCTTAACATGTCTAAATTCATTATGAGAAAACAGAACTGAATTCTGGATTGTAGAATGAATTGTAGAGAAGGAACACTAGGGACAGTGCAAACTGTCCAATGTTGTAAATTGCCCTGTCTTTAAGCTAAAAACTGTATTAATTGGCAATGGATTAAGATGCAAGGCCTATATGGTTAGAAATAAAATTAAGTTAGCTTTCCAACGGTGTAAACTAATTGAAATTCTGACGTGCGGAATGAAAGTTATGCATATTTAAGTGAGTAGAGTACATGCTGCCTGGTAGCAGCAGTTTAGGTATTGTGGCAGTTTTGCAAACTGTTTTGCAAACAGTTTTGTGATAGTTTAATTGCTGCCCTATTTTGCCTTAATATGGAATGTAGGTAGTTTGGTAATGTGCATTAAGGTGTGTATATGAATATGATATCTATTTTGTATATATTTGTATTAACCTTGCTGCCATGTTGAATGACTTTGTGATTAAAGTCGAGCATTCAAGGGACAAGCATGTTTAAATTCTTGAATTGTTAAAATGGACTTAATACGATCTTGACCTAATAAGGGAAGTATGAATTAAGATAATACATGAAATAGAATGCTAGCATGTATATGTGGTAACATTGATGCTTGTATGTATGACATGGTATTGTGACCAATTACCTAAATCGAATGCTTGATGTGCTATAGCTTAGATGATGCAATGAACACTTGAAATGTTGTGTTATGGCTCTATTGGCCTAAGGGCTTAATGCATGTATGCACTTGCCATGCAATACTCGAAATGACTCTTGAAAAAGATAAGGCTTGACATGAACTTGTACACTTGAATGATACATGATCTTGAACTTGAAAAGCTTGAAATCCTTGAATAAATGGATTATAATCAAACAACCTTGGTTACTAGTTGAATAGGTAGAAGGGCATGCCTTAGAGTCTAGAGCTCATTGTGTCAGGGTGGACTACGGTCCAGGGCTAAGGCCCCTAATTGGCGACAGACGGAGGGTACGTATGTGGTCTTTGGCGACAGTAGAAGGGTTGACCAGTACTATGGTACATCTTGTGGCGACAGTTGGTTGGAGACTCGATTACCTAGACAAACTATTGATATGAACGTCAATGGCAAAGACCCAGAGAAGTACCCAGGTGGCCCCATTACTCGATCAAGGGCCAAGGAGTTCCAAGCAGCCATGAAAAATATGTTTACATCAAGCTTGGGACGTGAGAAAGAAGAAATAATAAGGGAGGAACACTTTACTTTGCTTATGCATGAATTTGCATGAGTATTTAAAGTTTGCATAACATTCATTGCATTCAATAAACATGTTGTTCATTAAAGCATGCGTTGCATTTAAACATGTAGTTCATTTAGTTATACACTTCATTTAACTAAGTAGTTCATTGATTAAACTAGTTCATTCAAGATTATTAGTTCATTGAATAAAGTTAGTTCATTAATTAAACTAGTTCATTCATCAAACTAGCTCATTTATTAAACTAACTCTTAATTGTTTACATGCATGTTTTCAATTAAAGATTGAATAAAGTTTACCTTTGTGTCTAGGTGCATGAGGGAAGATGAACGGTTTTACCAGATGCAAGAATATCAGCAGAATGTCTTCCAATTCTGGATGCGATACAAACGTGTTTGGATCCAGAAATCAATTGGACGTTATTCCTCCATCTCTTAGCTTTCCAATGCCTTTTGAATCACCTCAATCCGATATCGGGAGCTTGAGATACGAATGATTTACTGAAGACAGTGCAGGCTGAAATTTTTATTACGGGAATTTTATGCATGGATGATTTGAATGAATTTGAGCCAAGGAAGAGTTCTTTCATCTTCTACCAAGAGACAAGCAATTGATGGCCATCTTAATTCAGCAAATTCAAGGCATTCAAGGTTGATGTTATCACCATTCAAGTGGGGTTTCAAAATTCATTGAGGAGACATGAAATGAAGGCTGGATGAAACTCACCTTTTATGACATTCAAGTCATATTAATCAGCTTGGAAGATGAAGAGTTGCACTTAAACTGGACAGCAAGGATGTCTACATTCATCCTTGTCCACATTCATTCCCCTTTCTCTTCATATGATAGCAAAACAAGGCAGCCCAAGAGTCCTTCTTAATTTGGACGAAAATATGACTAAATTCAACCTCAATTTGTCTAAACTAATCAGCTTTGAAGATGAGAAGAAAGGACAAAGCATTCATGTGTATTCAAGTGCATTAAGATGAGCATTCATCTTTCTTGTAACACCTTTTCATATTCTGCCTACTTCTACTATAAATAGGCATCTTTAGGATCATTGTAAGACACACTTTTGAATATATAAAACATCTTTGAAAGATTGCTTTCATTCTTGTTCTCTTGTGGAACTTTATCGGCTTCAAGTTAGTCTTGTAGTCTTCATCCATTTCCCTTTTGTTATAGCGTTGGTTCCTAGCTCATCTATAGCTAGTGGGTCACGTTCCATATCCTACCACTTCATTTCCACTTTATTATATTGCTGGTTCCTAACTCTTTATAGTTAGGGGGTCACAATCCATCCTTTGAATTTCTTCATCTTAACGCCAACACCCCATCATCTTCACCTACATTTTCATCTTTTATTTTTTTTTCTTCCATAATCACAACTATCACTCTTCCTACACCCCTTCTACACATCTTTCATCCCATTATTTCTATTTCTTATTTATCTATTTCTACTTACATTGTTGTTTGAGTAATTTCAGAATACATTCAAAGCACTGCAGAGTTCTTACTAGAATCACGATCGGGCATTCACATATATGATTCAAAACTCATAGTCGAGATCATATCACTATCACTTGGGAATTCTTTCTAAAAGAATTTCGAAAGAAGTATGTGAACCAACAATATCTACCGGAAAGAAGAAGACGTTTCTTGCATTTGAAGCAAGGTGGTAGACCCATAGAACAAAATGTTAGCGACTTTTGCAAATATTGCAAGTATGGGTCTGAATACATTAAAAAAGAGGAAGATAAATGCAGAATGTTCATAGAAGGACTGAGTGATGAGCTTAGCCCGATGTTTACGGCTCTTGGAATAACTAATTTTCAAGACTTGGTGAACCGAGTGACTGCCACCAAGTTTAGGATGAAAACAGCTGATAAAAGAAGGGAGAGTTTTTCTAAGAAAGACAAGATGATAGAGTAGCACAATCTTGGATTTGGAAGCCTTCAATCAAGTTGTTGCAAGAACTAGGAGCTCTAGACTCAATCAAGGAAGTTTGGACAGATCTGAAAATTCAAGAGAAAAGAGAAGTGATTTTCTTGAAAATTTCAGATTCAAGGCTGGAAATTTAAAGATAGAAGGACAAGATGAAGGATTATATGATAAGAAATAAGAATATAAAAAAAGATTAAAAGAGATAAGTAAAACGAATCTGAAAATTCCAGCTTTGTTTATGGAATTATGGAAGATGGTGTGAAGGTTGAATATGAAGATGGCTTGTGAATTGTTGATGTTGTTTTGTCCTCGACACCCTCTTAGACTCAATTATCTAAGCAAGCAACCTCAAGCGGCTCTAACCCGCCCTCCTAGACGCGATTATCTAGGCAAACAAGAGTGTGAAGATGATCTCCCTCACAAGAACTCGTCGAACTTATGTTGAAGAAGACTTCGAAGGCACAAGTAATCAACACTTGCAAAAACAAACTCACTAAATATTTCATAAATCAAAGAAAATTTGTCTTACAATGATGGAGGCTTCATCCTTTTATAGGTGAAGGATAGTCAAAGTAATTTAACTTCTACTAAAACAAGAAAAACCTAATCTAATTAAAAATAATAATAAAATAACAGCCTTTAAATTCCTTGTGCTTGTGTGGAAAGGGATAGGGTGATAAGGCAAGTTATAAGCTGATAAGGGCTGGTTGCTTGGGCAGCAAGTAAACTTGATGAAGGCTGGTTTGCTTGGGCATCAAGTAATGGGCTGATAAGAGCAGTTTTGATTGGGCAGCAAGTAAAAGTTGATAGGGCCTTTATTTGGACGAATTTAAGGGTATTTGGGCTGGTTTAGATGATAAGAAATTGGTTCTTGGGCAAGGAGGCATGTGTGGGCTGTTTTAAAAGCTAACTAGGCCTAAAAACACTTGTAAATCCTAATTTGGACTAAAAATAAAAACCTGACCCAATCTTTTATAGTAACAAGTATTGGGTCTAATTACAATAAAAGGGCTAATTAATGGACATCTAAAGGCTCATGGATATCCATCTCCAAAGGTGCAGAAAGTTGAGTTTTTGTGACCCAATTATTCTTGAAGGATGTTAAGAGTGGACTTCCTTCAAGAAATTATTCTTTCTTCATGGCAGCTTGTAATCCTTTGCTCACGAATACTTGGACGGTCAAATTCAGCTTGTCATTGATTAGCTTAGACTTGGCTCGGGTTATTGGGCAAAGTGGAAAAGTAAGTTCATCTTGTCCTTGGAATTGCCTTGTGGTACATGTATCACAAGAGGCCAAAGAATGATGGTAAGTCTTAATGGCCTTTCAAGAAGCCAAAAAATCAAAGAAGGCATTCCTCAAGCTAAATTGATTCTCCAATGGGTAACTTTATCCCAAAGCATCAAACAATAATCAAATCCTCCACACCATCAATCTCTATCAATAGCTCGGGGAATTCTGGCAAAGATCCACAGACTCGGCATTGTAATATTTGTCAGAATTATCATTCTGATCAATGCAGAAAATAGTCAAATGCTTGTTTTCGGTGTGGAAGCCTAGATCATTATGTTCGTGATTGGACCTCAAACCTTGGAGAAATATTTGGCTAAAGTGGCCTCCAATTCGAATCAATTCCCATCTCCTAGGGGCAAGGGGCCGAAACAAACACATTCAGGGAACTCACAGAGAATTCGAGGCCACGCTCCTAGTACTACTCATCAAGAGTCTTGGGCCCCTGCTCGAGTGTATCACATTCGGAATCGTGATGATGAAGAGGCACATGATGTTATAGCAGGTACATTTGAATTAAATGAAAACTCTATTTATGCTTTAATTAATTCAGGATCCACCCATTCGTTTGTCAGTTCTCCCTTACTTGTGAAATTAAATCTGAAACTGTTAATCAAGGGCTAGTAGTTTCGAATCCTATAGGAGGAATTATGACCGTAAATCTCATTTGTAAAAACTGTCCCCTATACATCCAAAACATTCCTTTCCTTATTAATCTGTATGTGCTACCCTATGGAAATCTCCAATAAAACAATGAAGAGTATAACTCTATCAAGCTTCTAATAAACTAGTAATGTGTGAACTAACATAAATTGTATGAAATTTCCTTGTCTTCATATATTAAAGTTACTTGGTTTCCATTCAAGATCATGAATACAATTGTTTGTGTTTTTGACAAGACTACCTCACTTAGGCTATATAAGCCTAATGCACTCATTTTCATGCATTTGCATGATAATCAAAGCTTATGATACAAGTATGGTTGTGAGTTACAAATCTTTATTCAAGATCCAAGTAGAGTTTGATACTCTTCTTAAGTAGTATACTCCTAGAATGGTGGCACACTGCTTGATTAACATATGTAGTGCATTCTCTATCTTGTATAACCTGTCAATACCCGATACTTCATGTAAATTACATTGTATGTATATGCCATTCGAAAGATTGCTTAGTGTAAAAGTTATGTATGTATGATATTTAATTAGTGAGTTATAGATCAACCATGGTTTTGATATTTGAATAATTGGAGTATAAGTTAAAGCTATTAATTAAGGAGTTCGAATGGTTCCTTATTTATCAAGTCATGATAGTATGTTTTTTGGTTGGTGGCATTATGTGTAATATCCCAAAACCCGGGTTAGAAGTAATTCGGTTTTAAGTTAACTAATTTCAAGGTGAATTTAGAAAGCTCGAGTGTAAAATTTTAATATTTCAAAAATACGGTTTATAAGTGTATTATCTCATTAGTTGACAATTGTTTGATTAAAGTGATTATTATGGATTCAATGAGTAATAGAGAACTAATCTAGAATTAAAGACAAAATTGAGTGGTCAATTCATAGGGACCAATTCGGATTTATGATAAATTGGATGACTTTTATAAAGGCAGCAAGTTGTAGAAAGGATAAAACCAATAAATTGCATGCTAATGTTATTATTAATTAAGGCCCCTCACACTTGTCATCAACAAGTAAGAAAAGGGATCATGCAACCGGCCATGTGTATAAGAGAGAGAAATGAAATGAAATCATCCTTCTCCTTCTCAAGGGAGATAGGAAAAATCAAAGAGAATTCTTAGGAGGGAGAGAACCGATTCCTTAGAGAAAAGAAAAGGAGAAGTTGAGCTTTTGCAAAGGATTCATGAGGAATTGAATATTGATCTTGAATTATCTCAAGCTTTAATTGAAGAGGGGTAAAACTATTCTTCATCTTCCTTGTTATAAGGCTTGAATTGAAAATTGTCTTTATATATATTTGCATGTGTTTTAATTGGTGTATGGTGGAATTATATGTTTCCATTGTGAATTGGTTAGTATGTTAGGTTGTTGAGATTGGTTATATTGTAGCACATGCTGGAAATGTTTTACCTGATTGAAACTATTTTGGCAGGATAGTTTGGGCTGTCATAAAACTATTTTTAATGGTTGAATGAGTCTAAAAATATCTATATATGTTTCAAGGAATTGTTTTGTTAATTAGAGAGACAATTGAGACTGTTTTAGTTCAGTTCAATGCAGTTTTGGGACTGCCCTATTCTATATGCAACAATTGAGACTGTTTTGATGGCTTCTGAATGAATGTTTTGCTGGATTTTTAAAGCTATATTAGGTAGGTTTACAGTAGGATCAACTAATGTAATATCCTCAAAACTAGTATAAAGAAAGTTACTACAATGCTTTCATTTGATTCCTAATTGATTGAAAACAAGATACTAGGTCTAGTTAATAAGGACTAGAATGCTATAATTGAAAAAGTGGTAACCTAATGTATAAGTGATCAAACCGAAACAAGTGACAAATTGAAGGAATGCATGATAAATTCTCACATTCCTGAAATGCCCCTACACGTCATTAATTAGTGGATAATTAAGGACAAATTAGTCATTTTAGGGGGAGATAATTGATGAACCATTGTCATCTTCCTCCCTAGTAGCCGAGTGAATGAACAAAGAAGAGAGAAAAGGGGATTGAGTGAGAAAACTCTATAACCATACATTCAAGCTTGAAATTGGAGAAATTGGAGTTGCTAGCATTCATATAGTCTTGATAGGAAGGTAAAATCTCTTCCTTATGTGTTATAGATTCAAATGATGCATGTAGATTCTAAGTTCTTGCTTGAATTATATGAATTTGATGATTAGCTAGTGAATTGAAGCTATGAACTAGCTAAGAAGTTCAATTGATTGATCAATCCATGAAATTGATGTACCTTTCGAATGAGTAGGAGAAATTGATGTTGTCAATAGCCAAATTGATGGTGAAATGCTATGCTAGATGCTGGAAAATTTGGATGATGATTAGAATGGATGATTGATATGTGAATTGAAATTTTGTTTGCTGAAAGTTCTAGTGAATTGATGTCTTAATGAATCAAATTGAAAATATTGCTCAATTGCCATGTTTTTATAGGATTGACTTAGACATGTATGAATGAGTATATATATTGAAAAATCATGTGAGGATCCTTGTCTAAGTGATTAAAGAAGCTAAAATATAGCTAATGGAAAGCTGTCCAGAATACTCTATTTTGGGCAGTGAGTTTAAAAATCTATAGAAAATCACATAGACCAAATTAAGTTGTAAATCTTATATGAACAGAAGCATGTGTATGTCTAGTTTCGAATGCAACAAACAGAATCGAATTCCGAGTTATAAAACAGTTTGTAGAGACTAATCTCTAATGACAATGCAAACTGTCCAGTGACATAAATTGGGCTGCCTTTAAATAAAAAACTGTATTAATTCACAATGAATAAAAATGTAAGGCCTATATGGTTAGAAGGACAATTAAGTTAGCTTTCTAACGGTGTAAACGGTTTGAAATTCCGACGTACGGAATAAAAGATATGAACATTTAAGCAAGTAGTGCACATGCTGCCAGGCAGCAACAGTTTGATGTTTGAAATTGAATGTTTGAGTATATGGAGTCCATAATGACTCAATTGGTTGCTGGATTGTATATAATAAATAAACTATGTATTGTATGAATGTTAGATCAAGTGGAAATTGAGGAAAAAGGGGCTCACTTAGATCAGCAAGCTAGTAGAGGGAAAGGGATTACAATCCGAGATCGACAATAGCTAGGAAAATTCATGTGAGTGTAGTTTAAAGTTTGGAGAGGGCGGTAACCTCTCCAAGTCCATTTTTGATTTGTATTTCTTATTGATTCTTAGTATAATTGTGTAATGAGCTTGCTATGGAGCATTAGCAAGGCAAGTGCTCTTTTGTGTGGTTACTTGATTGTGAAGAATGCTTGAATTACTATTGATTGTCATGATATGCTTCTTGCCTAATTGAACTATATTGAAATGAAGCATGATGTTATAGTTGAAACAACTCAATACATTATTTAATGACATATTGATTGACACGCCTTCATTGAATATTGAAACATTGATATTGACATTGGTTTGAATCCTATTCGATTAAAAGGGGATATTGGCACAAAATGTGCACATTCAATTGAATCATGCTTCTAACTGATTGAAAGTGATAACTATTGTAAGCCTTGGTCTCCAGTCGGTCTTAGATATAGTTGGCAAGCCATAGAGTCTATAGAGCTCATTATCGGGGTGGACTACGTCTGGGACATTGGTCCCTAATTGGTGACAGTAGGAGGGAAGTATTGTTATTGTTCATTGGCGATAGTATGAGGGATTTGACTGGTACTCTATACCATATTGATTATTATTATTGGCAACAGTTTGGTTGGAGACTCGAGTATCTAGACTGAGCAATCGATTCTTAAGGCTATACTTAAAATGAACTATAACTCATGTACATTGAATTTATTGATGCATTGAATTGCATTGATTGATAGTAAAGGAAAATTGATTGCCATGAACTATTGATATTGAGACATTGATTGAACATTGCTTATATGAGATTACTTTATTGTAAAGAAAAAAACAAATTCCATGAACTATGGATATTGAGAATGTTGAAAATTGAACCTATTGCTATATTGAATTGCATTGATTGATTGCAAAGGAAAATAGAATGCCATGAACTATTGATATTGAGACATTGGTTGAACATTGCTTCTATGAGATTGCTTGAATTTGAAACATTGAATTTGTTTAAATGACATGGAAAGTTTAATGTTAATCGAATTGGATGATTGAATATGTCTAAACTTCAAGCCTTGTATTGGTATTGGATTGAAAATTAAGCAACATATCTAGTATTGTTTGCCTTGTTTCGAATGGTTCCTTATTGATGGGGGAACCATACCATCTATTTGATGGTTCGTAGTTGAGACTTAATGTATTGATTCCCCTGTAGCTTTAACTCACTCACTAAGATTTTCTTATTCAAGTCTCATTTCTACGATTCAGGTTGATATTGGATCCTATCCCGAAGTCTAAGCTTGTACAAGTCACATTTTGCTTGAAAGAGTATGTTTTCATCTTGTTATAGTTCTCCTAGGATGGTGGCACCCTAAGGCATGTATATTCATGATCACTTAGTTATGGTTTGTATAAATTAACTCCATCTATGATCTATAAAGAGTATGGTATGTATATTTGAGCATGTATGCACTTTATTGAACTTGTACATTTGTAAGCCAAATGTTAGATTTCCTATGGTTGAATTATGCATGTAATGGATTAATAGATCTATTGAAGTTGTGATACGAGCATGAGAGGGGTCAAAATAATCATCTTGGAAAAGAAGTTGAAACTGGTTTGCAAGTCAGAAACATCAGTCAACTTGCCAAGCATTTTTGGATGGGATCCAGGTATTTATGGGTCAACATGTCTTCTTAAAACTTGTCCGACTGCAAATTAGCTTTCCAACGCATCTTGAAATGCCTCAATCGGACATCTGGATCTCAAGATACGTCTATTTTAGCAAAGACAGCGCATGCAGAAATTCCTATACGGGATTTTTGGATAATTACGAATTTTCAAGATTTTATTTGATTATTTGTAATTTAAATCAACATAGGATTCTGCAATATCTATTAGGATCAGATTTATTTAATTAAGATTTTATTTATAGCATTTATTTATTATTAGAAGTTACTTATCTAATTAGGAGATTAGATTTTAACATTTATTTATTGTATTTAATTCCTAAGTTTAGTAGGATTAAAACTTCTCCATGGCCTATATAAAGGAGGCTTCACCCACATTGTAATTCAGATTTCATTGATTAATAAAAAGTTCTCTTTGGAGATTTTAGTATTCATTGAGTTTGCAAGTGTTCGGTAAACTTGCCTAGAAGCCATCTTCAACATAAGATCATCGAGTTCTTGTGAGGGAGATCATCTTCACACTCTTGCTTGCCTAGGTAATTGCATCTAGGAGGGTGGGTTAGAGCCGCTTGAGGTTGCTTGCTTAGATAATTGCGTCTAAGAGGGTGCCGAGGACAAAACAACTATCAATTCATCACGTCATCTCCACATATTCAAGCTTCCTCCATTGATGCCACCACCATAAGCAAATCTGAATTTTTAGATTTGTTCTTTATTTTGGTTTGTTTGGTTTTTCTTTTTATTCGAATTTGCGCTACTCTATCATTTGGTATCGGATTCAGGTCGTTCTTGAGGATGTCATTGAGCAACGTATTGGATTTTACCCTTTTGGGGACTCGATGTCATTATTGTTGTCGACTAGATCATTCAGGGTATGATTGTCCAGATAAGTTTTATTTTCAAGAAAAAATTTTGAGAGATATGTTGTCTGAATTCATGTCTTCTAATGATATTGAAATCCGTGATTCGGAGCATGATCAAGAAATTTGTTCTTCTAAAGAACATGAGGAAGATGATACCATCGAGAGTTTAACCTTGCCTATTGATGAGGAAGAAATTATAAGTAGTGTGTTTGTTTCCAGTGACGAACCTACTATTACGATTCAAGATGATTATCAAACGACAATCACCGACGAAGTTACCTTACAATCAAAGGTATCATTGAATGTTTTCAGAATTCTATTTATGCTTATTCCTCTTTTAGCATTAATAACAATTTTGAAGATGAGAATGAATTACTTTGCGACCAAAAGAACAATCGTGATGATCCCAATGAGAAGGAACTTGTAAATTACATTGCAAAAAGAGACTCTGCAAAAGGATCCTTCAAGACGTCTTCTCTTCTATGGTACTTTGATGAACTTCCTCCATTTACCGATCTAGATTCGAGGGCGAACCTTTTTGATGAGTGGGGGAATGATACGAGCATGAGAGGGGTCAAAATAATCATCTTGGAAATGAAGTTGAAACTGGTTTGCAAGTCAGAAACATCAGTCAACTTGCCAAGCATTTTTGGATGGGATCCAGGCATTTATGGGTCAACATGTCTGCTTAAAACTTGTCCGGCTGCAAATTAGCTTTCCAACTCATCTTGAAACGCCTCAATCGGACATCTGGATCTCAAGATACGTCTATTTTAGCGAAGACAGCGCATGCAGAAATTCCTATACGGGATTTTTGGATAATTACGAATTTTCAAGATTTTATTTGATTATTTGTAATTTAAATCAACATAGGATTCTGAAATATCTATTAGGATCAGATTTATTTAATTAAGATTTTATTTTTAGCATTTATTTATTATTAGAAGTTACTTATCTAATTAGGAGATTAGATTTTAACATTTATTTATTGTATTTAATTCCTAAGTTAGTAGGATTAAAACTTCTCCATGGCCTATATAAAGGAGGCTTCACCCACATTGTAATTCAGATTTCATTGATTAATAAAAAGTTCTCTTTGGAGATTTTAGTATTCATTGAGTTTGCAAGTGTTCGGTAAACTTGTCTAGAAGCCATCTTCAACATAAGATCATCGAGTTCTTGTGAGGGAGATCATCTTCACACTCTTGCTTGCCTAGGTAATTGCATCTAGGAGGGTGGGTTAGAGCCGCTTGAGGTTGCTTGCTTAGATAATTGCGTCTAAGAGGGTGCCGAGGACAAAACAACTATCAATTCATCATGCCATCTCCACATATTCAAGCTTCCTCCATTGACGCCACCACCATAAGCAAATCTGAATTTTTAGATTTGTTCTTTATTTTGGTTTGTTTGGTTTTTCTTTTTATTCGAATTTGCGCTACTCTATCAAGTTGGCTAGTTAACACTAAGTAAATGTAGTAATCTACATGTTTAGACATGAACCACCTTGATCACTTAGGGTACTAGCCGAATGGTATGTATAATATTGGAAGCATGTATGTTTGATTAAGGTAACTTAAGTAAATGGTGTAATCACCTATTGATATGCCTAATAACTACAATGAAAGTTGAAATTTTCTGTTGTGGTATACATCTAGTTGAATGTTTGATTAAGGTAACTTAAGTAAATGGTATTGATTATGATAACAAATTGCTTTAGGGGTACTAATTTATCTAGTAGGTGCATCATGCTTTGTACATTAGGTCCTCACCTATTCGAATTGTTTCTTTAAGTACAAGAAAGACTTAAAACAAATTGAACTCTCTACCTTCAATTGAATGAATCATTGATTGTAATTGTAGTAACTTACTTAATCCTACTAGGGTGGTTAGAGTATGTTACAACTAAGGTGTTTGGAAGTTTTGTTAGAAGGAAAAATAAGGTTTAGAAATGAGTTATAAAGAAACTGCCCTGCTTGACATCTTGTAAACAGTTTTAAAATCTGTACTAGCTGTGACTTTGGAAAATTGCTATAAATTGTATTGGTGGAATTAGAACCTATAATTTATATGGTTGAAAAGCTTGTCATGTCTAGTTTCATTTAAAACAAGAGAAACTAAATGTCGACTTTTATAACAGTTTGTAGAGGCAATTGTTCAAAGGCAGTACAAACTGTCTGGTGGCAGAATTAGGCGTGTCTTTAGATTAAAAACTGTATTAATTAATAAGGAGTAAAAATGCAAGGCTTATATGGTTAGAAAGCTAGTTGAGTCAGCTTTCCGATGGTGTAAACGGTTCGAAATTCTGATGTACGGAATGAAAGTTATGAGATTTTAAAGGAGTGATGTGCAGTCTGCCGACTGCAACAGTCATCTAAGATAATAGGAAATATCATGGAAAACATAATTGTAGGAGGACTGTTTTGATAATGTTAAAATGTGTATATGTGTTACATGTGGTTATTGAATAAATATAGTTGGCATGCTTTAAGTAGTGCAGTCTGGATTCTAAACAATACAGATTGGTATGAAAACAGTCCCGATATTGTCTGAAAACTGCTTTAAAAGTATCAATAGATTTAACGGTAAAATATGAGCAGTATCGTATGATAAATTGTGTGAATTATTGTGTGACATGTGACAATGAGAAGCGAGAATGAATTGTTTTAGCTATTAAGAATGTTGTGGACCGATTTAATAACTTAGAGATTGTTTTAGGGGCTGGGAGGTATTGGTTGAATTTAGATAGATTTTAATGGTTTGTTACTCTTGTTTGAGGTACTTACCGAAAAAAGGAACAATGGAGGAAGGCTTAGTTGATAGCTAGAGGATGGAAATGTGGATTCAGGTATCCTGTAATGTCGAGATAAGTGGTGAGTGTAGTCACATGAGTCTCGGGTAACACGGAGTTATCCCGATGTTTAATTCTCCATTGTTAAGTATTAAATGATTGTGGATGAAATGCATTATACATATACATTGTGTACAAAAGGCTCAAGTAGAGCTAAATGAGAATGAGTGTGCATTCATAGCAATGGCATTCATGTTGAGTATTTGATGATGTTGCAATTCTTATGTTAAATGCCTTGCTATGCTTGGGTGACTGATTATGGAATGACTTTGATTGAGATGAACCAGTAATTGTTAATAAGCTTGAGATTCCTTAGTGACCAACAAAACAATAATAAGATCCTTTTTAAAAGATTGAAAGCTAATGTTAAGTACCTTGAATCTTAAAAGCTTGAGAAGCAAGAAAGCTTAACTTACGCAATAAGCTATTGAAAGAATACAACAAGTAAGATTACTTGTTTGATAAGTTACACTCCAACTTCCTATTATAAAATAAGATACCTAAGTTGCTTGGTTAATGGAAGTCCTTGGACACTTTGATATAATAGTTGGTCTTCTGGGACTACGGTCCATAAGTGATGACTCAGGGGACGCCCTATATATATATGTTCTGTTTTCGATATTAGCCATTGCTAGGTGCTTTGGACTAAGTATCGTCTGGACCTATATGGTCAAACTCAGACCAACAATATTTATGATTAAAAAAGTGGTCCAGGGCAAACAAGTAAAAGACATAAACCTAATGAGAAATCGAATAAGAATTCAGAAAGAACATTGAAAGTACTATGAAAAGCTCTAAAAGCCCTGATAAACTCTAAAAAGCTCTGAAAGTCCTGATAAGCCCTGTAAACTTTGAAAGCTCTGATAAATTCTTAATAAAAAATCGAAGCTAATGAATAATTGAAAGTCTCTTGGAGACTTCAATGTGTCAAGTTGATCATTGATTAGATCAACTTATGGTATAATGAAGCTCGGATAGGCTATTGTACTGTATAAATCAATAAGCTAAGTTAAGACCTGAATAACAAATGTTAATATAATTGTGTCTGGATGTGTGATTCTTTAAGATTCGTGCATGATGTGTTTTATCATTTGATGTTTCTACCTCACTTAGGCTATGGAAGCCTAATGCATTCATTATCATGCATTGCAGGTTGAATAGAGCTCAATAATTCATTTTGCCAAGGGTTTCGAATCATTGTTCAAGATTCAATTAGAGTTGGACCTTCCCTAGTTACAATACTCCTAGTATGGTGGCACAGTGTTTGAGCTAATTTATGTAGTGTCTCTTTTATGGTGTAAATTCCAAGAATGTATATGTTAATTGTAATTAGATCTGTTAGCATATTTGTTAAAATGTTGATTGAGGTTCAAGCTTGGCTTAATGATTTATTTATGGCTTAAGGATTCGAAAGCCTTTTTCCATTATTAAGATCGAATGATGATAGATGTGTTATGGAGTAGTTAAAGATTAATGTAAGTTCATAAAGCAAGAACTGACTAATGCGTGTGATAACCAAGGGGATTTAATGAACATTCTTGTATTATGAACATTTTGTAAATTGTTAAAGAACCTGTCCTTAATTAATTATTATGTATTTATTTTAAAAGGAAGGTTATCATGGTGTATCCTGATTTGTATTAATTGGAGCTTGAATCTAAATTATTAAGGGCTGAATTGCAAGTACTGTTTTGAAATAAAATATAGGCTGACTTGCAATTGTTTATGTATTGTTTTGCTTTTAGTAGGGGGCTGTTATATATGAACTACACCTGGAAAATGTTTTGCAATGAAATGGGTCATTTTAATAATGTTAAAGGAATGCTTTTGTACCTAAGTGGGCTGTTCATGTGATTATAAACATGTTGGGAGTCATTTTAATACACAAAAGAATATGAATTGAGTCTATGGACAGCCTTGAATAGGAATGAGATTTGTGGACTGATTTGTTTGGTTTGAATCAAACTGTGGACTGTTTGACTGTAGAAAGGTTGAGTACTTGTAATTATCCTATTTTATAAGAACATGCATAATTGTGAGCTGTTTGTTATGATAAAACGCGTATACATGTTAAAGAAACTGTTTTGCTATAAATTGAACATAGGAGGGTTGTTTTGCACAATTGTTGTGAGCTAACGAGGATTCTTCAGATTTAATTCTTGTGTAACAAGTTAGACATCCCTTGACGAGTAGTTTAATATCATACCTGATAAGCAAGAATGAAATTCTAAAATAATCACACCCTTATGAATCAATTATGGTATGGATAAGTGTACTGAGTAGATGATGATTGAAAAATCAAGTGTTATTAGTATTGCACGGTTACTTGTTTATTGAGCAAAGATATGATATGGAAAGAAATAATTAATTGATACTTGAATGTATCCCTGGCATGTGTTGTTTCGTTATATCCTTACCTGTTTGGTAAATGTCTAAGGATGTGTCATAGCCGATTGGTGATTAACTTGTTAAGCTCATGTTTTGATTTGGAATAAGTAGTTGAGATAATATATGATCAAGTGCTCAAATAAAGCTTTTGTTTTCAATCGTTTGATTCTGTGTGTGCTATGTTCATAATGATTTAATATTCCGGGAAGGTAGAATCCAAGAAAGTTTATAAGTGATAAGAAACCATCCTGTTAGTTATGGTTAGTTTAAAAGAAAATTTGAAATTTTCTGATTATGGTTTTCGGGTTTCTTTGCTGTAACATCTTAAACTCCAGTTTCCTTCTGAGCCGGGTTTAGGACATTACATTATGAGTCATGTGTATGCATATAGTTGGTATCACTTCGATTTGTAGATATCCATCATATGTTTCGAATGGTTAGTGGTATGGAGTATGTATGCATGAAAATGTTATAATAACTTATATTTGGTTGTTTGAGATTTGAAAGCTAGATCATTATCTATATAGGTTCGATTGAAGTTATGCATACTTCTAGGGTAAAATAAGTTGAAAAATAGATTGTAGGATCAAAGGATTTTGTTGGTAAAATTTGGAAGTCATATGAGTATTTCATGAATTGGTTAGAGTTAAATGGTTAAGCTTAATAATAACCTAAGTATTAGACATCACCTTATAAATGAATCATGATAGAAAGTCCCTCCATAGAGTTCTTAGCTTTCTAATAACTTACACTGAATGAATTAGTAAAAAGAAATATCTTAGATCATTTTCTAAATGTATAATGGGTTTCATATTGATTTGTGGGCTGTTTTAAACGCCATTGGTTAAGTTTAAGTTTCTTATACATGTTGTGTAATAACATAAAAGAATAAGGAATGCTTCAATGTATAACTATGTATACATGACTTAAGTGCACGACTTACATAAACGGGTTTGAACCCGAATTGTCTTAAAAATGTACATGGAAGTTCATGAATTGAGATGGTTTTGCATCTAAACCAAATTGAATTAAAGTGCTATGAAAATGTATGTATATGCCATGAATATGCTTGATATGTTACTCATTTTAAAAGTCAAGTATTTTGTAATTGTGTATGTTATGTATTAACTTGTGAGACAAGATGCTTCTTCTTTCGTACGGATAACACCTTATAGCATAAGAAAGTTTATTAACTTACCTTGATATGATTGAATAAGAGTCTTTGAGAAAATTGGTGATACATGTGTTTTGAATTATGTTTAAAAGAATCAAGTGACCATTTTGTGTATCTATGGTTAATTCAGAAGATTTGAAATTTTCTAATTCATGTTTTCAGTTTTCCTTGATGTGACATCTTAAACTCCGGTTTTCTTCTAGGCTGGGTTTAGGACGTTACAATGATGAACATTTTTTATCCATCATCCAAATGCCGTGAGTCCCCCTCCCACCAACACCTTGCTTGTCCTTGGTTAGACAAGTGTACAAGTCCCCAAGTTAAATATTTTTAACATGAAATTCTTAAATCCTTGCATCGTTTAATTATAGTCCTTCTCACTATGGCTATTCAATTCTTACTTCAATTTTAGTCCTATACCTTTAATCATAGCAACTTTCGATTTGGCCCCTTTCTAAAATGGTCATCCATTCATTTATAATTCCAATTTGGTCCTAAAGCTCCTAATGGTTCAATATTAAACATCTTTAATTCAAATTAAGTTATGATCAAATTAGAAACATACTTCTAAGCTATGTATTGGGATATTACACGGCTAGGGTAAATTCTTTCCTCCAATTTTTTAATCGACCCATGCCAAGCTCTTGCCTCAGCATTCTGCCAGACACAAAATCCTGCATTTACTCAAATAAAAACCTTTCAATGCAGAAAAGGAAAAATCAAAATTAAAAGAAAGAAAAATAAATGGAAAATACTGAAAAACAAAAACATCTAACCTACTATATACAAATATCAAACAATGATGACGATGTTCACGAAACCTTTTCTAGGAGGACAACCTCCTTGGACTACTTTTGAGTACCTTCCAACTAGTGTTTCAATCTTTGGCTGTTTGCTTTGAAAATTGCTTCTGTCTTCGAATCCTTGATATCTACTGCTCCATAAGCATATGGCTTCACAACTTCAAAGGGACCCGACCATCTAGACTTGAGCTTTCATGGAAACGACTTTAGTCTCGAGTTAAATAGAAAAACCCATTGGCCTACCTCAAATTGCCTTGGCACGAGATCCTGTTGTCGTGCCATCGTTTATTCCTTTCCTTGTAGAGTCTGGCATTCTCATAAGCATGTGTTCTGAATTCCTCTAACTCGTTCATGTCCAATACACGTTTTGTACCAGCAACTTTCTAGTCCATATTGAGCTTTTCGATTGGCCAATAAGCTCTATGTTCCAATTCCACAAGTAAGTGGCATGCCTTCCCAAACACGGGCCTATAGGGAGAAGTTCCCAACTGAGTCTTAAAGGTTGTTCTATAAGCCCACAAGGAATCCTCTAGCCTCAAGGACCAGTCATTCCTTAATGAATTCACAATGTTTTCCAGAATGTTCTTGATCTCTTTATTTGAGATCTCTGGTTGGCCATTTGTTTGGGGATGGTAAGCAGTGACAATGCGTTGCTAGATTTCGTACCTGCACAAAGCTCTAGAGATTAAATTACACTTAAAATGTGTACCTTCATCATGAATGATGGCTCTGGGGGCACCGAATCTCGTGAAGATGTTCTTATGCAAGAACTTGGCAATGACCTTGGCATTATTTGCTGGCAGTGCAACGACCTCAACCACTTGGAAACATAATAAACGGCTAGAATAATATAGAGATTACCAAATTATGGGGGAAAATGACCTATGAAGTCTATTCCCCATACGTCAAACAACTCCACTGCATAATATTCTGCAGTGACAATTGATGTCTGCTCGAGATGTTACCTGTTCGCTGGCATCGGTCACATGCCTTGGCAAAGTAATGAGCATCTTTAAACAACATGGGACAAAAAAAACCCGACTGCAACATTTTTGCTACAATCTTCATTCCAACAAAGTGGCCTCCATACGGCGCTGCATGGCACAATTGCAAAATATTGTGCTGCTCATCCTCTGGCACACATCGACATATCACTTGGTCAGCACAATGTTAAATAGAATGGGCTCACCCCAATAGTATTGTCGCACATCTTGTAGAAAATGTTTCCTTGCATTGCTTGCCAGATCCGGTGGCATGATATTACTTAACATGTAGTTGACTATGTCAGCGTACCATGGCATGGAATCGACTGCAAGCAGGTATTCATCGAGGAATTCATATCTAATGGTAGTGGCTCTACCTTCCTCAAGGTTATGTTCTAATCTTGACAGATGGTCAGCTACCAAGTTTTCACTCCCCTTCTTGTCTCTAATCTCGAGATCAAACTCTTGCAGCAATAGTGTCTATCGAATTAGTCTGGGCTTGGCATCCTTCTTTGCCAAGAGGTATTTCAATGTTGAGTGACCTGTATACACCACAACCTTGTTACCAACTAAGTAACATCTGAATTTATCAAATGTAAATACAACCGCGAGAAATTATTTCTCGGTAGTGGTGTAGTTTAGTTGTGCTTTATTCAATGTCTGACTGACATAGTAAATGGTATGAAAATCTTTGCCACGCATTTGTCCTAATACAGCTCCAACGACATAGTCGCTGGCATCGCACATGAGCTCGAATGGCTCATTCTAATCTGGTGTCACAACTATGGGTGTAACATCCTAAAACGGGGCCTAGAAAAATGTTATTCTAATTGGAATTTAGAGAAAATATCTCTAATTAGTTAGAATTGAAAAAGAGGACTAAAATCCTAATCTTGCTAAACCGAGTAACTAAATTAGAAAGGACCATTAAGGAGGGGATCGAATTAAAGGGATCAAATAATGAAGTTTTCAAAACTTCAATCTTGCATGCTAAAATTTATTTCCATAAGGGACATAACACTTGTCATCATGGTGTGTAGAGGAGACTTGGATCGGTCAACTAGAGAAAAGAAACAAGCTACCTTTGAGCCATCTTCTTCACTAGAGACCCGAAACATAGAGTGAGAGAGAGATTGTGAGAATTGTTGATAGCTAAGGGGGAAAATTGATGAATCTAATGTCTTGCAAATCAAATCTTGCGTATTGTTGAAATCAAGTATGGAGAGTAAGTTTCTTTAATGCATTTCTCTTGTATTTTGGAAACATGAATCAATGTTTAAAGTACAAAAACTTTGATGGCTGATTCCTTGTGTTTTGAGATATCTTGAATGAGTAAATTGTAGGTCTATGTTACATGAATGGTTATAGATTCATTTGAATGTGAAATTCTGTTTTGTGATGCTTAGATTGATTTAAAAACTGGTCTTAAAATTGTTAGAATTGGTAATTGGTTTATGTCTTGTTCCGCTTCTAATATGGAGATAGTTTGAATTGATTGAATTTAAAAGTCTAGTTAAGTGTTAATGGTTAGAAAATGTTAGAATGGATGGTGGAATGTTTGGAATACTTGTTAATTTTGTAAGAGTAAATTGTTGATCTTGAACCAAATGAATTGTTTGGTGGTCATTGGTTAAATTGTGGGATTGTTCGATAGAAACCCTCAAACTGTTTTAATGTTATGTTTGTACTAGTAAATTTGATCTATGAAAATGAATTTAGAGTTGTGTAAATGAAATCGAAGGAACCTGGAAATTATGCTAAAAAGTGATGAGATTTCCTTATTGATTTGAAAGAAACTTGGACTGTTTTTGTGCTTGAATAAGAATGGTTGTTCGATCAATAAATTAGGAAGCATAGACCTGTTTTGGTCCAAATAAATTAGCTTAGTAGTGCTGCCCTGTTTTGGCATTGGTAATACATGCTAAATTTTGAAGAAATGGAGTGATTTAACTAGAAAGTTGTTAAGCTAAAATTTGATTGAAATCCTTGTTTTGTTGTGGCAAGTTAAGACTGAATGTAACTAATCCTATATGCCTTGTGTAAACGGTTTTAAAATCAGCATTAGCTGCGACTTTGAAAATTTGCTATAAATTGTACTGGTGGATTTGGAACCTATAATTTATATGGTTGAAAAGCTTGTCATGTCTAGTTTCATTTAAAACAAACAAAACTGAATTTCGAACTATATAGCAGTTTATAGAGACAATTGTTTAAAGACAGTATAATCTGCTTGGTGGCAGAATTGAGTGTATCTTTAGATTAAAATCTGTATTAATTCATAATGATTAAAAATGCAAGGCCTATATTGTTAGAAAGCTAGTGAGTCAGCTTTTCAACGGCATAAACGGTTCAAAATTACGACATACGGAATGAAAGTTATGAAATTTTAACTAAGTGATGCGCAGTCTGCTCGGCAGCAGCAGCCATATAAGATATTAGAAAATATCATGGAAAACATGAATGTATAGAAACTGTTTTGAGATTATACATAAACATATGTGATTTTGGACTATCTTAAGTATATATATATATATATATACTATAGGTTGTTTGATAAAATATAAATGTGTATGTATGTGATTTGGATTGCAATGTAACACGTTAACATACATGCTTGCTGCCCAGCTTTGAGAGAATGTGTATATTGATGTGAAATTCAATTGATTCATGTTGATTTACATGCTTGCTGCCATATTTTGAGAAAATGAATGTATGTAATTAAGCTGCCTTGATGATGCATATTTAAAGGATTGAAGTGATTCTAAAATATATAAAGTTACCTTCTTGTTACATGTAGAATCTTGGAGGAAGCTAGGAATGGATTGATAAGGGAGCATGAAAGGAGTGAGGATTCAGGCATCCCGTAACATCGGGATAAGAGGTGAGAGTAGTTTAAGTCTCGGGATAGGAGAAATCCATCCCGAGTACTCTTAATTGCCTCAATTTACTTACTTGTTAATTAGATATGAACGCTGCGCAATTAAGCTTGGAAGCTGGAGGTATGTACTTTTATAAAATAAAAGTACCTTGTGATTTAAGTGGGTAACTTGATAGTATTTTGGTGCTTGCACCCTTGATTCAATTATTAATTGAAAGGGATTGATTACCTTTAATAAAGGTCTTGATGTTAAATTAAAGAACAACTTAATAAGCTTGAATACTAGGACATTTCCTCCTAATCCTGAAAGCTATGTGTGATTTCTACCTATTCGAATAAACTATACTATCTTAAAGAATTTATGGTATAATTGTACCTATTTGATTAAATCAAAGAAAAAGACAATGTATGAATGATACTAGAGTGCTAAAGAGTATACACGATATATCACGAAGCATTGAATGATTGGTTAACAATCGAGCCTTAGTGGCCTTGTTGATAAAAATGTGAGCAATGCTCACCTTGAATGAAAATTCACACAAGGTGAATCCTGTTTATTTTGAACGGTATTGTACTGTGATGTGATGATGATGATAAGCCACGTGTTAAATGTTTTAACCAGATAAGTAAATGAAAAGGCCTTGGTCTCGAGTTAGTCGTAGATACAGTTGGCATGCCATAGAGTCCGTCAAGCTCGCTAGTCCGAACTACGATCCATTTGTTGTTAAAGATCAAATGGTCTATCGGGTACTATCTGTGTACCCTTGTTTTGGTATTATTTGTTTACCCTTGTATTGGTACTTGGTGTACTCCTGTTTGACATTAATATTTTTGGATCGTGTATCTTGGCTGTTCCTCGAGTCTCAAGGCTGGATTAAAAGAAGTATTCAAGTTATAAATTACTGAGAATTCTAATTGACTATGATTGAAATAATAGAAGTTATAACTATTATGGTTGATTACTTGTTTAGATGCTAATTGAAAGGTTATGATACATACATTAGTTCGAATAACTCCTTGTGTTGAAAGACATATATGTTACATGCTAGATCGAATATTTACTTGTTTGAATGTGATACGAGCATGAGAGGGGTCAAAATAATCATCTTGGAAAAGAAGTTGAAACTGCTTTGCAAGTCAGAAACATCAGTCAACTTGCGAAGCATTTTTGGATGGGATCCAAGCATTTATGGGTCAACATGTCTTCTTAAAACTTGTCCGGCTGCAAATTAGCTTTCCAACTCATCTTGAAACGCCTCAATCGGACATCTGGATCTCAAGATATGTCTATTTTAGCGAAGACAGCGCATGCAGAAATTCCTATACGGGATTAATACGGGATTTTTGGATAATTACGAATTTTCAAGATTTTATTTGATTATTTGCAATTTAAATCAACATAGGATCCTGCAATATCTATTAGGATCAGATTTATTTAATTAAGTTATTATTTTTAGCATTTATTTATTATTAGAAGTTACTTATCTAATTAGGAGATTAGATTTTAGCATTTATTTATTGTATTTAATTCCTAAGTTTAGTAGGATTAAAACTTCTCAATGGCCTATATAAAGGAGGCTTCACCCACATTGTAATTTAGATTTCATTGATTAATAAAAAGTTCTCTTTGGAGATTTTAGTATTCTTTGAGTTTGCAAGTGTTCGATAAACTTGTCTAGAAGCCATCTTCAACATAAGATCATCGAGTTCTTGTGAGGGAGATCATCTTCACACTCTTGCTTGCCTAGGTAATTGCATCTAGGAGGGTGGGTTAGAGCCGCTTGAGGTTGCTTGCTTAGATAATTGCGTCTAAGAGGGTGCCCAGGACAAAACAACAACTATCAATTCATCACGCCATCTCCACATATTCAAGCTTCCTCCATTGACGCCACCACCATAAGCAAATCTGAATTTTTAGATTTGTTCTTTATTTTGGTTTGTTTGGTTTTTCTTTTTATTCGAATTTGCGCTACTCTATCATTTGGTATCGGATTCAGGTCGTTCTTGAGGATGTCATTGAGCAACGTATTGGATTTTACCCTTTTGGGGACTCGATGTCATTATTGTTGTCGACTAGATCATTCAGGGTATGATTGTCCAGATAAGTTTTACTTTCAAGAAAAAATTTTGAGAGATATGTTGTCTGAATTCATGTCTTCTAATGATATTGAAATCCGTGATTCGGAGCATGATCAAGAAATTTGTTCTTCTAAAGAACATGAGGAAGACGATACCATCGAGAGTTTAACCTTGCCTATTGATGAGGAAGAAATTATGAGTAGTGTGTTTGTTTCCAGTGACGAACCTACTATTACGATTCAAGATGATCATCAAACGACAAACACCGACGAAGGTACCTTTCAATCAAAAGCTATCATTGAATGTTTTCAGAATTCTATTTATGCTTATTCCTCTTTTAGCATTAATAACAATTTTGAAGATGAGAATGAGTTACTTTGCGACCAAAAGAACAATCGTGGTGATCCCAATGAGAAGGAACTTGTAAATTACATTGCAAAAAGAGACTCTGCAAAAGGATCCTTCAAGACGTCTTCTCTTCTATACTTTGATGAACTTCCTCCATTTACCGATCTAGATTCGAGGGCGAATCTTTTTGATGAGTGGGGGAATGATACGAGCATGAGAGGGGTCAAAATAATCATCTTGGAAAAGAAGTTGAAACTGCTTTGCAAGTCAGAAACATCAGTCAACTTGCGAAGCATTTTTGGATGGGATCCAGGCATTTATGGGTCAACATGTCTTCTTAAAACTTGTCCGGCTACAAATTAGCTTTCCAACTCATCTTGAAACGCCTCAATCGGACATCTGGATCTCAAGATATGTTTATTTTAGCGAGACAGCGCATGAAGAAATTCCTATACGGGATTAATACGGGATTTTTGGATAATTACGAATTTTCAAGATTTTATTTGATTATTTGTAATTTAAATCAACATAGGATCCTGCAATATCTATTAGGATCAGATTTATTTAATTAAGATATTATTTTTAGCATTTATTTATTATTAGAAGTTACTTATCTAATTAGGAGATTAGATTTTAGCATTTATTTATTGTATTTAATTCCTAAGTTTAGTAGGATTAAAGCTTCTCAATGGCCTATATAAAGGAGGCTTCACCCACATTGTAATTTAGATTTCATTGATTAATAAAAAGTTCTCTTTGGAGATTTTAGTATTCTTTGAGTTTGCAAGTGTTCGATAAACTTGTCTAGAAGCCATCTTCAACATAAGATCATCGAGTTCTTGTGAGGGAGATCATCTTCACACTCTTGCTTGCCTAGGTAATTGCATCTAGGAGGGTGGGTTAGAGCCGCTTGAGGTTGCTTGCTTAGATAATTGCGTCTAAGAGGGTGCCGAGGACAAAACAACAACTATCAATTCATCACGCAATCTCCACATATTCAAGCTTCCTCCATTGACGCCACCACCATAAGCAAATCTGAATTTTTAGATTTGTTCTTTATTTTGGTTTGTTTTGTTTTTCTCTTTATTCGAATTTGCGCTACTCTATCAGAATGATTCCTTGTAAATTACAGGTATGATAAGATACATGCATAATGAAGTTGTCATGCCATAAATTGAACTCAAATGGACGGATTTATAATGTTTAATTGGTGAACACTTGTATGTGGACTGTATAGACTTAAATTGAGTAACAATGGACTGTTTTGTATTGTTTGAAGTGTGAAATACTTCTAGGTGGACTGTTTAGTCCTAAATTGAATAATCATGGACTGATTATAATGTTTAAATAGTGAACACTTATATGTGGACTGTATAGACTTAAAGTGAGTAACAATCGACTGTTTTGTATGTGGACTGTGATGAATGTGAGATGGTTGCTGGTAGTAGTTCATATAAAAAAATTAAATTTACTTATTGACTGAGTTGAGAAGCTACATGATTAGTGTGGAACATACCGAGTGCTTTGGTTGTATTTAGAAGGCTAATTAATTTAGTTGAAGGGAACCATTCCGAATTAAATTATCACTACCTCATTAAGTATGTGCTTACGTTGTGTTCTCTTAACTCCTCGCAGGTTTAATGAAAACTCAGGTTGCTTCCGAGCTAATCACGAATGTTGGAAATCTCATTAAGTTCGGTCCAACCTCTTGCTTACTCCTAGGATGGTGGTACTTAGTTAGATTTGCATCAGCATATAGATTCTAATGTGGTTTGTATATGTGTTTATGAGCTCTAAGGAGCCTTAAATTGTATCAAGGGCCTTTATTATTATTATTATTATTATTTTTTGGTTGCCCGGCTTTGATCGATTAGCCAACATGATTATATGCCTATGGATGCATGCCAAACATGATTAGCGTGTCTTGAATGATTCTCATGGATGTTAGTTAGTATGATCTTAGAATAGCTTGAATTCTTATTGAATGAGAAGAGATCATGTTTATTATCAAAGTATGGGAATAGAAGTCTACTAATAATTGGTTTTCTTTATCTCAAACGTTCTAAACCATGGTACAATGTATAATTAATGGTTGCAAGATAGTTAGAAAATAATTCAAGAGTTTAGAATTTGTTATCTTCATAAAAAGCTAATGCAGGTGACCATAATTGTAAATATTCATGTGTTTACTTATGCTTAAGTTTTAGAGTGAACTTGAAACTGACTAAGTTTAATTGAAAAGTATTAAGCTTTTCTGATATGGAATCCAGGATCCAAGAATTACCTCAAAATCTAGGAACCCTCTAGATCGAAATTAATCTAGCAAATTCACTAATATGATCCGAGAAAACCCCAAACTCTAGGTTGAAAAAATCGATAATAAAGCACGATCTTGATGTAGAAAATGAGATAGGATGAATTTGACGGTGGCGGTGTTGGATAGACTTGTCCTTGGCGTCCTCCTAATAGCAATTGAATAGGCAAACACCTGCAAACGACACGAATCTCTCCGATGAATGGATGATGACGAGATAGATGTTGTAGGATATTTTGTCCTCAGCACCCTCTTAGACGGGATTATCTAAGCAAGCAACCTCAAGCGGCTTAACCCACCCTCCTAGACGCAATTACCTAGGCAAGCAAGAGTGTGAAGATGATCTTCATCACAAGAACTTGACGAACTTATGTTGAAGAAGACTTCTAATACAAAAAATAACAAGGCAAATCCATCTACCTTGAAAATAAAATGGCCCATGGCCAAAGGTTTTTTGTAACTCAAAACTTCATGATGTTCTTCTTATTAATGAAGCAAATACGCCTTTAAATAAGCTACAAATGAAGAGTTCAACTTAAATCAGAAAAGTAAACATAATAATAAAATAAATAAATAAACATATTTTATCTAACCTAAAAAACTAATAAATAAATAACAAATCTAATCCTAAATCATCTAAATATCTTCATAAAGAATCCTAGGTTAAATTTAAGTACAAATAATCAATAAAATTATTGAAAATTCGTAATAAATAATATTTCCCGTAATAAATCCGTACAGAGATTTCTGCTCGCATAGTCTTCACTAAAACGGACATAACTTGAGCTCCTGATGTCGAATTGATGCGTTTCAAGATGCGTTGGAAAGCTAAGAGACATACAAATATGTTTGAAGAAGACATGTAGACTCAGAAGTTCCCAGATCCCATCCGAAAATTCAATGCAAGTCGGATGAAATTCCAGACTTATAAAACAGCTTCAACTCTTTGGCTACAGTGCATCATTTTAGCCCCCCATACATGTATCATTCTCCCCCTGTTGAAAACGATTCATCCCAAATTTTAAGATTTGTTGATCACAACCTTCAAGTCTCTTGAGATGTCTCCAGGAATGAAATATTAAAATTAGGATCTATATAGAGAATTATATATTTTTTCTTTTTTCTCAACTACTAAAAAACAGTAAAAGATAATTATTTTAAACACCTAAACTAAGGCTCTGATACCAATTGATACGGAATCCGGGATCCAAGAATTACCTCAAAATCTAGGAACCCTCTAGATCACAATTAATCTAGCAAACTCATTAATATGATCCGAGAAAACTCCAAACTCTAAGTTTAGCAACTCGATAATAAAGCATGATCTTGATGTAGAAAATGAGATAGGATGAATTTGACTGTGGCGGTGTTGGATAGATTTGTCCTTGGCATCCTCCTAATCGCAATTGAATAGGCAAACACCTGCAAACGGCATGAATCTCTCCGATGAATGGATGATGACGAGATAGATTTTGTAGGATATTTTGTCCTCGGCACCCTCTTAGACGCGATTATCTAAGCAAGCAACCTCAAGCGGCTCTAACCCACCCTCCTAGACGCAATTACCTAGGCAAGCAAGAGTGTGAAGATGATCTTCATCACAAGAACTTGATGAACTTATGTTGAAGAAGACTTCTAATACGAAAAATAACAAGGCAAATCCATCTACCTTGAAAATAAAATGGCCCATGGCAAAAGGTTTTTTGTAACTCAAAACTTCATGATGTTCTTCTTATGAAAGAAGCAAATACGCCTTTAAATAGGCTACAAACAAAGAGTTCAACTTAAATTAGGAAAAGTAAACATAATAATAAAATAAATAAACATATTTTATCTAACCTAAAAAACTATTAAATAAATAACAAATCTAATCCTAAATCATCTAAATATCTTCATAAAGAATCCTAGATTAAATTTAAGTACAAATAATCAATAAAATTATTGAAAATTCGTAATAAATAATATTTCCCGTAATAAATCTGTATAGAGATTTCTGCTCGCATAGTCTTCACTAAAACGGGCATAGCTTGAGATCCCGACGTCGAATTGATGCGTTGGAAAGATAAGAGATATACGAATATGTTTGAAGAAGACATGTAGACTCAGAAGTGCCCAGATCCCATCCGAAAATTTGATGCAAGTCGGCTGAAATTCCAGACTTATAAAACAGCTTTAACTCTTTGGCTACAGTGCATCATTTTAGCCCCCCATACATGTATCATTTTCCCTGAATTAGTTTTGTTTAATTTTTTCTTTAAGGGCGAAGTCAATCTTAATTTCTTGCTTGCTTGCTTGTCTTTTACGTGCCTTAACTCGGTTTAGCATCTAGACCGGGTTAGGGGACGTTACAATGGGGGCATTGATCAACCTATCTTTCAGTTCTTGAAACGCTTGTAAACATGAATCATCAAACATAAAAGTGACATTTTGTTCTAAAAGCAAGCATAAAAGTTTAGAAATTTTAGAAAAATCTTTAATGAAACATCGGTAAAAACCTGCATGTCCCAAAAAACTTCTTATACCTTTTACACTTGTAGGAGGTGGCAACTACTTGATTACCTCCACTTTTGCCTTTTCAACTTCCAGGCCTTTCTTGGTCACTTTATGATCGATGATTATGCCCTCTTTCATCATGATGTGGCATTTCTCCCAATTCAAGACCAAGTTAGTCTCAATACATCTTTTCAAAACAAGCTATAGCTCTAAAGGCATTCCTCAAATGTCTTTCCAAACACCGAGAAGTCATCCATGAAAACTTCTAGGTTGTTCTCAATCATGTCAAAAAAGATAGACATCATACAATGTTGAAATGTTTCCGGAGCAATATATAGTCCAAAGAGCATTCTTCTAAAAGCAAATGTCCCATATGGACAGGTGAATGTGGCCTTCTCATGATATTCTGGAGTTATGGCAATCTAATTATATCCTAAATAACCGTCTAGAAAATAATAAAATGCCTAGTCTGTCCCACATCTGATCGATGAAGGGCAGTGGAAAGTGATCTTTCCTAGTGGAATTGTTCAGCTTTCTATAGTCCATGCGCACTCTCCATCTGGTAACAGTTTTGCAAGGAATTAACTTATTGTTGCCATTTTGAACCATGATCATGGCATCTTTCTTTAGCACACATTGAACCGGACTGATCACATTCTTCTTGATCACTAGAAAAGTTGAGTGTTTACCTAAGTAGGCATACCTGAGGTGGTCTGGCAACGACTTTAGTTCTAATTCAGGTGGCTCCTCAATGAATGGTTTAGGTGCCATGACCTCTCTGCCAACCAACTCTAGTGGCTTTGGTTGTCCGAAATAGCTAATCTCTTCTAAAGTTGTTCCTTTAGTGTCCTCACTTGTCTCTTCTTCATCGACTCATTCGCTAGCATCATCATCCATATCTTGGTACAACTGTGCCACATCCACATTAGAATGGACTCCATCATCTAATTAGCTTTGCATTCTTCAAGTTCATTTGCGCATTTAAGAGCTTAAAACACATTAAATATAACATGTTGATCATTCATGCGCATAGTTAATTCACCTTTATGAACATCAATCAAAGCTCTACCTGTGGCAAGGAATGGTCTGCCCAATATAATTGGGACATTAACATCTGTCTCATAATCTAAAATGATAAAATCAACTGAGAATATGAATTTGTCTACCTTCATCAACACATCCTCTATCTTACCCCTAGGATGTGCAAAGGATCGATCTGCCAGCTAAAGTGTTATTGTGGTAGGCCTTTCTTCGATGTCAAGCTATTTGGAAACCGCCATTGGCATGAAATTGATGCTAGCTCCCAGGTCACACATCCCTTAGTGAGAGCTACAGTCTTGAAATCACCCAGCTTTCTCTTTTTGGACAAGATGTCCTTCATGAATTTAACATAGTTGGGCATCTACTCGAGAACTTCCACCAATGGTATATTGATCTGTAATTGCTTAAGAACTTCTAAGAAGTGCTTAAATTGTTGATTCTTCTTGTGCTTCTATAGTCTTTTTGGAAATGATGGAGGTGGATAAGCATATGCTAGCTCTGTCGGCTTTGCCAAGGTTTTGTTGGCATCCGACTAAGGTTTGGCATTGCTTATGCCCATTTCTTTCTTCTCTGCTTCTTTTGGTTCATCTACTGGTTATTCCTCTTGACAACTAATTGGATGCTTGACAGGTGTCTCAGCCTCGCATTGTTTGCCACTTTGAAGAGTTACACTTTGCATTGTTTATTGCCTTTATGCCTGGCATCCTCTATATCACTTGGCAAAGCTCCTTGGGGTCTATTGTTGAGTGCACTAGCAATCTGTCCAATCTGTACCTCCAAGTTTCACATAGATGCTGCCAAACTCTGGATAGTTGCATCATTCCTCTCCATATAATCTATCAAAGTCTCTTGGTTGTTCCTTTGCCCTGCATAAAAGTTGTTTTGTGCCCTCTGCGCATTTTGATTGAAACCTTGCTTGGCATTGTTCTGACGTTGGGCATTGTTGTTCTGGCGCTGGCATTGTTGTGGTTTACCTTCTTGATTTCCCCAAGCTATATTCGGGTGCTATCTCCATCCTACGTTGTAAGTATTGGAATTCATTTTATTATTATGATTAAAACCGCCAACAAAATTTATCGACTCAGGGTTGGTAGGGCAATCTTCCATGTGATGATCCTCTCCACATATTGTATCGAATGGGTCTAATTCCTTAACTTATTGGGATTCATTACTCTTTTGCAAAGTTCTCACCATGCTAGTAAGATTGGAAATCTCAACGTGGATGGATGTAAATTCATCTATCTATAATTTCCCACTAGTTTTTGTCCCGATCCCAAGTCTAGCACTAGGATACTCAAAATCATTAATTGAAATCCTCTCAAGGATGCCAACTGCCTCTGTATAGTTTTGTTCAGCAGGAAACCATTTGCCAAAGCATCGACAACAGTTCTGGCTTGTGCATTGAGTCCATTATAGAAGGTCTCTATCTGGGTCCATTTTGGGAATCCGTGCATGGGACACCTCCTCAATAGGTCCTTAAATCTCTCTTAAGCATCATATAGGGTTTCATCATTAGCCTGACTAAACGTGATGATCTCACTCCTCAGCTTGGTAGTGAGTTTAGGTGGCTGGAATCACAGCAAAAATTTATGGCATAGATCTCCCTATGAGGTGACAGAACCAGGTGGAAAAGAGCTTAGCCACATTTTTGCTCTACCTTTTAGGGAAAATGTAAATAATTTTAGCTTCACTATATCTTCCGAAGCTCTAGGCTGCGGAAATATCTGGCAAACTTCCATGAATTTCTTCTATTGTTGCCTCGGTCTCTAGAGGTGCTCCATCAAATTGTCATACATTCAAAAGCATTTGTATCATCACCAGTTTGAGTTCAAAATTCGGTGTATTTACCTTGGGACCAATCAGCCCACATTAAATTGTATATGTTTGGTGCTGAGTGTTCTCTAATAGGTCTCTCTTCCTCGACATTAACAGGGCAGCAGGAGCTGGTGGTATCCCATTGTGCATTGCTCGATTCTCTTTATTGTTTAAGACACCATCTCCTTCGTTGCCTTGTTGAGTCATCTCTCGAACTTTTTCCTTTAACCTTCATAGAGTTCTTTTAATTTCTAGATCGCATGGCCAATCTTCCACCATAGGTCAGTTTCTGGTCATACACCGATCAAAACAAATAAATAAAATGAAACAAAAAGAAAAACAAGTAAAAATTAAAATAATTGATTTCGTCACAATCCCCGGCAACGGCGCCAAAAACTTGTCGACTTTGCTAACACTTGACAAAATATAGAATATTTAGTGTAAAAGTGCAAAGGAATAGTGCCAAGGTGAGTCTTACGTGTGCAAGTATACACGGTCAGCAAGTAATACAACAGTAAGCTGAGTATCGAATCCATAGAGATTGACCAAGAACTTATTTTCTCAATGTTTACTTGTTTGAAAGTGTAATACCTCAAAAGTATGACTTAGGAATTGTGGTATTAATTTGAATGTGACTAAATTTATTAAAGAGTTTTAGGACCAAATTGGAATTATAAACAAATAGGGAGCCTTTTTTTTAAAAAAAAAGGGGCCCAAATGAGACCATGACAATATTTAATGGTTGCATGCAAAAGTTGTAAGAATTGAAGGACCCGTACACTTGTTCATGAAAGAACAAGGCTAAATGGAGAGAAGCGTGACTCGGCCTTGGGGAAAAGGGCTGGTCATCTTTCTCCTTCTTTGATTTTCTCCATAACCGAACTTGAAGATAGTGAGGGAGAGCTTGGAAATCAATCTTCTTAATTCAAATTTAAGCATTGATTATGAAGAGCATTGCTAGAAAGGTGATTACATTACTCTTCTTTCATGTTTAAGTGGATGTTGTGCTTTAAAATAATTGAGATGCTTGAATATATTTGGTTATGCCGTGAAAATGCTTGGGATAATGTTTTCAGGAACCATTTGAGTATGCCTCCTTAGATAGGGAGTGAACGTTCAAGCATAGACTTATGAAAGTGTTGTCGAAATTATACAATGGGATAATGGAGAGTGTGATATATGTGTTCGATTGATGTATATGAAAATGTATAAATATGCTTGCTGCCCTGTTTTAAATCGAATTGCATGTGTGTATGTTCATAAGATTGGACTAATTGGATGATAAAGGGACATGCTGGACGGCTGTATAAGTGTTTGTATGTTAGAAAACTGTTTTGGTGTGTAATATATATACACACACACACACACACATGTGACTGAATAGTTCTGGTAAAAATTTGTATGAATAATGAACTGAATTTAGATGTTTAAGACAGGGGAGAAGGCTGGAAAATGTTTATGTAGACTGTTTAAATTGTTAGGGGCTGTTCGGTGCATGAATGCAAGTGTTAGAAACTGTTTTGATAAATCTCAGGGGCTGTTATATAACGTGGTAAATGGGATTGATTTCCTCGTGAAGATGGTCTATTTGGTGTAATTATAAGCACTTGATAGATTGTTTTGAATGATTAAATATGTATACATGTAAATTGTCCTGAATTGTTTGCTGAGAATCTATACATGGACTGTTTTTCATTAAAATGAATGAATGATAAGATGATATATATATATATATATATAAATGACCTGTTTTGAGGGAATGGCAATATACATGTATGGACTACTTCGTTTGCATAAACATGATTGTAATTGGATTGATTATATGCATAAGAACATATTAGGGGCTGTTTGTGAATGTATAAATGCTTGTACAAGTAATTGTAGGGGCTGTTTTGTGTGTCTAAATGTAAAATGGACTGTTTTGATTGGTAAGAACATTAATGGACTGAATTGTATGTATTTGTGTGTATGCACACAAAAAGGAGTGTTGGTAAATGAATTGTTTCGACATTAATGTCCTGTTACTTAAATTGGGGTTCATACCATGTTTAGGAAGTGGATAATAGCATGAAAGCTAGAAAGGGGGAACTTTTGGAGTAGGTGAATGTGTGGATTCAGGTATCCCTTAACATCAGGATAAGAGTTGAGTGTAGTTTAAAGCCTCGAAAAGGAGGTTGCAACCTTTCCGAGAATTGTTTTCTATTTGTTATGTTTAATTGGAACAAGTGTATGCCTATGTTCATGTTTAAGCTTAAGCTAGCTTGGAGGCGAGGTGAGTATTTCTTTGAGAAGTACTTGTATTAAAAAAGATTGATAGAAAAGCATGTTTTAATTCGAATGGTTGGAATGAAATGATTGCTTGATATGTTGGAATGTTGATACTATGACATGTATTAATAGTGAAAATGAAAGTGATGTGAGCACATCAACACCATTGGATCCAGAGGTCATGCCAACTGGACCTATTACTCGATCTAAGGCTAAGTTATTCAGGGAAGTTCTTTCACTTAAATGCATTCGAGCTTCCAATTTGTTTCTTAATGTTTCAGCCTTAGATAATAAGTTCTTCAGTGTGTTACATGCTGATATGTGACATATTAAGTACTAATACTTAGTATATATTTATATGCATATTATTTACTAAGTTAAGTGTGTTTTCTTATGATTTCAAGCATTTATGTGTGTTTTCTTTTGTTTTTACAGCAGCACAATAAAGCTTAGCAGCTAAGGACTTTCCAACTAGCTCAATTGAAGCTCAACAACAAGTGTGTAGCTCGAATTAGCTCAAAACAGCACACACCATTGTTTTTTAGCTCATTTCAGCTCCAACACACCAAATCAGCTCAATTCAAGCTCATTTAGCTCACATTCAGCTCTAGTAGCTCAACCTCCAACTAATGAGTCCAAAGGTAGCTCAAACATGGAGGGACATGAACCTACACTTAAGAGAGTGTCCTACAGCAAGGTGCATCAAGCTAAAAAGGCTCCAGCAAATCTCAAGAAGCTCCCCAAGCATGGCGTCCACATATGGCAGCCTTGACACATGTGTGTGCATGTGTGTGGCAGATTTGAACTCCCTCTCAAAGCAATGGGCGGAATTTTCAAGGATAAGGCCAAGAAGTTTGATTTTTGAATTCAAATAATTGCCATGTGCATTTTGTTTGAAATTCAAGTGTTCCCTCTTCATTTAGGCGCCAGTTTTTTTTAATGCTGATCAGATTGTTTAATTCAAATGCAGCCATCAGATCACTTGGGAATTTAACTCCCTATTCAGCCACCATTAGATGCCTTTTATGAAGTTTATTTTTGAATTTTAAACAATTTGATTTCCCTCTTGTACTTAGGCTTATAAATAGCCTTTAAACTTTGTATTATAGAGACATCTATGACATATCATTTTACTTGTGAGAATTTCTCTCAATTTGGTTCTTCATTGAACTATTCAGACTTTTCAAGCATTGTGCTTGTGTTGTCTACACCAGATACTTCGGGTTCTTGATTTGCTAATTGATGGGTCCAAGTCCTTCGAGCATTGAACGTATCAGGTTCGGGTTTATACTCTTTATAGTATAGGTTCTTCCTTGTTCCTTGTTCTTATTTTTATTTTAATTTCCAGCAACTTTAAGCCTTCTTCTTCACCATTTTCCAGCCACCATTTCCACCATTGTTGAACCTTCAAACCTTCATATTTTCCAACACAAATTACACCATCTTTAAACCAAATTTCCAGCCCCTTAAACAACATGAAATCTACCATAAACATCTTCTTTTGCAGCCACACTTCTATGCAGGAACTCTTACTTCTATCCTAGATCCGACACAATCAATGGAGGTCTTCTTCATCGAGCACCCTCGTAACATATGGTAATGAGAGCTTAGGTTGGATTCAAGTAAGAAATCATCTTTGTGAGTGCAAAATCAAAAAAAGAGTAATTCGAAATTCAAAAAAATAATAAAAATTTTCCGAAAATTCAAAAAAAAAATCAGTTTTGAAAAGTTTAAACAAAAAGCAAGAAGAAAAGCACTTCAAGAATTGAAAAAGATGAAAGAAATTGCAATGGCAATGTGTTCTACAAGAGCGAACATTAGAACATCAACCGTGATACATGCATGAGCGAGGTCAAATTACTAATATTGGACAAGAAGATGAATTTTTCCGACGCAAACAATAAAAGCTAAAATAGAGCACGCATAGGAGGTCAAAAACGATGCATCTTGGACAAGAAATTGAATATGTTTGTAAAGTCTGGAAAGTCAGCCAACTTGCGACGAGTTTTTGGATGGGATCCGGGCATTTCTGAGTCAAAGTTGTCTTCTAACAAATTGTCCGTCATTCAGTTACCTTTCGAACGCATCTTGAAACGCGTCAATCGGACATCAGAAACTCAAGATACGTCCAATTTACTGAAGACTGCGCATGCAGAAAACTCGATACGGGGTTATTACGGGATTTTGTAAAATTCAGCCCAAAAGCTAACATATAAGGCTTTGGACGAATTAAACTTAGCCCAATATATTTATTATCATTTTAATTGATGTTTTAGGGTTTTATATACTTTAGGAACGAGCCACCCAGCCCTTATCAGCTTATCACTTGTCTTATCACCCTATTCCTTCCACACAAGCACAAGGAGTTTAAAGGCTGTTATTTTTTTATTATTTTTAATTAGATTAGGTTTTCCTTGTTTTAGTAGAAGTTAAATTACTTTGTCTATCCTTCACCTGTAAAAGGATGAAGGCTCCATCATTGTAAGAGAGATTTTCTTTGATTTATGAAATATTTAGTGAGTTTGTTTTTGCAAGTGCTGATTACTTGTGCCTTCGAAGTCTTCTTCAACATAAGTTCGACGAGTTCTTGTGAGGGAGATCATCTTCACACTCTTGCTTGCCTAGATAATCGCATCTAGGAGGGTGGGTTAGATCCGCTTGAGGTTTCTTGCTTAGATAAATGAGTCTAAGAGGGTGCCGAGGACAAAACAACATCAACAATTCGCAAGCCATCTTCATCTTCAACCTTCACACCATCTTCCATAATTCCATAAACAAAGCTGGAATTTTCAGATTTGTTTTACCTATCTTCTTCTTAAACTTTTCTCATCTTTTTTATTTATATTCTTATTTCTTATCATCTAATCCTTCATCTTGTCTTTCTTTCTTTAAATTTCCAGCCTTGAATCTGAAAAATTCAAGAAAATCCCTTCTTTTCTCTTGAATTTTCATATCTGCCCAAACTTTATTGATTGAGTCTAGAGCTCCTAGTTCTTGCAACAACTTGATTGAAGGCTTCCAAATCCAAGATTGCGCTACTCTATCACTTGGTATCAGATTTGGGATGATTCTTGGCAAGAATTTTGGCGTTTTTGGAAAAGAAACTCGAAAATTAGGGAAAATTCGTCAAAACCAAACGAGTGAATTTTGAGCTGAAAATTTCCAGATTCTACTACACCATTGGAGGAGTCACCACACAAAATTTCAGAATCTTTGGACTTTGGGAACACCTCGAATGAAGTGGATAAAGTTTCAGCAAAATTAGGGTTTTCCCCTACTTTAACCCTATTTTCATTATTTTTTCTTCAATTTTCGTTATTTTCAGTTTATTTACATTGTAAAAAAAAGAAAAGAAAAGAAAAGAAATAAAGGTGAAGAAAAGTGTGAAAACTTAAACCTAGCCACCAACCACCATCAAGAATCCTCAAGACCAACATCATCAACCACCGCAAGCATCACATTGAAGTGGATTCAACATTGTATTTCTTCCTTCAAGTTGTTTCCGGGTTTTGGGGTTATCATCTTTTTAGACTAAATTTTTCTACTATTAGTTTTTTAAGTTCCTTTGTTTTGGTTTTTCTTTCTTCTATTACGCCATTAACACCTTCTCTTTTCTGGTGTGAGTAGGACAACAAAGTTGCATTACAATCCTTCTTTCTTGCAACTATATTCAATTCGTGTCAAGCCTTTTCATTGGACTCCTAGTACAATTAGGACTCATTGTTAGGATTAAACTCCGATTGTAACTTGTTGACTTGTGGCAGGAAGGTCTTTAAAGAGCACGAGATCGGTTTACTTGCCTCGCTAAATATTTATTCTTGGAGTGTTTAGTGAGATTTCTAGTTTTCTTTTGCTTTTTATTTTTTTAAATCTAAGTGTTTCAGGATGTGAGCAACGAGTAACGACGAAGAACCACATGAGGTGACTCTTCAAGAAGTTTCGGATACTCTCGATAGACTTGAACGGACTGTAACCTCATTGGCAACCAAGCTTGAGCACACTGATACAGTCGTGACCGCAATCACTCAAACAATTGGGAGATTAGAAACCACTGCTATCGCAAGCGATACTGAGGAGCCTAAGCGACCAAATCTTGTTCCCATTCAGAATAGACGCCAAAACCCCTTACATAGGCACAATCATCGCATAGAACCGAGACGAGCTACAAACACCTTAGCCAAGCAAAAGATCATTGTACCACCTTTTCAAGGAAGGTGTGACCCTGATCCTTATTGTGACTGGGAAAATCGAGTTGATATTCTATTCAAGCATTATCAATGTCCCGAAGAGGATCAAGTTCGACTGTTGACTCTCGAATTCACTGAATATGCAACCATTTGGTGGTCCCAATTGGTCCACAATCGGCGTCTCATAGAGAAGCCAAGATAACCTCATGGGGAGAACTTAAAAAAGTCATGCGAGAACGATTTGTTCCCCCATTATATCAACGAGAGATCAAACAAAAGTTACAAAGGATCCGACAAGGCTGCAGAACTGTTAATGAGTATCTCAAAGATATTGAATCATTGATGCAAAAAGCCGACATACAAGAGGATGAAGAGGATACAATGACTAGGTTTGTTATCGGACTCAATGAAAACATTATTGAGCCACTTGAACTCAAAACCTACTACACCCTTCAAGAGTCATTCCAATTCGTCATGACAATCGAAAAGCGCATCAAAGATCGACAACGATATCGACATAAGAACTATCACTATGATAGAGGTACCACTCGACTTTATCTCATTCTAATTCTTCTAAACCTTTGCTCGACTCAAGTAGACCAAAGCAGAAAATTGAAACATCCAAGTCACTGGACAAAACCAAAACAAAAATCCCCATGTTGACGGAAAACACACAAACACTCAAACAAGAGGATAGTGATAATGAACACATTAGACAAGATGACAATGCTTCTAATCCCTCATGTGAAGTAGTAGGTCCACTTGCTATACTCTCATCACCTCCCCACAAAGAAAGTAAGTGTAATTCTAACCCTTCAATTGATTCTTGTCCTATCATTCTGATACATGTATGGGGGGGCTAAAATGAAGCATTGTAGCCAAAGAATTGAAGCTGTTTTATAAGTCTGAAATTTCATCTGACTTGCATCGAATTTTCGGATGGGATCCAGGCACTTCTGAGTCTACATGTCTTCTTCAAACATATTCTTCTGTCTCTTATCTTTCCAACCCATCTTGAAACGCATCAATCCGACATCAGGAGCTCAAGTTATGTCCATTTTAGTGAAGACTGTGCGAGCAGAAATCTCTATACGATTTTATCACGGGAAATATTATTTATTACGAATTTTCAATAATTTTATTGATTATTTGTACTTAAATTTAATCTACAATTCTTTATGAAGATATTTAGATGATTTAGGATTAGATTTGTTATTTATTTATTAGTTTTTTAGGTTAGATAAAATATGTTTATTTATTTTATTATTATCTTTACTTTTCCTAATTTAAGTTGAACTCTTCATTTGTAGCCTATTTAAAGGCATATTTGCTTCACTAATAAGAACAACATCATGAATTTATGAGTTGCAAAAACCTTTGGCCATGGGCCATTTTATTTTCAAGGTAGATAGATTTGCCTTGTTATTTTTCGTATCAGAAGTCTTCTTCAATGTAAGTTCGTCAAGTTCTTGCAATGGAGATCATCTTCACACTCTTGCTTGCCTAGGTAATTGCATCTAGGAGTGTGGGTTAGAGCCGCTTGAGGTTGCTTGCTTAGATAATCGCGTCTAAGAGGGTGCCGAGGACAAAATATCCTACAACATCTATCTCGTCATCATCCATTCATCGGAGAGATTCGTGCCGTTTGCAGGTGTTTGCCTATTCAATTGCGATTAGGAGGGTGCCAAGGACAAATCTATCCAACACCGCCACCATCAAATTCATTCTATCTCGTTTCCTACATCAAGATCATGCTTTATTATCGGTTTGCTGAACGTGGAGTTTGGGGTTTTCTCGGATCATATTAGTGAGTTTGCTAGATTAATTGTGATCTAGAGGGTTCCTAGATTTTGAGGTAATTTTTGGATCCTAGCTTCCGTATCACATTCCGTTAGAATCACTTTCTCTCCTCTACAGAATTGTACATTGATGATAATTTTTGTGAGAGGGATATGGGATGTGAGATACAAAAGACTGAGAGTAAAGAGGCTGAGAGTGAAAAAAGTCAAATTAAAGGCCCAAATTTGGTAAGTGAAAATACATATGAGGTAAAAGTCACACAAAGCCCAAAAGAAAAAGAACGCGACGAGTGATTTTGTTTTGACTAATCCTTACAAATGTTCGAGTAGTGTTGTCTTATTTTTTCAGGATTTTGTTGAACCATTGAGAGGAGCTCAATTAGATCACTCCACATACAACAAAGAAGCATTTTCAATTGAAGTTGATGATTGTTCTCTCATTGCCGATTTAGATTCGAGGACGAATCCTTTTGAGGAGTGGGGGAATGATACATGCATGAGCGAGGTCAAATTACTAATATTGGACAAGAAGCTGATTTTGGTCGATGCAAACAATAAAAGCCAAAATAGAGCACGCATAGGAGGTCAAAAACGATGCATCTTGGACAAGAAATTGAATATGTTTGTAAAGTCTGGAAAGTCAGCCAACTTGCGACGCGTTTTTGGATGGGATCCGGGAATTTCTGAGTCAAGGTCTTCTAACAAATTGTCCATCATTCAGTTACCTTTCCAACGCATCTTGAAACGCGTCAATCGGACATCAGAAACTCAAGATACGTCCAACTTACTAAAGACTGCGCATGCAGAAAACTGGATACGGGATTTTGTAAAATTCAACCCAAAAGCTAACATATAAGGAGTTTTTTCTTTGTCTATCCTTGTCAATCGGACATCAGTTACCTTATCACCCTTTTCCTTGCCACACAAGCACAAGGAGTTTAAAGACTGTTATTTTTTTATTATTATTTTTAATTAGATTAGGTTTTCCTTGTTTTAGTAGAAGTTAAATTACTTTGTCTATCCTTCACCTATAAAAGGATGAAGCCTCCATCATTGTAAGAGAGATTTTCTTTGATTTATGAAATATTTAGTGAGTTTGTTTTTCCAAGTGCTGATTACTTGTGCCTTCGAAGTCTTCTTCAACATAAGTTCGACGAGTTCTTGTGAGGGAGATCATCTTCACACTCTTGCTTGCCTAGATAATCGCGTCTAGGAGGGTGGGTTAGAGCCGCTTGAGGTTACTTGCTTAGATAACTGAGTCTAAGAGGGTGCCGAGGACAAAACAACATCAACAATTCGCAAGCCATCTTCATCTTCAACCTTCACATCATCTTCCATAATTCCACAAACAAAGCTAGAATTTTCAGATTTGTTTTACCTATCTTCTTCTTAATCTTTTCTCATCTTTTTATTTATATTCTTATTTCTTATCATCTAATCCTTCATCTTGTCTTTCTTTCTTTAAATTTCCAGCCTTGAATCTAAAAAATTCAAGAAAATCCCTTCTCTTTTTTCTTGAATTTTCCTGCCCAAACTTCATTGATTGAGTCTAGAGCTCCTAGTTCTTGCAACAACTTGATTGAAGGCTTCCAAATCCAAGATTGCGCTACTCTATCAAACCGGGCTTGACGAAAATTTGATTGTTCGGTGAAGGAAAGTTGTAAGCGTTTCTGTGTAGTAAGTCACCCATTTCTTTCTTTTCTTTCTAATTCTAAGCCTACCTTTACATTAATTTCCTTTTGTTTACTAACCGTTGTTTTTTAAGTCGACGCACTTGACAGGTTTGATTAAGTCTACATTAGTTCCTTAAAGAACTAATCACGAGAGAAGGAGAGGAAAAAGGCATCACGAGCGTGTAAGAACAGTTGGGGAAAAAAGCCATAATAATATTTTCCCGAGTGAAACACAAGCATAGAGTGGAGTGCCATATCTATTTTCCTTGGAGTGAATTGTGAGACTTTTGTGAGTGTGCAAGTGAGGTTTTCTTTGTTTTTTACTAACAATGACAGGTACAAGCGATGTACATTATGATGGAGGACAACCAAATCTTCAAATGCAAGCCATGATTCGAGAATTGCAAAAATTATTAAAGGTTGAACTCGAACCATTACATGGAAGATTGGACAGACTTGAAGGGTCCCAAATCAATACAAATGACGAAAACAATGATGAAGATGAAGTGGACCAATCACCAAGGCCGAATGCCCCTAGAAACCATGGAGGGCATGCACAACCTGAACAATATTTGAGTTGCTATACCCCCTTTTCAAGGAAAAATAGATTCGGATGCATATCTTGCATGGGAAAGCAAAGTAGAACATGTGTTCGATTGTTACAACTATTCTGAACAAAGAAAGGGGCGATTGGCAACAATGGAGTTTGTAGACTATGCATTAATTTGGTGGGATCAATTAATGAGTACACGAAGAAGAACAGGTGAAGGGCCAATCACAACATGGCTCGAAATGAAAAGAATCATGCGGAGGCGATTTGTACTGTCTCATTATCACCGAGACTTGTTCTAGAAGTTGCAAACTTTAAAACAAGGCAATAGGAGCGTTGAAGAATATTTTAAAGAAATGGAGATGTCCATGATTCGTGCAAACATTGAGGAGGACATAGAAGCAACCATGGCACGTTTCTTAGCCGGACTTAACCAGGAGATTGCCAATGTTGTAGAATTGCAACATTATGTTGAATTGGACAAGATGGTGCATATGGCGATCAAAGTTGAATGTCAGCAACGGAAGAAATCTTCTTCCTGAGGTAATAGTTCATTTGATAATTTTTCTAACCCTCGTTTCAATCAAAATAATTTAAGAGGAAACCAAGTTGTTACTCATGAACGCACGAGGGACATTCAATGTTTCAAGTACCTTGGAAGAGGACACGTAGCAAGCCAATGTCCAAATCAGAGTATGATGTTACTGTTAGACAATGGTGACATAGAGTCCGATCATGGAGAAGATGAACCGGAACATCCAAAGGAGGACGAAGAAGAGGATATTGAGTTGGCAACAGATGGTGAGATTCTTGTTGTCAAACGGAGTCTAAACGTCCAAATGTCACAAGATGAGCAGCAACGTGAAAACATCTTTCACACGAATGTCATGTGAATGATAAGGTATGGTTGACAAGTTAGGTTTGAAAACGACAAAGCACCCAAACCCTTACAAATTGTAGTGGCTAAACGATGGAGGTGAATTAAAGGTCACCAAGCAAGTGATGGTTCCATTTTCCATTGGAAAATACAAGGATGAGGTTCTTTGTGATGTGGTGTCCATGGATGCAAGCCATTTGTTACTTGGACGACCGTGACAGTTCGATAAGCGGGAGATACATGACGGATACACCAATCGGTATTTTTTCTCGCATGGAGGTAAAAAGATCACTTTGGCACCTTTGACACCAAGCCAAGTGAATGAAGATCAAGCTTGTCTGAAAAAAAGCATAGAAGCAATGAAAGGGAAGAAAAAGATGAACGTCTTTGCAAGTGGAAAAGAAATCAGGAAACATCTTTCCTCTCAGCAAACTTTGCTTATTTTGATGTATAAAGAAAATTTCTTATTGACTAACATCCTTGATGATTTACTTGCTTCTATTTCGACTCTTTTGCAGGATTTTGAATATGTCTTTCTGGAGGAAACGCCTAGTGGATTACCCCCGATTCGTGGCATTGAACATCATATTGACTTTATTCCAAGAGCCACAATTCCGAATAGACCAGCATATCGAAGTAACCCTGAAGAAACGAAGGAACTTCAAAAGCAAATCAGTGAGTTGATGGAGAAAGGTTACATTCGAGAAAGCTTGAGTCCATGTGATGTACCTCATCTCGATGGCATGTTAGATGAGTTGTGTGGTGCGAGTATCTTCTCTAAAGTTGACTTAAAGAGTGGATATCATCAGATTCGAATGAAGGAATGAGACGAGTGGAAGACAACATTCAAGACCAAACAAGGTTTGTACAAATGGTTGGTAATGCCTTTTGGCTTAACCAATGCACCTAGTACATTATGAGGTTGATGAATCATGTGCTCTAACCCTACATCGATAAGTATTGTGTTGTTTATTTTGATGATATCTTAATTTACAGCAAGACATTGCAGGAACATGAAGAACATTTGAGAAATGTTCTTAGCACTCTGAGAAGGGAACAACTATTCAGTAATCTTCAAAAATGTGTATTTTGTACTAACAAGCTAACCTTTTTTGGCTTTATTGTTAGCTCGCAGGGTGTGGAAGTTGATCCTGAAAAGATAAGGGCAATTCAAGAATGGCCAAGGCCAACATAAGTAAGCCAAGTGAGAAGTTCCCATGGGCTTGCGAGTTTTTATCGACGGTTTGTGCCAAACTTCAGTTCCATTACCGACCCCTTAACTGGGATTATTAAGAAGAATTCCATCTTCAATTGGGGTAGGGAACAAGAAGATGCTTTTCCTGCCATTAAGGAGTGTTTGATCAAAGCACCAGTGTTAGCTTTGCCAAACTTTGACAAGATGTTCGAGATTGAGTGTGATGCTTCGGGTATTGGAATTGGATCTGTCCTAACACAAGAAAAGTGACCTATTGCATATTTTAGTGAGAATTTAAGTGGAGCTACATTGAATTACCCGACATACGACAAAGAGATGTATGCACTTATTCGAGCTCTTGAGACATGGCAGCACTACCTTTTGCCGAAAGAGTTTGTCATCCACACTAACCATGAAGCATTGAAGCACATTACCGGTTAGCACAAGTTGAATAGGCGATATGCCAAGTGGGTAGAATTTCTGGAATCCTTTCCTTATGTCATCCGTTACAAGAAAGACAATGATAATGTTGTGGCAGATGCTTTGTCCCGAAGGTATGCACTTCTTAATTTTCTAAATTCTCATTTAATTGCGTTTTCTTTTATTAAAGACATTTATGCAACTGACCTTGACTTTGGAGAAAAGTTTAGTTTGTGTGAAAAAGGTGCAGATGAAAAGTACTACCGACATAATGGATACCTTTTCAAGGAAGGACGAATTTGTATTCCTTGAGGATCTATCCGAGAAACTCTAGTTCAAGAAGCACATGAAGGTGGACTTGTGGGACACTTTGGAGTTACCAAGACCTTACATATTCTAAAGGAACACTTGTTTTGGCCGAAGATGAGAAGAGACGTTGAACGAATACGTGAGCGATGTGTCACATGCAAGAAATCTAAGTTTAAGGTTATGCCACATGGTATGTATATGCCTTTACCTATTCCTAATTCACCTTGGGTAGATATTTTTATGGATTTTGTGCTAGGTCTTTCGAGGACAAAGACAGGACGAGATAACATATTTGTTGTTGTTGATCAATTTTCGAAGATGACACATTTCATTGCTTGCCACAAGACAGATGATGCAACAAATGTGGCTAATTTGTTTTTCAAAGAAGTGGTTAGACTACATGGAGTTCCGAGGACGATTGTTTCTGACTGAGATGTTAAGTTTCTAAGCCACTTTTGGAGAACACTTTGGAGCAAGATAGGAACAAAGTTGATGTTTTCTACAACTTGCCACCCACAAACTGATGGACAAACCAAGGTTGTGAACTGAGTTTTGTCTACCTTACTGAGATCCATTATCCGCAAGAACATCAGGACTTGAGAAGAATGCTTGCCTCACGTCGAGTTTGCTTACAACCATTCTGCTCATTCAGCAACCAAGCATTCTCTTGAACAGGTTGTGAATAAAGATGGCAAAGCCAAGGCTGAATTGTACAAAGACTTCATCAGCAAGTCAAGGAGAATATCGAGCGAAGAACTCAACAATATGGACAGCAAGCTAATAAGGGACGCAAACATGTTACCGTTGACGTTGGAGATTGGGTTTGGGTTCATTTCTAAAAGGAACGATTTCCAGCACAACGGAGATTGAAGTTGTTACCACGAGGAGATGGTCCTTTTCAAGTGTTAGAGAAAGTGAACGGCAACGCTTATAAGTTGGATTTACCGGGTGAATATAATGTAAGTGCTACTTTCGTTGTTTCAGATCTGCCCCGTTTGAAGATGATGACAATTTGAGGACAAATCGCTTAAAAGAAGGGGGTGATGTGAGCATATCAACACCATTTGATCCAGAGGTCATGATAGAGTAGCGCAAATTCGAATAAAGAGAAAAACAAAACAAAACAAAATAAAGAACAAATCTAAAAATTCAGATTTGCTTATGGTGGTGGCGTCAATGGAGGAAGCTTGAATATGTGGAGATGGCGTGATGAATTGATAGTTGTTGTTTTGTCCTCGGCACCCTCTTAGACGCAATTATCTAAGCAAGCAATCTCAAGCGACTCTAACCCACCCTCCTAGATGCAATTACCTAGGAAAGCAAGAGTGTGAAGATGATCTCCCTCACAAGAACTCAATGATCTTATGTTGAAGATGGCTTCTAGACATGTTTACTGAACACTTGTAAATTCAAAGAATACTAAAATCTCCAACGAGAACTTTTTACTAATCAATGAAATCTGAATTACAATGTGGGTGAAGCCTCCTTTATATAGGCCATGGAGAAGTTTTAATCCTACTAAACTTAGGAATTAAATACAATAAATAAATGCTAAAATCTAATCTCCTAATTAGATAAGTAACTTCTAATAATAAATAAATGCTAAAAATAAAATCCTAATTAAATAAATCTGATCCTAATAGATATTGCAGAATCCTATGTTGATTTAAATTACAAATAATCAAATAAAATCTTGAAAATTCGTAATTATCCAAAAATCCCGTATTATCTCGTATAGGAATTTCTGCATGCGTTGTCTTCGCTAAAATAGACGTATCTTGAGATCCAGATGTCCGATTGAGGTGTTTCAAGATGCGTTGGAAAGCTAATTTGCAAACGGACAAGTTTTAAGAGACATGTTGACCTATAAATGCCTGGATCCCATCCAAAAATGCTTCGCAAGTTGACTGATGTTTCTGACTTGCAAAGCAGTTTCAACTTCTTTTCCAAGATGATTATTTTGACCCCTCTCATGCTCGTATCAGGTCATGCCAACAGGACCTATTACTCGATCTAAGGCTAAGTTATTCAGGGAAGTTCTTTCACTTAAATGCATTCGAGCTTCCAATTTGTTTCTTAATGTTTCAGCCTTAGATAATAAGTTCTTCAATATCTACATGTTGATATGTGACATATTAGGTACTAATACTTAGTATATATCTATATGCATATTATTTACTAAGTTAAGTGTGTTTTCTTATGATTTCAAGCATTTATGTGTGTTTTCTTTTGTTTTTACAGCAGCACAATAAAGCTTGGCAGCTAAGGACTTTCCAACTAGCTCAATTGAAGCTCAACAACTCAAAACAACACACACCATTGTTTTTCAGCTCATTTCAGCTCCAACACACCAAATCAGCTCAATTCAAGCTCATTTAGCTCACATTCAGCTCTAGTAGCTTAACTCCAACTAATGAGTCCAAGGGTAGATCAAACATGGAGGGACATGTACCTACACTTAAGAGAGTGTCCTACAGCAAGGTGCATCAAGCTAAAGGCTCCAGCAAAGCTCCAGCAGCTCCCCAAGCATGGCGTCCACACATGGTAGCCTTGACACATGTGTGTGGCAGATTTGAACTCCCTCTCAAAGCAATGGGCGGAATTTTCAAGGATAAGGCCAAGAAGTTTGATTTTTGAATTCAAATAATTGCCATGTGCATTTTGTTTGAAATTCAAGTGTTCCCTCTTCATTTAGGCACCACTTTTTTTAATGCTGATCAGATTGTTTAATTCAAATGCAGCCATCAGATCACTTGAGAATTTAACTCCCTATTCAGCCACCATTAGATGCCTTTTAGGAAGTTTATTTTTGAATTTTAAACAATCTGATTTCCTTCTTGTACTTAGGCTTATAAATAGCCTTTAAACTTTGTATTATCGAGACATCTATGACATATCATTTTACTTGTGAGAATTTCTCTCAATTTGGTTATTCATTGAACTATTCAGACTTTCCAAGCATTGTGCTTGTGTTGTCTACACCAGATACTCTGGGTTCTTGATTTGCTAATCAATGGGTCCAAGTCCTTCGAGCATTGAACGTATAAGGTTCGGGTTTATACTCTTTATAGTATAGGTTCTTCTTTGTTCCTTGTTCTTATTTTTATTTTAATTTCCAGCAACTTTAAGCCTTCTTCTTCACCATTTTCCAGCCACCATTTCCACCATTGTTGAACCTTCAAACCTTCGTATTTTCCAACACAAATTACACCATCTTTAAACCAAATTTCCAGCAACCTTTACAACACATTTCCAGCCCCTTAAACAACATGAAATCTACCATAAACATCTTCGTTTGCAGCCACACTTCTATGCAGGAACTCTTACTTCTATCCTAGATCCGACACAATCAATGGAGGTCTTCTTCAACAGGCAGCCTCGTAACAGAAAGTGAATCATTTAAGAAAAGTGAGAGCATAAATGTTTGATATTAAGAAAGTATTGTTTAAAGTTCACATGGATGAAATTGTGTTTGCACCTTATACAAGTAATTGTTAATACATTCTAATAAAAGTTATGAAAGATGTCGATTGAATTGGCTATTGGCCTATGATTAAGTGAAAAGTGATATAAGATATCATAATGAACATGTTTAAGCTCTGATTGAGTAAAAGGTAATAATACATTGTTACGTATATTGATTGAACTATGTTCACTTATTGATAATGAAAGAGTGACAAAGAGATTTGGCCATGAGCCTTTGAAATAAAGTGGGAGAAAATGGTCTCTAAATATATGTGATTGAACCCTAAATGTGAAAAGGGTAATAGCACATTAATGTGCATTCCGAAAGGAACTAAACTCTATGATTGATAAGAATGATAATTTACGTAAGCCTTGGTCTCGAGTCAGTCGTAGATATAGTTGACATGCCATAGAGTCCATAGAGCTCAGTGTCGGGGTGGACTACGGTCTGGGACAGTGGTCCCTATTGGGCAACAGTAGGAGGGATTGACCGGTACTGCGAGTACCATAGGTTTTACAGACGACAGTTGGTTGGGGACTCGTGTATCTAGACTGGGAATTCAATTCACAAGGCTATAAAAGTTAAATGATTATGAAAAGAATGTGCTTGCTTAAGTAAAAGCATGATAACTTGTTAGACAAAGAAATAATATGTGCATGTTTGCAATGAATCTTTTTGATGGTACTTGTGTGATGATTATGAAATGTTTGAATAAATCTCAATAATGAGTAATGGATCGAGTTTTAGATTAAAATAATATGATATGTATATTCCATTATGAATATGATTGATATTGATATAAAACAAATTGTATGTTATGGAAGGCCTTTAATGCATTGATAAATGGGTTCCATTTGATCCCTATCTAAATGATTATGAGAAGGTACTATTTGATTATGTATAGAGAAATGAATCAATGGATGATTCATAACATATTCGAACAGATAAAAGATTGATTAATATCGAAGAATCTACTATGAGTACCAATGATTATGCGTTGAACAATAAAGTGGTTTGTTTGGATGATTGGTAGATCATGTATAATAAAGAACTACTTGAATTGTGTTTTGGTTAATTACATGACAACCATGTTAACTTGTATTAAGCTATCAAGCCAACGATTAAGTTGGAAATGCCTTAAATAAATTTGAATGATCAATATAGTGAAGATAGAATTTTTCTAAGTGTGATAAATATATTGAATCAACTAACCGAAGGGTTTCTCATAATCTAAAGTGAACCCTAGGCTTTGAATCTTTGTTTCACTTTAGTAGTCGAACCGAGTTAAATAAATAGGAAGTTGAAATGTATGGTATTCTTCAAGATTCTTAATTTGTATGCTTAACATGTTTAGTTGGTGACTTCTCTCATGATTAAAATAGAATCATGTATTGGTAATAAGAAAAATGAATATTAATCGAAAACTTACTTAGAGAGTAAGTAAGATATGTACTTTAATTCAAGGTCATAAACTATGATTATTATAAGCTCGACTTAGAGTACACTAATATACTTAATGATCAATATGATATTAAAAAGGTCAATTAATTCTAATGAACAGTTACTCATGAAATGATTAGATCTGGCATAATAGTATAAATCGATTAACCCTAGTGAGGAATTGATATATCGGTTTAATTGAGTAGCTGGTGTGAAGCTTTCTCTCTTCTAGGATGGCTAAATTTCTATGAAACTTGAGTATTAATGTAACATCCCAAAAGTGGGCTTGCTAGAATGTTACCATTCTATTGTATTCTTCTCATTTGTTTCTTGTAATATTCTAATTAAGGGTTAAATTGTAATCTATCAATTGATCTAATGTTATCATGCTATGGAATGTTATTTACTAGGCTAATTAAATAGTGGGACTAAATCGAAGCAATGAGGAAGTGTATAGCTAATTTTGAAGGACGGAAAAGAACCAATTAAAGAAAATGATGTTTGCATGTAAATTTCCAATTAAAGGAAGGACTTGGAACACTTGTAAACATTTTGATGGCATGTGGCTGTTGATTCGGGTAGGATGAAACCACCTAGTCTTCATCTTCTTCTCTCATTCAAAGAAAAATACCGAAAATTAGGAGGTGTGAGAGAGAGCTTATCTTCTTTGATCAAATTGGCTCAAGTTATGTAGACATTGTGTTCGTGATTTTGATGAGGAGGTATTTATCTTGTTCCTTTTTCTTATGTTAATGAATTTATACTCAATGCTTGATATGTATATTCTGGTGAGGAATGGGGATGTTCGATTGATTTAGCTTGGGTATGATAATTTGAATTGTTCTCGGCTTTGATAATAAGTTGGGAAAATTTCACGATATTAATCGAATTCATATAGGTTCATGAGTAGAGTTAATAATGGTGTGAAATTTGAGAATGTATTGCCATTAGATTCATGAATAAGCTACCTTAAGGAACTTAATTGAATTGACTGTTCGATTACCTTGAATTGCATGTTTGGATGTGTAATTGGATTGATTTAGCATGCTGTAATCAAATGAAAAATTTGTAGGTGTTAGTTGAGCTGTTCAAGGCATGGTTGTTATCTTAAGGGGCTGTTGTGTCGAAAAGTCTGGGCAGCAGGGGCTGTTGTAGGTGAAGGAAAATGTATAAATGTATGTAGTTTTGAAATTGTTGCAAAACCTGAACTCATGTTAGCAAAATGCCCTGCTCTTGTTGTATTAAAGCATGTATGCATAATGTGTGATAATCTAGTAAGATTGGTATTAATCGAACTGGTTGCTGGAAATGTATTGGACTGTTGAAGTTGTATTATCACATTTTTGGGCCATGTTGGAATTGGTTTGAGTTGTTAAATGAACCTAGTAAAAATGTATTAGTGGTCAATGGAGTTGACTTGTCATTTAGAATGAAAATAGGGGCTGATTTAGTGACTTAAATTGTGAGATTCTTTTTGCAATAATTAAATTGAATGTAGCAACATTCAGGACTGTTTTGGTACTTATGAGTATGCACATATTGTTTAGAACAGTTGAATGTATTTTAAAGGTCATCAAAGGATTCATTTGAGTATGTATTTGTGTGTATTAAACGTTGGGATAGATTTGAGTATGTATTTGTGTGTATTAAACGTTGGGATAGATTTGAGTATTTACGAAAGTGCTGCCCAGTTTTGTATGTGTAAACATGTAGGCATGCTGTCCAGTTTTGTGTATATGAATGTATATAATTGTAAGCTGCTCTGTTTGGTATGTTTGTGTGCATTATTGGACAGATTTGGATGCTTAAATGTGTATAAGTGTAAGCTGCTCTGTTTTGTGATAATTTAGGATTATTAGAGTGGACTGTTTTGAGTACTTTGAAAGCATGTTGGATTGATTGAGTAATACATGTGTATATACCTAATTTGGGACTGATTTGTAGTGAATTAAATATTAGTGGACAGCTTGATGAGTATGTAAATGTTTACCTATGAAAATAAAGTGGTTAGAATGTGTAAAAGCATGCTAGAAACAATTTGGAAAACATTGAGAACATGCAGGATGTATCTTGAATGTATAATGAATGATGTGGACTGTTTTGGTAATGAACAATAAGAATAAAAGCCATTTTGAATATGTTTGAATATGAATGCTTAAGTCAGTAGATTGCTTCATGTAAGAACTCCTGTTTATGCTTGATCATTGAGTAGCTACGTGAGATGGAATGTTAAGATCTATTCTAATGCACCTTTGCACTTTTGTCATATTAGACCAAGAAGAATGCTAGGAAAGGATTCGAATAAGTAGCAAGGTTTGACTGAGGAATTCAGGTATCCCGTAACTTTGGGATAAGAGGTGAGAGTAGTTTAAAGACTCGGGATAGGAGAATTCCATCCCGAGTACCTTTAATTGTTTTTAGTTTATTTGCTTACATGAAATTTGTTGAAGCAAAGTGTAATTTAAACTTGGAATCAGAGGTAAGCACTTATGTGAGAAGGTACCTTGTGGTAAAGTGAGTAAACTAGTAATATCGATGATGATTGAATTGTACCCAAATATAGATTGAAATGGATTGATAATAAAATAAAAACAAAGGACTTGATGCTATTACAACAAGCTTGAATGCTATATTATTTCTTGCAAACCTTAAAATATTATGAGTAAGGCTCATCTTGAATATAGAATTCACAAATGGTGAATCCTATTGCAATATGATTTGATATTGACGAGACATTATGTTCAAAATGTTATTAAATAAATAAACATGAAAAGCCTTGGTCTCGAGTCAGTCGTAGGTATAGTTGGCATGCCATAGAGTCCGTCGAGCTCGTTAGTGAGGACTACGGTCCTGGACTTAGGTCCCCTGTTGATGTAGATCAAATGATCAGTTGGTACTACTAGTACCTCTTCTTGGTAATGGTTAAATTGGTACTTTGTGTACCCTTGTTTCAGTACCTAGTGTACCCTTGTTTCGGTACTCGGTGTAATGCCTGTTTGATATTAAATTTAGAGGATTCGTGTATCTAGGCTGTTGCTTGAATCACAAGGCTGTAATAAAAGAAAGTATGAAAATTCATAGCTCTTGAGAATCTTAATTTTCTATGACTAGTATAAAAAGGAGCCACATCTATTATTGATAATTTCTCACATAGAATATAGTGGGACATGATACTATGATTTAATCATAGTAGAATATAATTGATTTTTGTTGGTGTGTGACTATTCAAATATTATTGAATTAAAGGAATGCTAGTTTGCTTGAATATGTACCTATGTTTTGAATGATTCCATAAATTCATTTGGCTGAATTGAATTGCAAGTTAGCATATTGAATCTTGAGAATTGAAGCATGTAGGCCATGGAATCCATGGATTGTTCGAATTATTAGATTGTAAGAATGAGATCTCGAAATGAGATGATGTTTTCATTTATTATCGGAATTGATCCTAATCTAAGACTAGTCTAATTTAACTGCTTGGTGGGTCGTTTAGTTGATGAATAAATACAACTAAGTTGAATGCTTGATTAGGATCAATTATTCTATTAAGTAATTCTATGTAAATATGTAATGAATTGAGTATGCTTGGGGTAAAGAAATAATGTTCATAGAACAAGAATGGATGCAATGTTATGTAACGTTGATTGAGGTGTATATGTGTACAATAATGTGCAATTGGTGATTGTCGTATAAGAAATAAGATTCAAGATAGTTGCCGATCATAGAAATGATCCTTGAAATATATTAGACTAATAAGAGACTATCTACTAAACTATGGACTGCTTGGAAATAGTATAACTAAATTACCTTGAAAATGTGTAAAAGGGGAACTAAGAACTGTCCAGTTTCAAACTGAAACTGTACAGTTTTTAAAGCTAAAAACTGTGCAGAATCGAGTAATAAAAACTGTGCAGAAATGAATTGATACGGAAGCCAGGATCCAAGAATTACCTCAAAATCTAGGAACCCTCTAGATCACAATTAATCTAGCAAACTCACTAATATGATCCGAGAAAACTCCAAACTCCAAGTTCAGCAAACCGATAATAAAGCATGATCTTGATGTAGAAAACGAGATAGGATGAATTTGATGGTGGCGGTGTTGGATAGATTTGTCCTTGGCACCCTACTAATCGCAATTGAATAAGCAAACACCTGCAGACGGCACGAATCTCTCCGATGAATGGATGATGACGAGATAGATGTAGGATATTTTGTCCTCGGCACCCTCTTAGACGCGATTATCTAAGCAAGCAACCTCAAGTGGCTCTAACCCACCCTCCTAGACGCAATTACCTAGGCAAGCAAGAGTGTGAAGATGATCTCCATTACAAGAACTTGGCGAACTTACGTTGAAAAAGACTTCTGATACGAAAAATAATAAGGCAAATCTATCTACCTTGAAAATAAAATGGCCCATGGCCAAAGGTTTTTGTAACTCATAAAAATTCATGATGTTGTTCTTATTAATGAAGCAAATATGCCTTTAAATAGGCTACAATGAAGAGTTCAACTTAAATTAGGAAAAGTAAAGATAATAATAAAATAAATAAACATATTTTATCTAACCTAAAAAACTAATAAATAAATAACAAATCTAATCCTAAATCATCTAAATATCTTCATAAAGAATCCTAGATTAAATTTAAGTACAAATAATCAATAAAACTATTGAAAATTCGTAATAAATAATACTTCCCGTGATAAAACCGTATAGAGATTTCTGCTCGCACAGTCTTCACTAAAATGGACATAACTTGAGATCCCGATGTCGGATTGATGCGTTTCAAGATGCGTTGGAAAGATAAGAGACAGACGAATATGTTTGAAGAAGACATGTAGACTCAGAAGTGCCCGGATCCCATCCGAAAATTCGATGCAAGTCGGCTGAAATTCCAGACTTATAAAATAGCTTCAACTCTTTGGCTACAAAGTATCATTTTAGCCCCCCCCCCATTCATGTATCATTCTCCCCCTGTTGAAAACGATTCGTCCCGAATCTTAAGAGTTGTTGATCACAACCTTCAAGTCTTTTGAGATGACTCCAGGAATGAAATATTAAAACTAGGATCTATGTAGAGAATTATATATTTTTTCTTTTTTCTCAACTACTAAAATAATAGTAAAAGATAATTGTTTCAAACACCTAAACCAAGGCTCTGATACCAATTGATACGGAAGCTAGGATATAAGAATTACCTCAAAATCTAGGAACCCTCTAGATCACAATTAATCTAGCAAACTCACTAATATGATCCGAGAAAACCCCAAACTCCACGTTCAGCAAACCGATAATAAAGCATGATCTTAATGTAGAAAACGAGATAGGATGAATTTGATGGTGGCGGTGTTGGATAGATTTGTCCTTGGCACCCTCCTAATCGCAATTGAATAGGCAAACACCTGCAAACGGCACGAATATCTCCGATGAATGGATGATGACGAGATAGATGTTGTAGGATATTTTGTCCTCGGCACCCTCTTAGACGCGATTATCTAAGCAAGCAACCTCAAGCGGCTCTAACCCACCCTCCTAGACAAATTACCTAGGCAAGCAAGAGTGTGAAGATGATCTTCATCACAAGAACTTGACGAACTTACGTTGAAGAAGACTTACGATACGAAAAAAATAACAAGGCAAATCTATCTACCTTGAAAATAAAATGGCCCATGGCCAAAGGTTTTTGTAACTCATAAAAATTCATGATGTTGTTCTTATTAATGAAGCAAATATGCCTTTAAATAGGCTACAATGAAGAGTTCAACTTAAATTAGGAAAAGTAAAGATAATAATAAAATAAATAAACATATTTTATCTAACCTAAAAAACTAATAAATAAATAACAAATCTAATCCTAAACCATCTAAATATCTTCATAAAGAATCCTAGATTAAATTTAAGTACAAATAATCAATAAAATTATTGAAAATTCGTAATAAATAATATTTCCTTTGATAAAACCGTATAGAGATTTCTGCTCGCACAGTCTTCACTAAAAAGGACATAACTTGAGCTCCCGATGTCGGATTGATGCGTTTCAAGATGCGTTGGAAAGATAAGAGACAGACGAATATGTTTGAAGAAGACATGTAGACTCAGAAGTGCCCGCATCCTATCCGAAAATTCGATGCAAGTCGGCTGAATTTCCAGACTTATAAAATAGCTTCAACTCTTTGGCTACAAAGTATCATTTTAGCCCCCCATACATGTATCATTCTCCCCCTGTTGAAAACGATTCGTCCCGAATCTTAAGAGTTGTTGATCACAACCTTCAAGTCTTTTGAGATGACTCCAGGAATGAAATATTAAAACTAGGATCTATGTAGAGAATTATATATTTTTTCTTTTTTCTCAACTACTAAAATAATAGTAAAAGATAATTGTTTCAAACACCTAAACCAAGGCTCTGATACCAATTGATACGGAAGCTAGGATATAAGAATTACCTCAAAATCTAGGAACCCTCAGATCACAATTAATCTAGCAAACTCACTAATATGATCCGAGAAAACCCCAAACTCCACGTTCAGCAAACCGATAATAAAGCATGATCTTAATGTAGAAAACGAGATAGGATGAATTTGATGGTGGCGGTGTTGGATAGATTTTTCCTTGGCACCCTCCTAATCGCAATTGAATAGGCAAACACCTGCAAACGGCACGAATATCTCCGATGAATGGATGATGACGAGATAGATGTTGTAGGATATTTTGTCCTCGGCACCCTCTTAGACGCGATTATCTAAGCAAGCAGCCTCAAGCGGCTCTAACCCACCCTCCTAGACGCAATTACCTAGGCAAGCAAGAGTGTGAAGATGATCTTCATCACAAGAACTTGACGAACTTACGTTGAAGAAGACTTCTGATACGAAAAATAACAAGGCAAATCTATCTACCTTGAAAATAAAATGGCCCATGGCCAAAGGTTTTTGCAACTCATAAATTCACGATGTTGTTCTTATTAATGAAGCAAATATGCCTTTAAATAGGCTACAATGAAGAGTTCAACTTAAATTAGGAAAAGTAAAGATAATAATAAAATAAATAAACATATTTTATCTAACCTAAAAAACTAATAAATAAATAACAAATCATCTAAATATCTTCATAAAGAATCCTAGATTAAATTTAAGTACTAATAATCAATAAAATTATTGAAAATTCGTAATAAATAATATTTCCCGTGATAAAACCGTATAGAGATTTCTGCTCGCACAGTCTTCATTAAAATGGACATAACTTGAGCTCCTAATGTCAGATTGATGCGTTTCAAGATGCGTTGGAAAGCTAAGAGGCAAACGAATATGTTTGAAGAAGACATGTAGACTCAGAAGTACCCGGATCCCATCCGAAAATTCGATGCAAGTCGGCTGAAATTCCAGACTTATAAAAGAGCTTCAACTCTTTGGCTACAAAGTATCATTTTAGCCCCCCCATACATGTATCACAAATTATCAAAATCACCATTAATAGCTTAAATCTTGAAATCCATTGCAAAACCATGTTAATATCCATCCACAATCAGCCAACTACTAGGGAATATCAATAAAGAACCTTAGTTTTAAGAGAGGAAAAGGAATTCACCTTTGAAGAAGCTCCCACCAAAATTGACGTAAGATTTTCTTTGAAACTCAACTTGTGAAATTGATGAAATCCTTGAGAAAATCTTGTGAGGTTCTGTTAAGAAACAAACGTAGAATCAAATGATGAACTCTCCATTGAAAATCAGCAAAGAGTTTTGGAGAATCTTGTTTGGGAGTTGAAATGGAAAGTGAGGGAAAATAAGGAGAGAAAATGAGAGGAAATCAAAGTAATAGGAAAAATGATTTGGAAAACAATTAACCATCAATTCCTTATTCAATTAAGGTGGTATTTTCAGATTGAAACATTTAGAAAATATAGCTCTCTAAGGATTCTTAAGTATTGGCCCATTTACAAAATAGTCATTAAAATAGTTTTGCACTTTTTACAATTTAGTCACTAAAACACAATGTCACTTGAAACCATTTAATTAACACCTAAATTAATTACCAAAATACTTGATAATATATATAAACATTTTTGGTAAATCAAACCAATTTTTATCTCCTCAAATTGTATTGTTTTAAAATATTAATTTCCCCGAAACCTATTTTGTAACACCCCTTACACGGTCTAAGAGAAAACAGGTTTAAGAAGTGTTACCAAACAGAAACATAATAAACAAATGATATCTTAGCACTTCATAACAAATCAAGTGACCAGAAATTAGGGTAATTTAAAAACTTTTTAGATTATTTACATACTTGCATGCCTCAAATCATTTCTAAGACATCTCGTAAAGAAACATATAACCATACCAAATAGAAATCGAACATCAAGTCTATCATAGCTTAATTAATAACAAGTAATCATTCGAATTCTACGCTTAATGTAGCTGACTCATCGAGCAATCATGAAACATTGATGATCATCTACAAAAGATGATAGTTACAATCAAATAATAATTCCAAAGCTGTTTCGAGCTTAAACCAAACTTATCCAGTTACAAGTAACCTTCGCTTAGTAAATTCAATCGTATACACAATTATACATGTTAAAACAGTCCACACATATTATCACAAAACAATCCATTTTAATCATATACACAATTAGACATATTAAGACAGTCCACTTAGTCACATATTATCACAAAACAGTCCACTTCAATCGTGTACACAATTAGACATGTTAAAACAGTCCACTTAGTCACATATTATCACAAAACAATCCACTTTAATCATATACACAATTAGACATGTTAAAACAGTCCACTTAGTCACATATTATCAAAAAACAGTCTACTTTAATCGTATGTACAATTAGACATGTTAAAACAGTCCACTTAGTCACATATTATCACAAAACGGTCCACTTCAATCATATGCACAATTAGACATGTTAAAACAGTCCACTTAGTCACAAAACAGCCCACTTCAATCGCATACACAATTAGGCCTGTTAAAACAGTCCACTTAGTCCCTTATTATCACAAAACAATCCACTTTAATCATATACACAATTAGACATGTTAAAACAGCCCACTTAGTCACGTATTATCACAAAACTGTCCACTTCAATCATATACCCAATTAGACATGTTAAAATAGTCCACTTAGTCATATATTATAACAAAACAGTCCACTTTAATCATATACATACCGATTTGGGCAGAATACATATGTGTCTGATTAATACACTCAAAACAGTCCATGATATCATACACATACCAATTTGGGCAGCAATACATATGTGTATGATTAATACACTCAAAACAGTCCATGATATCATATACATACCAATTTGGGAAGCAGTACATATGTGTATGATTAATACACTCAAAACAGTCCATGAAATCGTATACATACCAATTTGTAGACATGGTTACTTATCAAAGATATCAAATCATGGTATATCTTACAAGTAACTTACTTCCCACATAAGTTATCAAGAAAATGCAGAAGTTTGATATGAAAATTTCATGTTTAGTATTTTACATAGCCTTTCTTATCGTTTAAGTTATCAAACGTATATTTATCATGGTCATCGATTTCTTAGCATGTAAGTTACATTTGAAAATCCCCAAGATATAATTTACTTGCTATACAAGTTACGATCATAATCATCATTTAAATTATAAATTTCCACAATTTCTTTAAATCATAGCCTTGAGGATTGAACATCAGCCTAGGTACATGAATCCCCAACCAACTGTTGCCCATAAAATGGTACTCGCAGTAACGGTCAAGCCCTCCTACTATTGCCAAGTGACCACAAACATCCCTCCTACTGTGGCCAAATAAGTACCCCTGGATCATAGTCCACCCCAACACTGACTCAAAACCAAGTCTTTAACATATTTCATCTTTTATTCAAACATAATGAGCATAGATCCATATTGAGATATCAGCTCAAGGGTTCTTTTTCCCTTTATCATTCTGGATATAAGTGCATGATTACACATGTGATGCTCAATGCCTCATTTCACTTGTTCGAATGGCTTTATAACCAAATTTCTTTTGTTAAGTCATACATGAATTTCTTCGTATTAATATGTATCAAATTCACATAAACTTTAAGTATGTTCAAGATTTGATCTTCATTACACAACAACCATTTCTATTCTTGAGTGTCTTTCGAATCAAACAAGGATATCATACATATTGTACAATTCAAATCACAATCATGCTTTCTACCAAGTTTTCATATCATAAAGTACTTCATTCACTAAAGTACTCATCTTGCGTCCAAGCTTGCGCATTCATAGCATGAATTAACCAATTTAAAGCAATCATAACAAGAAAGAGTTGCCCGGGAAGGTTATTAGCCCATCCTGAGACTTTAAACTACACTCACCTCTTATCCCGAGTTTACAGGGTACCTGAACCCTTAATCGAATCTTGCTACTAAACCAATTCCTTTCCTAGCTTCTTCTTGGTCTAAGATTAACAAAGAATATGTTTACATGTATTAGAAACATTTTTAGTAACGTTCATTTATCAACTATTCAAATGGTCATGTATATACCAAATTTTTATGCAAAACAATTCACTAACAATCCAAGCATCTCAACGCAGCTCCTAGCTTATTTGTTTGCTACCAAAATAGTTCACCAAGCATGTATATCATTGCAAAACAGTCCCAACAATCACAAATATTCAAACAGCCCCTATACTTTCATAATTATACAAAACTGTCCAGCTAACACGTGTACACAAATACTCATAAAAAACAGTCCCCTAAATGTACATATTTACAAAACAGGGCAGCATTACATGTTCATACGTTCCTATAAGTCAAGACTGTCTAATAACATAATATATACACAAAATTCTAGGCAGCTTTCACATGTAACGTTTGTTCATTCAAAAACAGTCCAATAACATAGTATATACACAAAATTTTGGCAGCTTTCACATGTAACATTTGTTCATTCAAAAATAGTCCAATAACATAGTATATACAAAAAAAATTCTTTCCCAACACATGCAACCTTCTAATGTTTAACGAAGTTCTTAGCATGAATCTAACTCTCTATTTAACCATTTCTCTAACTTTTAGAAAAATACAAAGGAAACTCATGCATAAACCTCAAACTAAGCTATAGAATAAAAGAAGCAAGAATGCTCACCCCTTTTCCATAAGGAAAAACGAGTAATTAATCAAGAATTGATCCAATTTAGTTCACGATCAACATCTCCATGGCAACCATCATCCCTTTTTCTCAAGCCTTTTTGATTCGGTCCTTAGGATTAGGAGAAGGAGAAGAAAACATTTCAAGACTCCCCCTCCAAGTGGCCGACTCCTCCTTTCTCAAGCTTCTCTTAGTTTGCCATGTGTTTTAACCCTCTAACAAAATTTCTTTACCATGCAATCTTACACTTTCCTTTATTGTTCAATTTAGTCATTAGCATAATGTGTAACATACCCAAACCCCCTTAGTAGGATTAGGCATGTTACTACACAATACATATAGGTACCAACAGGAACAATTCGATTAGGAGAAGCAAGTTCAATGAGATTCAAGTTAATTTATCTATCAAGTAATAAGTTTCAAACTTACTTGCTAAGAAAGTGAGTCATTTGAATGGGGAAGAGGGATGATGCATTCGAATTTAACATACTCATATTAAGTCATTAGCTTACACTTAAGTGGTTATCAATCTATGTTTGGAAGGACATGATCAATTATGCATACTTCAATGTTATATGAACATTTCAAACTAGAACCTAAGGTGACCAATGAGCTTTATGCATATTTAGGAGAATTGCCATTATACCTATCAAGTTTAGTCATCTTACACTATGTTGGATGGAAGCATAGAAAGCACATTAGATAGTCAAGGTTCAATTTCTAATCATCAAGCATAATAGTCAAACTATGCGCATACATGCTCAAAATGCAAACATTACACCTTAAGGGTTCTAATTTAAGTTAAGTTATACAAACCATACTAGATAATCATATATTTACAAGCCTTAGCTGCCACCATCCTAGGAGTGCTATAACAAATTGAATACATACTTTTCAAGCAAAATGTAACTTGAGTGAGCCTTGACTTCGAGATAGGATCCAATATTAACCTGTATCGTAACAAATTGAATACATACTTTGTCTATCCTTCACCTATAAAAGGATGAAGCCTCCATCATTGTAAAATAGATTTTCTTTGATTTATGAAATATTTAGTGAGTTTGCTTTTGCAAGTGCTGATTACTTGTGCCTTCGAAGTCTTCTTCAACATAAGTTCGACAAGTTCTTTTTAGGGAGATCATCTTCACACTCTTGCTTGCCTAGATAATCGCGTCTAGGAGGGTGGGTTAGAGCCGCTTGAGGTTGCTTGCTTAGATAATTGAGTCTAAGAGGGTGCCGAGGACAAAAAACATCAACAATTCGCAAGCCATCTTCATCTTCAACCTTCACTCCATCTTCCATAATTCCATAAGCAAAGCTGGAATTTTCAGATTTGTTTTACTTATCTCTTTCTCAATCTTTTTTAATCTTCTTTTTATATTCTTATTTCTTATCATATAATCCTTCATCTTATCTTTCTTTTTTTAAATTTCCAGCCTTGAATCTGATAATTTCAAGAAAATCCCTTCTCTTTTCTCTTGAATTTTCAGATCTGCCCAAACTTCCTTGATTGAATCTAGAGCTCCTAGTTCTTGCAACAACTTGATTGAAGGCTTCCAAATCCAAGATTGCGCTACTCTATCATTTGGTATCAGATTTGAGACGATTCTTGACAAGAATTTTGGCGTTTTTGGGTGAAAAACTCGAAAATTAGGGAAAATTCGTCAAATTCAAACGAGCGAATTTTGAGCTGAAAATTTCCAGATCAGATCTACACCTTTGAAGGAGTCACTACATAAAATTTCAGAATTTCTTGACATCGGGAACACCTCGAACGAAGTAGATGAAGTTGCTACAAAATTCTAGGGTTTTCGGGGGTTTTCTAATATTCTTTCATTCTTAACCATTAGTTTTCGTTTGTTTTAGCATTTATTGCTTCTTACACATCTTCTAACACCTTTTTGTTTCCTTGTGTTAGTAGGACTAAAAGTTGCATACTCTTCTTTCTCCTTGCAACTATAATTATATTGGTGTCTAACCTTTTCATTGGATTCTTAAAGCAATTAAGATGTTTTATTCTCTTTTCAACACTCGTTATCGTATACCAATAAATATTTTTCGGTCACGATGTAAGATACAAGGTAATCTATGTTCTTTAATTATTGATGGTGATAGTCATGTAAACTTAGTGAGTAGCTTCATTGTTGATGCACTCGATCTACCATGCCAAGAACACCCTAAGCCGTATCATCTTCAAGGGTTTAATAGCGAACCGGATATGAAGGTAACCGAACGTTGTTTAATCTCTTTTACTCTTGGAAGCTATTGTGATGATGTATGGTGTGACGTGGTTCCTATGGAAGTCACCCACTTGCTATTAGGAAGACCTTGGAAAAATGATCGGGTAATCTATGTTATCGTATACCAATAAATATTTTTCGGTCACGATGTAAGATACAAGGTAATCTAAGTTCTTTAATTATTGATGGTGATACTCGTGTAAACTTAGTGAGTAGCTTCATTGTTGATGCACTCGATCTACCATGCCAAGAACACCCTAAGCCGTATCATCTTCAAGGGTTTAATAGCGAACCGGATATGAAGGTAACCGAACGTTGTTTAATCTCTTTTACTCTTGGAAGCTATTGTGATGATGTATGGTGTGACGTGGTTCCTATGGAAGTCACCCACTTGCTGTCCATCGAATCAATACAAATGGATACTCGGTTGTGCACCAAGGCCAGAAGCTCTCGTTTGCTACAATAGAGCCGGAAAAAGTAGATGAAGAAATGGCAAAAGCAAAAAAACAGTGTGAGAGGATAAAACGAAAAAGATTGGAAGCGCAATTGACCACACAAAGGCAACCAACCATGAAGACATCCCAAAACCAGAAGTGATACATGAGCGGGGTTAAATTACTCATATTGGACAAGAAGCTGAATTTGTTCGATGCAAACAATAATGGCCAAAACAATGCACGCATAGGAGGTCAAAAACGATGCATCTTGGACAAGAAACTGAATTTGTTTGTGAAGTCTGGAAAGTCAGCTAACTTGCGACGAATTTTTGGATGGGATCCAGGCATTAATGGGTCAACATGTCTGCCTAAAACTTGTCCGGCTGCAAATTAGCTTTTCAACGCATCTTGAAACGCCTCAATCGGACATCTGGATCTCAAGATACGTCTATTTTAGCGAAGACAGTGCATGCAGAAATTCCTATACGGGATTAATACGGGATTTTTGGATAATTACGAATTTTCAAGATTTTATTTGATTATTTATAATTTAAATCAATATAGGATTCTGCAATATCTATTAAGATCAGATTTATTTAATTAAGATTTTATTTTTAGCATTTATTTATTATTAGAAGTTACTTATCTATTTAGGAGATTAGATTTTAGCATTTATTTATTGTATTTAATTCCTAAGTTTAGTAGGATTAGAACTTCTCCATGGCCTATATAAAGGAGGCTTCACCCACATTGTAATTCAGATTTCATTGATTAATAAAAAGTTCTCTTTGGAGATTTTAGTATTCTTTGAGTTTGCAAGTGTTTGGTAAACTTGTCTAGAAGCCATCTTCGACATAAGATCATCGAGTTCTTGTGAGGGAGATCATCTTCACACTCTTGCTTGCCTAGGTAATTGCATCTAGGAGGGTGGGTTAGAGCCGCTTGAGGTTGCTTGCTTAGATAATTGCGCCTAAGAGGGTGCCGAGGACAAAACAACAACTATCAATTCATCACGTCATCTCCACATATTCAAGCTTCCTCCATTGGCGGCACCACCATAAGCAAATCTGAATTTTTACATTTGTTCTTTATTTTGGTTTGTTTGGTTTTTCTCTTTATTCGAATTTGTGCTACTCTATCAAGAAGGTACACATGATTCTCTTCGTACTTCTGCTTCTAGCATTTGTGCAAATGTTGATATTGGAGAAGAACCATCTCCCAAACAAAAGGATAGTGATAGTGAACACATTAGACAAGATGACAATGCTTATAATCCCCCGTGTGAAGTAGTAGGTCCACTTGCTATACTCTCATCACCTCCCCACGAAGAAAGTAAGTGTAATTCTAACCCTTCATTAGATTCTTGTCCTATCATTCGTTAGAAACACTTTCTCCTCTAGAGAAATTGTACGTTGATGATAAATTTTACGAGAGGGATATGGGATGTAAGATACAAAAGACTGAGAGTAAAGAGGCCGAGAGTGAAAAAAGTCAAATTAACGGCCCAAATTTGGTGAGTGAAAATACATATGAGGTAAAAGTCACACAAAGCCCAAAAGAAAAAGACAAGAAAAAGAACGCGATGAGTGATTTTGTTTTGACTAATCCTTACAAATGTTTGAGTAGTGTTGTCTTATTTTTTCAGGATTTTGTTGAACCATTGAGAGGAGCTCAATTAGATCACTCCACATACAACAAAGAAGACTTTTCAATTGAAGTTGGTGATTGTTCTCTCATTGCCGATTTAGATTCGAGGACGAATCCTTTTGAGGAGTGGGGCAATGATACATGCATGAGCGGGGTCAAATTACTAATATTGGAAAAGAAGCTGAATTTGTTCGATGCAAACAATAAAAGCCAAAACAGTGCACGCATAGGAGGTCAAAAACGATGCATCTTGGACAAGAAATTGAATCTGTTTGTAAAGCTTGGAAAGTCAGCCAACTTGCTACGAGTTTTTAGATGTGATTCGGGCATTTCTGAGTCAAGTCAGTTACCTTTCCAACGCATCTTGAAACACATCAATCGGACATCAGGAACTCAAGATACGTCCAATTTATTGAAGACTGCGCATGCAGAAAACTCGACACGGGATTATTACGGGATTTTGTAAAATTCAGCCCAAAAGCTAACATATAAGGCTTTGGACGAATTAAACTTAGCCTATATATTTATTATCAATTAAATGGATGTTTTTAGGGTTTTATATACTTTAGGAACCAGCCACCCAGCCCTTATCACTTATCACTTGCCTTATCACCCTATTCCTTGCCACACAAGCACAAGGAGTTTAAAGGCTGTTATTTTTTTACTATTTTTAATTGGATTAGGTTTTCCTTGTTTTAGTAGAAGTTAAATTACTTTGTCTATCCTTCACCTATAAAAGGATGAAGCCTCCATCATTGTAAAATAGATTTTCTTTGATTTATGAAATATTTAGTGAGTTTGCTTTTGCAAGTGCTGATTACTTGTGCTTCGAAGTCTTCTTCAACATAAGTTCGACGAGTTCTTTTGAGGGAGAACATCTTCACACTCTTGCTTGCCTAGATAATCACGTCTAGGAGGGTGGGTTAGAGCCGCTTGAGGTTGCTTGCTTAGATAATTGAGTCTAAGAGGGTGCCGAGGACAAAAAACATCAACAATTCGCAAGCCATCTTCATCTTCAACCTTCACTCCATCTTCCATAATTCCATCAACAAAGCTGGAATTTTCAGATTTGTTTTACTTATCTCTTTCTCAATATTTTTTAATCTTCTTTTTATATTCTTATTTCTTATCATATAATTCTTCATCTTATCTTTCTTTCTTTAAATTTCCAGCCTTGAATCTGAAAATTTCAAGAAAATCCCTTCTCTTTTCTCTTGAATTTTCAGATCTGCCCAAACTTCCTTGATTAAGTCTAGAGCTCCTAGTTCTTGCAACAACTTGATTGAAGGCTTCCAAATCCAAGATTGCGCTACTCTATCATCTAGCATTAATTATGCATAGTGTATTAGGTAGAATTCAGCAACCATTTAAGTCATTATATGACTCCATCCATTCAAGCATTCAATTAACACATCTAGACTGCTGCTGCCTGGCAGCCTGTGCACTACTTGCTTAATGTTCATATCTTTTATTTTGTACGTTAGAATTTCGAACCGTTTACACCGTTAGAAAGCTAACTTAATCATCTTTCTAACCATATAGGCCTTGCATTTTCATTCATTGTGAATTAATACAGTTTTTAGTCCTAAGACACACCAAATTATGCCACTGGACAGTTTGTACTGTCTTTAGAGATTAATCTCTACAAACTATTTTATAACTCGGAATTCGATTCCGTTTGTTGCATACGAAACTAGATGATTATGTACATATAATATTTATTCCCTAATTTGATCTATGTGATTTTCTATAAAATTTTAAACTTACTGCCCAAAACAGAGTTTTCTGGACAGATGTCCTTAAGCTAGATTCTAGCTTCATTAGTCACTTAGACAAGAATCCTAACATGATTGTTCAACATATATACTCTCTCATACATGTCTAAGTTAGTCCAATTATGTGTCAAACATATGAAAACAGGGCAATTAAGCAATATTTTCGAATCGGTTCATTAAAACATCATCTCAATAGAATTTCCAGCAACAAGAATCTCAATTTACATATCAATCATCAATTCTAGTTATCATCTAAGTTTTTCCAGCAACTAACATAACATTTCACCATCAATTTGGTTAATGACAACATCAATTTCAAAGGTCATTCAATTCTAATATGTTTTCACTAGACATATGTACCAATCAGTTCAATATAAGAACATACAAGACTCTTAATCAATTCCTAATTTCCAGCAATCAATCTAACATTTCTCAGGCAAAACAAGTTGTTAGAATCATAATCCCCACATTGATTAAGCTTGCATTTTCTCTCCTCTCTCTCAATGGTGTTTTTGGTATAGTGATCAAATGAAGAAGATGGGGTTTACCCCATAGTGGCCGGTTATGCCTAGATTGGAGGACATGTGTATTGTCCACCAATTTTATTTGTTTCACCATGTAATAGTGAACTTCCATTTATAATCATTTTGGTCCTTTTTAATTTGATCAATCGGTTTAGAGAATAACTCAATTTAGTCACTATAGTTGGAGTGTCTTCTTTTTAATTGTCACTATTAGCTCCCTACTTCAATTCGATTAGGGCATAGTTTGACTAGCTAATAAGTTTAATTAATGGTAATGATTTATAAGCTCGGTTTAGGGATATTACATAAAGGGCATTCTTTCTTTCGTTTCTTTCTTTTTAGTCTTAATCCTCAAATTAGCTACCTTAATTCACAATAGGATAAATTGTTTAGGTTTTAAAAGTGATAACATTCTCCTAAGCCTAATTTTGGGGTATTACAATTCCCTCTCCTTTAAAGAAATTTGTCCTCGAATTTCCACGAAACTTGATTCAGAGGGTTTCTTATCTATCCAAACACAATGCTTATTTAATTTGCAGTATTCGGAAGATTTTCTCATTTCCGATTCATCTTTACACTACCTCATTTAATGGAGGGGTCAGTCGAGATCTTATCGTCTCGGTCCAAAGGTGCTTCTAACCTTCCTACTAACTATTAACACAAAAGAGAGCTTTTTATCAAACACAGATCATACGTACTTAATAAATTTTAACTCCTAGGTGGCACACTAACTTGTAATGATGCAACGAGTTCTGGTTTAGTCCGAGAATCGACTAAACCTAAGCTATGATACCAATAAATGTAACATCCCTTACCCGGTCTAGGAGAAAACCGTTTTAAGAAGTGTTACCAAACAGAAACATAACAAACAAATGATATCTTAGCACTTCATAACAGATCATGCGACCAAAAATCAGGGTAATTTAAAAACTTTTTAGATTGATTACATACTTACATGCCTCAAATCTTTTCAAAGACAACTCACAACGAAACAAATAACCATAGCAAATAGAAATCAAACATCAAGACTATCATAGCTTAATCAACAAGTAATCATTCCAATTATACACTTAACATAGCTGATGCATCGAGCAATCATGAAACATTGAAGACCATCTACAAAATATGATAGTTACAATCAAATAATAATTTCAAAGTTGTTTTAAGCTTAAACCAAACTTATCCAATTACAAGTAACTTTCGCTTAGTAAATACCTTACACAAATACATTGAAATACTTGCTAATTGCTTGTTTAAAACGTTAATTTAATCATACAAACTATGTTACCTATTTAGGGTTAACGCATGTTGACAGGTATATAAATAACCATCTACTTACACACATGAAATCAATAGGATTTGGCAAATTTAGGCACAAATAGATGTTAAAACAATCATACAAACCTACTAACCGTACTACTCATATAGCAAACTACCATAGAAATTAGTAGAGGCCCATTACAAAACTCAGATTAATTACAAAGCTCATAAACATATGTGGTCAAACAAGAGATTCTAATGCCCAATGCATTCTTAGTAACTACGTGCCACCATCTAGGAGTCCTTAAATAAAATATGAACATACGTCAGATTACTCGTGATCACGTCTGAGCTCAAAAAGCATTCATAAGCAAGTTCACCCTAAAATGCATTGAACAGATAGAGTAAGCATGGGCTTAGCGAGGAAGTTTAAAGTTACCAACAATGTGAACAACAATCTATCCTTTCATCGAAGTTCATTAATCCAATAAAGTTTTAAGATTTGGAAAGGAGTTTAACCATTCGAATCAGCATTCATTTACAAACAAGGTTAATCATACTAGAGAGTTATACATGCATATACACGTTTAATATTCCGACGAACATATACAAATATACATATCATTCGAACAAGACATGTTCACATATTCTTAAATACATAACAAACATATCATATACACATATGCATAGGTTACTTAATACTCAAGTCATCAAATATAACATTTCATGTTATGGGAATTTTTGGCATATAAGACATTAACCATATCATAGCATGAGTAGGGGGCACTTGTCATACAATTTACTCAACACAGCATTGCATGGATAGGGATACTTATCAAACAAGTTACTCCACATAACATTCTATTAAGGACTGTGCAACCAAACATATATTCAAGAATTATTTAGGTACACATTGTCAGTTATACAAGTCTTTGTTAATTGTTAAATTAAATTATAGCTTTCTTCGCTTCTTTTATTATAGTCTTAAGATTCCAACAACCAACTTCCCTTGTACTTCTTTTGATTAAGTCATTCATAAGATCATGTATACAAACAACAGAGTCAAAACAGTCCACTTTAATCATATACACAATTAGACATGTTAAAACAGTCCACTTAGTCACATATTATCACAAAACAGTACACTTCAATCATATACACAGTTAGACATGTTAAAACAGTCCACTTAGTCACAGATTATCACAAAACAATCCACTTTAATCATGTGCACAATTAGACATGTTAAAACAGTCCACATAGTCACAGATTATCACAAAACAGTCCACATTAATCATATGCACAATTAGACATGTTACAACAGTCCACGTTGTCATATATTATCACAAAACAATCAACTTTAATCATATACACAATTAGACATGTTAAAACAGTCCACTTAGTCACATATTATCACAAAACAATCCACTTCAATCGTATACACAATTAGACATGTTAAAAGAGGTCACTTAGTCACATATTATCACCAAACAGTCCACTTCAATCATTTACACAATTAGACATGTTAAAACAGTCCACTTAGTCATATATTATCACAAAACAGTCCAATTTAATCATATACATACCAATTTGGGAAGCAATACATATGTGTATGGATTAATACACTCAAAACAGTCCATGATATCATATAGATACCAATTTGAGCAGCAATACATATGTGTATGATTAATACACTCAAAACAGTCCATGATATCATATACATACCAATTTGGGCAGCAATGCTGTATGATTAATACACTCAAAACAGTCCATGATATCATATACATACCAATTTGGGCAGCAATACATATGTGTATGATTAATACACTCAAAACAGTCCATGATATCATATACATACCAATTTGTAGACATGGTTACTGATACATGCAAGTGCGGGGTTAAATTACTCATATTGGACAAGAAGCTGAATTTGTTCGATGCAAACAATAAAGGCCAAAACAATGCATGCATAGGAGGTCAAAAACGATGCATCTTGGGCAAGAAACTGAATCTGTTTGTGAAGTCTGGAAAGTCAGCCAACTTGTGACGAGTTTTCGGATGGGATCCAGGCATTTCTGGGTCGAGTTGTCTTCTAACAATTTGTCCATCATTCGGCTACCTTTCCAGCACATCTTGAAACGCGTCAATTGGACATTGGAAACTCAAGATACGTCCAATTTACTGAAGACTGCGCATGCAGAAAACTGGATACGGGATTATTACGGGATTTTGTAAAATTCAGCCCAAAAGCTAACATATAAGGCTTTGGACGAATTAAACTTATCCCAATGTATTTATTATCATTTAAATTGATGTTTTTAGAGTTTTATATACTTTAGGAACCAGCCACCATTCTCTTAAGCCGTTAGATCAAGTCCAATTTAATGGACCGGATTTGTTTGTTTATTTTATTCATTCTTAGCTTTAGGTTAAAGCCATCCTTCATCTATAAAAGGATGATGCTCTCTTCTTTGTTTTTCAGATTTTCTTTGATTTATGAAATATTTAGTGAGTTTGTTATTGCAAGTGCTGATTACTTGTGCCTTCGAAGTCTTCTTCAACATAAGTTCGACGAGTTCTTGTGAGGGAGATCATCTTCATACTCTTGCTTGCCTAGATAATCGCATCTAGGAGGGTGGGTTAGAGCCGCTTGAGGTTGTTTGCTTAGATAATTGCGTCTAAGGGGGTGCCGAGGAAAAACAATATCAACAAATCGCAAAGCCATCTTCATCTTCATCTTCGACCTTCACACCATCTTCCATAATTCCATAAACAAAGCTAGAATTTTCAGATTTGTCTTATCTATCATTATCTTAATCTTTTTCAATCTTTTTATTTTTATTCGTATTAATCATCATCTAATTTTACTTCTTATCTTCGTTTCTTTGAATTTCCAGCATTAAATCTTAAATTTTCAAGAAAAGCCCTTCTCTTTTCTCTTGGATTTTCAGATCTGCCCAAAACTTTCTTGATTGAGTCTAGAGCTCCTAGTTCTTGCAACAACTTGATTGTTTTGTCCTCAGCACCCTCTTAGACGCAATTATCTAAGTAAGCAACCTCAAGCGGCTCTAACCCACCCTCCTAGACGCGATTATCTAGGCAAGCAAGAATATGAAGATGATCTCTCTCACAAGAACTCGTCGAACATATGTTGAAGAAGACTCTGAAGGCACAACTAATCAGCACTTGCAAAAACAAACTCACTAAATATTTCATAAATCAAAGAAAATCTGAAAAACAAAGAAGAGAGCATCATCCTTTATAGAAAAAGGTTGGCTTTAACCTAAAGCTAAGAATGAATAAAAATAAACAAACAAATCTGGTCCATTAAATTGGACTTGATCTAATGGCTTAAGAGAAGGGTGGCTGGTTCCTAAAGTATATAAAACTCTAAAAACATCAATTTAAATGATAATAAATATATTGGGATAAGTTTAATTCGTCCAAAGCCTTATATGTTAGCTTTTGGGCTGAATTTTACAAAATCCCGTAATAATCCCGTATCCAGTTTTCTGCATGCGCAGTCTTCAGTAAATTGGACGTATCTTGAGTTTCCAATGTCCGATTGACACGTTTCAAGATGCGTTGGAAAGGTAACTAAATGACGGACAAGATGTTAGAAGACAACTCGACCCAGAAATGCCTGGATCCCATCCGAAAACTCGTCACAAGTTGGCTGACTTTCCAGACTTCACAAACAGATTCAGTTTCTTGTCCAAGATGCATCGTTTTTGACCTCCTATGCATGCATTGTTTTGGCCTTTATTGTTTGCATCGAACAAATTCTGCTTCTTGTCCAATATGAGTAATTTAACCCCGTTCTTGCATGTATCATTTACTTATCAAAGATACCAAATCATGATATATCTTACAAGTATCTTACTTCCCACATATGTTATCAAGACAATGCACAAGTTTGATATGCAAATTTCATGTTTAGTATTTAACATAGCCTTTCTTATCGTTTAAGTTATCAAACGTATATATATCATGGTCATCGATTTCTTAGCATGTAAGTTACATTCAAAAATCCCCAAGATATAATTTACTTGCTTTACAAGTTACGATCATAATCATCATTTAAATTATAAATTTTCATAATTTTGTTTGATATGCATGGTGTTTGGAATGCATGGTTATAGCCCAAATAGCCCATTTAGTTTTATTTATAAGCTTTTAAAAATACGGCCTGCGTACCGTGCCTTTCTCTACTTCTATTGTAATTCTCTTCTCATCTTACTCTCTCGTATTTAAAACGAGTTTTTGAAATTGTAATCTATACGAAGAAGCATGGACCAGAGGAACAGAAGTGTGGGCTAACAAAAAGATGCTTGAGAAGTGTTTTTATCCTTAGAATAATTTGGTTCTCCCATTGGCTTGGGACGTGCCACCTTAGGATATGGGCTATAACTATTGCATTCATATTTACTGCTTTTAATATATGTGATAAAATGAATGTATGAGATGCATGCTAGTTAATTGATAAGATCAAATGTTAAATGGTGAGATATCATTCACAAAACCCCTCAATTAAATATTAAGTCTTTTATTGATTCCCAATGTCAACCCTCGTTAAAGTCTAGATCGATACAATGTAGGTTCTTCTAAAGTGAGGTACTTGTATCTATCTTGGCCAAATGCGAAGAATAAGCAAGTGATATTCGTTGGTTGTAACATTTGTTAAAGACTTAACTAGGTTACCCTAACAGGATTAGAAACCTAAAGGTTAGTTACTTGGATAATCATAGGATGGTTATGAACAAGAGTTGTTCACCAAATGAAGGAGTTACATGAGATGTAATTAGCAAGTGTTGCTTACCTAGATAGACCATAATCTTAAGAGAAAAGCCAAAACTGACTTAAGAGAACGTGAAATTTGGATCCTTGCCCACTAGAAAAAACCTTACAGAAAGTATTTTCAACATTAATATTTGAGGGTTACTAATTTTAGTATAAATAGTGGGAGTATCAAGTCCTTTTATAAGCAAACAAGGTAAACATACACAAAATTCATATTTTATTGTTGTAGACATATTGTAAAAATTTGTTATCATTGCAATCGGTCCTTGAGAAGGACAAGTTGAACGACGTAAACTACCTTGACTGGTCACTAGAAGGAAAATGTTTCCATTTGTAATAAGACATGTCATTATAAAAGGAACAGCCCCATTTATCTTGAAAAGTCAAGAAGGCAAATGAAAGCGGAGCGTCCGCCTCAAATATTTATGTTATTGATATTAATTTATCAACACCTACTTCTAGGGTGATATGAGCATGAGAGAGGTCAAAATAATCATCTTGGAAAAGAAGTTGAAACTGCTTTGCAAGTCAGAAACATCAGTCAACTTGCGAAGCACTTTTGGATGGGATCCAGGCATTTATGGGTCAACATGTCTTCTTAAAACTTATCCGGCTGCAAATTAGCTTTCTAACGCATCTTGAAACGCCTCAATCGGACATTTGGATCTCAAGATACGTCTATTTTAGCGAAGACAGCGCATGCAGAAATTCCTATACGGGATTTTTGGATAATTATGAATTTTCAAGATTTTATTTGATTATTTGTAATTTAAATCAACATAGGATTCTGCAATATCTATTAGGATCAGATTTATTTAATTAGGAATTTATTTTTAGCATTTATTTATTATTAGAAGTTACTTATCGAATTAGGAGATTAGATTTTAGCATTTATTTATTGTATTTAATTCCTAAGTTTAGTAGGATTAAAACTTCTCCATGGCCTATATAAAGGAGGCTTCACCCACATTGTAATTCAGATTTCATTGATTAATAAAAAGTTCTCTTTGGAGATTTTAGTATTCTTTGAGTTTGCAAGTGTTTGGTAAACTTGTCTAGAAGCCATCTTCAACATAAGATCATCGAGTTCTTGTGAGGGAGATAATCTTCACACTCTTGCTTGCCTAGGTAATTGCAACTAGGAGGATGGGTTAGAGCCGCTTGAGGTTGCTTGCTTAGATAATTGCGTATAAGAGGGTGCCGAGGACAAAACAACAACTATCAATTCATCACGCCATCTCCACATATTCAAGCTTCTTCCATTGACGCCACCACCATAAAATCTTGAATTTATGAGTAGGATCAGATTCGCCCTCGAATCTAGATTGGTAAATGAAGGAAGTTCATCAAAGTACCATAGAAGAGAAGATGTCTTGAAGGATCCTTTTGTAGATTCTCTTTTTGCAATGTAATTTACAAGTTCCTTCTCATTGGGATCATCACGATTGTTCTTTTGGTCGCAAAGTAACTCATTCTCATCTTCAAAATTGTTATTAATGTTAAAAGAGGAATAAGCATAAATAGAATTCTGAAAACATTCAATGATACCTTTTGATTGTAAGGTACCTTCGTCGGTGTTTGTGGTTTGATGATCATCTTGAATCGTAATAGTAGGTTCGTCACTGGAAACAAACACACTACTTATAATTTCTTCCTCATCAATAGGCAAGGTTAAACTCTCGATGGTATCGTCTTCCTCATGCTCTTTAGAAGAACAAATTTCTTGATCATGCTCTGGATCACGGATTTCAATATCATTAGAAGACATGAATTCAGACAACATATCTCTCAAAATTTTTTCTTGAAAATAAAACTTATCTAGACAATCATACCCTGAATGATCTAGTCGACAACAATAATGACATGGAGTCCCCAAAAGGGTAAAATCCAATACGTTGCTCAATGACATCCTCAAGAACGACCTGAATTTGATACCAAATGATAGAGTAGCGCAAATTCGAATAAAGAGAAAAACAAAACAAACCAAAATAAAGAACAAATCTAAAAATTCAGATTTGCTTATGGTGGTGGCGTCAATGAAGGAAGCTTGAATATGTGGAGATGGCGTGATGAATTGATAGTTCTTGTTTTTTCCTCGACACCCTTTTAGACGCAATTATCTAAGCAAGCAACCTCAAGCGGCTCTAACCCACCCTCCTAGATGCAATTACCTAGGCAAGCAAGAGTGTGAAGATGATCGCCCTCACAAGAACTCGATGATATTATGTTGAAGATGGCTTCTAGACAAGTTTACCGAACACTTGCAAACTCAAAGAATACTAAAATCTCCAAAGATAACTTTTTATTAATCAATGAAATATGAATTACAATGTGGGTGAAGCCTCCTTTATATAGGCCATGGAGAAGTTTTAATCCTACTAAACTTAGGAATTAAATACAATAAATAAATGCTAAAATCTAATCTCCTAATTAGATAAGTAACTTCTAATAATAAATAAATGCTAAAAATAAAATCCTAATTAAATAAATCTGATCCTAATAGATATTGCAGAATCATATGTTGATTTAAATTACAAATAATCAAATAAAATCTTGAAAATTCGTAATTATCCAAAAATCCCGTATTAATCCCGTATAGGAATTTCTGCATGCGCTGTCTTCACTAAAATAGACGTATCTTGAGATCCAAATGTCCGATTGAGGCGTTTCAAGATGCGTTAGAAAGATAATTTGCAGCCGGACAAGTTTTAAGAAGACATGTTAACCTATAAATGCCTGGATCCCATCCAAAAATGCTTCGCAAGTTGACTGATGTTTCTGACTTGCAAAGCAGTTTCAACTTCTTTTCCAAGATGATTATTTTGACCCCTCTCATGCTCGTATCATTGGGTATTGATACCGGTCGTGGTTCTCAAATTTGTACATTTGTATAAGGACTACAAAAGAGTAGAAATTTGAGAAAATGAGAGGTGGACCTACAGGTTGGTAATGGTGCAAGAGTTGCTGCATTAGCTATAGGAACATATACTTTATCGTTGCATAGTGAAATTAATTTATGTTTAGAGGATTGCTATTTTGTGTCTAGTTTGACTAAAACATCATTTCGATTTCTTGTTTAAACAAGATTGGTTTTGAGATAATTATTAAGAATAATTGTTATTCTTTTATCTCGATAATGTTTTCTATGGTGTGACACAATTAATAAATAGCCTCTATATTTTGGATCAAGAGAATTCCATTTACAACATAAATACAAAAAGATCAAAACAAATGTCTCTAATCAAACTCATCTTTGGCATTGTCACTTGGGTCACATAAATGAAAAATGCATTTCAAAACTTCATAAAGATGGATTTTTGGATTCATTTGTTTTCAAACAACTTGATGTATGCGAGCCTTGCTTATTGGGAAAGATTACCAAATCTCATTCTAATGGTAAAAGTGAGCGAGCAAGTGATTTATTGGGATTAATACATAATGATGTATGTGGAGCAATGAATACACAAACCAAAAGAAGGTTTTCAATACTTCATTACTTTCACAGATGACTTCAGTAGATATGAGTACATTTACCTAATGCATCATAAATCAGAAGCCCTTGAAAAGTTCAAGGAATTTAAAAATTAAGTACAAAATCGAATAGGAAAAAACATTAAGGCTCTTCGATTAGATCAAGGAGGAGAATACTTAAGCTTAGAGTTTGGTGACCTCTTAAGGAATGTGGGATTGTCTCACACCTCTTGGTACCCACAATGTATGAAGTTTTCGAAAAGAAGAAATCGAACACTGTTAGACTTGGTTTGATCAATGATGACTCACGCTGATCTTCCAGTTTCTTTTTGGGGACATGCGCTAAAAAATAACTACTTTCACACAAAATGGTGTTCCATCTAAATCAGTTCAAAAGACACCATATGAGATATGGACTGGAAAACATCATAGTATGTCTTTTATGAAAATTTGGGGATGTGAAGCTTATGTTAAACATAAGATGTCTACAAAGCTCGAACCCAATCTCATAAATGCAATTTTGTGGGTTATCCTAAAGAAACTAAAGGATATTATATCTTCAATCCTACTGAGAAAAAAATGTTTGTTGCTCAAATATGAATCTTCCTAGAAAGATAATTTGTTTTCCGAAAAGGAAGTGAGAGAAATATTAAACTCAATGAAATTCGAGATCAACCACATATCATTGGACAATAGATTGAACAACAACAAGTTCCACAAGTTGTTGAGGAACATTCACTAGTTTTGGAAACACAACCACTGCAAAGATCTTTGAGAGAATGCAATACGCTTGAGAAATATGGATTTCTTGTCATATTGTATGGTGATGTTCTCTTCATGGATCAAGATGAGCCTAGGACAAATCAAGAAGAAGTGATGAGCCCAGACTTTGAGAAATGATTAGAGGCCATAAAATTCGAGATGGATTCCATGTAAAAAAACCAAGTTTGGACCTTGGTTGACCCATCTCTAGGGATTAAGCCCATAGGGTGCAAATGGGTTTTCAAGAAGAGAACCGACATGGATGGTAATGTACAAACATACAAAGTGTGATTAATCACTAAGGGTTTTGGTCAAATTCATGGTATAAACTATGATGTAACCTTTTCACCTGTTGCTATGTTTAAATCCATCCGGATCTTACTTGCGATAGCTGCATTTTATGATTATGAGATAAGGCAAATGGATGTTAAAACGCTTTCCTTAATGGAAAATTAGATGAAGATGTGTACATGACACAACCTAAAGGTTTTGTCAATCCAAAAGATGCCAAAAAATATGCAAGTTACAAAGGTCCATTTATGGATTGAAACAAGCTTCTCAAAGTTGGAATCTTCGTTTTAACGATGCAATCAAAGAGTTTGATTTTATCAAAAATGAAAATGAGTAATGTGCTTTCAAGAAAATTAGTGGGAGCACTGTCATATTCTCGGTATTGTATGTGGATGACATACTAATAATAGGAAATGACATATCTAGCTTATAGTCTATGAAAACTTGATTAGGAAAATGTTTTTCCATGAAAGACTTGGGTGAGGCAACATACATATTAGGAGTCAAAATCTATAGAGATAGATCGAGACGACTGCTAGGACTGAGTCAAAATACATACATAGAAGAAGTACTTAAAAGATTCAGTATGGAAGAATCTAAAATGGGGTTATTACCTATGAGACATAAAATTTCACTCTCGAATGAAATGTATCCTTCAACACCTCAAGAAAGAGAGCAAATGAGTAAGATTATATATGTTTCAACAATTGGATCTATCAGGTATGCCATGCTATGTACTCGTCCAAATGTATCATACGCTTTAAGTATGACAAGTCGATACTGGGTAGATCTTAGTGAAGGTTACTGGGTCGCAGTTAAAAAAATCCTTAAGTACTTAAGAAGAACTAAGGATATATTCCTTATATAAGGAGGTGAGGAAGAGATAAGTATAGAGGTTATATTGATGTTAGCTTTCAAATCGATAAGGATGATTCACGATCGTAATCGGGTTTTGTGTTCTGCCTTAATGGAGGCGCTGTGAGCTAGAAAGGTTCAAAGCAAGATACAATAGCTAATTCTACAACAAAAGTCGAGTATATTGTAGCATGTGATACTACAAAAGAGGGTGCTAAGATCAAGAAGTTCATATCTAAACTAGGGGTTGTGCCAAGCATTTTGAATGCTATAGATCTATGTTCTGATAACAACGGATCACACAAGCAAAAGAACCCAGATCTCACCAACGATCTAAACACATCCTTAGGTGTTACCATCTCATTCAAGAAATTATAGATCAAAGAGATGTGGAAATATGTACAGTATCAACAGATGATAACATTGTCAATCCACTGACAAAGTCTATGACACAGCAGAAGCATGATCGTCACACTAAGTCACATGGTATTAGATATATGAGTGATTGGTCTTAGTGCTAGTGGGTGATTGTTAGATTATGGCCAAAGACCAATCATAAGATGACTGTAAATGACATTTGTTTTTACCTTGTTCATTCATAAAGAGACATTGCCATTATTATTTTCAATTACAATTCTGCGCGCATAAATAAACTGAATTATAATAATGTCCTTAAAATAATATGATTATTCTTAAATGTTCGTAGTCGAGTATTATTGTGGGAATGGACAACAATAATGCATTAAGACTAATATGTAGTTGATTGATGACAAAGTGTTGTCATTGACATGGAGATGTCAAAATCAATACATAAGTATGTGTTAGAGAACGGAATACTAGACTGACCCGCCATGAGCATGTTTCTTGGATTATTGTGTGACAGTCACAACATTGCTCATAGTGATAACTACATGTATGATCCTCATACTTGAGATCATCATTATTTCAACATCGTGAGTGACATATTTTGATACAGTCAAATATGTATCATAACTGACTACTCTATAAAGACTAATATTAGATCTATCACAATCTATGTAGTGGATATGGTTGATCAAGATAGGATTCATCCCTCCTACATAATAGGAGTAATATCGTAGGCCACTTGATTGAGTGAGACTAGAAATGCATGGCCATGCTCGAATAAGTTGATATGAGATATCATAGTTATTCGTTTATAATAGTTTACTCAAGATATCAAGAAATATTAGATGGACTATACAAGTGTGACTTTCCATGACTTGTGTCCAATCTAGATATCAACGACAAAAGGATGTAATACATGAAAAAGAGTTAATCACGAAAAAATTATGTCGAATCATGATTTCTTGTAACTTAGGTGACAATGACATATTGCTAGATGTCACTCATTGATTGTAATATTAGAAATGTTCTAATATTTACTACTAACGTTACATGAACCTACAGGGTCACACCCACGGTTGAAATGAGCATATATTAAACATATTATATATGTACAAATTTGTTATACATGAATTTAGTTAAATTAATATATATTTAATATATATATAATTTAACTATTGGATAAATATTAAAAGAAAATAATTATTGTGATTATGACTCTTTTAATATATATAAATAATATAATTATATTTAAATTAATATATATTAAAATCCTAATTAAAGTTGAATTGGGGTTATCTATATTAATATATTTGAAATCCTAATTAAGTTAAATTGGGATTATATATATTTAATATATATATTTTGGAATCCTAATTAAAGTTGAATTGAGATTATATATATTTAATATATATATTGAAATCCTAATTAAGTTGAATTGGATTATATATATTTAATATATATATTGAAATCCTAATATGAGTTGAAATAGGATTTCAAAGGCTATCTAAAGGCATGAAAGATCTAGCAATCATTAATGCTTTTGGAAAATCCTCTAAATGGTTTAGAGAGTTTTATATGCTTGTTTCAATTGGGTGAACTACGTAGAGGTCGAAGCGTTATCATTGCGGCTTAGGAATCGACATCATGGAATCGTGATTGGATATCTATCTCTTCCAAATTCATAGTTCCAAATTTTAAATAGGTAATTCTTCACCCTTATTCACCCTGATTTGTTCTTTGTACATGGATCTCTGGTGGTAATCGTCAGATAATTTTTTTGCTGCGCCATGGGGTGTATTGGCAGACCCAACACCTGGACCGTAGTTCACTCCAACACTGAGCTCTATGGACTCTATAGCATGCCAACTATACCAAAGGCTGACTCAAAACCAAGGCTTTAACATATTTCACCTTTTATTCCAACACTGAGCTATCATCTCAAGGGTTCTTTTTCCCTTTATCATTCTGGATATAAGTGCATGATTACACATGTGAAGCTTAATGCCTCATTTTCACTTGATCGAATGGCCTTATAACCAAATTTCTTTTGTTAAGTCATACATGACTTTCTTTGTATTAATATGTATCAAATTCACATAAACTTTAAGTATGCTCAAGATTTGATCTTCATTACACAACAACCATTTCTATTCTTGAGTGTCTTTCGAATCAAACAAGCATATCATACATATTGTACAATTCAAATCACAATCATGCTTTCTACCAAGTTTTCATATTATAAAGTACTTCATTCACTAAAGTACTCACCTTGCGTCCAAGCTTGCGTATTCATAGCATGAATTAACCAGTTTAAAGCAATCATAACAAGAAATAGTTGCTGGGAAGGTTATTAGCCCATCCTGAGACTTTAAACTACACTCACGTCTTATCCCGATACTACGGGATACCTAAACCCTTAATCGAATCTTGCTACTAAACCAATTCCTTTCCTAGCTTCTTCTTGGTCTAAGATTAACAAAGAATATGTTTACATGTATTAGAACCATTTTTAGTAACGCTCATTTATCAACTATTCAAATGGTCATGTATATACCAAATTTTTATACAAAACAATTCACTAACATAAGTATACATATCCAAGCATCTCAGCACAGATCCTAGCTTATTTGTTTGCTACCAAAATAGTTCACCAAGCATTTATATCATTGCAAAACAGCCCAACACTCCAAAATATTCAAACAGCCCCTATACTTTTATAATTATATAAAACTGTCCAGCTAACACGTGTACACAAATACGCATCAAAAACAGTCCCCTAAATGTACATATTTACAAAACAGGGCAGCATTACATGTTCATACGTTCCTATAAGTCAAGACCGTCCAATAACATATTATATACACAAAATTCTGGGTAGCTTTCACATGTAACATTTGTTCATTCAAAAACAGTCCAATAACATAGTATATACACAAAATTTTGGGCAGCTTTCACATGTAACATTTGTTCATTCAAAAACAGTCCAATAACATAGTATATACAAAAAAATCTTTCCCAACACATGCAACCTTCTAATGTTGATATGATCTCGACTATGAGTTTTGAATCATATATGTGAATGCCCGATCGTGATTCTAGTAAGAACTCTGCGGTGCTTTGAATGTATTCTGAAATTACTCAAACAATAATGTAAGTAGAAATAGATAAATAAGAAATAGAAATAATGGGATGAAAGATATGTAGAAGGGGTGTAGGAAGAGTGATAGTTGTGATTATGGAAGAAAAAAAAAATAAAAGATGAAAATGTAGGTGAAGATGATGGGGTGTTGGCGTTAAGATGAAGAAATTCAAAGGATGGATTGTGACCCCCTAACTATAAAGAGTTAGGAACCAGCAATATAATAAAGTGGAAATGAAGTGGTAGGATATGGAACGTGACCCACTAGCTATAGATGAGCTAGGAACCAACGCTATAACAAAAGGGAAATGGATGAAGACTACAAGACTAACTTGAAGCCGATAAAGTTCCACAAGAGAACAAGAATGAAAGCAATCTTTCAAAGATGTTTTATATATTCAAAGTGTGTCTTACAATGATCCTAAAGATGCCTATTTATAGTAGAAGTAGGTAGAATATGAAAAGGTGTTACAAGAAAGATGAATGCTCATCTTAATGCACTTGAATACACATGAATGCTTTGTCCTTTCTTCTCATCTTCAAAGCTGATTAGTTTAGACAAATTGAGGTTGAATTTAGTCATATTTTCGTCCAAATTAAGAAGGACTCTTGGGCTGCCTTGTTTTGCTATCATATGAAGAGAAAGGGGATGAATGTGGACAAGGATGAATGTAGACATCCTTGCTGTCCAGTTTAAGTGCAACTCTTCATCTTCCAAGCTGATTAATATGACTTGAATGTCATAAAAAGGTGAGTTTCATCCAGCCTTCATTTCATGTCTCCTCAATGAATTTTGAAACCCCACTTGAATGGTGATAACATCAACCTTGAATGCCTTGAATTTGCTGAATTAAGATGGCCATCAATTGCTTGTCTCTTGGTAGAAGATGAAAGAACTCTTCCTTGGCTCAAATTCATTCAAATCATCCATGCATAAAATTCCCGTAATAAAAATTTCAGCCTGCACTGTCTTGATAAATTATTCGTATCTCAAGCTCCCGATATCGGATTGAGGTGATTCAAAAGGCATTGGAAAGCTAAGAGATGGAGGAATAACGTCCAATTGATTTCTGGATCCAAACACGTCTGTATCGCATCCAGAATTGGAAGACATTCTGCTGATATTCTTGCATCCGTAAAACCGTTCATCTTCCCTCATGCACCTAGACACAAAGGTAAACTTTATTCAATCTTTAATTGAAAACATGCATGTAAACAATTAAGAGTTAGTTTAATAAATGAGCTAGTTTGATGAATGAACTAGTTTAATTAATGAACTAACTTTATTCAATGAACTAATAATCTTGAATGAACTAGTTTAATCAATGAACTACTTAGTTAAATGAAGTGTATAACTAAATGAACTACATGTTTAAATGCAACGCATGCTTTAATGAACAACATGTTTATTGAATGCAATGAATGTTATGCAAACTTTAAATACTCATGCAAATTCATGCATAAGCAAAGTAAAGTGTTCCTCCCTTATTATTTCTTCTTTCTCACGTCCCAAGCTTGATGTAAACATATTTTCCATGGCTGCTTGGAACTCCTTGACCCTTGCTCGAGTAATGGGGCCACCTGGGTACTTCTCTAGGTCTTTGCCATTGACGTTCATATCAGTCCCTCCCTCTTTAAGGCGATTTGTCCCCAAATCGTCATCTACATCATAAGGAGATAGGTCAGCAACATTGAAGGTTGCACTAACATTAAACTCACCTGAAGATCTAATTGATAGGCATTGTCATTGATCTTCTTGACTATTTGGAATGGTCCATCTCCCGAGGCATTAATTTGGACTTTCGTTGAGCCGGAACCTTTCTTTCCTCATGTGCAGCCACACCCAATCCCCGGCTCAAAGGAAATTCGCTTTTTACCCTTTATTTGCTTGCTCGCTCATATTGCTTGGTTCGTTTTTCAATGTTCTCCCGCACTTGTTGATGAAGCTTCTTAACAAATTCAGCTTTACTAAGTCCATCTTTATTCACAATTTGATCAGCGGGTAATGGTAACAAGTCTATCGGTGTTAATGGATTGAATCCATACACCACTTCAAAAGGCGTGCGCCCTGTAGTACTATGGATCGAACGGTTGTATGCAAACTCCACATGTGGTAAACTCTCCTCCCATGTTTTCAAATTCTTCCTAATGATGGATCAAGTAACATAGAAAGTACTCGGTTCACCACTTCAGTTTGGCCATCCGTTTGAGGGTGGCAAGTGGTGGAGAATAGTAACTTAGTACCAATCTTACTCCATAGGGCTCTCCAAAAGTGACTTAAGAACTTCACATCCCGATCAGACACAATAGTTCTTGGTATGCCATGTAACCTTAAGATTTCCCTGAAAAACAAAGTAGCAATATGTGAGGCATCATTAGTTTTGTTACAGGGAATAAAATGAGCCATTTTGGAGAATCTATCCACAACTACAAAGATGGAATCTTTGTTATTCTTGGTACGTGGAAGCCCTAGCACAAAATCCATTGAAATATCCATCCATGGTGCTTCCGTATGGGTAGTGGTGTGTAAAGTCCATGTGGCATGACTTTAGATTTGGCCTTCCTGCAAGTGATGCATCGCTCACACAACCTCTCCACATCTCGTTTCATTTTAGGCCAATATAGGTGCTCTTGAAGTATAGCCAAAGTCTTTGCTATCCTAAAATGTCCCATTAATCCTCCTCCATGAGCTTCCTTAGTTAGCAATTCACGCATGGAACCTTGAGGGATGCATAGTCTTCCTTCCTTAAATAGGAAACCATCATGCTTATAGTATTTTTCAATTGACCTTTTCTCACAAGCTTTGTAAATCTCTCCAAAATTAGAGTCAGAGACATATAAGTCTTTAATAAAAACAAAACCCAATAACTTAGATTCCAAAGTGTTTAAAAGAATATACCTCCGTGACAATGCATCGGCAACTATATTCTCTCTTACCTTTCTTGTACTTGATAACATATGGGAAAGTTTCAAGAAACTCCACCCATTTGGCATGCCTTTTGTTGAGTTTATGCTGCCCCCCGGATATGTTTCAATGCCTCATGATCAGTGTGAATGATGAACTCCTTAGGCCAAAGGTAATGTTGCCATGTTTCCATTGCCCTCACAAGAGCATACATCTCCTTGTCATAGGTAGGGTAATTAAGCGTAGCTCCACTTAATTTTTCACCGAAATAGGCTATAGGACGTCCCACCTTGAGAAAAACTGCTCCAATTCCTACACCTGATGCATCACATTCAATTTCAAAAGTTAGATTAAAATCAGGTAGAGCAAGTAAAGGGGCATGTATTAAACAATCTTTAATGCTATTAAAGGACTTCTCTTGATCTTCCCCCAAAAGAATTTAGAATTCTTCTTAATAACACTTGTTAGTGGGGCGGCTATGGTGCTGAAGTTGGGGACGAATCTTGATAAAAACTTGCAAGTCCATGGAAGCTCCTAACTTGAGAAATGCTTGCTGGTCGTGGCCACTCTTCAATGGCTTTAACCTTCTCTTTGTCCACCTCCAAGCCTTCAGAACTCACAACGAAACCTAGGAAAACAACCTGTCAAGACAAAATGTACATTTTTGTAAGTTAGCAAACAGTTTTTCCTTCCTCAAAACTAGCAAAACTGACCTTAAATGTTGAACATGTTCTTCCATGGTTTTACTATAGATTAGAATGTCATCAAAGTAAACCACACAAAACTTACCCAAGAATGGCCTAAGAACATGATTCATTAACCTCATAAACGTGCTTGGAGCATTAGTTAAGCCAAAAGGCATAACCAACCACTCATAAAGGCCTTGCTTAGTTTTGAATGCTGTTTTCCACTCATCACCTTCCCGCATTCGTATTTGGTGGTAACCACTTTTAAGATCAATCTTGGAAAAGAGGTTAGAACCACTAAGCTCATCTAACATGTCATCTAAGCGAGGAATAGGGTGACGATACTTTATCGTAATTTTGTTTACCGCTCGGCAGTCCCACACACATGCGCCAAGTTCCATCCTTCTTTGGCACAAGTAGAACCGCACGGCACATGGGCTAAGGCTTTCCCTCACGTAGCCTTTTGACATCAACTCAGATACTTGCCTTTGCAACTCCTTAGTTTCTTCGGGTTGCTTCGGCACGCTGGTCGGTTTGGAATGACGGCTCCGGGAACAAAGTCTATTTGATGTTCTATGCCACGAATAGGTGGTAGCCCACTTGGTATTTCCTCCGAAATAGGTCATCAAACTCCTGCAATAAAGACACAACAAAAGCAGGCAAATTTTGATCAAGGTAGTTAGTATTCAAGAAATTTTCCTTGTACATGAGCACAAGTGCTTCCTTTGCTGTCATTAAACTCTTTTTCAACTCTCTCTTTTAGAAAGAATGCTTTTTCCTTCCCTCATTTTGATCACACTCCTTTGCTTTTACCTCCATTTTGGTCTCTCTCTTTTGGCTTTTTCAATTTTTCCTCACAATAAAATTTGGTCTTCATGTATTTGTTTTGGAGAAAGTGGGGCTAAAGTGATCTTCTTTGTTTCATGGGTGAACGATACGGTTGGTATACCCATCATGGATCACTTTCGCCTATCAAATTGCCAAGGCCTTCCAAGTAATAAATGGCTTATGTGCATTGGAACGACATCGCATAATACCTCGTCTTTGTACTTCCCAATAGAGAAAACAATTCAACTTGTTTGGTCACCTTGAGTTCTCCTCCATCGTTGAGCCATTGTAGCTTATAAGGTTGTGGATGCTTTGTTGTTGCCAAGCCAAGTGTATCTACCATTAAGGTACTAGCAACATTAGTGCAACTACCACCATCAATAATAACAAAGCATACCTTTCCTCCAACATGGCAACGAGTATGGAAGATATTTTCTCGTTGTTCATTTCCTCCAACGGATTGTACGTTTAGGCTTCTTTTGACAACAAGAACCTCTCCTTCCACGCCATACTCTAATTCTTCTTCTTCGATGGCAACATCTTCATTCTCATCCTCTTCTTGTTCCGATTCAACTTCTCCATCATCTCGAAGAAGCATGGTGTTGCGGTTCGGACATTGGCTTGCAATGTGTCCACGCCCCAAACACTTAAAACATTGTATGTCACGGGAACGATTTGGAGTAGCGGTAGTCTTACCCTTGCTGGTTTCGCAATGGGCTTACTTCCTTTCGGTGGTCCTCCTTTTTCGTGGGACGGTATTGGAGGAGTCTTTTTGTATGAACTTTGCCCCCATTTTGATGTTGAACTCCCATAAGATCGTGTGGCACCCTTTCTTTTGAGCTGTTTTTCCACTTTCATGGCCATATGCACCATGTCTTCCATCTCCACATAATGTTGCAACTCGACCACGTTCGCAAATGTCCGGATTTAGTCCCGCTAGAATCTTGCCATTGTGGCTTCTCGATCCTCGTCGATGTTGGCTCGAATCATGGACACCTCCATCTCTTTGTAGTAATCTTCAACACTTGGTTTACCTTGTGAAAGATTTTGAAGACGGTTGAATAACTCTCGATGGTAGTGGGTTGGAATGAATCGCCTTCAGCATCACCGCTTTCATTTCATCCCATGTAGTGATAGGATGTTCTCCATTGCGTCTCCTACTTGATGTCAATTGATCCCACCATATTAGTGCATAATCCGTAAACTCAATGGCAGCGAGTTTTACCTTTTTAAGCTCAATAGTTATGGCACTCAAAAATGTGCTCAACCTTCTTTTCCCATGCAAGATAGGTTTGGGATCCGTTCTTCCTTGAAAAGGAGGAATGGTAATCTTGATGTTGCTGAGATTATCATCTACTCGTGGTCGAGCTCTCTGGCCTTGTTGTACCATGCTATGTTGGGATACTTGATCTTGCACATCATCTACTTCAACTTCTTCAGGATACTCCTCATTACCCTCATTAGCTTGTGAAATTTCAAGCTGGTCTATTCGTTCAATTAGGGGCTCCAATTGCTCTTGGATCATTTTGGCCATTGCTTGAAGCATAGTGATATGAACGTCAATGGCAAAGACCCAGAGAAGTACCCAGGTGGCCCCATTACTCGAGCAAGGGTCAAGGAGTTCCAAGCAGCCATGGAAAATATGTTTACATCAAGCTTGGGACGTGAGAAAGAAGAAATAATAAGGGAGGAACACTTTACTTTGCTTATGCATGAATTTGCATGAGTATTTAAAGTTTTCATAACATTCATTGCATTCAATAAACATGTTGTTCATTAAAGCATGCGTTGCATTTAAACATGTAGTTCATTTAGTTATACACTTCATTTAACTAAGTAGTTCATTGATTAAACTAGTTCATTCAAGATTATTAGTTCATTGAATAAAGTTAGTTCATTAATTAAACTAGTTCATTCATCAAACTAGCTCATTTATTAAACTAACTCTTAATTGTTTACATGCATGTTTTCAATTAAGGATTGAATAAAGTTTACCTTTGTGTCTAGGTGCATGAGGGAAGATGAACGGTTTTACCAGATGCAAGAATATCAGCAGAATGTCTTCCATTTAGTTATACACTTTCTTTGTATTAATATGTATCAAATTCACATAAACTTTAAGTATGCTCAAGATTTGATCTTCATTACACAACAACCATTTCTATTCTTGAGTGTCTTTCGAATCAAACAAGCATATCATACATATTGTACAATTCAAATCACAATCATGCTTTCTACCAAGTTTTCATATTATAAAGTACTTCATTCACTAAAGTACTCACCTTGCGTCCAAGCTTGCGTATTCATAACATGAATTAACCAGTTTAAAGCAATCATAACAAGAAATAGTTGCTGGGAAGGTTATTAGCCCATCCTGAGACTTTAAACTACACTCACGTCTTATCCCGATACTACGGGATACCTAAACCCTTAATCGAATCTTGCTACTAAACCAATTCTGACCTTTCATCTGGTAAAACCGTTCGTGATTATGGAAGAAAAAAAAATAAAAGATGAAAATGTAGGTGAAGATGATGGGGTGTTGGCGTTAAGATGAAGAAATTCAAAGGATGGATTGTGACCCCCTAACTATAAAGAGTTAGGAACCAGCAATATAATAAAGTGGAAATGAAGTGGTAGGATATGGAACGTGACCCACTAGCTATAGATGAGCTAGGAACCAACGCTATAACAAAAGGGAAATGGATGAAGACTACAAGACTAACTTGAAGCCGATAAAGTTCCACAAGAGAACAAGAATGAAAGCAATCTTTCAAAGATGTTTTATATATTCAAAGTGTGTCTTACAATGATCCTAAAGATGCCTATTTATAGTAGAAGTAGGCAGAATATGAAAAGGTGTTACAAGAAAGATGAATGCTCATCTTAATGCACTTGAATACACATGAATGCTTTGTCCTTTCTTCTCATCTTCAAAGCTGATTAGTTTAGACAAATTGAGGTTGAATTTAGTCATATTTTCGTCCAAATTAAGAAGGACTCTTGGGCTGCCTTGTTTTGCTATCATATGAAGAGAAAGGGGATGAATGTGGACAAGGATGAATGTAGACATCCTTGCTGTCCAGTTTAAGTGCAACTCTTCATCTTCCAAGCTGATTAATATGACTTGAATGTCATAAAAGGTGAGTTTCATCCAGCCTTCATTTCATGTCTCCTCAATGAATTTTGAAACCCCACTTGAATGGTGATAACATCAACCTTGAATGCCTTGAATTTGCTGAATTAAGATGGCCATCAATTGCTTGTCTCTTGGTAGAAGATGAAAGAACTCTTCCTTGGCTCAAATTCATTCAAATCATCCATGCATAAAATTCCCGTAATAAAAATTTCAGCCTGCACTGTCTTGATAAATCATTCGTATCTCAAGCTCCCGATATCGGATTGAGGTGATTCAAAAGGCATTGGAAAGCTAAGAGATGGAGGAATAACGTCCAATTGATTTCTGGATCCAAACACGTCTGTATCGCATCCAGAATTGGAAGACATTCTGCTGATATTCTTGCATCTGGTAAAACCGTTCATCTTCCCTCATGCACCTAGACACAAAGGTAAACTTTATTCAATCTTTAATTGAAAACATGCATGTAAACAATTAAGAGTTAGTTTAATAAATGAGCTAGTTTGATGAATGAACTAGTTTAATTAATGAACTAACTTTATTCAATGAAGTGTATAACTAAATGAACTACATGTTTAAATGCAACGCATGCTTTAATGAACAACATGTTTATTGAATGCAATGAATGTTATGCAAACTTTAAATACTCATGCAAATTCATGCATAAGCAAAGTAAAGTGTTCCTCCCTTATTATTTCTTCTTTCTCACGTCCCAAGCTTGATGTAAACATATTTTCCATGGCTGCTTGGAACTCCTTGACCCTTGCTCGAGTAATGGGGCCACCTGGGTACTTCTCTGGGTCTTTGCCATTGACGTTCATATCAAATGTTTAACAAAGTTTTTAGCATGAATCTATCTCCCTCTTTAACCATTTCTCTAACTTTTAGAAAAATACATAGGAAACTCATGCATAAACCTCAAACTAAGCTCTAGAATAAAAGAAGCAAGAATGCTTACCCCTTTTCCATAAGGAAAAGCGAGTAATTAACCAAGAATTAATCCAATTTAGCTCACGATCAACATCTCCATGCTAACCATCATCCCTTTGTCTCAAGCCTTTTTTATTCGGTCCTCAGGAGAAGGAGAAGAAAACATTTCAAGACTCCCCCTCCAAGTGGCCGACTCCTCCTTTCTCAAGCTTCTCTTAGTTTTCCATTTCTATTAACCCTCTAACAAAATTTCTTTACCATGCAATCTTACACTTTCCTTTATTGTTCAATTTAGTCATTAGCATAAAGAGTGTTCTTTCTTTTGTTTCTTTCTTTTTAGTCTCAATCCTCAAATTAGCTACCTTAATTCACAATAGGATAAATTGTTTAGGTTTTAAAAGTGATAACATTCTCCTAAGCCTAATCTTGGGGTATTACATATTTAATCGATTAATCTAGTTAGACCCGAGCCCACTCGATCTATCCTCAAAGTGCCCAACCCTATTTTTGGGGTGTTACAGGTTTGGTGATGGTTTCCATAATATGCATCATCCTTAATCATTAGAGAAGTTAGCCCATAATCTTCTTCAATGAAACAACACATGAAAAAGTTTGATTTTTATATTGATTAAGGATTTCGTAAGGGTGACTAAACTGGACAAAAAATAAAACCTAGTAGACTTAAGATACAAATTATCCATTTCTATTAAATTCAATCATATTTCTAGTGTTTTTTCAGGTCTCGAAATGTATGTTGTTGTCTCGCTACTCGTAGCGAATAAAACCCTTCAACTCCTAAAATGAGAATCAGACCTTCACTTGTTTAATAACATTTTAGGGTTAGAATTCATTTCCCCTCTGAAAATCTGGAGAACCCTCTAAAATTGGGAAAAATGTTTCTGTCAGTTCAAAGTATCAAAACCTGAACTTAGGTCTGCAATTGAATCTGTGCAATCGTCTCCATTGCGAAGGTAACAAGCAAAGAAAAACCCTAAGTTTTTTTGTTTATTTGTTATCTTTCTGTTTAAACTGAACCTGAACATTTTGAACTTAAAAAACTTAGATTTGTTTGTAATGAGGATGAGTTTATTTATAAGTGCGTTGGTTTGTTTTTGCACTGATCCATGTGATGATTTAATCCTTAGGATGAGTATTGCAAATCTGAATCCCATTTTTGAAGAAGTTGATGATGATGTTGGTAAAGAAGTTGCTGACAAAGATGCCAATGATGAAATTGGTAAAGAAGGTGCTGATGAAGTTGGCAAAGAAGTTGCTAAGGAAGTTGCTGATAAAGATGGTAATGATGAAGTTCCTAATGACTTTGCTGATAAAGATGGTAATGATAAAGCTGGTAATGAAGTTGTTGATAACGAAGTTGCTAAGGAAGCTCTGTCTGAGATGCTGACCATATGTGTTAAGCCGTATGAAAAAAACTGTCCTCTCTTCATGCAGTTTTAGTAAGTTGATATTTACGTGTTCTTATTGAATTGAAATGCATAATAATTGAACGTATACCTTTGGTATTTTCATGTTTTACTGTAAAGGTCAATGTATAAGGATGAAGCAAACTAAGGAAAAATGACTCATGAGGCAAGTTTCAGTGGTTTATGATGTGTAAAATGTTAAATTCATATGAATTTGTCATTCATAGGTTAGGAAAGAGTTAGGCAAGAAATGGAAGGAAATGCCAAAATAAGACAAACAACCTTACATTGATGAAACTAAGAAGGAGAAGGCGGAATACAAAGAATCTAAACTAGGACAACCGAAGAAGGTAATAGGGAATAGCAATCTAAAGAAATTCTTTGTTTGATAGAGTATAATAGTTTATGTTGAGATTGACGGAGGAAGTTATCTTATCCCCTGTAGACATCTTTTGACACAAGGTGTAGTCAAAAGCAATTGTACGGTTTCATAAAGGAAATGAAGACGCTAGGGGTTGATCATGTTCTTGATGAAATTGGTTTTGGGTCTTTAGTTTTAATAAAATCGCACATTCTACTCCGGGACCTATGTGGGGAATTAATGGGAAGTTTTGATTTAGATAGAAGTGTTATTCAGTTTGAAGGACACAACATTACTGTATCAGTTAAAGATGTAGAAGCTATATTGGACCTGAAGAATGAGGGTGTTGATGTTAATGAAGTGATATTGAGGGAAATTGGTAGAGAACTTGGTGAAAAGTATAAGCTCAGCACGATTAACTTTTGGTAAAATCAAGCGAGATGTACTGTCTGGTTCTTTTAAAGGGGATCTTTGAAAGCAAGCATGTTCCTATACATTATTGGAGATTTCTATGTCATACTGCTGAGATATGCCCATGTTCAGATTTGTTGAAGTTGTTGTGCGATAATTGCTTACAGGGAAAAGTGAATTAGGCCAAGTATGTTTACAATACACTTATTGATGCAATAAGCTTTACACAGAGTTTGGGAAGGCACGTTTACCTAAAAGGGCGCATTGCAGTTTTAGAGGTAAAGTTAAATTAGCATTAGTTATGAGAAATTAGTGGAATTGGGTTTTGTCATATTAATTAATGTTGTGTTGTGAATGATATGGAATTCAGGTTAGGCTATATGATTATTGGTTTGGATTTGATAGCATAGTCAATGCAGCTTCTAATGGTGGTGAGGCTCACATTCTGCACTGGGTGAAGTCAGAGGTCGCTTGTGTTTATGCCTACTTGAAGAGAACACGAGTTGTGAATATACCAAAGGTATCTTTGGATTATTATTCATATATTATCTCAATCGCGATCATGGATAATTAATTATATACTTTCACGGTGAAGATTATTGCATGGAAGCAGCCATTATCTGAAACTGTTGAAGAACCTAAAATTGCCAAAGGCAGGAAAGCTTCAAAGAGACGTAAGGTAATACGTAATGTGTCATAGTATTAATCATTTATTTCGTGGAAGGTGAAATTTAATATTTATTTAATTTGCAAGGTTACTTCCGCGGAGTACGATGTTGCAGTATACAACAATGGCGATGTAACAAGGGAAATGCTGTTGGAGATGCTTCAACAAATAATGTCCAAGGTGAATGAGGTAAAAGAGGCTGTCAATATGGGAATTGAGAAGAAAATTAAACGTGGGGATCAAATAATATTCAAGGTGAATGGGCTAAAAGAGGTTGTGAAAACGGGAATTGGGAAGCAAATTAAAAGTGATGAGCAATTGGACAATATGAGGGGGGTTGATGATACGATGTTGGTAGAGAAATTATGTAGTCTTTCTAAAGACATCGCAAAAGTGAGGGCCGATAGACCAGCTTGAAGAAGATCCTGGACGAGAAGATGGACGGTTTTGAACTAAAGATAAATGATTTAGAGGTCAAAATCATTGTATTCATGAGGTTTTGAAAGAAATGCGGGATGACATGAAATGTTCTTTGCAGACGATGTCAAGGAATATGGAGCTTGATAAGGCCTACATTGTGACTAAAATTAATAGGGTTGTTGACCATAACTTTATGTGGACGTCACGTGTGAGAGAGGATAGTCAGAGCCGTATTCCTACAGAGACAACAGAAACTAATAGTCCTTCTTCCACATTCAAAACACCCCAAAGTCAAGTTAAGCAGAGCATAGATGTAGATCAAAAATCTGATTGTCCAGCACCAGTGGAGAAAAAGGTAAAAGCTACAATTAAATTAAAGATCAATTTCATCTTTTTCATGGACCTATGGCTTGGCCTTGACTTGTGTACTGTTCAATTGTAGGCTTTTAGTGCTGGTGGCCAGGTTAGTCGAAAATCCCCTCAACTCTCAAAGGATAACCGTTGAACTGCATAAAGTTTGGAAAGTTAATTTTAAATAATTATTCTGTGTAATTACCATTCACAATGGTAATTGTTGGTTGTGTGTACGTCAATAATAGCATATGGTGGTTGCCATATGCATTGAACATTGGAAATAATACAATTTTGGTTGTTAAGGCCATTGAATTAAATGTTGTCCCTTAATGGTTATGATTTTTGTTTTCGTTTACATAAATTATGATTGTGATGCTTACCATCATATCATTCTTGTGAAAGGATAAAGATGAAGGGTCAAAGACATTATCGTATGTTGTACTACTTGATGGGCTTGGTGAACTAGAACGGGCCTACTGTGATTATTTATGGAATACCCCATTGGAGCAAGAGTAAGCCTTCACCTTTATAACTTTAATTTGTCATATTGTGAAATGTAAAATCAAAGTCATAATACAATGTTTGTATGCATCTATAAGGTTATTACACTCGAGAACTTGGATGCCAATATTAATGATATGGATGCATTACGATCAAATACATGGGTCATCGATACGGTTATTCTAATAAATATTGCTTATGACTTGAAATTATATGAAACACTTAGAACCAATTTTGCTATGTGGTCATTATTGTTTTTTAAATTTGCAAGATTATTGATATGATGTGCTTGTTCGAGAATCGGAAGGAGGCAGAAGAAGGGAGTAAACAGAGGGTCTTTATGCCTTCTACTATTAATGCATGTATGTTTTTTTACCATCTTATACATTGTCTATGTCATATTTGTTTGTTGATAAATTATTCTCGATTGTAAATAATAACCTTTATTTATTGTAGAGTACTCTTCGACAAAATCCAACTGCCCTAGCGGCATGGTTTGTAGATTTCTATAAGCCAATAATGCAGTATTGGGTGGACATCATTGACGTTGATATTTTAAGACGTAGTCTACTAAAGGAAACATTTTAAGTTTTTTTGGGATATACTAAATTTTAACAAGTTAACGACACAATATTTGCAAGTATTTATCCCCATGAATTATGAGAATAATCACTGGTACTTGTGTGTCATCGGCAAGTCCTCTTAGGGAGCAAGCAGTTAAGATAATGGTGAGAACACATCCATTTGCTGAAATCTAAATTACAATGTGCGTGAAGCCTCCTTTGTATAGGCCATGGAGAAGTTTTAATCTTACTAAACTTAGGAATTAAATACAATAAATAAATGCTAAAATCTAATCTCCTAATTAGATAAGTAACTTCTAATAATAAATAAATGCTAAAACTAAAATCCTACTCAAATAAATATGATCCTAATAGATATTGCAGAATCCTATATTGATTTAAATTACAAATAACCAAATAAAATCTTGAAAATTCGTAATTATCCAAAAATCTCGTATTAATCCCGTATAGGAATTTCTGCCTGCGCTGTCTTCGTTAAAATAGACGTATCTTGAGATCCATATGTCCGATTGAGGCGTTTCAAGATGCGTTGGAAAGCTAATTTGCAGCTGGACAAGTTTTAAGAAGACATGTTGACCCATAAATGCCTGGATCCCAACCAAAAATTCGTCGCAAGTTAGCTGACTTTCCAGACTTCACAAACAGATTCAGTTTCTTGTCCAAGATGCATCGTTTTTGACCTCCTATGCGTGCATTGTTTTGGCCATTATTGTTTGCATCGAACAAATTCATCTTCTTGTCCAATATGAGTAATTTAACCCCACTCATGCATGTATCATTCCCCCAGTCCTCGAAAGGATTCGTCCTCGAATCTAAATCGGCAATGAGAGAACAATCATCAACTTCAATTGAAAAGGCTTCTTTGTTGTATGTGGAGTGATCTAATTTGAGCTCCTCTCAATGGTTCAACAAAATCCTGAAAAAATAAGACAACACTACTCGAACATTTGTAATGACTAGTCAAAACAAAATCACTCGTCACGTTCTTTTTCTTGTCTTTTTCTTTTGGGCTTTGTGTGACTTTTACCTCATATGTATTTTCACTCACCAAATTTGGGCCATTAATTTGACTTTTTCCACTCTCGGCCTCTTTACTCTCAGTCTTTTGTATCTCACATCCCATACCCCTCTCATAAAATTTATCATCAATGTACAATTTCTGTAGAGGAGAAAGTGTTTCTAACGGAATGATAGGGCAAGAATCAAATGAAGGGTTAGAATTACACTTACTTTCTTCGTGGGGAGGTGATGAGAGTATAGCAAGTGGACCTACTACTTCACACGAGAGATTATAAGCATTGTCATCTTGTCTAATGTGTTCACTATCACCATCCTTTTGTTTGGGAGATGGTTCTTCACCAATATCAACATTTGCACAAATGCTAGAAGTAGAAGTACGATGAGAATCATGTGTACCTTCTGGTTTTGGGATTTCTTCATGGTTGGTTGCCTTTGTGTAGTCAATTGATTCAGCCTGTTGCGCTTCCAATCTTTTTCGTTTTATCCTCTCACATTGTTTTTTTGCTTTTGCTATTTTTTCATCTACTTTTTCCGGCTATATTGTAGCAAACGAGAGCTTCTGGCCTTGGTGCACAACCCAGTATCCATTTGTATTGATTCGATGGACAGCGCCCCGATCATTTTTCCAAGGTCTTCCTAATAGCAAGTGGGTGACTTCCATAGGAACCACGTCACACAATACATCATCACAATAGCTTCCAAGAGTAAAAGAGACTAAACAACGTTTGGTTACCTTCATATCCGGTCTGCTATTAAACCCTTGAAGATGATACGGCTTAGGGTGTTCTTGGCATGGTAGATCGAGTGCATCAACAATGAAGCTACTCACTAAGTTTACACGACTATCACCATCAATAATTAAAGAACATAGATTACCTTGTATCTTACATCGTGACCGAAAAATATTTATTGGTATACGATAACGAGTGTTGAAAAGAGAATAAAACATCCTAATTGCTTTAAGAATCCAAAGAAAAGGTTAGACACCAATAGAATTATAGTTGCAAGGAGAAAGAAGAGTATGCAACTTTTAGTCCTACTAACACAAGGAAACAAGAAGGTGTTAGAAGATGTGTAAGAAGCAATAAAAGCTAAAACAAACGAAAACTAATGGCTAAGAATGAAAGAAAATTAGAAAAACCCCGAAAACCCTAGAATTTTGCAGCAACTTGATCTACTTCGTTCGAGGTGTTCCCGATGTCAAAAAATTCTGAAATTTTATGTGGCGGCTCCTCCAAAGGTCTAGATCTTATCTGGAAATTTTCAGCTCAGAATTCGCTCGTTTGAATTTGACGAATTTTCCCCAATTTTTGAGTTTTCACCCAAAAACGCCAAAATTCTTGTCAAGAATCGTCCCAAATCTGATACCAAATGATAGATTAGCACAAATTCAAATAAAGAGAAAAACAAAACAAACCAAAATAAAGAACAAATCTAAAAATTCAGATTTGCTTATGGTGGTGGCATCAATGGAGGAAGCTTGAATATGTGGAGATGGCGTGATGAATTGATAGTTGTTGTTTTGTCCTCGGCACCCTCTTAGACGCAATTATCTAAGCAAACAACCTCAAACGGCTCTAACCCACCCTCCTAGATGCAATTACCTAGGCAAGCAAGAGTGTGAAGATGATCTCCCTCACAAGAACTCGATGATCTTATGTTGAAGATGGCTTCTAGACAAGTTTATCGAATACTTGCAAACTCAAAGAATACTAAAATCTCCAAAGAGAACTTTTTATTAATCAATGAAATCTAAATTACAATGTGGGTGAAGCCTCCTTTATATAGGCCATGGAGAAGTTTTAATCCTACTAAACTTAGGAATTAAATACAATAAATAAATGCTAAAATCTAATCTCCTAATTAGATAAGTAACTTCTAATAATAAATAAATGCTAAAAATAAAATCCTAGTCAAATAAATATGATCCTAATAGATATTGCAGAATCCTATATTTATTTAAATTACAAATAATCAAATAAAATCTTGAAAATTCGTAATTATCCAAAATTCTCGTATTAATCCCGTATAGTAATTTCTGCATGCGCTGTCTTCACTAAAATAGACGTATCTTGAGATCCAGATGCCCGATTGAGGCGTTTCAAGATGCGTTGGAAAGCTAATTTGCAGCCGGACAAGTTTTAAGAAGACATGTTGACCCATAAATGCATGGATCCCAACCAAAAATTCGTCGCAAGTTAGCTGACTTTCCAGACTTCACAAACAGATTCAGTTTCTTGTCCAAGATGCATCGTTTTTGACCTCCTATGCGTGCATTGGTTTGGCCATTATTGTTTGCATCGAACAAATTCAGCTTCTTGTCCAATATGAATAATTTAACCCCGCTCATGCATGTATCATTCCCCCACTCCTCAAAAGGATTCGTCCTCGAATCTAAATCGGCAATGAGAGAACAATCATCAACTTCAATTGAAAAGGCTTCTTTGTTGTATGTGGAGTGATCTAATTGAGCTCCTCTCAATGGTTCAACAAAATCCTGGAAAAATAAGACAACACTACTCGAACATTTGTAATGACTAGTCAAAACGAAATCGCTCTTTTTCTTGTCTTTTTCTTTTGGGCTTTGTGTGACTTTTACCTCATATGTATTTTCACTCACCAAATTTGGGCCATTAATTTGACTTTTTTCACTCTCGGCCTCTTTACTCTCAGTCTTTTGTATCTCACATCCCATATCCCTCTCATAAAATTTATCATCAATGTACAATTTCTGTAGAGGAGAAAGTGTTTCTAACGGAATGATAGAGCAAGAATCAAATGAAGGGTTAGAATTACACTTACTTTCTTCGTGGGGAGGTGATGAGAGTATAGCAAGTGAACCTACTACTTCACACGAGAGATTATAAGCATTGTCATCTTGTCTAATGTGTTCACTATCACTATCCTTTTGTTTGGGAGATGGTTCTTCTCTAATATCAACATTTGCACAAATGCTAGAAGTAGAAGTACGATGAGAATCATGTGTACCTTCTGGTTTTGGGATTTCTTCATGGTTGGTTGCCTTTGTGTGGTCAATTGATTCAGCCTTTTGCGCTTCCAATCTTTTTCGTTTTATCCTCTCACTTTTTTTTGCTTTTGCTATTTCTTCATCTACTTTTTCCGGCTATATTGTAGCAAACGAGAGCTTCTGGCCTTGGTGCACAACCGAGTATCCATTTGTATTGATTCGATGGACAGCGCCCCGATCATTTTTCCAAGGTCTTCCTAATAGCAAGTGGGTGACTTCCAAAGGAACCACGTCACACCATACATCATCAGAATAGCTTCCAAGAGTAAAAGAGATTAAACAACGTTCGGTTACCTTCATATCCGGTCTGCTATTAAACCCTTGAAGATGATACGGCTTAGGGTGTTCTTGGCATTGCAGATCGAGTGCATCAACAATGAAGCTACTCACTAAGTTTACACGACTATTACCATCAATAATTAAAGAACATAGATTACCTTGTATCTTACATCATGACCGAAAAATATTTATTGGTATACGATAGCGAGTGTTGAAAAGAGAATAAAACATCCTAATTGCTTTAAGAATCCAAAGAAAAGGTTAGACACCAATAGAATTATAGTTGCAAGGAGAAAGAAGAGTATGCAACTTTTAGTCCTACTAACACAAGGAAACAAGAAGGTGTTAGAAGATGCGTAAAAAGCAATAAAAGTTAAAACAAACGAAAACTAATGGCTAAGAATGAAAGAAAATTAGAAAAACCCCGAAAACCCTAGAATTTTGCAGCAACTTGATCTACTTCGTTCGAGGTGTTCCCGATGTCAAAAAATTCTGAAATTTTATGTGGTGGCTCCTCCAAAGGTGTAGATCTGATCTGGAAATTTTCAACTCAAAATTCGCTCGTTTGAATTTGACGAATTTTCCCCAATTTTTGAGTTTTCACCCAAAAACGCCAAAATTCTTGTCAAGAATCGTCCCAAATCTGATACCAAATGATAGAGTAGCATAAATTCGAATAAAGAGAAAAACAAAACAATCCAAAATAAAGAACAAATCTAAAAATTCAGATTTGCTTATGGTGGTGGCGTCAATGGAGGAAGCTTGAATATGTGGAGATGGCGTGATGAATTGATAGTTGTTGTTTTGTCCTCGGCACCCTCTTAGAAGCAATTATCTAAGAAAGCAACCTCAAGCGGCTCTAACCCACCCTCCTAGATGCAATTACCTAGGCAAGCAAGAGTGTGAAGATGATCTCCCTCACAAGAACTCGATGATCTTATGTTGAAGATGGCTTCTACACAAGTTTATTGAACACTTGCAAACTCAAAGAATACTAAAATCTCCAAAGAGAACTTTTTATTAATCAATGAAATCTAAATTACAATGTGGGTGAAGCCTCCTTTATATAGGCCATGGAGAAGTTTTAATCCTACTAAACTTAGGAATTAAATACAATAAATAAATGCTAAAATCTAATCTCCTAATTAGATAAGTAACTTCTAATAATAAATAAATGCTAAAAATAAAATCCTAGTCAAATAAATATGATCCTAATAGATATTGCAGAATCCTATATTGATTTAAATTACAAATAATCAAATAAAATCTTGAAAATTCGTAATTATCCAAAAATCCCGTATTAATCCCGTATAGGAATTTCTGCATGCACTGTCTTCGCTAAAATAGACGTATCTTGAGATCCAGATGTCCGATTGAGGCGTTTCAAGATATGTTGGAAAGCTAAGCAGCCGGTTTTAAGACATTTGACCCATAAATGCCTGGATCCCATCCAAAATTCGACCCCAGATAAATGCCTGGATCCCATTCCTCCTAGTTCGTTATTGTTTGCAGTTACAAATGACTTTCCAATATGACTAATCAACAAACAGATTCATAATTTCTTGTCCAAGATGATGAATATCGTGTTTGACCTCCTATATTACGTGCATTGTTTTGAACCATTATTGTTTGCATTTCTAAACAAATCCTCAGCTTCTTGATTTTCAATATGAGTAATTTATCCCGTTTTTTGATACAATTTTGTTGTACAGTCGCCACCCCACACCAATTGTATAGAAAGCAAATTATTTTGTACAGTAGTTTCAAACTTTCGACGTAAACGTTCACTACTAGTCGTGTTACAAAAACTCGATCATTAAACATTTATGGCACATTTAATATTATTATTATTTATTTTAACAAATGCTATTGGTGAAAGTAAAAATTGAAAAATAGGTTCGCAACTATGGAAGCTTAAATTGAAATAGTCAGGAAACCATGTTACATATGAGGCTTCACATGATCAGTTCCAGACAGTATTTGCAATCGTTCAATACTCATTGTATTAAATGGATATGCTAATTTCTCTGAGTTAAATGCCATTTAAAGCCAAAACGACAGTGCATTAGTCAAAAGGGACTTACACTTTGTCTTCTTCAACCTTCTAAAAACCAGGCTGAAGATCAACCTTAATCTGCTATCCCTGAGAAATCCAAGTCACTACAGCAAAATCTATCAAAGTAAGAACCCAAGTAATCCTTTTGTTTCTTCTTCCCCTACCATTCGCCCAAACTTTCCTTAAGAGTCCAAGAATAAGTTGTAACATCCCAAAACATAGCCTAGAAGTATGTTACATACATCTCCTTGTATCATTGTATGTTGGATTGGTTTAGTTACCTCACTAAGTTCTTCTGAACATACTTGTGTTGATTGATCTTCCTAGTAGTGTAATATCCCAAACCTTGGTTTAGGAATATGCTACATGTATCACTAGTCAACCTACTTAGAATTATCATCTATAAGATTAATTAAATGATTTAGGATCAAAATCAAAGAAAAACAAAATTCCATAGCTATTTATGAAAAGGATTAAAATCGAAGGGTGAGAAGGATATAGGTTTTGCATGTAAAATCCCTATACAATAAAGGACTTGTCCATTTGTCCATTTTAGACAATGCCAAGTATTGGAGATGGATGAGTTGACATTCAGGGGGAAAAGATGAGAAAAGCTCTCATTGTCTTCTTGCTTTTGAACACTCCTCCATGACCCAGCCCTCAACTAGAGAGAGAAGGGAGAATTAATCTTAACAATTTAGCATCTTGCACCATTTCCAAGTAGTTTATGAAGAGGGTAAGTACCAATTTCCTTCATTAATCCATCTTTCAATTTGAGTAATGTAAGAAATTTCCCATGTTCAATATGTTATATGATTTTTGAGATTTAAACCCATGCTAGGAATTTGTGGCTAATGAACTTGATGAACAACCATGACCTTGTAAAGATTGAGACATAGTTAGGATGTCAATTGCTTGGTAACGTGTTATAAAGCTTGTAGGATAAAGTAAGTATTCGAATCAGAGGCTGTTTGAAATGTGGAAACTGTTTTGAACCGTTTCATTGTGCAATTTGGGTTTTGTTTCATATGAATGAATATTTGAATATGGTTGAAACTGGTATGGGTGGACAAACGTACATTATAGTAGCTATTTTGGATCTGAAAATGAGACATATACTTGTAACGGGACTGTTTTAAGTATGATTGTGTACACCTATAAAAAGGGAACTGACTTACTCTTAAGCACATAAACATGTATAAGCTTGTTTTGGGGCTGCTTGAATACTTATAAATAAGGACTTGATGGTAATGGCCTGTTTAAATATGTTTCAAAGACATAAGAAGACTGAATTGAATATGTATTGTATGCAAGACATATGGAGACTGTTATGAGCAATTAAGAAGTTGTGTGGACTGTTTTAAGGGGGTTAAGTGAATTGTGTGTGAGATATTTGAATGAACTTTTAACTATAGAACAATAGATGTAAACAACATTCGATTGTTATTGCATGATGGAAAAGTATGCTGGATTTTGAGATATAAGTGAGTGCTTATATGAAAGTACACTATACAAGTTTAGGGGCTGTTCGAACAGTTTTGAAATATTAGACAAGAAATGGAATGTTTTAACTCATATGTTTCTGTGTATGTAATCGAATGGAAGCTATTTTATTAGACTTAAAATGATGCTGTTTCAAAAAGGAACTAAGGGGCAGAATTGAATTGTATTATAAAATGCAGTTTTAAATAGGTAAAACAGTGCAGAATTTAACTAAAACTGTGCAGTTTCTAATGTTAACATGTGCAGTTTTGAATGGAATAGAACAGTGCAGTTTTGAACATATTTAGAATGCAGTTTTGAACATACTTAAAATGCAGTCTTGAATATATTTGAATACGTGTGGATTATTTTGATTAGAAAAAAGGGGTTATTGTGAATACATGTTTGAGAAGAGGTTGTTTGATTGAAATAAATGTATATGAAGAAGCTGTCCAGTTTTGTGTAGTTGTGTAGATAAAAAGAAGACTGTTTTAAATATGCAAAAATGTATGATTATGAAGCTGCCCTACTTTGAAATGTTGATCAAGTGAAGTGTTTTTGGAGTGCATAAATGAGTTGTTTTACAAACTAGTGAATTGTTTTGATGAATTATGTGTATTCATGTATATTAAGGGCTGCCTTGTAAAATTTTGAATGTAATGGAAATTGTTTTGATGCATGAAAACTTATAAGCAAGTATGAGGGATTAATAGGCATAAATATAAATTTTTGTGCGCTGTTATGGTATGCATAGAAGTATATGATTCCAATTGCACTATTTCGTGTGTAAATAGTCATGTAGTGAACTGATTGTATAAGTGAACAAGTATGTATTTTGAAATAAATTATTTGGTACGTATATGAATACCTAATGGACTATTTTGAAGTACCAAAATGTGATGTAAGTGTGTAGATCATTTTGAATGTAAACTTATAAAAGGGAATTATTATATGCATATGTGTGTTTAAGTGTTTACGTGTGAAAGATTGTCTTGCTTGGTTATGAATCTTAATGAATTGTTATTTTTTTGAGGTACATACTTTAATAAGGATAGCTAGGATTCAAAAGAGAATGTAAGGCTCAATTGTGGTTTAGGTATTCCATAACTTTGGAATAACATGTGAGTGTAGTTGTTATGTTTCGGATGACACGGTGTCATCTCGATTTTATTGGTTCATTACGATTGAAATGTTGAATGCTTGTGGTTTTGTTACATTGATCATACAATTTTGCATAAGGCTCAAATAGAGCAAATCAGGGAAGGGCACTCATTCATAGCATGGCATTCTTGAAAGCATTTGATTATACATTAAGTAAGTACCTTATGCCTGCTATGTTATATTGGTAATGGATGACTATGTATATCTTGTAACAGTTCTTGAAGCTAACTAATGATTTCTGCAATTATAAGACTTAAAGACGAATAATTATTCTTAACGTTACAACTTATAAATTCATAAGTCTAAGGAGCTAAAAGCTCAATGCAAGTTAAAAGATATTAAGTAATAAGCAAGATTACTTGTGCAATAAGATACTTCCCCAAATTCTCAATTATAAGATAAGATATCTAAGTTGCCTATACAATGGAAGCCCTTGAACACTTTGGTATGATACATGGCATACTTTGGGACTACGATCCATGAGCTACAGCTCGGGGGACGCCCCATTTATATGTGATTTGTATATTGGCGACAGTAGGAGGTAACGAGGGAGATGTACGGAGAATTGGCTACAGTTGGTTGGATAGTAGAGAAGTTAGGGTTGATATATTTATGATACTAGCCATTGCTATGTGTTTTGGACTATGTATTGCTTGGACCAATAAGGTCAAACACGGACCAATGTTATTCATAACCAAGTGTGATCCAAGGCAAACATTTTAAAAGACATGTACATGATGTGAAATCGAATAAGAAATTCAAAAGAGAACCTCGAATGAGTTACGAAGCATATGTATTGTAAAGCTCTTGATGAGCATATGTATTGTAAAGCTCTTGGTGGGGTTATAAAGGAACAAAGCTTAATTCTTGAAGGAAATCTCAAATTAAACATGGAAGATATATCTCTAATAAGCTTCTAACAATCAAGTAAAGTTCAAGCTAACTTAAATTGTATGAAATCCCTTGTTTTTGTACACTTGAAATTACTTGGTTTTCATTCAAAGATCATGAATAATACTGATGTGCTTCGTCATCATTACCTCACTTAGGCTATATAAGCCTAATGCATTCATTATCATGCATTGCAGGTTATGTTAGAAGCTTGTGCTTGATTGTGTTCGAATGTGACAAGTCACACTCTAAGACTTTGTATATTGTCATGTTCCTTAGTATAACTCCTAGGATGGTGGCACCATTGATTTTGTATAAGCATATAATTATCCTATTTGGTATGTAAATAATAAGTTTAGCCATGTATGAGTTACCTAATGTCATGTTTTGATTCGATTGGATGCCTAGAGCACGCGTTAATAAATGATGCGATGATACGCTTGAATGTCTTGATGAGATGTGATAGAAACATTAGGTGAATTATGTTGTGATCGTATGATACTAAGTGACTTGATTACGATTATTATGTCTATTCGCATAACCAAAAGAATTATTGCTCTCTAATTGGTTTGGTCACTTTTAGTAATGATATGTATAAGTATAAATGAACTTGCATTAAAGAAGGTTAAATTGATCATGATATATGTTGTTGTAACCGGTTTGGAATGAACTTAGGATAAGATATAGTATTGGTAAAATTGGACAATCCATTATCCTTAAATTCTTACAAAGCTCGAAGGGTTGTGATACATGTATGGGGGGCTAAAATGATGCATTGTAGCCAAAGAGTTGAAGCTGATTTATAAGTCTGGAATTTCAGCCGACTTGCATCGAATTTTCGGATGGGATCCGGGCACTTTTGAGTCTACATGTCTTCAAACATATTCTTCTGTCTCTTAGCTTTCCAACGCATCTTGAAACGCATCAATCCGACATCGGGAGCTCAAGTTATGTCCATTTTAGTGAAGACTGTTCGAGCATAAATCTCTGTACGGTTTTATCACGAGAAATATTATTTATTACGAATTTTCAATAATTTTATTGATTATTTGTACTTAAATTTAATTTAGGATTCTTTATGAAGATATTTAGATGATTTAGGATTAGATTTGTTATTTATTTATTAGTTTTTTAGGTTAGATAAAATATGTTTATTTTATTATTATCTTTACTTTTCCTAATTTAAGTTGAACTCTTCATTTGTAGCCTATTTAAAGACATATTTGCTTCATTAATAAGAACAACATCATGAATTTATGAGTTGCAAAAACCTTTTGCCATGGGCCATTTTATTTTCAAGGTAGATAGATTTGCCTTGTTATTTTTCGAATCAGAAGTCTTCTTCAACGTAAGTTCGTCAAGTTCTTTTAATGGAGATCATCTTCACACTCTTGCTTGCCTAGGTAATTGCATCTAGGAGGGTGGGTTAGAGCCGCTTGAGGTTGCTTGCTTAGATAATCGCGTCTAAGAGGGTGTCGAGGACAAAATATCCTACAACATCTATCTCGTCATCATCCATTCATCGGAGAGATTCGTGCCGTTTGCAGGTGTTTGCCTATTCAATTACGATTAGGAGGGTGCCAAAGACAAATCTATCCAACACCGCCACCATCAAATTCATCCTATCTCGTTTTCTACATCAAGTTCATGCTTTATTATCGGTTTGCTGAACGTTGAGTTTGGGGTTTTCTCGGATCATATTAGTGAGTTTGCTAGATTAATTGTGATCTAGAGGGTTCCTAGATTTTGAGGTAATTCTTGGATCCTGGCTTCCGTATCAGGTTGCTTGTGCTTTAAGTAATCTAATTACATTTAAATACTAAGAGAAGTTTCAAAATAGCATTGAAACAATTGGCTTATGATGTTAAAATTGGTTGACATGAAATAGGTTGTGCCTTTTGTGCTAGTCGAAATAACTCCTAAGTTTAAAGAAGAGATTCGAAACTAGTTATATATTTATAGTTTTGACTATTAAGTGATGTTTGGTTTAAGGTTGCATTATATGAATACATATGCATGTCATAGTCTATGATTAGTGGCTCATGGACAAGGAACTGAAACCCATAATATGATCGATTCACAAAGATCGAATATACTAAAGTGTTTCTTGACTTCTATAGTAAAATAGAAGTGATTACATTCATGATTGGAAAATACTTAAGTGATTATCATGGTACACAAAAGGTTAATGAATAAATAAAGTTAAAAGCCGAATGTATAGTTAATTGATCAAAGGAAAGTTTGAATGTACTGATATACATGTAGTCCCCCTACCTTAAGTGCTTGTATTTTAAGGAATATTCTTGGATCAAGGCATAAGTTTGTACCGTTATGTAATTATTTTGGCAATCCAAAAGATAAATAATATTGCTGTTAAGATAAAGGAGTCTGTTATGATTTTAGCTAATAAAACATATTGTTTATGTACATCGTTGACCATACATGACCTATGGTTGAAGTTAGATTTGATTAATAATAATTTAAAAAGTTTTAATTATTTAGTATTTGCAACGATCGTTCTGTCCTTATTTTGTTTCTTTATGATAATTTAAGCTTGAGTCTTCGAAAGTTTGTTTTGGTAACACGTTCTATGGCGGTCTTTCTTCTAGGCCAGATAGAGGGTGTTACATAAGTACCTTGGCATGCAGACTCATTGGTGGTTCATACTGTTGGAAAAAAAGTACATGATTTGTGAAATCTATTTCCATGGTTAGAACACCCAAAAAATCTTCTTCCCAAATTGTTATTGGACCAAGATGTCTTCAACACAACTGGCTTTCCACAGCTGCAGGTGGGATTTTCGATCGCCTTAGAGACAGAGTCCATCTATCCACTTTTGTTTCTTCCTTCTTCACTTAATTTGGCAGACATAGTGACCTGCATGTTTTACTTTATTTTGAAAGTAGCAATTAGGGTCTAGGCATTTTAAGGGTATTAGTTTAATAATATAACTGAAAAGACTGTATCGGGCGGGAATAAAAAATTCAAGATAGTTTTGAAACTGAATATTGCAGTTTAGATACTTGTAACTTCCAACTTAAACTGAAATCGTTAGGCAAACATGTTACATTTGTGATTTCACATAATAAGTTTGACACTGTATAAACAAACGTTTGGTACTCGTTGTATTAGTAAGAAGCCATGTTCTGGTAGTCATAATTGTGACGTTTAATATTATAACTGAAAAGACATTTTAGGGCGGGAACGGCAAATTTTGTTTAGTTTCGAAACTGTAACTGAAGGTTTTGATACTTTTAAACCACAACTTAAACTGAAATCGTTAGGAAAACATGTAATATTTTAGGTTTCTCATAATAAGTTTAAAACTTTAAATGTAAAAGTTTGGTACTTGTCGTATTAATGAAAAACAATGTTATGTCTGTCCTAAATGTGCCACATTAAATATTAAATACTGAACCTTGACGTGCTCAGGTATAATAATTTTTCCTGATCAATAATGGGTTAACATATGAACAACAACGACATTGTAAACCCAAAATGTAGATGAAGCGGCACGTTTTCCATATAAATACCCCAACAAAGTGTTGTAAATTTTCATTCTAATCTTTTTTTTATTTCTTCATCTACTTTGTCAAATCATCATGGAGACGCTTTCATTTATTCGCAGGGAGTTCCATCCTTATTGCCTTGGAGAATTCGCTAGTAGCCCTTTATTTGTTTTCTGGTAAACATCCCTCTATAATGTTGTCTTTTAGGAAACATTTAAACATTTTCAAACAGTTTAAATTATCATTACTTTTATTTAGTTATGGCAGATGTCGATGACTGTCCACTTCGTTATCGACTTGAAATGGTTGCACTTGAGGGCAACCCTTACGAAGTGCATAATTTTGAAGTTAGAATTTTCTTCCCTCCTAGGGTAATATAATAAACTTCCCAAGATTATTGTTTTATTTTGCTAATTTGTTTTACGTTGAAGCATTTCTAAGATAATGATTATTTTTTTATGTTGTTTTCTTTTCAATTTGATGGGGATGTCTTTCATCCCAACTTCACTGAATCTAGCGGCATTAGGCTGGACATCCTCCATGAAATGTGGAGCCCTGCTATCAGAGTTGGGGAGATACTTGCGCGTATAATAGGTTTACTGCGTGTTCCAAACCCAGACGACCCTTACCCAGATTGCGAGGGTGTTGCTCTAATTAACAAGAACAATCCCCAATGCTTTGCAAGGTATGCGAGGAAGTTTTTTTTTTGGGTTTAAATGCATTGGCCACATCTTCAGAAACATGATCACTTTTGGACAGGTTTATGTATTGTCCACATCGTCTTCTATGATAAGATGTTTTATATAATGAAATGAACCTTGTAACACCCCTTCCCGGTCTGGTAAAAAATCGGGTTAGAAAGCGTTACCGGTGAACGATACAATGAATCTGGTGCAATGACTAGATCAATAAGTCATACGATGCAATGCAATAACTGTATGCAACTAAACAAAGCGGTGCAAGACTCGCTAATCTAATGTAGGACCAATTTTAAACTTCTTCAGCTTTTAGGGATCAAATTGTAAACTCAAAGTTCTATAGGTCTTTCTCATAAATTAATCATACAAAAATCTAATTTGTACAATAATCGATGACTCTGTGAAATTTCATGTCAATCAGAATTCATTTTCTAACTCAATTTAACTATACAAGATTCAGTGACTATTCTATAAACAATGCAAAACTGTGTTCAGCAGCCTTTAACTAATTTAACATAAATCGTACCGAGACACCTTGGTATCATATCGGTACAGGTGTACTTGGATTTGAACTCCAAATAAAACTGTTCAACTTGGTTTCGATACGAGTTGAACAATAATGACTTTGACTAGGAAACCTATTTCGATACACCATGTACCAGTACCGATGCTATTTATTTTCCAGATCTCACTGCCCAAACTAGTATTGAAACACCTTGAAGTCGTATCGATACGCCTGGGTTAACCTACATTCTAACCGACCAAAAATGCAAGGCCATATCGAAACAATATAACCTGTATCGATATGCACTGCACTGTAATGACATAATTTGTCTGGTTTTTAATCCAATTAACATGTTGAACGGTGCCCAAATGTAATAAACTTTTACCAGCAAGTTTATAAAGCTATAATCTATAAGCATGCCAAATTTTACAGCCATATGAATCCTTTTACTAGGTTTTCACCTTTTTGTGCCAAATATGCCATTTTAGCCATTTTTAGACAATACCAAAAGGTCAATTAGAGCCATAGTAACTTTTACCATCCATGCATAATACACATATCAAAAGAGTCACAAATGACTAGTCTAGCTACTTTGCCACCATCCTAGAAGTTCATAGAGACAAAATAAATTACTTTAGCCTTGTTTGTGACTTGTCAAAGCTCTCGACTTCTCCGATCTTCAACGATAAAGTCTTTAACCTGAAATGCATGAAATGAAATGCATTAGGCTTACTTTTCCTAGTGAGGTAGTCATTAACAATACCAATATGAATGAATTGCATTCCAAAACATGTATAAAAAATAACAAAGCAATGAATCAATACTAACGATGCAATGATCCTATTCAATGACAATGATTCCATAATCTTAACAATAACAATGCGGTGTATTATCGGTAGCAATTTACGATCAATATTCAATGCCATAATTTCGTTTCCATGCCTTATCAATGATTATTCTTACAATAGTCTTATCAAAGATCTCACTTGTCTTTTAACTTGGTTTGCCTTGGATCACCTTTGGACATAGATAACAATGATTCGATGTAAAGCAAGCTCAAAGCACAAAGCAATGGCTTTTATCAATACGGTATCAATAATTCAATGCTTTTGGTGCCCATACTCTCTTCAACCAAACCTCCTCTATAACAGCCCTTACCCCTGTTTAGGATTAAACCGGCTCGGGAGGGCTACGGGGCATTGGAAACACGAGTCATTTAAAATTTTCGAGAACTCATCACTAATCGATGAGTTGAGAACTAACAAGTCACTTAATCATTTATATTTAATCATATAAGCATGAGTATGCTTCTTATTCATTATAGGTTAGCACTTTGGTTGATCATTTTCAATTACATTCAAGTTTATCAAGTGCTTAATTAAGTGACCATGTATAGTATTCGAATGGTATACAACAATAATTAGACCATTTTCATTTCAATTCAAGTTAATATCAAAGTATGCGCAGCTTAATCCATTTCATGCATGTGAAAATGTTGTTATTACACATTTCAAGTATAGCCACTAAGCCTTTCTAACATTTAAGGCCAAACAAGTATGATATACAATTTTTAAGTAGCAAAATGCATGACCTAGCTTAACTATATACAAGACTAGGTGCCACCAACTAGGAGTATTACAAAGCAAGTATAGATCCATACTCTAGCTTGACTTGTACTTTGCTTCAAGGCAAGAAAGAAGCTTCAAAATCAGGAGAATGCTTCGAATCAACTAACCTGTAGTTTGGGAAGAGTGGAAACGAGAGTGATAAGTACAAAATGTACTTAGTTAGGTAGTAATATACTTCTATCCAATTATTGGGGCAATTATCAATTAGTCAAGTTGAACCTAGTCAAGGTTTGTAGCAATCAAACTCAAGCTATATTCATAATTATCATTTCAAATTAAGTAACATATCATTTCAAGCAAGGCATTCAAGTTCACATCGATTCAAGTGGGATTATAAGCTATTCAAGTAACAACTCATCAAGCAAGCAATTCGAGCATTAGTAAATTCAAATATCAAGAAATTCAAGTGTCAAGTAACTCAAGCAATTCAAGTATCAAGCAATTTAATGTAGGACCAATTTTAAACTTCTTCAGCTTTTAGGGATCAAACTATAAATTCAATGTTCTATAGGCTTTTCTCATAAATTAATCATACAACAATCTAATTTGTGCAATAATCGATGACTCTGTGAAATTTCATGTCAATTGGAATTCATTTTGTTACTCAATTTAACTATACAAGATTCAGTGACTATTCTATAAATAATGCAAAACTATGTTCAGCAGCCTTTAACTAATTTAACAGAAACAGTACCGAGACACCTTGGTATAGTATCGGTATGGGTGTACTTGGATTTGAACTCCAAATAAAACTGTTCAACTTCGTTTCGATACAACTTGACTCATATCGATATGGGTTGAACAACATTGACTTTGACTAGGAGACCTATTTCGATACACCCTGTACCAGTACCGATGCTATTTATTTTCCAGATCTCACTGCCCAAACTCGTATTGAAACACCTTGAAGTCGTATCGATACGCCTGGGTTAACCTGCATTTTAACTGACCAAAAAATGCAAGGATATATCGAAACAATATGACCTGTATCGATACACACTGTACTGTAATGACATAATTTATCTGGTTTTTAATCCAATTAACCTGTTGAACGGTGCCCAAATGTAATGAAATTTTACCAACAAGTTTATAAAGCTATAATCTATAAGCATGCCAAATTTTAGAGCCATATGAATCCTTTTACTAGGTTTTCACCTTTTTGTGCCAAATATGCCATTTTAGCCATTTTTAGACTACCAAAAGGTCAATTAGAGCCTTAGTAACTTTTACCATCCATGCATAATACACACCTATCAAAAGAGTCACAAATGACTAGTCTAGCTACTTTGCCACCATCCTAGGAGTTCATAGAGACAAAATACATTACTTTAGCCTTGTTTGTGACTTGTCAAAGCTCCCGACTTCTCCGATCTTCAACGATAAAGTCTTTAACCTGAAATGCATGAAATGAAATGCATTAGGCTTACTTTTCCTAGTGAGGTAGTCATTAACAATACCAATATGAATGAATTGCATTCCAAAACATGTATAAACAATAACAAAGCAATGAATCAATACTAACGATGCAATGATCCTATTCAATGATAATAATTCCATAATCTTAACAATAACAATACGGTGTATTATCGGTAGCAATTTACAATCAATATTCAATGCCATAATTTTGTTTCCATGCCTTATCAATGATTATTCTTACAATAGTCTTATCAAAGATCTCACTTGTCTTTTAACTTGGTTTGCCTTGGATCACCTTTGGACATAGATAACAATGATTCGATGTAAAGCAAGCTCAAAGCACAAAGCAATGGCTTTTATCAATACGGTATCAATAATTCAATGCTTTTGGTGCCCATACTCTCTTCAACCAAACCTCCTCTATAACACCCCCTACCCCGGTTTAGGATTAAACCGGCTTAGGAGGGCTACGAGGCACTGGAAACATGAGTCGTTTAAAATTTTTGAGAACTCATCACTAATCGATGAGTTGAGAACTAACAAGTCACTTAATCATTTGTATTTAATCATATAAGCATGAGTATGCTTCTTATTCATTATAGGTTATCACTTTGGTTGATAATTTTCAATTACATTCAAGTTTATCATTTTCGGATGGGATCTGGGCACTTCTGAGTCTGCATGTCTTCTTCAAGCATATTCGTATGTCTCTCAGCTTTCCAACGCATCTTGAAACGCATCAATTCAACGTCAGAAGCTCAAGTTATGTCCGTTTTAAGTGAAGACTATGCGAGCAGAAATCTCTATACGGATTTATTACGGGAAATATTATTTATTACGAATTTTCAATAATTAGTCTAGGATTCTTTAGGAAGATATTTAGATGATTTAGGATTAGATTTGTTATTTATTTATTAGTTTTTTAGGTTAGATAAAATATGTTTATTTATTTAATTATTATGTTTACTTTTCCTAATTTAAGTTGAACTCTTCATTTGTAGCCTATTTAAAGGCATATTTGCTTCATTAATAAGAAGAACATCATGAATTTGTGAGTTACAAAAATCTTTGGCCATGGGCCATTTTATTTTCAAGGTGGATGGATTTGCCTTGTTATTTTTCGTATCAAAAGTCTTTTTCAACATAAGTTCATCAAGTTCTTGTGATGGAGATCATCTTCACACTCTTGCTTGCCTAGGTAATTGCATCTAGGAGGGTGGGTTAGAGTCGCTTGAGGTTGCTTGCTTAGATAATCGCGTTTAAGAGGGTGCAGAGGACAAATTATCCTTCAACATCTATCTCGCTATCATTCATTCATCGGAGAGATTCGTACCGTTCACAGGTGTTTGCCTATTCAATTGCGATTCGGAGGGTGCCAAAGACAAATCTATCCAACGCTGCCACCTTCAAATTCATCCTATCTCGTTTTCTACATCAAGATCATGCTTTATTATCAGTTTGCTGAACTTGGAGTTTGGGGTTTTCTCGGATCATATTAGTGAGTTTGCTAGATTGATTGCGATCTAAAGGGTTCCTAGATTTTGAGGTAATCCTTGGATCTTGGCTTGTCACGGGGCCATTACCCTCTTCCCAAAAGACATGTCTTTTGGGAAGAGGGTAATGGCTTCCGTATCAATTGGTAATTAGAGCCTTGGTTTAGGTGTTTAAAACAATTATCTTTTACTGTTTTTTTAGTAGTTGAGAAAAAAGAAAAAATATATAATTCTCTATATAGATCCTAATTTTAATATTTCATTCCTGGAGACATCTCAAGAGACTTGAAGGTTGTGATCAACAAATCTTAAGATTCGGGACGAATCATTTTCAATAGGGGGAGAATGATACATGTATGGGGGGTTAAAATGATGCATTGTAGCCAAAGAGTTGAAGATGTTTTATAAGTTTGGAATTTCAGCCAACTTACATCGAATTTTCGGATGGGATCCGGGCACTTCTGAGTCTGCATGTCATCTTCAAACATATTCGTATGTCTCTTAGCTTTCCAACGCATCTTGAAACGCATCAATTCAACATCGGGAGCTCAAGTTATGTCCGTTTTAGTGAAGACTATGCGAGCAGAAATCTCTATACGGATTTATTACGGGAAATATTATTTATTACGAATTTTCAATAATTTTATTGATTATTTGTACTTAAATTTAGTCTAGGATTCTTTAGGAAGATATTTAGATGATTTAGGATTAGATTTGTTATTTATTTATTAGTTTTTTAGGTTAGATAAAATATGTTTATTTATTTTATTATTATGTTTACTTTTCCTAATTTAAGTTGAACTCTTCATTTGTAGCCTATTTAAAGGCATGTTTGCTTCATTAATAAGAAGAACATCATGAATTTGTGAGTTACAAAAATCTTTGGCCATGGACCATTTTATTTTCAAGGTGGATGGATTTGCCTTGTTATTTTTCGTATCAAAAGTCTTTTTCAACATAAGTTCGTCAAGTTCTTGTGATGGAAATCATCTTCACACTCTTGCTTGCCTAGGTAATTGCATCTAGGAGGGTGGGTTAGAGCCGCTTGAGGTTGCTTGCTTAGATAATTGAGTCTAAGAGGGTGCCGAGAACAAAACAACATCAACAATTCGCAAGCCATCTTCATCTTCAACCTTCACACCATCTTCCATAATTCCATAAACAAAGCTGGAATTTTCAGATTTGTTTTACTTATCTCTTTCTCAATCTCTTTTAATATTTTTTATATTCTTATTTCTTATCATATAATCCTTCATCTTGTCTTTCTTTCTTTAAATTTCCAGCCTTGAATCTGAAAATTTCAAGAAAATCCCTTCTCTTTTCTCTTGAATTTTCAGATCTGCCCAAACTTCCTTGATTGAGTCTAGAGCTCCTAGTTCTTGCAACAACTTGATTGAAGGCTTCCAAATCCAAGATTGCGCTACTCTATCACATATCATTTCAAGCAAGGCATTCAAGTACACATCGAGTCAAGTGGGATTATAAGCTATTCAAGCAGCAACTCATCAAGCAAGCAATTCGAGCATTAGTAAATTCAAATATGAAGAAATTCAAGTGTCAAGTAACTCATGTATCAAGTAGTTCAAGTATCAAGCAATTCAAGTATCAAGTAAGCTTTATGCTTCAATTATTTCTCATTTACTTTCTTTAGTTTATGCCTTTGGTATTTAGTTGTCCAGGTAATCGAGTCACCAACCAACTGACGCCAAATAACAAGATACTGGTCATTACCCTCATACTGTCGCCATTTACAGGCCTTAGCCCTAGACCATAGTCCACCCAACACAAAAGGAGCTCTAGACTCTATGACATGCCATTCTACCTATGACCACTAGCAACCAAGGCTTTGTTTCATAATTTATCACATTTTCAAGTAATTCATGTTCAAGTCAAGATATCATCATTCAAGAATCAATTCAAGCAAGGCATATCAAGATTCAAGCTTAGCCCTTAGGCCAATTGAGCCTTAGCTCTACATTTTGCAATTTAATTTGTCATTCAAGAAAGCAATTAACATATGCCATCTCTAGGCATCTAGCAAGATCTTTATTTCATGATTTATATCATGTTAACAAGTATCTAAATCATAGAGATACAATTGAGCACTATTTGAATTGATCACAACCAAGGCAACAAGAATCAAGCATTTGTTTTCACTTTTCTTTCTAATTAATTTAACAACATTCATGTTACTATCAATTCTCAAGTTTTAGAATAAGCCATTCTTTCCCTTTTTCATCACAACCAAGCTTAAATCAAGTACATTAACTACACTCACAATACTCCAAGCTAGCTTAGTCTCGAAAGACTATCCCCTTTTATTTAGCTTTCGAATGTCCTCCATAAATCAAGTACATTAACTACACTCACAATACTCCAAGTTAGCTTAGTCTTGAAAGACAAGGTACATTCATTTAACTTCAAAACAGGGCAGCAATACACATAATTCATTCATCCAAACTGTCCTAGGTTGCCATACAAGCACACACATATGTATATACAAGGTAGCATTCAAATTGCTCGAAACTGTGTACAAAACAGTACACAAAACTACATTTAAAGCTATTCGAAAATGCACATTAGGCCATAGAATCAAAATTAGCAACTATTTATTTCATTACATGACTCCATACATTCAAACATTCATTTCAAAACATCAAGGCTGCTGCTGCCAGGCAGCATGTGCATTACTTGGTTAAATGTTCATATCTTTCATTCCGTACGCTTGAATTTCGAACCATTTACACCGTTAGAAATCTAACTTAATTGTCTTTCTAACCATATAGGCCTTGCATTTTTATTCTTTACGAATTAATACAGTTTTTTATTTAAAGACAGACCAAATTACGTCATTGGGCAGCAACTACGTGATACTTAGAATTCATGTATAGGATGTTGCCTAAATGAATCAATTCGAACATATGTTGAAGGTCATGTAAACATTTAGAAACTTTTTTTGAGTACACACGGTATGGCTATGGAAAATTCGATTATTGTACAAGTGTTTGTGTGAAATTGATGAATTTATGAATTTGGTATCGTGAGTTGAGTTGTTAAGAGAGTGAACATGTTCGTAAAGATAGTAAGCTGGATTGTTGATTTTAATGAATCTATACCTTGTTGTCCAATTGGAATTAGAGTCAAAACTGCCCAGATTTTAATATTTAAACATGTGAATATATGAAATGGTACATATGGTGACCATATGTGTAAAAACAGGGCATGAAATGTAAATACATGAACTTGGTATCTATCTTGGACATGATTAAGAGTGAATATAAGTTAAATTAACATGTTAGAACTACCATCTAAGTGATTAATGAAGGTAAAATCTAGTTTAGTGAAATCTGCCCAAAAAACTCTATTCTGGGTAGTAACTTTGAAAATTCACTACAATTGGTAATGGTTGAATTAAAAGCTGTAATTTATATGGTTAGAAACCTTAATATGTCTAGTTTCACATGCAACAAACGGAATTGAATTCCGAACTATAAAACAGATTTTAGAGATGAAACTGTAAGGATAGTGCAAACTGTCCAGTGTTGTAAATTGCCCTGTCTTTAGGATAAAAACTGTATTAATTGGTAAAAAAATAAAAATGAAAGGCCTATATGGTTAGAAAGAGAGTTAAGTTATCTTTCTAACAATTTAAACGGTTCTAAATTCTGAAGTACGGAATGAAAGTTATGAACGTTTAAGTAAGCGGTGCGCATGCTGCCTGGCAGCAGCAGTCTAGGTATTTTGGACAGTTTTGTAAACTGTTTGGACAGTTTGGTTGCTACCATGTTTTGTCTAAATTGGAATGTAAACAATGCTAGTGATGTGCATTAATGTATATATATGAATATGCTGCATGTTTTATACATGTAACGTATGTATATTGTTGCCATGATTAAGTGACTATATGAATATGCTGAATGCTTGAATTGGCAAAGTGTACCTTGTTTGACATTATTTACTTGTATGAATTGTTAGGGCTAGGAGTAAATCTTGTTGAAGAAGAAAGGAGTGGCCAAGCTAGTGGCAAAAAAACAAGGGGATATGGATCCAAGACAAATAAGCTTGCTTGGAGTATTGTGAGTGTAGTTAAAATAGGGTTAGGACTTAGGTCCTAACCAAAATATGCATGTCTACTTTCTTGCTATTGATATACTATGTTAATGGACTTAAATAAGCTTGATTAAGGATAAAAAGGGAAGAAGGGTTTAGGCTAAAATTGTGAATAATAGTGACATGGATCTTGATAAATCGATTAAAAGAAAGTATAAACAAATGCTTGATTTCTTTCCTTGGTTGTGATCCTTTCAAATGGTTACTAGAATTGGATTTTGATCTTACTTGATTCATTATATACTACTTGCAAATATGTTTTGAATGATAGACTTGAAATGTAATGTGGTTAAGTTTGGCTTGTGAAGTATGTATAATGTTTGTACATGTTAAATGACTTGAATTGAGTATGCAAAGCTTGTTTTCGAATGCTTGCTTGATAGTGCTCTATGATGTAAAAGCTTGATTTCTTGATACCTTGGGTGTGAACCATCAAATGCTTGCTTGTATGGATTTCTATGATGAAAATACTTGATAACATGAAATAAGTCATGAAATAAAGACCTTGCTTGATGCCTAAGATGGCATATGTAAAATGTTACTTGAATAACAAGTTAAATTTGCAAAATGACGAGTTAATACTCAATTGGCCTAAGGGCTAAGCTTGGCCTTGATATAACTTGCTTGAGTGTGATCCTTGAACATTAATTGTCTTGCCTTGAACATGAAACACTTGAAAACGTGAAAAGTAATTGATGAGCTAAGGCTCAATTGGCCTAAGGGATAAAGCATGACGTTGCTATACCTTACTTAAATTGATTTTTAAATGAGATAAGATACCTAAGTTGCTCTTTCAATGGAAGTCTTTGGATTTTAGAGTGTGATACTTGGTCTGCCTTGGGACTACGGTTCATGAGCTACGGCTCGGGGGACGCCCCACTGATATGTGATATGTTATTGGCGACAGTAGGAGGTAACGGGGGAGTTGTACGGAGATTGGCGACAGTTTGGTTGGATAAATGTGAAGTTAGGATCGACATGTCTCGATATTAGCCTTTGCTTTGTGCTTTGAGCTAAGTATCACTTGGACCTATACAGTTAAACTCAGACCAAGGTTAATCATGATTAAATCTATGATCCAAGGCAAACAAGTAAAAGACATCTAAATACCAAAAGCTCGAATTAAAGAAAGTAACAAGAATTATCAAAGGCATAAAGTAAAGTAAACAAGAAACAAATGAAGCATAAAGCTTACTTGGAATACTCGAATTACTTGACATGTGAACTTTAATACTTGAATTACTTGACATGTAAACTTGATACTTGAATTACTTGTTACTTGACATGTATGCTTGAAATACTTGCCACTTGAAATGCTTGCCACTTGAAATGCTTGCCACTTGAAATGCTTGCTACTTGAAATGCTTGCTACTTGAAATGCTTGCTACTTGAAATGCTTGCCACTTGAAATGCGTGCTACCTGAAATGTTTGCTACTTGAAAATACTTGATACTTGACATGTAAACTTGAACTATGATCCATGTCCATTGCTTATCATACTACTCGAAAAGAGATAATGAAATATGTCATGATCAACTTGGTTGATACTAGATTCCTTGCTTGTTGCTTTTGAATTATGGTATGAATAATTACCAAATAATGTCTACATACATGGCTATATGATTACATACTCAATTCAGATGCTACAAATGTTGAATAGAATTACTTGATTTCATGAAACTTGATCTAATAATTGGATTATGTTATTCAATTGGTTGCTATTGAAGTAACTAGTTCACGAATGACATTTGATTTGATTCCTAAAGCAACTCTAGAATCAACACATGGATACCGAATTAATTTAATTACTTACGATAGAAGAAACCCCTATTTATCATATGTTATGTTCGGTTGCCTATATATATATATATATGAACATGCTTTGAAAGTGAATTGTGCACATGTATATCTTAACTCGAATGCACATGAGAATATATATATATATATATATATATATGAATATACACACTTAAGTATATGTTTCCTGTGCACTTGTACATTCAATAATTTGAATGCCTTTGTGATTGTATACGCATATGTTGTGTGCAAATACCATGCTTTATGTATGCTCTTGTGTGGACATCCTGTGTAGATAATTGATGCTTGTTAGACATGCCTATTAAGTGTAAATACATGTAGACTTGTAAGCTCAATTGATTAAAAGGTGTGTACGTGATATGAAAACTACTTTAGAGTAATGATGCCTTGAACTGTTCTACTTGTAATTGTGTGTAAACATGTATAATGGACAAATTTGAACAAATTAAAAGTCACCGTGGACTGTTTTGCTTATGTATATATACGCACTTAATGGAATGTTTTAATAAAGACGAACACTCTAAGTACCAAGGCCTAATCTAAAGTAAATTAAGCAAGAAAAAATAGCATAAAGCTTAAATGTTACTTGATATGATACTTGAATTGGCTTGTTTACATGATACTCAAATGAATACATGAAATGAGATGTGACTATACTTGAATTGTTATATTTGAGCATGTTTCTTGTCATGACTTGATACTTGATTAAACTTGAATTGAAAACAATCCTCTTGTTGATATGCTATTCGAATTGTGATAGGAGCATGACATGATATAGATGGCTTGAGCTTAAGATTCTCATTGTATGTACTTGTGCTTGAAATGATATGCATAAATTGATGTGAGCACATCAACACCATCTAATCCAGAGGTCATGCCAACATAACCTATTACTCGATCTAAGGCTAAGTTATTTAGGGAAGTTCTTTCACTTAAATGCATTGAAGCTTCTAACTTATTTCTCAATGTTTCAGCCTTAGATAATAAGTTCTTCAATGTGTTACATGCTGATATCTAACATATTAAGTACTTATACTTAGTATATATTTATATGCATATTATTTACTAAGTTAAGTGTGTTTATATTATGTTTTCCAGTATTTATATGTGTTTATTTTGTTTTTACAGCAACACAATAAAACGTGGCAGCTAAGGACTCTCCAACAAGCTCGATTGAAGCTCATCAATACGTGTGTAGCTCAACTCAGCTCCAAACAACCCACAAGCGTGTTTTTCAGCTCATTTCAGCTCCAACACTCCAATTCATCTCAACTCAAGCTCAACTAGCTCACCTTTAGCTCCAGTAGCTCAACTCCAGCTAATGAGTCCAAGGGTAGCTCAAACATGGAGGGACATGTACCTACACTTAAGAGAGTGTCCTACAGCAAGGTGCATCAAGCTAAAGGCTCCAGCAGCTCCCCAAGCATGACGTCCACACATGGCAGCCTTGACACATGTGTGTGGCAGATTTGAACTCCCTCTCAAAGCAATGGGCAGAATTTTCAAGGATAAGGCCAAGAAGTTTGATTTTTGAATTCAAATAATTGCCATGTGCACTTTGTTTGAAATTCAAGTGTTCCCTCTTCATTTAGGCACCACTTTAAAGGCTGATCTGATTTTGATTTTTAAACACTTCAAAAATCAACTTTTAGATCATTTTAAATTATCAACTTCCTATCTGCCACCCTTAGATTAGAATAGGTAGTTTCTATTTGAATTTTAAAGAATTCTGATTTCCCTCTTGTATTTCTTTATATATACTTCATAAAACGATGTAAAAACGAGCATTACATGACATATCATTTTACTTGTGAGAATTTCTCTCAATTTGGCTCTTCATTGAACTATTCAGACTTTTTAAGCATTGTGCTTGTGTTGTCTACACCAGATACTTCGGGTTCTTGATTTGCTAATTAATGAGTCCAAGTCCTTCGAGCATTGAACGTATAAGGTTCGGGTTTATACTCTTTATAGTATAGGTTCTTCCTTGTTCCTTGTTCTTATTTTTATTTTCATTTCCAGCAACTTTAAGCCTTCTTCTTCACCATTTTTCAGCCACCATTTCCACCATTGTTGAACTTTCAAACCTTCATATTTTCCAACACAAATTACACCATCTTTAAACCAAATTTCCAGCGACCTTTTACAACAGATTTCCAGCCCCTTAAACAACATGAAATCTACCATAAACATCTTCTTTTGCAGCCACACTTCTATGCAGGAACTCTTACTTCTATCCTAGATCCGACACAATCAATGGAGGTCTTCTTCAACGGGCAGCCTCGTAACATATGGTAATCAGAGCTTAGGTTGGATTCAAGTAAGAAATCATCTTTGTGAGTGCAAAATAAAAAAAACAAATTGGAAATTTAAAAAAATAAAAATAAAAAATCCGAAAATTACAAAAAAAAAATTCAGTTTTGAAAAGTTTAAACAAAAAGAAAGAAGAAAAGCACTTCAAGAATTGAAAAAGATGAAAGAAATTGCAATGGCAATGTGTTCTACAACAGCGAACATTACAACATCAACCGAGTACGAAGAAAATTTGATTGTTCGGTGAAGGGAAGTAGTAAGCATTTCTGTCTAGTAAGTCACCCATTTCTTTCATTTCCTTTCTAATTCTAAGCCTACCTTTACATTAATTTCCTTTTGTTTACTAACCGTTGTTTTTTTAAGTCGACACACTTGAATAAGTTTGATTAAGTCTACATTAGTTCCTTAAAGAACTAATCACGAGAGAAGGAGTGGAAAAAGGCATAACGAGCGTGTGAGAACAGCAGGGGAAAAAAGCCATAATAATATTTTCCCGAGTGAAAACACGAGTGTAGAGTGGGTGCCATATCTATTTTCCTTGGAGTGAATTGTGAGACTTTTGTGAGCGTGCAAGTGAGGTTTTCTTTGTTTTTGTTTTTTTACTAACAATGACAGGTACAAGCGATGTACAACATGATGGAGGACAACCGAATCTTCAAATGCAAGCCATGATTCGAGAATTGCAAAAATTGTTAAAGGCTGACTCGAACCATTGCATGGAAGATTGGACAGACTTGAGAGGTCCCAAACTCACACAAATGATGAAAACAATGATGAAGAAGAAGTGAACCAATCACCAAGACATAATGCTCCGAGAGAACATGGAGGGCATGCACAACCTGAACAATATTTGAGTTGCCATACCCCATTTTCAATGAAAAATAGATTTGGATGCATATCTTGCATGAGAAAGCAAAGTAGAACATGCGTTCAATTGTTACAACTATTCTGAACAAAGAAAGGTGCGATTGGAAGCAATGGAGTTCGTGGACTATGCGTTAATTTGGTGGGATCAATTAATGAGTACACGAAGAAGAACATGTGAAGGGCCAATCACAACATGTCTCAAAATGAAAAGAATCATGCAGAGGCGATTTGTACCGTCTCATTATCATCGAGACTTGTTCCAGAAGTTGCAAACTTTAAAACAAGGCAATATAAGCGTTGAAGACTATTTTAAAGAAATGGAGATGTCCATGATTCGTGCAAACATTGAGGAGGACAGAGAAGCAACCATGACACGTTCCTAGCCGGACTTAACTAGGAGATTGCCAATGTTGCAGAATTGCAACATTATGTTGAATTGGACGAGATGGTGCATATGGCGATCAAAGTTGAACGTCAGCAAAGGAAAAAATCTTCTTCCTGAGATAATAGTTCATTTAATAATTTTCTAACCTTCGTTTCAATCAAAATAATTTCAGGAAGTTAGCACCTCTTCAAATTAAAGAAAAGGCAGAATCGAGCAAAACGAACCCACCCGTTGTAGATGTTGGTAGAGGAATGCAAGTTGTTACTCATGAACGCACGAGGGACATTCAATGTTTCAAGTGCCTTGGAAGAGGACACGTAGAAAGCCAATGTCCAAACCGTAGTACGATGTTACTATTAGATAATGGTGACATAGAATCCGATCATGGAGAAGATGAACCGGAACATCCGAAGGAGGACGAAGGAGAGGATATTGAGTTGGCAGCAGATGGTGAGATTCTTGTTGTCAAACGGAGTCTAAACGTCCAAATGTCACAAAGATGAGCAGCAACGTGAAAACATCTTTCACACGAGATGTCATGTGAATGATAAGGTATGTATTGTGATTATTGTTGGAGGAAGTTGTACTAATGTTGCAAGTACTCTTATGGTTGACAGGTTAGGTTTGAAAATGACAAAGCACCCAAATCTTTACAAATTGCAGTGGCTAAACGATGGAGGTGAATTGAAGGTCACCAAGCAAGTGATGGTTCCATTTTCCATTGGAAAATACAAGGATGAGGTTCTTTGTGATGTGGTGTCCATGGATGCAAGCCCTTTGTTATGTGGACGACCTTGGCAGTTCGATAAGCGAGCGATACATGACGGATACACCAATCGATATTCTTTCTCACATGGAGGTAAAAAGAGCATAGAAGCAATGAAAGGGAAGAAAAAGATGAACGTCTTTGCAAGTGGAAGAGAAATCAGGAAACATCTTTCCTCTCAGCAAACTTTGCTTATTTTGATGTATAAAGAAAATTGCTTATTGACTAACATTCCGGATGATTTACCTGCTTCTATTTTGACTCTTTTCCAGGAATTTGAAGATGTCTTTCTGGAGGAAACGCCTAGTGGATTACCCCTGATTCGTGGCATTGAACATCAGATTGACTTTATTCCAAGAGCCACCATTCCGAATAGACCAGGATATTGAAGTAATCCTGAAGAAGCGAAGGAACTTCAAAAGCAAATTAGTGAGTTGATGGAGAAAGGTTACATTCGAGAAAGCTTGAGTCCATGTGTTGTACCAGTCTTGTTGGTGCCTAAGCAGGATGGAACTTGGAGAATGTGTGTGGATTGTCGAGCAGTGAATCAGATTACTATCAATTATCGGCATCCCATTCCTCACCTCGATGACATGTTAGATGAGTTGTGTGGTGCGAGTATCTTCTATAAAGTTGACTTAAAGAGCGGATATCATCAGATTCGAAGGAAGGAAGAAGACAAGCAGAAGACAGCATTCAAGACCAAACAAGGTTTGTACGAATAGTTGGTAATGCCTTTTGGCTTAACCAATGCACGTAGTGCATTCATGAGGTTGATGAATCATGTGCTCTGACCCTACATCGGTAAGTATTGTGTTGTTTATTTTGATGATATCTTAATTTAAAGCAAGACATTGCAGGAACATGAAGAACATTTGACAAATGTTCTTAGCACTCTAAGAAGGGAACGACTATTTGGTAATCTTCAGAAATGTGTGTTTTGTACTAACAAGCTTACCTTTTTAAGCTTTATTGTTAGTTCACAGGGTGTGGAAGTTGATCCTGAAAAGATAAGGGCAATTCAAGAATGGCCAAGGCCGACATCAGTAAGCCAAGTGAGAAGTTTCCATGGGTTTGCGAGTTTTTATTGACAGTTTGTGCCAAACTTCAGTTCCCTTACCGCCCCTTAATCGGGATTTTTAAGAAGAATTCCATCTTCAATTGGGGTAAGGAACAAGAAGATGCCTTTCTTGCCATTAAGGAGTGTTTGATCAAAGAATCGGTGTTAGCTTTGCCAAACTTTGATAAGATGTTCGAGATTGAGTGTGATGCTTCGGGTGTTGGAATTGGAGGTGTCTTAACACAAGAAAAGTGGCCTATTGCATATTTCAGTGAGAAGTTAAGTGGAGCTACATTGAATTACCCGACATATGAAAAAGAGATGTATGCACTTATTCGAGCTCTTGAGACATGGCAGCATTACCTTTTGCTGAAAAAGTTTGTCATCCACACTGACCAAGAAGCATTGAAGCACATTACCGGTCAGCACAAGTTGAATAGGCGACATGCCAACTGGGTAGAATTTCTGGAATACTTTCCTTATGTCATCCGTTACAAGAAAGGAAAGGATAATGTTGTGGCAGATGCTTTGTCCCGAAGGTATGTACTTCTTAATTTTCTAAATTGTCATTTAATTGGGTTTTCTTTTATTAAATACCTTTATGCAACTGACCTTGACTTTGGAGAAAAGTTTAGTTTGTGTGAAAAAGGTGCAGATGAAAAGTACTACCGACATGATGGATACCTTTTCAAGGAAGGACAAATCTGTATTCCTCGAGGATCTATCCGGGAAATTCTAGTTTGAGAAGTACATGAAGGTGGACTTATGGGACACTTTGGAGTTACCAAGACCTTACAATTATGAAGGAACACTTGTTTTGGCCGAAGATGAGAAGAGACGTTGAACGAATATTTGAGCGATGTTTCACATGCAAGAAAGCTAAGTCTAAGGTTATGCCACATGGTATGTATATGCCTTTACCTATTCCTAGTTCACCTTGGGTAGATATTTCTATGGATTTTGTGCTAAGTCTTCTGAGGACAAAGACAGGATGAGATAACATATTTGTTGTTGTTGATCGATTTTCGAAGATGGCACATTTCCTTGCTTGCCACAAGACAGATGATGCAACAAATATGGCTAATTTGTTTTTCAAAGAAGTGGTTAGACTACATGGAGTTCCAAGGATGATTGTTTTTGATCGAGATGTTAAGTTTCTGAGCCACTTTTGGAGGACACTTTGGAGCAAGATAGGAACAGAGCTAATGTTTTCTACAACTTGCCACCCACAGACTGATGGACAAACTGAGGTTGTGAACCAAGTTTTGTCTACCTTACTGAGATCCATTATCCATAAGAACATCAAGACTTAGGAAGAATGCTTGCCTCATGCCGAGTTTGCTTACAATCATTCCGTTCATTCAGCAACCAAGCATTCACCATTTGAAGTGGTATATGGATTTAATCCTTTAACTCCTATTGATCTTTTGCCGTTGCCTTTTGAACAGGTTGTGAATAAAGATGTCAAATCCAAGGCTGAATTTGTACAAAGACTTCATCAGCAAGTCAAGGAGAATATCGAGCGAAGAACTCAGCAATATGAATAGCAAGCCAATAAGGGACGCAAACGTGTTACCTTTGACGTTGGAGATTGGGTTTGGGTTCATTTCCAAAAGGAACGATTTTCGACACAATAGAGATCGAAGCTTTTACCAGAGGAGATGGTCTTTTTCAAGTGTTGGAGAAAGTGAACGACAACGCTTATAGGTTGGATTTACCAGGTGAATATAATGTAAGTGCTACTTTCAATGTTTCAGATCTGTCCCCGTTTGAAGATGATGTCGATTTAAGGAAAAATCGCTTAAAAGAAGGGGGATGATGTGAGCACATCAACACCATCTGATCCGGAGGTCATGCCAACAAGACCTATTACTCGATCTAAGGCTCAGTTATTCAGGAAAGTTCTTTCACTTAAATGCATTGAAGCTTCCAACTTATTTCTCAATGTTTCAGCCTTAGATAATAAGTTCTTCAATGTGTTACATGCTAAAATGTGACATATTAAGTACTTATACTTAGTATATATTTATATGCATATTATTTACTAAGTTAAGTGTGTTTATATTATGTTTTCCAATATTTATATGTGTTTATTTTGTTTTTACAGCAGCACAATAAAACGTGGCAGCTAAGGACTCTCCAACAAGCTCGATTGAAGCTCATCAATACGTGTGTAGCTCAACTCAGCCCCAAACAGCCCACAAGCATGTTTTTCAGCTCGTTTCATCTCCAACACTCCAAATCAGCTCTACTCAAGCTCAACTAGCTCACCTTCAGCTCTAGTAGCTCAACTCCAGCTAATGAGTCCTAGGGTAGCTCAAACATGGAGGGACATGTACCTACACTTAAGAGAGTGTTCTACAGGAAGGTGCATCAAGCTAAAGGCTCCAGCAAAGCTCCAACAGCTCCCCAAGCATGGCGTCCACACATGGCAGCCTTGACACCTGTGTGTGCATGTGTGTGGCAGATTTGAACTCCCTCTGAAAGCAATGGGCGGAATTTTCAAGGATAAGGCCAAGAAGTTTGATTTTTGAATTCAAATAATTGCCATGTGCTTGATGTTTGAAATTCAAGTGTTCCCTCTTCATTTAGGCTCCACTTTAAAGGCTGATCTGATTTTGATTTTTAAACACTTCAAAAATCAACCTTTAGATCATTTTAAATTATAACTTCCTATCTGCCACCCTTAGATTAGAATAGGTAGTTTCTATTTGAATTTTAAAGAATTCTGATTTCCCTCTTGTATTTCTTTATATATACTTCATAAAACGATGTTAAGCTTGCTAGAAGGCATGTTTATGGTGATATAATTCAAATAATTAAGGTTGATAGGTTGTTTCTAGTTCAAGTAATTAAGGTCATGATAAGTTAGTCATATTTTTTTCTGGATGATGTTAAGCTTACTTGAAGGCATGTTTATGGTGATATAATTCAAATGAATGCAAATGCGACCACGTTTAGTAACCAAGATTATATGCATCCTGGTCTTGAATGTAAAATGCTAGAAGATCATGCTTGGTCAACTTGACATGAGTATGACATCGAAACCATGTTTGAATATTGTCTTGAAATAGTACAAAGCTACGCATATTGGACATGAGAATTTGTTAATGAATATGCCTTAATGTAGATGCTCGTTCGAATGCCATGCTTAATTGCTTAAAATAAAAATGTAGTAAGCATCCTTGATTGTAGGATGAAGTTGGTTAATCAAAAGTGGTCACCTATAATGTTTGAGTAGCATGTTCATGTTGTTGCTTGTTAAAGTTGCTAGTTTTGGTTTCTTGCTAGACAAGTAACTCATCTAATAGGGATGAGTTCAAAAGTTTTTAAATGTCTTGAATTCTTATTTGCTTGATTAACACTCCTTGGCTGGTTTACTCCTAAACCGGGTAAGGGGTGTTACACCTAAACTCTTATATTTTACAAACTATATACATACTTTAAATCAGTTAGACATTGCTTTATGACAAACTTTTTCGGATAACAAAACCATCGATTAAAGATCTCTAAACTTACCATTTGCAACAACATAATTGTCTTACTAACTAATTTGCTATTTAAGCTTTCATAATATACCCGACCTAATCAAGGTTAGGAGCAATCATCACACTTCAAATAATTCATTAACAATTAATCATGCAGCTATAGAGAGATGATCAATGAAGAGTAGCATGCAATAGTCACATTCTAAGTAAAGGGTTATGGTAATTCGAAAGTTGGCATTATTCCTACTCTTTTTCAAATATCACTGACTTAGCATACCTTGAACCTGATTATTAACTTATTTCTAGTCGTTTGGTTAATCCAACACTCTCATCATTCAACTAAGTTGTCCTATTGATAAGCTCATATATATAACTTGACTCTTAATTAAGCATGTCATTTAAATAATCTAGTAACCTAGGTCACATACAAGATATAATCAATCATAAGATCATACTAATCGATCGAAACATATAGGAAGCAACATATATACATGCTAACTATCAACTAGATAAAGAGCAGCCAAAAGAATAGTTATAAAGGCCTATTACAACCCAAATGCTTATTAGAGCTTCTTATAAGAATATATATACATGACATAACAAATTCTATATGCTTAATGCAATGATAAACTAAGTGCCACCATCCTAAGAGTTCAAAGAAGGTTGTTTTGAGCTTTACGAAAATTCCCGATGATCGAATCCAACTCGAGAGCAACCTGAAACTTTGCCAACCTGCAATGGTTTTAGGAATGATACAATATGCGATTGCTTAGTGATTTAAAAGTAAGTTCTCATATGTGATTAAGTCTTCCTAATCGAAGGCTTTTAACAAACAAACTTGATGGCTAGCTTCCTCGGCATGAAAGCTCTTATAATAATCATTCCAATCAATCTTATAATCTTTCACATATTTCGTGAAATACAATAATAATCATTGTTGAACCAATATCGACAATGAAAGAATTCAAATTTCCTTATCATAAGCATAAATGCATTTAGATGATCAGTGATACATAATTCTAAGGTTTCATTATGTTTACTTCTCACTTTTTAGATTTTTCAATCGATCATTTCCATATTGGATTAACTCTCTTTTAATGAATGTAATTGAATATGTGAGATATCTACTCGAATTAACCATGAATTATCTATCAGACACATATATAAGTTGTTCAAACAATATTAGACTTATTATTTGTGAACAATCACCAATCAATATCATGCTTAGCCATTTAACCTTTCCAAAGTTTATCGATTTTAATCATATCCATTAACATTGTCCAAGCATAGTAATCAAACATATCAACTTGAATATTAATAATTGATCTTGACTATTTAATAATCAACCTAGATATCAAGCATTCGAATTTATCAATCTACCCTTCGGTCTTAACATTTTAGCATGCCTACCGAATCCAATTTGTATGTTTTAGATTCACATTTTAATATCATTTTGACTGATTAATATATAACAGCTCAATACAACATGTACCTATGATACGGAAGCCAGGATCCAAGAATTACCTCAAAATCTAGGAACCCTCTAGATCACAATTAATCTAGCAAACTCACTAATATGATCTGAGAAAACCTGATACATGCATGAGCAGGGTTAAATTACTCATATTGGACAAGAAGCTGAATTTGTTCGATGCAAACAATAATGGCCAAAACAATGCACGCATAGGAGGTCAAAAACGATGCATCTTGGACAAGAAACTAAATCTGTTTGTGAAGTCTGGAAAGTCAGCTAAATTGCGACGAGTTTACGGATGGGATCCAGGCATTTTTGGGTTGAGTTGTCTCCTAACAAATTGTCAGTCATTCAGTTACCTTTCCAACGCATTTTGAAACGCATCAATCGGACATCGGGAACTCAAGATACGTCCAATTTACTGAAGATTGCGCATGCAGAAAACTGGATACGGGATTATTACGGGATTTTGTAAAATTCAGCCCAAAAGCTAACATATAAGGCTTTGGACGAATTAAACTTAGCCCAATATATTTATTATGATTTAAATTGATGTTTTTAGGGTTTTATATAGTTTAGGAACCAGCCACCCAGCCCTTATCAGTTTATCACTTGCCTTATCACTCTATTCCTTGCCACACAAGCACAAGGAGTTTAAAGGCTGTTATTTTATTTTTTTTTAATTAGACTAGGTTTTCCTATTTTTAGTAGAAGTTAAATTACTTTGTCTATCCTTCACCTATAAAAGGATGAAGCCTCCATCATTGTAAGACAGATTTTCTTTGATTTATGAAATATTTAGTGAGTTTGTTTTTGCAAGTGCTGATTACTTGTGCCTTCGAAGTCTTCTTCAACATAAGTTCGACGAGTTCTTGTGAGGGAGATCATCTTCACACTCTTGCTTGCCTAGATAATCGCGTCTAGGAGGGCGGGTTAGAGCCGCTTGAGGTTGCTTGCTTAGATAATTGAGTCTAAGAGGGTGCCGAGGACAAAACAACATCAACAATTCGCAAGCCATCTTCATCTTCAACCTTCACACCATCTTCCATAATTCCATAAACAAAGCTGGAATTTTCAGATTTGTTTTACCTATCTTCTTCTTAATATTTTCTCATCTTTTTATTTATATTCTTATTTCTTATCATCTAATCCTTCATCTCGTCTTTCTTTCTTTAAATTTCCAGCCTTGAATCTGAAAAAATTCAAGAAAATCCCTTCTCTTTTCTCTTGAATTTTCAGATCTGCCCAAACTTCCTTGATTGGGTCTAGAGCTCCTAGTTCTTGCAACAACTTGATTGAAGTCTTCCAAATCCAAGATTGCGCTACTCTATCATTTGGTATCAGATTTGGGACGATTCTTGACAAGAATTTTGGCGTTTTTGGGTGAAAAACTCGAAAATTAGGGAAAATTCGTCAAATTCAAACGAGCAGATTTTGAGCTGAAAATTTCCAGATCAGATCTACACCTTTGGAGGAGTCACCACATAAAATTTTAGAATTTTTTGACATCGGGAACACCTCGAACGAAGTAGATCAAGTTGCTGCAAAATTCTAGGGTTTTCGGGGTTTTTCTAATTTTCTTTCATTCTTAGCCATTAGTTTTCGTTTGTTTTAGCTTTTATTGCTTCTTACACATCTTCTAACACCTTCTTGTTTCCTTTGTGTTAGTAGGACTAAAAGTTGCATACTCTTCTTTCTCCTTGCAACTATAATTCTATTGGTGTCTAACCTTTTCTTTGGATTCTTAAAGCAATTAGGATGTTTTATTCTCTTTTCAACACGCGTTATCGTATACCAATAAATATTTTTCGGTCACGATGTAGGATACAAGGTAATCTATGTTCTTTAATTATTGATGGCGACAGTCGTGTAAACTTAGTGAGCAGCTTCATTGTTGATTCACTCGATCTACCATGCCAAGAACACCCTAAGCCGTATCATCTTCAAGGGTTTAATAGCGGACCGGATATGAAGGTAACCGAACGTTGTTTAATCTCTTTTACTCTTGGAAGCTATTGTGATGATGTGTGGTGTGACGTGGTTCCTATGGAAGTCACCCACTTGCTATTAGGAAGACCTTGGAAAAATGATCGTGGCGCTGTCCATCGAATCAATACAAATGGATACTCGGTTGTGCACCATGGCCAGAAGCTCTCGTTTGCTACAATAGAGCCGGAAAAAGTAGATGAAGAAATAGCGAAAGCAAAAAAACAGTGTGAGAGGATAAAACGAAAAAGATTGGAAGAACAAAAGGCTGAATCAATTGACAACACGAATGCAACCGACCACGAAGACATCCCAAAACCAGATTTCTTCCCCATTTTATTTAATTTCCAGCAACCTTTCTTCCCCATTTTCCACCATTGTCATCTTCGTCAAAGCTTCATTAACAACCAGATTTCCAGCCACCATTTTCACCACTTTAATCCTACATAATAACACCAAATTCCAGCCTCTTAAACAGTATGAACTCTACCTCCAACATCTTCTTTTGCAGCCACACTTTTATGCAGGAAATCTTACTTCTATCCTAGATCTGATACAATCAATGGAGGCCTTCTTCAACGGGCAGCCTCGTAACATATATGGTTAGAAAGCTAGTTGAGTCAGCTTTCCAACGGTGTAAACGGTTCGAAATTCTGATGTACGGAATGAAAGTTATGAAATTTTAACTAAAGGGTGTACAGTCTGCCTAGCAGCAGCTCTATAGGTGGCTTGAAATATCTTTGAATGCATGAAAGAGTGTATAAGGACATTAATGGGCTGTTTTAAGATTTAGGAAGAGGCTTTCCTACTTGTATATAAAAGTTTTAAGGACTGAATGAGTGCATAAACTGTATACAAATGCAATTTGCCCTGAATTGAATGTATATGAATACAAGTAGACTATTTTAGTACTCATGATTATGTTATGTAAGAAATGAGACTATTTTGACATGTCTAAGTGTAGACATAACTATGTGGACTGTTTTGTGTCATTACATGATTAAATGGGACTGTTTTGACATGTCTAAATGTAGACATAACTATGTGGACTGTTTTGTGTCATTACATGATTAAATGGGACTGTTTTGACAAGTCTAAGTGTATATGTTATATGTGAGCTGTTTTGTGTTAATACATGAACGTGTGTATATATATATATATGGATTGTTGGTTAAAATATCTATGACTATGTTATGAGTTTAATAGTTTGTTTGGTTTTAATTACTTGTTGTTATGATTGAGGTACACACTTGACATGTGAATGGCTATGGAAGGAAGTAAATCGAGTTTAGTGGATGAGGTATTCCATAATGTTGGAATATAAGGTGAGTGTAGTTGTATGGTTTTGGGTGACACGGTGTCACATCGAATTTGTTATTGAGTTGTATATCTTATTTAAATTTCATAAGCATGTACAATTGGCTCAAGTAGAGTACAATGTGGGAAAATACATTCATAACATGGCATTCATGTTAAAACATTGTTTATGTTGCATTTTACCTATAATTGATGCCTTGATATGCTTTGTTTGAATGATTGATTATGCAATGTTTTGATATAAACAATGATGTAAACAAATCCTTGATAATATTATGGAATTTAAAGAAGAATGACTCCCCTACTCAACAATGTAACGATTGAGAAGCTTTAAGAATCAAAAGCTCAAAATTGGCCATGATGCAATAAGTGGGTAACAAGTAAGATTACTTGTACAATAAGAAACACTCCAACCTTCAAATATAAAATAAGATACTTAAGTTGCCTACAATTGTAGTCCTTGGATACATTGGTATGATTGGGACTACGGTCCATGAGTTACGGCTCGGGGGACGCCCCATTATATTGATATGTTTATTGGCGACAGTAGGAGGTAACGGGGAGTTGTACGGAGATTGGCGACAGTTTGGTTGGATAGAGAAGAGGAGATATGATTGATATGTTTTCGATATTAGCCATAGCTATGTGCTTTGAGCTAAGTATCGCTTGGACCTATATGGTCAAACACGGAACAATTTTATTCATAACCAATTGTAATCCAAGGCAAACATGTTAAAAGATATGAAATGATTGAAAATTAAAGAAAGAAATCAAGTGAATATTGAATAATGTTACAAAGATCTTGGTGAGCATAATTGTTACAAGGCTCTTGGTGAGCATAATAGTTACAAGGCTCTTGGTGAGTAATAAATCGAATAAGGCTCTTTGTGAGCAAATATTTAAATTAAGCCTACCAATTGAAACAAAGTACTAATAAGACAAGAAATATCATGGAGTTCTATCTAACTTCGATTAATAAGTAGTGTTGATCTAATTAAAGACGTGTAACATTTCTTGTGTATGTATATGTATAGTTTGCTTGATTTACCAATCAAAGAATCATGAGAGTTATTGACGTTTGTCTTGTCTATACTACCTCACTTAGGCTATATAAGCCTAATGCATTTCATTCTCATACATTGCAGGTTGATTAAAGCTTATTTGTTCAATTGTATTTGGAATACAAATCTGTACTCAAGAATCTAGTAGTGTTTGGAACCCTCCTTGTATAGTTTACTCCTAAATGGTGGCACATTGCTTGGGAGACATTTATGTAGTGTATTCATTGTTTTGTGTAATATGTCAAAACCTATAAACTTAAGTAATTGATATTGTATATACATGATTAAAATGGTTGCTTAGAGCTAAAGTATCACAAGGGAGACATTCGAATGAATGAGTTATGCCTAATTAAAAATATGATACTAATAAATCGGTTAATAAGTTAAGTCTTGAAAAAGGGATTGATTGGTTTCTTATTGATCAGACTATGTTAGTGTAATCTAAATCATATGTTGTACTTTAAGTTATATTAGATTGGCGGTATGGTGCTTGTTCTTATCTTGATTTCCCTAAATTGGTAATTTACGTCTTGATTATGCTTTAGAAGAAGTGAGCAATCAATGAAACGTGGACCTAGATAAAGAGCACAATTCGCTATTTGTTGTAATTGATTGAGACATTGATAATTTCTAAATTTCTAAAATGTATTTAGGATATAGATTGATAGGGACCGATTCCCCTAAAATTACAAGATGTAGTAATTCGAATCTTAAGAGTTTGTAGATAATGATTAATAAGATTGATAAAGTCTTGAGGATATTGTTAAGCTCAACAAAGCTATAATTAAAGTATCATAAGATGAGTATCTTGCATTGGTGTATGTTGTGAATGAACTAGAATGTCAAGGGGGTTTAAAATGGTCACAACTCTTAAGGACAAATAAGTACTCACTTATGCGATTAATAGTTAATCCAATTGAGAAATTGTATTTTCTTGATAAGAAATTTCTGTTTAAATTGCCTTGCTTGTGTATAAAGTCACAAAAAGTTTTTGTTGACTTGTTTAATCGACAAGAAATGTCTCAAGGTTTTAGATGTGTCCTTTGATTTTCTTTTTAGTAACATCTGAAACTTTGGTTTTCTTCTAAGTCGGGTTGAGGTGTTACAAATTGGTATCAAAGCATGGTTTAGTTGATTCTCGGACTAACCATGGACTCACTGCATCTCCGTATGTATTTTGTGCCACCTAGGATTTCAAATTTTCATTTCGTATTGGCAACTTGTAACCAATACGATGTGTTTACCCAGCTTTCATATTCAGAATACATATAAAATATTCGAAGTATGACAACTGGAGTTTAATGTGGTTAGAGAAATTCGAGGATGAATTTCTTTTGAGGGGGAGGAATTGTAACACCCCAAAAGTGGGTCTAGAAGTATTCTATTATTATAGTAAATAAACTGATTATTATATGTGGTGACATGAAAGATTGATTAAGGATTAGTGGCCAAATTGCTAGAAAGCAAATTTTGTAGTTAAATTGAGGAGGACTTAACCGAATATAAGTAGAAACCTTATGAATACATGCTAATGTTCTAACTTTGGAGGACATATATGCTTGTCCTAAACTCACGCATACATGTGTTATGAGAATGAAGTATATGCTCGGTTTGTGGGAGTTTGACCACCAAAAAGGAAATGTAAATTTCATTTCCTTCCTTCCATGGCTGGAAACGAAGGACCATGAGACTGAGGTGAGAAAGAAAAACTCAACCGTTTGGGAACAACAAGCTGTGAATCGAATTGTAATATCCTCAGAACTAGTATAAAAGAAGTTACTACAATGCCTTCATTTGATCCCTAATTGATTGAAAACAAGGTACTAAGTCTAGTTATTAAGGATTAGAATGCTATAAATGAAAAAGTGGTAACCTAATGTATAAGTGACTAAACCAAAACAAGTGACAAATTGAAGGAATGCATGCAAAATTCTTACATTCCTAAAATGCCCCTACATATGTCATTAATTAGTGGATAAAGGACAAATTAGTTATTTAGGAGGAGCTAATTGATGATCCATTATCATATTCTTCTCCCATGCCGAACAAGATGAAAAAAATAGAGAGGAAAGGAATTGAGAGAGAAAACTCCATGATCATTGATTCAAGCTTAAAATTTGGAGAAATTGGAGTTGCTAGCATTCATATAATCTTGATAGGAAGGTAAAATCTCTTCCTTAATGTGTTATAGATTCAAATGATGCATGTAGAATTAGGGTTCTTGCTTGAATTACATGAATTTGATGAATAGTTAGTGAATTGATGCTATGAACTAGTTAAGAAGCTCAATTGATTGATCAATCCATGAAATTGATTGTGCCATTCGAATGAGTAGGAGAAATTGATGTTGTCAATAGCCAAATTGATGGTGAAATTCTATGCTAGTTTCTGGAAATTTTGGATGATGACTAGAATGGATGATTGATATGTGAATTGAAATTGTGGTTCCTGGAAATTCTAGTGAATTGATGTCTTAATGAATCAAATTGAAAATATTGCTCAATTGCCCTGCTTTTATAGGTTTGACACATAATTGGACTGACTTAGACATGTATGAATGAGTATATATATTGAACAATCGTGTTAAGATCCTTGTTTAAGTGATTAAAGAAGCTAGACACTAGCTAAAGTGAAGCTGCCCACGATACTCTGTTTTGGGCAGTGAGTTTGAAAATTTGTAGAAAATCGCATAGACCAAATTAGGGAGTAAATCTTATATGTACAGAATCATGAGTATGTCTAGTTTCGTATACAACAAATGGAATCGAATTCCAAGTTATAAAACAGTTTATAGAGACAAATCTCTAAGGATAGTGCAAACTGTCCAGTGGCATAATTTGGTCTTCCCTTAAACGAAAAACTGTATTAATTCACTATGAGTAAAATTGTAAGGCCTATATGGTTAAAAGGAAAATTGTAAGGCCTATATGGTTAAAACGAAAAGTAGTGCACATGCTGCCAGGCAACAGCAATCTTAATGTTTGTATTGAATTGAATGCTTGAGTATATGGAGTCACATAATGACTCAATTGGTTGTTGGATTGTATCTAATACACTATGTATTGTATGAATGTTAGATCAAGTGGAAATTGAGGGAAAAGGGGCTCACTTAGATCAGCAAGCTAGTAGAGAGAAAGGGATTACAATCCGGGATTGACAATAGCTCAAAAAATTCATGTCTGTGTAGTTTAAAGTTTGGAGAGGGCGGTAGCCTCTCCAAGTCTATTTTTGATTTGTATTTTTTATTGATTCTTAAGTATAAATTTTATAATGAGCTTGTTATGGAGCATTAGAAAGGTAAGTGCTCTTTTGAGTGGTTACTTGATTGTGAAGCATGCTTGAATTGCTATTGATTGACATGATATGCTTATTGCATAATTGAACTATATTGAAATGAAGCATAATGTTATAGATAGAAGTAACTCAATTCATTGTTTAATGACATATTGATTGACACACCTTCATTGACTATTGAAACATTGACATTGGTATTGGCTTGAGTTGTAATACCCCAAAACCCGGCCTAGAATTATGATTCAAATTAGAAAGCTAAATAATTGGTTGAATCTATGAAGTAATTGATTAAGAGGGATCAAAATAGAAACATTAAAAATATGGATAACCATTTTGAGAATGGATTAAACTGAATAAAGGATTAATAAAAGAATCAAGGGCCAATTTGAATGAGAATTAAAGACTAAGAGCTTAATTGGGAAGTTAGAATTGTGAACATGCAAAACTTGGTTGGTTGCATGTACAAGTAATTTAAAGCATGGGACTTAAACACATGTCAACAATTTATGTGAACATGTGTTTAGGAAAGGCGACTCACACTTTGGGGAGGAAAGATGACATCTTCATCTTCCCTCAACTGATTATGAGGAGAGGAAATAGAAAAGAGAGATAAGAGAGAAAGGTTGATGACATCCATGGGGTTCTTGAAAGATTAGGCTATGGTATGACTAAATTGAGTTAGAATTCACATTGAGGAAGGTAAAATACTTGATTCCTCACTTCAATTACATGTTTGAAACTTGAAATTGTGTGTGTTAGTAGCTAAATTGCTAAAGAGAATGTATATGGTTGCTGGAAATTTGAGAATAGGAATTATGGTTGAAAACAGTTTAGAATAGGGACTGTTTTTTACTAGTGAAAATGTTTAAGCATGCTAATTGAATGTAATGCCCTGAATTGGTCACATTGTTAGGTGAATTGAGGATTGATTTGAGTAAATAAGTTGCTGGAAAATGAATGCATCTAATTGGATTAGTTAAAACTAGGTAATGGACTGCTCAATTGATGAATTGGAAGTATAATGTTGATCAAATAGATCAAATTGAATTTAACATGATAATGCCCTGCTTTAAGCACATTTCTAGGTGAATTAGAATGACCTAGACATGTAAGAACATGAAAATAAGTTGAATTGCCATGATAGAACCTTGTTTAGATGAGTTATGAAGCTAGAAACTCAACCTAGTGTAATCTGCCCATAATACTCTGTTCTGGGCAGTAACTTTGAAAAATCACCATAAATTGTATAAAAGGAATTTAAGAATGAAATTTTTATGGACAATGCCTTGACATGTCTAAATTCATTAGGAGAAAATAGAACTGAATTCTGGATTGTAGAATGAATTGTAGAGAAGAAACACTAGGGACAGTGCAAACTGTCCAATGTTGTAAATTGCCCTGTCTTTAAGTTAAAAACTGTATTAATTGGCAAAGAACTAAAATGCAAGGCCTATATGGTTAGAAAAAAATCACGTTAGCTTTCCAACGGTGTAAACCAATTGAAATTCCGACGTACGGAATGAAAGTTATGCATGTTTAAGTGAACAGAGTTCATGCTGCCTAGTAACAAAAGTTTAGGTAATTGTACACTATTTTGGACAGTTTTGTAAATTGTTTTGATAACAGTTTGGGACATTGATTTCTGCCCTGTTTTACATGAATTAGAGTATAGATAAGTATAGTTAGGTGTAGTAAAGAATGTATATGAACATGCTGTCAAATTCGTATATGTTGTGTACTTGTAACATTGCCTTGATTGAATGACTTTGTTAACTTGTTTGATATGTGTTTACTTGTGTAATATGTTAGAACCATGAGTGAACTTGGTGGAAGAGGAAAGGGTGGAACATCCTAAAGCTAAGAACAAAGGAGTGTGGATCCAAGACTTGTAACACCCCCTACTCCGGGTTATAGTAGCAAACATCATTATTAGGTTAGTTACTTAACTAACAAGAAACCAAGCATTTATTACATATCATGCAAGCAACTTACATTTTGATTCTTACTTTAACCTAAAACCATTCGAATAGGTTACTAAATTAATTCCTTTCATGCTTTCATTACAAGTTACTACTTTCATGATTCAACAACTTCATCTTATAACACTACCCATTTGATTTGCTTAAGTGTGCATTATACTTCCAATTCATTTCATTGATCCTAGAATGCATACATGTAACATCTCTTACCTATTTTACTATACATGATATTTGAACATACAATTTCATGAACTTGTTTCCAATCAAGCCTTATACTAAACTCATACATTCGGCCATTAACACAAGATACATACAACAAGGCATGTAACTAGTTCCCAATGAACTAGACCATTCGGCAAGCATCATACAAGTACACAATAACACTTTCAACATGATATGTACATACACAAGTGAATACATACTATCAAAGCATTCGAATGGTACTTATAACTAGATCAAACAATAGATCACTTTATTTAAATCATCATATGCGCAGCAACAACATTCCATTACAAGAACTTTAGGTTCATTACATACTTGACCATAGGTTCATAACATAATAGGCCCATCAAGAAAAATATATACAAGTACCAAAATGCATGATCAAGCTAACTATATACATTCTAGTGCCACCAATCTAAGAGATGTACAAAACAAGTATGAAACTATACTTAGGCAATGCTTGTGTGACTTGCTTCTAGCTCAAGGTAACAGGCTTCCAGATCAAGCAACACTCGTATCCTTTATCCTGCAGTTGGGAAGAATGAAAATGAGTGATAAGTACAATAATGTACTTAGTGAGATAGTAACTAAATCTAACCATTTGTTATGTCAAGTTTTGTGTCATTTAAACAAGTATGAACCTAGCTAGGGGTTTCAAGCATTAGATTGATCCTAGCTAAGGCTTTCAAGCATGTGAGTGATCTTAGCTAAGGATTTCAAACATTAAGATAATCCTAGCTAAGGATTTCATGCATTCAGCTAGTATATGGTACAAGAATCAAGAATTCATACTTCATGTATTCATATCATGAATCAAGCATATCATGCTTACAAAACAAGTAATCAAGAAAGTCATGCTTACATGACAAGTAACATACAATTCATGGCTTTCATTTCAAGTAACATACTATTCATAGCTTTCAAGACAAGTCACATGTGTTTTAGGATTGTTAATACATTTGTTATCATTTAAACAACCCCCTTGGTACTTAGTTTGTATAGGTAATCGAGTCTCCATCCAACTGTCGCCACAAGATGCACCGTAGTGTTGGTCAACCCTCCTACTATTGCCAAAGACCACATACGTACCCTTTGTCTATCGCCAAATAGGGGCCTTAGCCCTGGACCGTAGTCCACCCTGACATAATGAGCTCTAGACTCTAAGGCATGCCCTTCTACCTAGTCCAACTAGCTACCAAGGTTGTTCGATTATAGCCATTTATTTAAGTATTTCAAGTTCAAGATCATGTCAAGTAGCAAGTTCATTTTATGCTAGGCCCTTAGGCCAATTGAGCCATAGCTCACATATCATGTAATTCTCATGTTTCATTTCATTAAGATGAGATAATATCTCAAGCAAGTTCTTTAGCATTCGATCACATGCAACATGACACATACAAGCACCAATGTACCACTTAAACAAGCTTAGCATTCGAATAAAACATGTATTCAAGATGTGATCAAATTTCATGCATTACTATTCATTCTTCCCTCATTAAGTCAAGTCCTTATTAGGTTCATTTAAGCATTTCAAGAATGTAAACAAGCATGTATTGGTTAGGACCTAGTCCTAACCCTAGAGATAACTACACTCACAATACTCCAAGCTAGCTAGTCTTGGATCCACACTCCTTTGTTCTTGGCTTTAGGCTGATCCACTCTATCCTCTTCCACCAAGTTTACTCCTGGTTCTATCACATTACACAACAAATACATGTCAAAACAAGATCATATGATCATTCAATCAAGGCAAGGTTACAAGCACATAACATACACAAATCTGGCAACATGCTCATATACATTTTCCATTACACTTAAACATGCTTATATTGCTGCTGCTAGGCAGCTTGCCACAAAATAGTGTGCAATTGCTTATAATGCTGCTGCTAGGCAGCTTGCACTCTAGTCACTTAAACATGCATAACTTTCATTCTGTACGTCGGATTTTCAATTGGTTTACACCGTTGTAAAGCTAACATAATTTTATTTATAACCATATAAGGCTTGCATTTTAGTTTTTTTCCAATTAATACAGTTTTTAGCTTAAAGACAGGGTAATTTGCTACACTAGACAGTTTGCACTGTCCCTAGTGTTTCTTCTCTACATTTCATTCTACAACCCAGAATTTAGTTCTATTTTCTCCTAATGAATTTAGACATATCAAGGTGTTTTCCATAAAAATTTCAGCCTTAAATTCATTTTATACAATTTATAGTGATTTTTCAAAATTACTGCCCAGAACAGAGCATTATGGGCAGATTACACTAGGTTGAGTTTCAAGCTCCTTAACTCACCTAAGCAAAGTCCTAACATGGAAATTCAATTCATTTTCATGTTCTTACATGTCTAGGTCATTCTAATTCACCTAGCCATGTGCTTAAAAACATGGCATTATCATGTTGAACCCAATTGGCTCTACTTGATCAATATTGCACATCCAATTCATCAATTAGGCAGTCCATTACCTAGTTTAACTAATCCAATTAGGTGTAGTCATTTTCCAGCAACACATCTACTCAATTCAATCTTCATTTCATCTAGTTACATGATCAAAACAGGGTTCTATATCCAATTGACATGTCTAAACACTTTCTCTATCAAAATAGTCCTTAATTAAGACTGTTTTCAACCATGTACACATTTCTCAAATTTCTAGCAACTATATATATTTCCTTTATCAAATTGGTTACTAGAAATCACAATTTCAAGTTCAAATTGAAGCTAGCATGACCCTAACATACATGGCAACCATCCAATTCAATTTATACAACAAAGACATCATCAACCACTCATTCAACTATTCTATCCCCTTTCAACTATCCAATTTCAAGTTGGAATTAAGCATTATACCTTCTCCAAGCTAAATTTGATCAAGTTTGAATCAAGAAGCTTGAATTTGAAGGTGTTGCATGAAGATTTTCTCTCCCCTTTTCTCTCTCAATAATCGGCCAAGGTGGATGATAATGGGAGGAAGATGACAATATGTTTGTTCATCATTCCTCCTTGGCCATGAGTCATCATCCAAATTGGCACATGTGTCGAGGCCTTGATCTAATTTCAATTTTACATGCAATCTTCATAGCTTTGCATGTTCACAATTTCATCCTTCCATTTAAGCCTTCTAGTTTTAATTTCAATTCAATTTGGTTATAATTTCACCTATTTGATCTTAAGGATAGCTAATGTTCATTCTTCTTTAAATTGATTAACTTATGAATTCAATTAGCCTATAGTTTAGATTGTGATTACATTTCTAGGCCAATTTTAAGTTGTTACAAGACTAGCTAAGCTTGGAGTATTGTGAGTGTAGTTTTGTAGGGTTAGGACTTAGGTCCTAACCAAATATGCATGCTTAAATTACTTGCCATCCTTGTATTGTTTAAATAAACTTAATATAGGCTTGATCATGCACATATAGGGTCTTGTAAGTGAATAAAAAGTGTATAAAAGCATGAAAGTTGACTAGATAATCAAAAAGAAAAGTGAAAACAAAAGTGTGAATTCTTGTACTTGAATGTTGCTATTCGATTAGTAGCATGATAGAGTAGCGCAATCTTGGATTTGGAAGCTCTCAATCAAGTTGTTGCAAGAACTATGAGCTCTAGACTCAATCAAGAAAGTTATGGGCAGGTCTGAAAATTCAAGACAAAAGAGAATGGCTTTTCTTGAAAATTTTAGATTCAAGGTTCGAAATTCAAAGAAACAAAGATTAGAAGGAAAATTAGAAGATGATTAATAAGAACAAAAGGAAAAAGATTGAAAAAGATTAAGATGAGGATAGATAAAATAAATTTGAAATTTCTAGGTTTTTATGGCTTGTGGAGATGGCGTGAAGGTTGAAGATGAAGATGGCTTGCGATTTGTTGTTTTGTCCTCGGCACCCTCTTAGACTCAATTATCTAAGCAAGCAACCTCAAGCGGTTCTAACCCACCCTCCTAGATGCGATTATCTAGGCAAGCAAGAGCGTGAAGATGATCTCCCTCACAAGAACTCGTCGAACTTATGTTGAAGAAGACTTCGAAGGCACAAGTAATCAGTACTTGCAAAAACAAACTCACTAAATATTTCATAAATCAAAGAAATCTCCCTTACAATGATGGAGGCTTCATCCTTTTATAGGTGAAGGATAGACAAAGTAATTTAACTTTTACTAAAACAAGGAAAACCTAATCTAATTAAAAATAATAATAAAATAACAGCCTTTAAACTCCTTGTGCTTGTGTGGCAAGGAATAGAGTGATAAGGCAAGTGATAAGCTGATAAGGGCTGGGTGGCTGGTTCCTAAAGTGATAGAGTAGGGCAAATTCGAATAAAGAGAAAAACAAAACAAACCAAAATAAAGAACAAATCTAAAAATTCATATTTGCTTATGGTGGTGGCGTCAATGGAGGAAGCTTGAATATGTGGAGATGGTGTGATGAATTGATAGTTATCCTCGGCACCCTCTTAGACGCAATTATCTAAGCATGCAACCTCAAGCGGCTCTAACCCACCCTCCCAAACGCTTTTGTATGGGCAAGCAGGAGTGTGAAGATCCTCAACAACAAATCCCGGAGAACTTGAAAATCGATTTGCTTCTAAAACACAAGATAATGTTCTTGCAAGTTGGAACTCAAAAGACAATTTTATTTAATCATTCAAATCTGAATTACAATGTGGGTGAAGCCTCCTTTATATAGGCCATGGAGAAGTTCTAATCCTACTAAACTTAGGAATTAAATACAATAAATAAATGCTAAAATCTAATCTCCTAATTAGATAAGTAATTTCTAATAATAAATAAATGCTAAAATTAAAATCCTAATTAAATAAATCTGATTCTAATAGATATTGCAGAATCCTATATTGATTTAAATTACAAATAATCAAATAAAATCTTGAAAATTCTTAATTATCCAAAAATCCCGTATTAATCCCGTATAGGAATTTCTGCATGCGCTGTCTTTGCTAAAATAGACGTATCTTGACGTCCGATTGAGGCATTTCAAGATGCGTTGGAAAGATAATTTGAAGCCGGATAAGTTTTAAGAAGACCTATTGACCCATAAATGCCCAGATCCCATCCAAAAATGCTTCGCAAGTTGACTGAGGTTTCTGACTTGCAAAGCAGTTTCAACTTCTTTTCCAAGATGATTATTTTGACCCCTCTCATGCTCATATCATTCCCCCACTCTTCAAAAAGATTCGCCCTCGAATCTAGATCGGTAAATGGAGGAATTTCATCAAAGTACAACGGAAAAGAAGACATTTTGAAGGATCCTTTTGCAGAGTCTCTTTTTGCAATGTAATTTACAAGTTCCTTCTCATTGGGATCATCACGATTGTTCTTTTGGTCACAAAGTAACTCATTCTCATCTTCAAAATTGTTATTAATGCTAAAAGAGGAATAAGCATAAATAGAATTCTGATAACATTCAATGATACCTTTTGATTGTAAGATATCTTCATCAGTGTTTGTCGTTTGATGATCATCTCGAATCGGAATAGTAGGTTCATCACTGGAAACAAACACAATACTTATAATTTCTTCCTCATCAATAGGCAAGGTTAAACTCTCGATGGTATCGTCTTCCTCGTGTTCTTTAGAAGAACAAATTTCTTGATCATGCTCCGGATCACGTATTTCAATATCATTAGAAGACATGAATTCAGACAACATATCTCTCAAATTTTTTTCTTGAAAATAAAACTTATTTGGACAATCATACCCTCAATGATCTAGTCGACAACAATAATGACATCGAGTCCCCAAAAGGGTAAAATCCAATACGTTGCTCAATTGACATCCTCAAGAATGATTTGAATCCAATACCAAATGATAGAGTAGGCTTTGGCACGTGGTAACCTTCAATTTGATGGCTTGGAAGCAAACCTAAGGCTTTAGACTCGAACAAGGAAGTTAGGCGCAAATCTGAAATTTCAAGAGAAACTAGTTGGGGGTTTCTTGAAAATTTCAGAATTAAAGCTGGAAATATAAAGAAACAAGGTGAATATGATAGATTAGATGATAAGAAAAGGAATTTAAATAAAAAGATTAAAAAGATTGAGAAAGAGATAGATAAAACAAATCTGGAATTTCCAGGTTTGTTTATGGCTTGTCTAGATGGCGTGAAGGTTGAAGATGGCTTGCGATTTGTTGTTTTGTCCTCGGCACTCTCTTAGATTCAATTATCTAAGCAAGCAACCTCAAGCGGTTCTAACCCACCCTCCTAGACGCGATTATATAGGCAAGCAAGAGTGTGAAGATGATCTCCCTCTCAAGAACTCGTCAAACTTATGTTGAAGAAGACTTCGAAGGCACAAGTAATCAGCACTTGAAAAAACAAACTCACTAAATATTTCATAAATCAAAGAAATCTCACTTACAATGATGGAGGCTTCATCCTTTTATAGGTGAAGGATAGACAAAGTAATTTAACTTTTACTAAAACAAGGAAAACCTAATCTAATTAAAAATAATAATAAAATAACAGCCTTTAAACTCCTTGTGCTTATGTGGCAAGGAATAGAGTGATAAGACAAGTGATAAGCTGATAAGGGCTGGGTGTCTGGTTCCTAAAGTGATAGAATAGGGCAAATTCGAATAAAGAGAAAAAGAAAATAGACCAAAATAAAGAACAAATCTAAAAATTTAGATTTGCTTATGGTGGTGACGTCAATGGAGGAAGCTTGAATATGTGGAGATGGCGTGATGAATTGATAATTGTCCTCGACACCCTCTTAGACGCAATTATCTAAGCAAGCGGCTCTAACACCCTCCCAAACACTTTTGTATGGGAAAGCAGGAGTGTGAAGATCCTCAACAACAAATCCCGGAGAACTTGAAAATCGATTTGCTTCTAAAACACAAGATAGTGTTCTTGCAAGTTGGAACTCAAAAGACAATTTTATTTAATCATTCAAATCTGAATTACAATGTGGGTGAAGCCTCCTTTATATAGGCCATGGAGAAGTTCTAATCCTACTAAACTTAGGAATTAAATACAATAAATAAATGCTAAAATCTAATCTCCTAATTAGATAAGTAATTTCTAATAATAAATAAATGCTAAAAGTAAAATCCTAATTAAATAAATATGATCCTTATAGATATTGCAGAATCCTATATTAATTTAAATTACAAATAATCAAATAAAATCTTGAAAATTCGTAATTATCCAAAAATCCCGTATTAATCCCGTATAGGAATTTCTGCATGCGCTGTCTTCGCTAAAATAGACGTATATTGAGATCCAGACGTCCGATTGAGGCGTTTCAAGATGCGTTGGAAAGCTAATTTGCAGCCAGACAAGTTTTAAGAAGACATGTTGACCCATAAATTCCTGGATCCCATCCAAAAATGCTTCACAAATTGACTGATGTTTCTGACTTGCAAAGCAGTTTCAACTTCTTTTCCAAGATGATTGTTTTGACCCCTCTCATGCTCGTATCATTCCTCCACTCCTCAAAAAGATTCGCCCTCAAATCTAGATCGGTAAATGGAGGAATTTCATCAAAGTACCATGGAAGAGAAGACTTCTTGAAGGATCCTTTTGCAGAGTCTCTTTTTGCAATGTAATTTACAAGTTCCTTCTCATTGGGATCATCACGATTGTTCTTTTGGTTGTAAAGTAACTCATTCTCATCTTCAAAATTGTTATTAAAGTTAAAAGAGGAATAAGCATAAATAGAATTCTGAAAACATTCAATGATACCTTTTGATTGTAAGGTACCTTCGTCGGTGTTTGTCGTTTGATGATCATCTCGAATCGGAATAGTAGGTTCGTTACTCCAAACAAACACACTACTTATAATTTCTTCCTCATCAATAGGCTAGGTTAAATTCTCGATGGTATCGTCTTCCTCATGTTCTTTAGAAGAACAAATTTCTTGATCATGCTCCGGATCACGGATTTTAATATCATTAGAAGACATTAATTCAGGCAACATATCTCTTAAAATTTTTTCTTGAAAATAAAACTTATCTGGACAATCATACCCTGAATGATCTAGTCCACAACAATAATGACATCGAGTCCCCAAAAGGGTAAAATCCAATACGTTGCTCAATGACATCCTCAAGAACGATCTGAATCCGATACCAAATGATAGAGTAGGCTTTGGCACGTGGTAACCTTCAATTTGATGGCTTGGAAGCAAACCTAGGGCTTTAGACTCGAACAAGGAAGTTAGGCGCAAATATGAAAATTCAAGAGAAACTAGTTGGGGGTTTCTTGAAAATTTCAGAATTAAAGCTGGAAATATAAAGAAACAAGGTGAATATGATAGATTAGATGATGAGAAATAGAATATAAATAAAAAGATTAAAAAGATTGAGAAAGAGATAGATAAAACAAATCTGAAATTTCCAGGTTTGTTTATGGCTTGTGGAGATGGCGCGAAGGTTGAATATGAAGATGGCTTGCGATTTGTTGTTTTGTCCTCGGCATCCTCTTAGACTCAATTATCTAAGCAAGCAACCTCAAGCGGTTCTAACCCAGCCTCCTAGACGCGATTATCTAGGCAAGCAAGAGTGTGAAGATGATCTTTCTCACAAGAACTAGTCGAACTTATGTTGAAGAAGACTTCGAAGGCACAAGTAATCAGCAATTGCAAAAACAAACTCACTAAATATTTCATAAATCAAAGAAATCTCCCTTTCAATGATGGAGGCTTCATCCTTTTATAGGTGAAGGATGGACAAAGTAATTTGACTTTTACTAAAACAAGGAAAACCTAATCTAATTAAAAATAATAATAAAATAACAGCCTTTAAACTCCTTGTGCTTGTGTGGCAAGGAATAGAGTGATAAGTCAAGTGATAAGCTGATAAGGGCTGGGTGGATGGTTCCTAAAGTATATAAAACCCTAAAAGCATCAATCTAAATGATAATAAATATATTGGGCTAAGTTTAATTCGTCCAAAGCCTTATATGTTAGCTTTTGGGCTGAATTTTACAAAATCCCGTAATAATCTCGTATCCAGTTTTCTGCATGCGCAGTTTTCAGTAAATTGGACGTATCTTGAGTTCATAATGTCCGATTGACGCGTTTCAAGATTCGTTGGAAAGGTAACTGAATGGACGGACAATTTTTTAGAAGACAACTTGACTCAAAAATTCCCGTATCCCATCCAAAAACGCGTTGAAAGTTGGCTGACTTTCCAGACTTCACAAACAGATTCAATTTCTTGTCCAAGATGCATCGTTTTTGACCTCCTATGCGTGCATTGTTTTGGCTTTTATTGTTTGCATCAAACAAATTCAGCTTCTTGTCCAATATGAGTAATTTAACCCCGCTCATGCATGTATCATAGCATATATATGTACTTCCATGATATATGAGGTGTGATCTTTGTGTCTTGAATGCTATTCATTCGAATGCATGCTTGATGCCTAAGGTGTGTATGCTAAGTGTTTACTTGAGGAATGAGATGGTTATGTGAATGCTTGCTTGTATGTTCTCCATGGTTTAACATTTACTAACAAGATTGAACCATGAAATAAAGACATTGCTTGTATCATAAAAATACTTGCTTGAATGACAAGATAACAAGTGAATTGAGGAGCTAAGGCTCAACTAGCCTAAGGGCTAAGCATTATATTGCTATAACTTGCTTGAATGTGATTATTGAACACAATTATCTTAACTTGAACATGAAAGCATAAAAATAAGAAACAACAACAAGCTTTAAAGTAAAATAAGAATTCGTGTGCCATGAGATATCCTTTAATGTAAGTTAAAGATTTAAAAGACTTGAGTTGCCTTAAATGGAAGTCCTTGGATACATTGGTATGATGCTTGGTATTCTTGGGAGTAGGGTCCATGAGCCAGGGCTCGGGGGGACGCCCCATTACATGTAATATATTATTGGCGACAGTAGGAGGTAATGGGGGAGCTGTACAGAGATTGACGATAGTTGGTTGGATAGTGAGAAGTATAGGATTCTTGGACCTTTATGGTCAAACACGAACCAATGTCATTCATAACCAATTGTGATCTAAGGCAAACATGTTAAAAGACATGAACCTTATTGAGAAATTAAATAAGAAATTCAAAAGATAATCTTAAATGTGTACATAATGTTTAAAGAAAGCTCTTGGTGAGCATAATGTCTAAAGAAAGCTCTTGGTGAGCATTACTTGAATTGCTTGACATGAAATCTTGCTACTTGAGTTACATGATATGTAAGCTTACTTGAACACTTGAATTACTTGATATGCAAACTTGATTACTTGAACTACTTGTTACTTGATTTGATTACTCGAGCCATTTGCTACTTGACTTGATTTTGTAGGCTACTTGTTACGTGACTTGAATTGATTGGAAATACGGACTGTTTTATGTGTGTAAATGTGTGAGCAAGTGTGTTTCCATGTTAAGTGATATTAATTCTAGAACTGAACTATTATATGTGTGTAAATGTGTGAGCAAGTATGCTGCCATGTTAAGTGATATTATGTCTAAAACCGGATTGTTTTATATGTGTAAATGTGTGAGCAAGTGTGCTGCCATGTTAAGTGATATTAAGTCTAAAACCAGACTGTTATATGTGTGTAAATGTGTGAGCAAGTGTGCTGCCATGTTAAGTGATATTAAGTCTAAAACCGGATTGTTTTATGTGTGTAAATGCGTGAGCAAGTGTGCTGCCATGTTAAGTGATATTAAGTCTAAAACCGGATTGTTTTATGTGTGTAAATGTATGAGTAAGTGTGTTGCCATGTTAAGTCATATTAAGACTAGAAGTGTACTGTTTGCTAGGCTTATTGTCTTCATGATTAAGTGAACAAGTTATAAACATATATGGACAGTTTTGTTATAAGCATACATGGACAAATTTAAATAAATTGAAAGTTACTATGGACTGTTTTTACCTTAATTAAGTGTAAACATGTATAATGGACAGAATTGAACGAATAATGCTCGAAAATCGAAACTATTTTTAGGTGATTAAATTATGTAAACATGACATGTTAAGTATAACCTTGATTGATTGAATGTGGCTATACTTGACTTGGAATTGTTGTGAGTTACTTGAATATGTTATTGATTGTTTGAAAGGTGTTAAAGCTTGAATTAGGATCCACGTCCTTGCTTGTCATGTTATTCGAAATGCTATAAACCTTGAATATGACTACTTGACTAAATGGAACTTGATCTAAGTAATTGGTTAAATCAAGATACTACCTCACTAAGTACAAATTGTACTTATCACTCTTGTTTCCTTTCTTCCCAACTAACAAGTTAGATGTTCTAAACACTTTCTTGATCCTGAAGTTAGATTTCTTGAGCCTGAAGCAAGACACAAGTGGAGCTTGAGTATGAATCCTTACTTGTTTTGTATAACTCCTAGCTGATGGTGGCACCTAGTCTTGTTTATAGCTAAGGCTAGTTCATGCATTTTGTATGTTTGGAAGCTTGTATATAAATATGATTCGACCTCTAATGTTGTGTAAGACTATGATTCGAATGTTTACACTAAATGAACTTGTTTAGTTGAATCTACATGGAATGTTGCAAGTCTTGAATATAATAACCTACATGACCATGTCTAATTAATGTGAAATGAGTATACCATAGAAAACTTGTTAACTATTGTTATAAGATAGATGAGATTCACATAATTGAGATTGAATGATACAAGTGATTCATGGTGTGCATGAGAATTGTAATTGCTGAATGGTAAGAAATGAATCCTTACATGTTTGAAGAGATGTTCGAATATATGTATACATGATTATGCTTAATCAAACCTACATGAATTGGTTACATGTCTTGAATGAAATGTCATGAAATAGAGTTAAAATGAACACATGCTAGTCTAGGTAAGCTATTCGAATGATATGATCACATGAACTTAAATTCAAAAGTGAATAATTAAAGTGGTAACTTATAATGAATAAGAACTTCTCCATGATCGTGTAATTGAATGTGATGTCTATGTGCCTTGCTAGTTCTCTGCTCATCTAGGATAAACAAGGATGATATCAATACTTGTAGTTTAAGTGTTTATTCGAATATCTCTCATGTATGATCATTTAATCAAGTAATAACTAATCCTTGAATGAATCTTGAAGGTAACCACTCGAATGAAGGTCTATAATGAATATGAAATATATATAATTATGAATGAGATAGAAAATGGAGTGAAAGAAGCATGCTTGTTTGAATGACCATTTGAATGCTATATGTTAACTTGAATAATAATGCAAATGGTAAATGAAGGTGGTAACCTATAATGACTTGTAAAAAAAATATGCTTGTTTGTATGATAAGATACGTATGTCTAAGTTGCTTGCTAGACAAGTAACTCATCTAATAGAGATGAGTTCGAAAAGTTTTAAATGGTTCGTGTTTCTACTATGATTGATTGTAAATGCCTATGCTGCTAGCTAGTTAAGGAACTCATTTAATAGGGATGAGTTCACCTTTCCTTGCTTTGTTCTTGCTCCGTAATGCTCTCGAGCCAGTTTACTACTAAACCGGGGTAGGGGGTGTTACATGAGCCCTATTCGATTGAAAGGGGATATTGGCACAAAATGTGCACATTGAATTGAATCATGCTTCTAATTGATTGAAAGTGATAACTATTGTAAGCCTTGGTCTCGAGTCAGTCTTAGATATAGTTGGCATGCCATAGAGTCTACAGAGCTCATTGTCGGGGTGAACTACGGTCCATGACATTGGTCCCTAATTGGCGACAGTAGGAGGGAAGTATTGTTATTGGTCATTGGCGACAATAGGAGGGATTCGACCAGGTACTTGGTACCATATTGACTATTGTTATTGGAAACAGCTTGGTTGGAGACTCGAGTATCTAGACTGAGTAATCGATTCTCAAGGCTACACATAAAATGAACTTATACCTCATATACATTGAACCTATTGGTATATTGAATTGCATTGATTGATTGTAAAGGAAAATTGAATGCCATGAACTATTGATATTGAAACATTGATTGAACATTGCTTACATGAGATTGCTTGATTGTAAAGGAAAATCGAGTGCCATGAACTATTGACATTGTGACATTGCTTATAGGATTGCTTGAGTATTGAACATTGATTGTGTTCAAGGGATATGTTATGCCTAAAGTAGTTGAATTGGATGATTGAGCATGTCTAAACTTCAAGCCTTGTATTGATATTGGATTGAAAATTTAGCAATGTACATAGTATTGTTTGCCTAGTTTCGAATGGTTCCTTATTGATGGGGGAACCATACCATCTATTTGATGGTTCGTAGTTGAGACTTATTGTATTGATTGCCTTGTAACTTTAACTCGCTCACTAAGCTTTGCTTATTCAAGTCTCATTTCTATGATACAAGTTGATATTGGATACTATCCCGAAGTCTAAGCTCGTACTAGTCACATTTTGCTTAAAAGAGTATGTTTCCATCTTGTTATAGTTCTCCTAGGATGGTGGCACCTAAGGAATGTATGTTCATGGTCTCTTAGTTATGGTTTGTATAAGTTAATTCCATCTATGATCTATAAGGAGTTTGGTATGTATATATACCATGGTTGAATTATGCATGTAATGGTTGAATAGATCTTTGAAAATGGTTAGTTAACATCAAGTAAATGTAGTAATCTACATGTTAGACATAAACCACCTTGATTACTTAGAGAATTAGCCAAATGGTATGTATAACATTGTAAGCACATATGTTTGATTAAGGTCACATAAGTAAATCATGTAAATCACTTATTAGAATGCTTGATAGTTACATTGAATGTTGAAATTATCTAATAGGGTTCTCATTTAGTTCGAATGGTTTCTTGGAGATCAAGTAAGTATCAAATGGTTTTGATTATGATAACATATTGCATTATGGGTCCTAATATATCTAATAGGTGCATCATGCATTGTTTAGTTTAATGGGTCCTCTCCTATTCGAACGCTTGCTTAATGAGCAAGAAAGACTTAAAACGAATCGAACTCGCTACCTTAAATTGAATGAATCATTGATTGTAATTGTAGTAACTTACCTAATCCTACTAGGGTGGTTAGAGTATGTTACACGCATGGAATTAGAAATGGTGAAGAAGGTAACCGTTTTTGCTTTCAATTTTTGTTATATAGAATTGTGCTTAGTGTTCGATGCTCTTCATGTGGAAGCTTTGCATGCAAATAGTGGAAGCTTAGTTTTAGATCAAATTCTCATGGAAATACTTAGCTTCAAATAGAGTGGATTTAGTGGTGAATTAATACAATTTGAAAACTTAGTGGGCTGATATGTTTTGTTTGAGTATATAGGAATGAAATTGAAGTAAAGGAAGGAAAATCGTTTCCAAAATGTCCTTAATTTGATATAATGTTGGTTGTTGTTAATTCAATTGTAAAGGCTGCCTTAATGAAAATTTGAGCACATGTATAATTGGAATGCCCGGTTAAGTGTACACATATATTCGGGACTATTTCGAAGGGAGCATTTATGCAAAATGAATCAGATTTGAGTATTTACGAAAGTGCTGCCCAGTTTTGTATGTGTAAACATGTAAGCATGCTGTCCAGTTGTGTATACAAATGTTTATAATTGTAAGCTGCCCTGTTTGGTATGTTTGTGTGCATTATTGGACAGATTTGAATGCTTAATATGTATAAGTGTAAGCTGCTCTGTTTCGTGATAATTTAGGATTAGAGTCGACTGTTTTGAGTACTTTGAAAGCATGTTGGATTGATTGAGTAACACATGTGTATATACCTAATTTGGGACTGATTTAATGGTAAAGAAAATCATGGACAATCTTGATTATGAATCTGGAAATTCTGGTAAATAAGGGCTGTTTTGTTTATAAGTTAATAAATTTGGAGTTTAATTTGATGTATGTAAAAATGTATGCTTTGAGTGTGTATAAGTATGATTAATATTGAAATACCTTGTTAGTGTGTATGTAAGTGATAAAATCTGGAGAAGGGCTGTTCTTATACTTCTAAGAATGTTAAAGGGGTCGTTTTGCACACAACCAAAACTGTTTTAGAAATCTGTGTTAAAGGTAACTTTGGAAAATTACTATAAATTGTACTGGCAGAATTAGATGTAACTTTGGATTAAAAACTGTATTAACTCATAAAGAGTAAAAATGTATGGCCTATATGGTTAGAAAGCTGGTCGAGTCAGCTTTCCAACAGTGTAAACGGTTCTAAATTCAGATGTAAGGAATGAAAGTTATGAAATTTTAACTAAAGGATGTACAGTCTGCCCGGCAGCAGCTCTATAGGTGGCTTGAAATATCTTTGAATGCATGAAAGAGTGTATAAGGACATTAATGGGCTGTTTTAAGATTTAGGAAGAGGCTTTCCTACTTGTATATAAAAGTTTTAAGGACTGATTGAGTGCATAAACTGTATACAAATGCAATTTGCCCTGAATTGAATGTATATGAATACAAGTAGACTGTTTTAGTACTCATGATTTTGTAGTTATGTTATGTAAGAAATGAGACTGTTTTGACATGTCTAGGTGTAGACATAACTATGTGGATTGTTTTGTGTCATTACATGATTAAATAGGACTGTTTTGACATGTCTAAGTGTAGACATAACTATGTGGACTGTTTTGTGTCATTACATGATTAAACGGGACTGACTGTTTTGATATGTCTAAGTGTAGACATAACTATGTGGATTGTTTTGTGTCATTACATGATTAAATGGAACTGTTTTGACAAGTCTAAGTGTATATGTGATATGTGAGCTGTTTTGTGTTAATACATGAACGTGTATATATATATATATATATATATATATATATGCAATGACTTGGATTGTTTCTTTGACTATGTTATGAGTTGAATAGTTTGGTTTGGTTTTAATTACTTGTTGTTATGATTGAGGTACACACTTGACATGTGAGTGGCTATGGAAGGAAGTAAATCGAGTTTAGTAGATCAGGTATTCCATAATGTTGGAATATAAGGTGAGTGTAGTTGTATGGTTTCGGGTGACACGGTGTCACATCGAATTTGTTATTGAGTTGTATATCTTATTTAAATTGCATAAACATGTACAATTGGCTCAAGTAGAGCACAATGTGGGAAAATACATTCATAACATGGCAGTCATGTCAAAACATTGTTTATGTTGCATTTTACCTGTAAATGATGCCTTGCTATGCTTTGTTTGAATGATTGATTATGCAATGTTTCGATATAAACAATGATGTAAACAAATCCTTGATAATATTATGGAATATAAAGAAGAATGACTCCCCCTACTCAACAATGTAACGATTGAGAAGCTTTAAGAATCAAAAGCTCAAAATTGGCCATGACTCAATAAGTGGGTAACAAGTAAGGTTACTTGTACAATAAGAAACACTCCAACCTTCAAATATAAAATAAGATACTTAAGTTGCCTACAATGGAAGTCCTTGGATACATTGGTATGATACATGGTATTATTGGGTTTACGGTCCATGAGCTACGGCTTGGGGGACGCCCCATTATATTGATATGTTTATTGACAACAGTAGGAGGTAACGGGGGAGTTGTACGAAGATTGGCGACAATTTGGTTGGATAGAGAAGAGGAGACATGATTGATATGTTTTCGATATTAGCCATTGCTATGTTCTTTGAGCTAAGTATCGCTTGAACCTATATGGTCAAACACGGACCAATGTTATTCATAACCAATTGTAATCCAAGGTAAACATGTTAAAAGATATGAAATGATTGAAAATTAAAGAAAGAAATCAAGTGAATATTGAATAATGTTACAAGGCTCTTGGTGAGCATAATTGTTACAAGGCTCTTGGTGAGCATAATAGTTACAAGGCTCTTGGTGAGCAATAGATCGAATAAGACTCTTTGTGAGCAAAGATTTAAATTAAGCCTACCAATTGAAAGAAAGTACTAATAAGATAAGAAATACCATGGAGTTCTATCTAACTACGTTTAATAAGTAGTGTTGATCTAATTAAAGACGTTTAACATATCTTGTGTATATATATGTATAGTTTTCTTGATTTACCAATCAAAGAATCATGAGAGTTATTGATGCTTGTCTTGTCTATACTACCTCACTTAGGCTATATAAGTCTAATGCATTTCATTCTCATACATTGCAGGTTGATTAAAGCTTATCTGTTCAATTGTATTTGGAATGCAAATCTGTACTCAAGATTCAAGTAGTGTTTGGAACCCTCCTTGTATAGTTTACTCCTAAATGGTGGCACATTGCTTGGGAAACATTTATGTAGTGTATTCATTGTTTTGTGTAATATGTCAAAACCTATAACCTTATGTAATTGATATTGTATATACTTGATTAAAATGGTTGCTTAGAGCTAAAGTATCACAAGGGAGACATTCGAACAAATGAGTTATGCCTAATTAAAATTATGATACTAATAAATCAGTTAATAAGTTAAGTCTTGAAAAAGGGATTGATTGGTTTCTTATTGATCAGACTATGTTAGTGTAATCTAAATCATAGGTTGTATTTTAAGTTATATTAGATTGGTGGTATGGTGCTTATTCTTATCTTAATTTCCCTAAATTGGTAATTTACATCTTGATTATGATTTAGAAGAAGTGAGCAATCAATGAAATGTGGACCTAGATAAAGAGCACAATTCGCTATTTGTTGTAATTGATTGAGACGTTGATAATTTCTAAATTTCTAAAATGTATTTAGGATATAGATTGATAGGGACCGATTCCCCTAAAATTACAAGATGTAGTAATTCGGTTCTTAAGAGTTTGTAGATAATGATTAATAAGATTGATAAAGTCTTGAGGAAATTGCTAAGCTCAACAAAGCTATAGTTAAAGTATCATAAGATGAGTATCTTGCATTGGCGTATGTTTGTGAATGAACTAGAATGTCAAGGGGGTTTAAAATGGTCACAACTCTTAAGGACAAATATGTGCTCACTTATACGATTAATAGTTAATCCAATTGAGAAATTTTATTTTCTTGATAAGAAATTTCTGTTTAAATTGCCTTGCTTGTGTATAAAGTCACAAAAAGTTTTTGTTGACTTGCTTAATCGGCAAGAAATGTCTCAAGGTTTTAGATGTGTCCTTTGATTTTCTTTTTAGTAACATCTAAAACTCTGGTTTTCTTCTAAGCCGGGTTGAGGATTTAACAAGGTAAAGATTAAGTGAAACCAATTTTAATATTGCTTAATATATCCACCATGTCTTACATACTCATCATGAAATAACTTATTATTATTTCATCTAACTAGGATTTGATCCACAACTCAAGACAAAGACTTTCCTCAAACATTTCTTAATTTATAAAAAGGGTATTATACAGATGTATTCATTATAACCATATAGTCAACCTTTCGGATCATCAATAACTCAATCATAAACTTCAAGCATTCTTGATGTGAGCATTGAAGCTTCCAACTTATTACTCGATCTAAGGCTAAGTTATTCAGGGAAGTTCTTTCACTTAAATGCATTGAAGCTTCCAACTTATTTCTCAATGTTTCAGCCTTAGATAATAAGTTCTTCAATGTGTTACATGCTGATATGTGACATATTAAGTACTTATACTTAGTATATATTTATATGCATATTATTTACTAAGTTAAGTGTTTTTATATTATGTTTTCCAGTATTTATATGTGTTTATTTTGTTTTTACAACAGCACAATAAAACGTGGCAGCTAAGGACTTTCCAACAAGCTCGATTGAAGCTCATCAATACGTGTGTAGCTTAACTCAGCTCAAAACAGCCCACAAGCATATTTTTCAGCTCCAACACTCCAAATCAGCTCAATTCAGCTCAACTCAAGCTCAACTAGCTCACCTTCAGCTCCAGTAGCTCAACTCCAGCTAATGAGTCCAAGGGTAGTTCAAACTTGGAGGGACATGTGCCTACACCTAGGAGAGTGTCCTACAGCAAGGTGCATCAAGCTAGAAGCTTCAACAAGCTCCAGCAAGCTTCCCCACACATGGCAGCCTTGGCACACATGTGTGTGCATGCTTGGCAGATTTGAACTCCTTTTCTACATGGCCAGCCAACTATGGATAAGAACAAGAGGTTTCTTGTTTGAATTTTGAACATTTCACATGTGCACAATGTTCAAAATTTAGATTTCCCTCTCCCTTAGACGCCACTTTAAAGGCTGATCTGATTTTGATTTTTAAAAACTTCAAAAATCAGGCTTTAGATCCTATCTGCCACCTTTAGATTAGAATAGGTAGTTTCTATTTGAATTTTAAAGAATTCTGATTTCCCTCTTGTATTTCTTTATATATATACTTCATAAAACGATGTAAAAACAAGCATTACATGAAATCAAATTACATTGTGGGAATTTCTCTCAACTTGGTTCTTCATTGAACTTTTCAGACTTCTTCAAGTCTTGTGCTTGTGTTGTCTACAATCAGATACTTTGGGTTCTTTGTTATCTAATCAATGGGTCCAAGTCCTTCGAGCATTGAACGTATAAGATTCGGGTTTATACACTCTATTGTGTAGGTTCTTCCTTGTTCATTGTTCTTGTTTTTAATTCATTTTCCAGCAACTGAAACCCTTTCTTCTTCACCAAAATTTCCAGCAACCAAATTCCACATTGTCATCTTCTTCAAGCCTCCATCTTCAACCTTTTCCTTCAACCGAATTTCCAGCCATCATTTACCCTCTTTCATCCTACATAAAAACATCAAATTCCAGTCCCTTAAACACCATGAATTCTACTATCAACATCTTCTTTTGCAGCCACACTTCTACACAGGAAATCTTACTTCGATCCTAGATCCGACACAATCAATGGAGGCCTTCTTCAACTGGCAGCCTCGTAACATATGGTAATCAGAGCTTTGGTTGGATTCAAGTAAGAAATCATCTTTGCGAGTGCAAAATCAAAAAAAATAAAAAAATCCAAAAATTCAAAAAAAAGAAAATTCAGTTTTGAAAAGTTTAAACAAAAAGAAAGAAGAAAAGCAAAAAGATGAAAGAAATTGCAATGGCAATGTGTTCTACAACAGTGAACATTACAACATCAACCGGGCATGATGAAAATTTGATTGTTCGGTGAAGGAAATTTGTAAGCGTTTCTCTGTAGTAAGTCACCCATTTCTTTCTAATTCTAATCCTACCTTTACATTAATTTCCTTTTGTTTACTAATCGTTGTTTTTTTAGGCCGACACACTTGACAGGTTTGATTAAGTCTATATTAGTTCCTTAAAGAACTAATCACGAGACAAGGACGGGAAAAAGGCATAATGAGTGTGTGAGAACAGTAGGGAAAAAAGGCATAATAATATTTTCCCGAGTGAAACACGTGCATAGAGTGGAGTGCCATATCTATTTTCCTTGGAGTGAATTGTGAGACTTTTGTGAGTGTGCAAGTGAGGGTTTCTTTGTTTTTTTTCTAACGATGATAGGTACAAGCGATGTACATCATGATGGAGGACAACCGAATCTTCAAATGCAAGCCATGATTCGAGAATTGCAAAAATTGTTAAAGGTTGAACTCGAACCATTGCATGGAAGATTGGACAGACTTGAGGGGTCCCAAACTCACACAAATGATGAAAACAATGATGAAGAAGAAGTGACCAATCACCAAGATAGAATGCTTCGAGACAACATGGAGGGCGTGCACAACCTGATGACAATCTGAACAATATTCGAGTTGTCATACCCCCATTTTCAAGGAAAAATAGATCTGGATGCATATCTTGCATGGGAAAGCAAAGTAGAACATGTGTTCGATTGTTAAAACTATTTTGAACAATGAAAGGTGCGATTGGCTGCAATAGAGTTTGTGGACTATGCATTAATTTGGTGGGATCAATTAATGAGTGCACGAAGAAGAACAGGTGAAGGGCCAATCACAACATGGCTCGAAATGAAAAGAATCATGCGGAGGCAATTTGTACCGTCTCATTATCACCGAGACTTGTTCCAGAAGTTGCAAACTTTAAAACAAGGCAATAGGAGCGTTGAATACTATTTTAAAGAAATGGAGATGTCCATGATTCGTGCAAACATCGAGGAGGACAGAGAAGCAACCATATCACGTTTCTTAGCCAGACTTAACCAGAAGATTGCTAATGTTGTAGAATTGCAACATTATGTTGAATTGGACGAGATGGTGCATATGGCGATAAAAGTTGAACGTCAGCAAAGGAAGAAATCTTCTTTCCGAGGTAATAGTTCATTTAATAATTTTCTAACCCTCATTTCAATCAAAATAATTTCAAGAAGTCAGCACCTCTTCAAATTAAAGAAAAGGCAGAATCGAGCAAAACGAAGCCACCTTTGTAGACGTTGGTAGAAGAAAACAAGTTGTTAATCATGAACGCACGAGGGGCATTTAGTGTTTCAAGTGCCTTGGAAGAGGACACGTAGCAAGCTAATGTCCAAACTGGAACACGATGCTTTTGTTAGATAATGGTGACATCGAATCTAATCATGGAGAATATGAACCAGAAATTCCTAAGGAAGAAGAAGAGGATGAGATCGAATTGGCAGCAAATGGTGAGATTCTTGTTGTCAAACGGAGCCTGAATGCGCAAATGTCACAAGCAGCAACGTGAAAACATCTTTCATACGAGATGTCATGTGAATGATAAGATATGTATTGTTATAATTAATGGAGGAAGTTGTACTAATGTTGCAAGTACTCTTATGGTTGAGAGGTTAGGTTTGAAAACGACAAAGCACCCTAATCCTTACAAATTACAGTGGCTGAATGATGGAGGTGAATTGAAAGTCACCAAGCAAGTGATTGTACCGTTTTCCATTGGAAAATACAAGGATGAGGTTCTTTGTGATGTGGTGTCCATGGATGCAAGCCATTTGTTACTTGGACGACCGTGGCAGTTCGATAAGCGGGTGATACATGACGGATACACCAATAGGTATTCTTTCTCGCATGGAGGTAAAAAGATCACTTTGGCACCTTTGACACCAAGCCAAGTGAATGAAGATCAAGCTTGTTTGAAAAAAAGCATAGAAGCAATGAAAGAGAAGAAAAAGATGAACGTCTTTGCAACTGTAAAAGAAATCAGGAAACATCTTTCCTCTTAGCAAACTTTGCTTATTTTGATGTATAAAGAAAATTGCTTATTGACTAACATTCCTGATGATTCACAAGCTTCTATTTTGACTCTTTTGCAGGAATTTGAAGATGTCTTTCCGGGGGAAACGCCTAGTGGATTACCCTCGATTCGTGGCATTGAACATCAGATTGACTTTATTCCAGGAGCCACCATTCCAAATAGACCAGCATATCGAAGTAATCCTGATGAAACGAAGGAACTTCAAAAGCAAATTAGTGAGTTGATGGAGAAAGGTTACATTCGAGAAAGCTTGAGTCCATGTGCTGTACCAGTCTTGTTGGTGCCTAAGAAGGACGAAACTTGGAGAATGTGTGTGGATTGTCGAGCAGTGAATCAGATTTCTATCTAGTATCGACATCCCATTCCTCGCCTTGATGACATGTTAGACGAGTTGTGTGGTGCGAGTATCTTCTTTAAAGTTGACTTAAAGAGCGGGTATCATCAGATTCGAATGAAGGAAGGAGACAAGTGGAAGATAGCATTCAAGACCAAACAAGGTTTGTACGAATGGTTGGTAATGCCTTTTGGCTTAACCAATGGTGTACATTCATGAGGTTCATGAATCATGTGCTCCGACCCTATATTGGTAAGTATTGTGTTGTTTATTTTGATGATATCTTAATTTACAGCAAGACATTGCAGGAACATGAAGAACATTTGAGAAATGTTCTTAGCACTCTAAGAAGGGAACGACTATTCGATAATCTTCAGAAATGTGTATTTTTTACTAACAAGCTTACCTTTTTAGGCTTTATTGTTAGTTCGCAGGGTGTGGAAGTTGATCCTGAAAAAATAAGGGCAATTCAAGAATGGCCAAGGCCGACATCAGTAAGCCAAGTGAGAAGTTTCCATGGGCTTGCGAGTTTTTATCGATGGTTTGTGCAAAACTTCAGTTCCATTACCGCCCCTTAATCGGGATTATTAAGAAGAATTCCATCTTCAGTTGGGGTAAGGAACAAGAAGATGCCTTTCTTGCCATTAAGGAGTGTTTGATCAAAGCACCAGTGTTAGCTTTGCCAAACTTTGACAAGATGTTCGGATTGAGTGTGATGCTTCGGGTATTGGAATTGGAGCTATCTTAACACAAGAAAAATGACCTATTTCATATTTTAGTGAGAAGTTAAGTGGAGCTACATTGAATTACCCGACATATGACAAAGAGATGTATGCACTTATTCAAGCTCTTGAGACATGGCAGCACTACCTTTTGACGAAAGAGTTTGTCATCCACAGTGACCATGAAGCATTGAAGCACATTATCGGTCAACACAAGTTGAATAGGCGACATGCCAAGTGGGTAGAATTTCTGGAATCCTTTCCTTATGTCATCCGTTACAAGAAAGACAAGGATAATGTTGTGGCAGATGCTTTGTCCCGAAGGTATGTACTTCTTAATTTTCTAAATTCTCATTTAATTGGGTTTTCTTTTATTGAAGACCTTTATGCAACTGACCTTAACTTTGGAGAAAAGTTTAGTTTGTGTGAAAAAGGTGCAGATGAAAAGTACTACCAACATGATGGATACCTTTTCCAGAAAGGAAGGATCTATATTCCTCGAGGATCTATCTGAGAAATTCTAGTTCGAGAAGCACATGAAGGTGGACTTATGGGACACTTTGGGGTTACCAAGACCTTACATATTCTAAAGGAACACTTGTTTTGGCTGAAGATGAGAAGAGACGCTGAATGAATATGTGAGCGATGTGTAACATGCAAGAAAGCTAAGTCTAAGGTTATGCCGCATGGTATCTATATGCCTTTACCTATTCCTAGTTCACCTTGGGTAGATATTTCTATGGATTTTGTGCTAGGTCTTTTGAGGACAAAGACAGGACGAGATAGCATATTTGTTGTTGTTGATCGATTTTCGAAGATGGCACATTTTATTGCTTGCCACAAGATAGATGATGCAACAAATGTGGCTAATTTGTTTTTCAAAGAAGTGGTTAGACTACATGGAGTTTCGAGGACGATTGTTTCTGATCGAGATGTTAAGTTTCTGAGCCACTTTTGGAGGACACTTTGGAGCAAGATAGGAACAAAGCTGATGTTTTCTACAACTTGCCACCCACAGACTGATGGACAAACTGAGGTTGTGAACCGAGTTTTGTCTACCTTACTGAGATCCATTATCCACAAGAACATCAAGACTTGGGAATAACGCTTGCCTCACGTCGAGTTTACTTACAACCATTATGTTCATTCAGCAACCAAGCATTCACCATTTGAAGTGGTATATGGATTTAATCCTCTGACTCATATTGATCTTTTGCCTTTGCCTTTTGAACAGGTTGTAAATAAAGATGGCAAAGCCAAGGCTGAATCTGTACAAAGACTTCATCAACAAGTCAAGGAGAATATCGAGCAAAGAACTCAGCAATATGAATAGCAAGCCAATAAAGGACGCAAACGTGTTACCTTTGACATTGGAGATTGGGTTTGGGTTCATTTCTGAAAGGAACAATTTCCAGTACAACGGAGATCAAAGCTGTTACCACGACGAGATGGTCCTTTTCAAGTGTTGGAGAAAGTGAACGACAACGCTTATAAGTTGGATTTACAAGGTGAATATAATGTAAGTGCTACTTTCAATGTTTCAGATCTGTCCTCGTTTGAAGATGATGCTGATTTGGGGACAAATCGCTTAAAAGAAGGGGGAATGATGTGAGCACATCAACACCATCTGATCCGATGGTCATGCCAACATGACCTATTACTCGATCTAAGGCTAAGTTATTCGGGGAAGTTCTTTCACTTAAATGCATTGAAGCTTCCAACTTATTTCTCAATGTTTCAGCCTTAGATAATAAGTTCTTCAATGTGTTACATGCTGATATGTGACATATTAAGTACTTATACTTAGTATATATTTATATGCAAATTATTTACTAAGTTAAGTGTGTTTATATTATGTTTTCCAGTATTTATATGTGTTTATTTTGTTTTTACACAATAAAACGTGGCAGCTAAGGACTTTCCAACAAGCTCGATTGGAGCTCATCAATACGTGTGTAGCTCAACTCAGCTCAAAACAGCCCACAAGCATGTTTTTCAGCTCGTTTCAGCTCCAAGACTCCAAATCAGCTCAATTCAGCTCAACTCAAGCTCAACTAGCTCACATTCAGCTTCCAGTAGCTCAACTCCAGCTAATGAGTCCAAGGGTAGCTCGAACTTGGAGGGACATGTGCCTACACCTAGGAGAGTGTCCTACAGCAAGGTGCATCAAGCTAGAAGCTTCAGCAAGCTCTAGTAGCTCAACTCCAGCTAATGAGTCCAAGGGTAGCTCAAACTTGGAGGGACATGTGCCTACACCTAGGAGAGTGTCCTACAGCAAGGTGCATCAAGCTAGAAGCTTCAGCAAGCTCCGCCAAGCTTCCCTACACATGGCAGCCTTGGCACACATTTGTGTGCATGCTTGGCAGATTTGAACTTCTTTTCCCTCCTTTTCTACATGGCCAACCAACTATGGATAAGAACAAGAGGCTTCTTGTTTGAATTTTGAACATTTCACATGCGCACAATGTTCAAAATTCAGACTTCCCTCTCCCTTAGGCACCACTTTAAAGGCTGATCTGATTTTGTTTTTTAAACACTTCAAAAATCAGCCTTTAGATCATTTTAAATTATCAACTTCCTATCTGCCACCCTTAGATTAGAATAGGTAGTTTCTATTTGAATTTTAAAGAATTCTAATTTCCCTCTTGTATTTCTTTATATATATACTTCATAAAACGATGTAAAACGAGCATTACATGAAATCAAATTACATTGTGAGAATTTCTCTCAACTTGGTTCTTCATTGAACTTTTCAGACTTCTTCAAGTCTTGTGCTTATGTTGTCTACAATCAGATACTTTGGGTTCTTTGTTTTCTAATCAATGGGTCCAAGTCCTTCGAGCATTGAACGTATAAGGTTTGGGTTTATACACTTTATTGTATAGGTTCTTCCTTGTTCTTGTTTTTAATTCATTTTCCAGCAACTGAAACCCTTTCTTCTTCACCAAAATTTCCAGCAACCAAATTCCACCATTGTCATCTTCTTCAAGCCTTCATCTTCAACCTTTTCCTTCAACCGAATTTCCAGCCATCATTTACCCTCTTTCATCCTACATAAAGACATCAAATTCCAGTCCCTTAAACACCATGAATTCTACTATCAACATCTTCTTTTGCAGCCACACTTCTACACAGGAAATCTTACTTCGATCCTAGATCCGACATAATCAATGGAGGCCTTCTACAACGGGCAGCCTCGTAACAATTCTTAAGTGTAAGTTTAGCAAAAATGAGACATTCAATCATTTAATATCTTTTGATCAATGGTGTATGTATATATATCATAATATGAATTTTATCAATTAAGAAAATAGTTCATTTCTTAGTAAATAAGATACCACAATCATTATGGTTCAACAATTTCTTTCAAATTATCAAATAACATAGCCTTGCGACTCGACGGTCCAGTCTAGATACACGAGTCCCCAACCAACTGTCGCCAAGTGACCAACATACACTTCCCTCCTACTGTCGCCAAAGAGGAACCACTGTCCCAGACCGTAGTCCACACCCCGACTCTGAGCTCTATGGACTCTATGGCATGCTAATTATATCTATGACTGTCTCGAGACCAAGGCTTTACTTTAAACTTTTCTTTCATTTCAATGCATATTCAAGAGTTTAATTCCATACAATACTACACATCATTGTGCCATTACCCTTTCTCTATTAGGGCTTTAAATTCATATTTAGAGACCTTTGTCTCAACTCTTGTATTCAAAGGCCCTTGGCCAATATATACATATAGATTTATCATTTACACATTCGTTGCATTGAATCAATTGCTTTTTCATAGATTTCTAGCTTTCTCACTCATTCATTACCAATAAGTAAACATAGTTCATTCAATATACATAACAATGTATTATTACCTTTTTATCAATCAAGGCTTAAATATGTACATTATGAGATCTTATATACCCTTACTAGATCATAGGCCAATAGCCAATTCAATCAACATCATTCATAATTTTTATTTAAAAGTGTCATCTAACGTTTGTACAAGGTGCAAACTCATATTCTCCCCTGTAAACTTTAAACATCATACTTTCTTAATATCAAGCATTTTATGCTTTTAATTTGCTTAAGTGATTTACTTTCATTTTCACTAATAATACATGTCATAGTATCAACATCTCAATATATCAAGCAATCATCCCATGACAACCATTCGAATTAGCAACATGTTTTACTATCAATATTTATAATTCAAGTACTTCTCAAGGAATTACTCACCTCGCCTTCAAGCTAGCAATAGCTTAAATATGAACACAGGCGTACATTTATTCTAATTAAATGTAGCAATTAGAAAACAGTGCTCGGAAAAGTCGCAACCCCTTTCCGAGGCTTTAAACTATACTCACCTCTTATCCTGACATTACAGGATACCTGACTTCCCATTCCTGCATTCCACTTGCTAATTATCCATTTTCCTCCTAGCCTCATCTTGTTTCTATGATTAACAAAAATATTTTTACATATATTAGAACTCCCTTCAATCATCAAGCATTCACCAACAATTTCAGCATTCTAAATTCATAAAACTTTCACACAGGACTAATCATTCCTAGATGCACAATTCTAGGCAGATTACACATACTTTCAAAGCATGCTTTCAAGAAATTCCTAACAACCCTTTAATCACAAACAACAATTACATACATCAGAACAGCCCCTTAATTCAAAAGTAAACCAAAAACTGTTTTTTAGATTTGCTTAAAGTTGCCCTGTAACCAAAACTGTTTCTTTAGAAACTCCAATTTTATAGAGCTATTTTAGACTCCAAATCAGTCTCTCATTAAGCAAATTCAATTCCTAAACTGTTTCGAACAGTTTCAAGTTCCAGCACACAAAACAGTTTTGACAATTATTTTTTTGATAGCATTGTATACAACCAGCTTAATTAACACCTTCGTAGACCTATATATCAACAATCTTTTAACCATGTAACTCCATTTTCAAACAGTCCACTTCATATATTGACTATTTTCATAATTTGCATTCCATAAAATCAACAATTGATTTAATCCCATGATTTTGAATCAACTAAACTATAATCAAACACCGATTCATACCATTCCTTCACATAATCAATCAATTCATCAGCATAAAGGTTTGACAAACAAGTTTTTTATTTGATTGTTCTAACTTATGACATTCGAAAGGTTCTTCTAACAACCTAATTGACATAGCCACAAACCATTGATACATGCATGAGCGGGGTTAAATTACTCATATTGGACAAGAAGCTGAATTTGTTCGATGCAAACAATAATGGCCAAAACAATGCACGCATAGGAGGTCAAAAACGATGCATCTTGGACAAGAAACTGAATCTGTTTGTGAAGTCTGGAAAGTCAGCTAACTTGCGACGCGTTTTCGGATGGGATCCAGGCATTTCTGGGTCGAGTTGTCTCCTAACAAATTGTCCATCATTCAGTTACCTTTCCAACGCATCTTGAAACGCGTCAATCGGACATCGGGGACTCAAGATACGTCCAATTTACTTAAGACTGCGCATGCAGAAAACTGGATACGGGATTATTACGAGATTTTGTAAAATTCAGCCCAAAAGCTATCATATAAGGCTTTGGACGAATTAAACTTAGCCCAACCTAATTATTAACATTTAAATTATGCTTTTAGGGTTTTATATACTTTAGGAACCAACCACCCTTCTCCCAAGCCGTTAGATCAAGTCCAATTTAATGGACTAGATTTGTTTGTTTATTTTATTCATTCTTAGCTTTAGGTTAAAGTCATCCTTCATCTATAAAAAGATGATGTCTTCTTCTTTGTTTTTAAGATTTCATTGATTAATAAAAAGTTCTCTTTGGAGATTTTAGTATTCTTTGAGTTTGCAAGTGTTCAGTAAACTTGTCTGGAAGCCATCTTCAACATAAGATCATCGAGTTCTTGTGAGGGAGATCATCTTCACACTCTTGCTTGCCTAGATAATCGCGTCTAGGAGGGTGAGTTAGAGCCGGTTGAGGTTGCTTGCTTAGAAATTGAGTCTAAGAGGGTGCCGAGGATAAAACAACAAATCGCAAGCCATCTTCATCTTCAACCTTCACGCCATCTCCACAAGCCATAAACAAAGCTGGAAATTTCAGATTTGTTTTATCTATCCTCATCTTAATCTTTTTCAATCTTTTTACTTTTGTTCTTATTAATCATCTTCTAATTTTCCTTCTTATCTTTGTTTCTTTGAATTTCCAACCTTGAATCTGAAATTTTCAAGAAAAGCCATTATCTTTTCTCTTGAATTTTCAGATCTGCCCATAACTTTCTTGATTGAGTCTAGAGCTCCTAGTTCTTGCAACAACTTGATTGAAGGCTTCCAAATCCAAGATTGCGCTACTCTATCAACCATTACTACATTTTCAAATTGTATCAACATCCTAATTATATAAAGGCTGAATTCTTACCTTTCTTTCTTAAAGAGACTCGATTAAGTAACCAGATTGCAATTAGCAGATTGAAAAGAATTTGTTTACATGAATTAGTAAATACCTAAGCCAATGTATTTTAAAACCATGATGCTTAAAAATGACTTTAAGCTTGATGTTTTAGGCCGTACTATTTGAGAGTTTTAGGCACTCACCTAAATTTTGGGGTTAAAGCTAAGTAAAAGATTTTAAGCTAATCTCTGGGATTTTAGCTTTTAGAAGAACGATTAATATGGTAATCTAGAAGGTCATTCACAAGTGATTAAATCTTGGAATATAGTACCTTATTCTCTTGGCTAATAAGTTATAATGCTGCCGCAATTTTAAATCAATGCCTTGGATACATGTAGATGTGATAAGCCATTTAATGGAAGCAACTTTTAATGTCGGGTATGATATGTTGTATGTTTTAGATACTTAGTTGTGTTGAGATTTTTGCATTAACGGTCCGACTATATGAGGTTGTTGTCCTTGAATTCTTTGTAAATCGGAGATTTATAAAATAAATTTAAAGCTTATGATATGAACCATTAATTGGAGAGTATGAAAAGCTAGAATGCTTGTTCTTAGTTGTCTTTTGGGAAATGTTTAATTTTGAGTTCAGCCTATGAATTCTTTTTTAAAAAAAGTTTTTAAATTCCTTGATACTTGATTGCATGTCCGTTATAAAGTACTAAACTTTAGACGTTTGAATAAGTTTTGCTCTGTAACACTTCCTAGCTCGGTTTAACTTCTAGACCGGGTAAGGGGTGTTTTAGAAATAAAAATAATAGCTTTATATTAATAAACAAAATAAAGTAAATATGTCATTTCTAATCATCTTATGATTGGTCTTTGGCCATACTCCAACACGAAACCTACTCTAGATTCGACCAGGGCACGCACAGAAGTCTCAACTATGTGGATTTGGAATTTCTTAAGCGAAATTGCTTCCGGGATCACTCTTGGTGCTGGTAAAGTCAGGTTGACTGTTTCAGCTATTTTTTCGGCTACCGGATCCTTGTAGCCTAGAATGGAAGCTATCTAACTGACGAAGCTCCTTTGGGCCAAGGTAATCTCATCCTCCCTTCAAGCTGATTTGACGGCCGTCATTCTATTGTCCATTTCCATCTTCTTGGTCTGGAATGAGTATCGTACGAGTGCGTAATCTTGCTGAGACTTGTTTTCATTGAACTTCTCGTAGTCAATTTATTAGTTTATTTAATTTTGATGCCAATTATGATACAATGCAAATGAATGATGAATGATGTAATACTATTGGTATTTAAAAATTAAAGCACATTTCATTGATCATGACAGTTCAATTATTCTTCTGCTCCCTTGAGGTGCTTCAATGTTGGCAGTTCAATCTCCAGGACTGGAACTAGGGCAACTTCCCTCCGTACGTGGCCACAGAATGAGCTCGTCTATTGATACTACCCAATGGTCTCATCTAGAAAGTTCAACAATATCATTCCATCTTCCTTGATTGGGAGGATTCTCTCCCTTAGTGCCTCAACTTCTTCCTCCACTTCATCGGATGATTTCTTATCCCTCCAAGTAGTAACGTTTGCCTTGAGCTTATTCTTCTTCTCGAAGCTCTTCCTTTTGAGTTGGGGGAAATTGGTCCTTATGTGCCCTGACTTCTTGCACTCAAAGCAAATGAGTTGATCCTTCTCCTTCTCCTTTTTCTTGTTCTTAAAGTCTCCTCTTCGAAGGAACTTTCTTCCCTGATTAGACTTCATGAACCGAGTGAAACATTTGGCTAAATTGATCTACCAGGTGAGTATAATGTGAGTACAACTTTTAATGTTTCTGATCTTTCTCCCTTTGATGTTTCAGATTCGTGGATGAATCCTTTTGAGGAGGGAAGGGATGATACATGTACCACAAGGCAATTCCAAGGACAAGATGGACTTACTTTTCCACTTGGCCCAATAACCCGAGCCAAGTCTAAGCTAATCAAGGACAAGCTGAATTCGACCATCCAAGTATTCGTGAGCCAAGGATTACAAGCTGCCATGAAGAAAGAAGAATTTCTTGAAGGAAGTCCACACTTAACATCCTTCAAGAATAATTGGGTCACAAAAACTCAACTTGCTGCACCTCTGGAGATGGATATCCATGAGCCTTTAGATGTCCATTAATTAGCCCTTTTATTGCAATTAGACCCAATACTTGTTACTATAAAAGATTGGGTCAGATTTTTATTTTTAGCCCAAATTAGGATTTACAAGTGTTTTTAGGCCTAGTTAGCTTTTTAAACAGCCCACACATGCCTCCTTGCCCAAGAACCAATTTCTTATCATCTAAACCAGCCCAAATACCCTTAAATTCGTCCAAATAAAGGCCCTATCAACTTTTACTTGCTGGCCAATAAAAACAGCTCTTATCAGCCCATTACTTGATGCCCAAGCAAACCAGCCTTCATCAAGTTTACTTGCTGCCCAAGCAACCAGCCCTTATCGGCTTATAACTTGCCTTATCACCCTATCCCTTGCTACACAAGCACAAGGAGTTTAAAGGCTGTTATTTTATTATTATTTTTAATTAGATTAGGTTTTCCTTGTTTTAGTAGAAGTTAAATTACTTTGTCTATCCTTCACCTATAAAAGGATGAAGCCTTCATCATTGTAAGACAGATTTTCTTTGATTTATGAAATATTTAGTGAGTTTGTTTTTGCAAGTGCTGATTACTTGTGCCTTCGAAGTCTTCTTCAACATAAGTTCGACGAGTTCTTGTGAGGGAGATCATCTTCACACTCTTGCTTGCCTAGATAATCGCGTCTAGGAGGGTGGGTTAGAGCCGCTTGAGGTTGCTTGCTTAGATAATTGAGTCTAAGAGGGTGACGAGGACAAAACAACATCAACAATTCACAAGCCATCTTCATCTTCAACCTTCACACCATCTTCCATAATTCCATAAACAAAGCTGAAATTTTCAAATTTGTTTTACCTATCTTCTTCTTAATCTTTTCTCATCTTTTTATTTATATTCTTATTTCTTATCATCTAATCCTTCATCTCGTCTTTCTTTCTTTAAATTTACAGCCTTGAATATGAAATATTCAAGAAAATCCCTTCTCTTTTCTCTTGAATTTTCAGATCTGCCCAAACTTCCTTGATTGAGTCTAGAGCTCCTAGTTCTTGCAACAACTTGGTTGAAGGATTCCCAATCCAAGATTGCGCTACTCTATCAGCCACAGCGTGAAGTTTGGAGAAGAAGGGCGCAGATCTGACTCGGGTGCAAGTCAATTCCAGGTCGCCACACAGATCGGTATAAAAACCCATTATCTCCAAAAAATCAGACCTTTTTCCCATTTGGGTCAAAACATTCGACTCACTCTCTTTTTTTCTCAATTCTAGCACCTAAATCCCAAAAACCAAACCCTATCTCGGATCAAAACCATGAATTCATCCCCTATTCTTCGTGTGTTCTTCACCGAAAATGGGTTTCAATCCTCACAAACGCTAAATCCATAACCCAAACATGTTGTTTCAATCAAAACCCCTAAAACCAAAGAACACCACATAGAAAAACCTTGGTGCTCTTCATCCTAAACCTAAACTAAACCCAGGTTCGATTAAACCTCCCCTATTACAATCGGTCCTAAGTACCGTCACCCTCGATCGACCCCCGTTTGTGATCCTGATGGCCCTCCATGTTATTTTGGCAACGATGGATGGTAGCAACTACGGTGGCGATGAGCAACAGCAATCCCAGAACGGTAAAACTCCCTTCCCTTATCTTTTTCTTTCAAACACAAAACAAAAAAATAGTAGAAAGCAAAACGATGCACCTCAACAAAGGCTTCGAACTTTTATTGCTTCAAAATTTCATTAAAAGGTGCTTGCACATGCTTCTATTTGTGTGTTTGTTACAATGAATTACAGTGGTTTTTATAGCCAAAAAATGAAGAAAATGGAAGAATCTATGATTCTTTCCCGAATTACAATGAAATAAAAACACTAGAATCTTTAGGATATGTTCAATTTTCTTCCCTTTTTGAATTGAGTTTAATATTTGACTCTTGCCCTTTTGGTTAGGATTTGGTCTAATCTTCCTTTTTTGCCTTTGATTCTTGTTTAGGGAACACGTCAGTTGAGTGAGGAACAAGTCAGGGTGTCGACAGCAGCGATAACGGTGAGTGGTGGATCGGTGTTGATCAGAGATGGTGAACGGCCTAGTAGTAGTCCAAGCGTTAAGCGTGAGGTCTTCACGTGCGAGTAGTGGTCCGCGTGATCATCCTCAGATTGATCTGGGCTATTAGATCATCCATTGATCTAACGATTGAAGTGGTGCGGCGCATGGTCTCAAAGGACTAGGGTTTATCCGCCTCGATTTGGACCGTTGGATGAAAATTTGATTCAACGGTCCCCTGTTGGCTACACATGGGAAAAATGTAGACCTAGGGTTTTTAGATTTGGGGAAAATATGGACTCTAGTATATTTACAAATATATCTACAAATTTAAAAGGTCCGATAAAATTGGTGACTACAACTCGGTGTGTGCTTTTATTCACTCAAAGTTTGGGACTAAAGAGTTGCCAGAGGATATTAATCTCACCCTCTTTATTCTGTTGCCTAAGATTGATTCACCAGAGCACATCAGCCTTTGTACCGTGATGTACAAAATTATCAATAAGATTATTGTTAACTGCCTAAAGCCTTATCTCTCTTCATGGGTATCCGAGAATCAAACGAGCTTTGTACGCGGGCACTCCATCACTGACAATATTATAATCACTCAGGATGTTGTCCATTAAATGCATAGGAATATGGGGGTGCAAGGTTTGATGGCAATCAAGATTGATCTAGAGAAGGCTTATGATAGGATTGACTGGGATTTTATCAACGATACCCTTACGGATATTATTAACTCCTCAAAAGTACTAATTTTTATGCTTATTTCACAATGCCTTTGCTTGACTTTGAGTACATTTATTTGCAATTAGATGTTAAAATCATGCATTTGTATAAGGAATTAAGGTGTTATTCCATTACCATTGTGAAGGGTTATTTTGCTGGTTTTGATGCAGGACACAGGCATGCAGACATGGCAGAGAAGCGCTGGCAGAGAACGCAAGAAAAGAAGCATATAATTATTGAGTAGCAGTTGGCATAGATGGACCAAATAATGCCAAGCTCGGCTGGCAAAGGATTGAAGTCCATGCTCGGTCAAAGTAGCCGTTGGACCTTGTACACGTCAGTCGTACAATTTAAATTTGGATAAGATGATCACGCATCTTATCCCTTGCACATTCAAAATTCAAACCCAAAAGCTTATCCTAGGGTTTCCACGTAAGCCTATTTAAAGGAGATCAAGCAACCACTTGGATAGGATTGAAGAGAGGTTGCATCGTGGTGAACCCAGAGGCGACGTGGTTCGACCAGCTAATATTGAGAGCTCTAGAGCATTCAAAGGACTGCATCGATGAATCTCTTTCTTACTCATTCTCTTATTTTTACTTATTTTTATTTTGAAAAGATGATGAGAAACAATGATGTTTTGTGGATCGACCCCCAACCATGAACTAAGCTTTTACAGTTGGTTAGGGGATGTTTGCGATTAACGCTTATTTTATATTTGGTTTTTAATAATTAGAATGCCTTGGCATTATTTTCTATCTACTAGTACATAATTTTTCTAAATCCATTGTCATACGACAATTGGCATTGTGTGCTTATTGCACCTTAATATCTTAACAAACTTAAGGGCAAACGATCAGTTGCCAGATACTAAGGCGAGAAGCTTCGCAGAAAATGTTCAAGTAGATGAACTTACTTTAGAAGTGATGCTACCCCTTAGGAGTAAAGATTGACACTTAATGAAGTTAATTATAATAAAAAACTTCACTATAGACCTATAGGGGCTTTATCGTGGTTAACTTAGGGTATTGTCATCGAAAGAGGCAATATTATCTTTAATCTGCTCGACAATAAACCAAGGCAGGAAATTATTAAAGGCTGGCATAAGTAGCATGAAATTCAGGCATCCCTTGCCAACATTCATCATTCAATTGAACACTTCATTGCCAGACTACTTTTCTTTTTCACTACACTGTTTTTGCCATCTTTTTAATCTAAACCCAAAACATTTCAAACACTTTTATTTCTTTCTATAACACCCTCTACCCGGCCTAGTAAAAAGGCCGGCATAGAACGTGTTACTAGGCAAACCTCTCGAGATTTTCAAGTAAAACAGTATAGAGAATTGAACTGGACTGAATACTTCTAGTGAAAAATGGAATAATTCAAACTTTTCAATCCATTATTCATGCTTAGCTTCAATCATTGTTATGAGTAATCAAACATACAAGCATTATCAAGGATTCTTACCAAATGAGATCATGGTATACTCTCAAATTTAACCCGGATGGGTGTTTATCTTTTATACTCATAACAAGAGCCCTAAAGATTACAAACTTACAACTGTTGTTTGATTTCTACTAGAGCTTGAGATCAACTAAGTATTCAGCAACCTTTATACTTAGTATATAAACAATTTCTTTTTAGCTATATGAAAAGATAATAACATATAATTCCATCTAAATCTATTATGAGTTAAGACTCACATTCAAAGATATAATGTTATGAACAGAGAATATCAAAGTTATCAAATCCCTTAAAAGGACCAATTCATGAATCACAACAAGTACAAGAGTAGAGAGAAATGATCTCCTTAATAACTACATAATCATCCAACTCACTATTTAGACTCTTTTAATCAATTAATCATTAGACTTCCAAATAATGTTAGTTAAGCATTATGAAGTGTAAATTCATGTTGTAGCCTCTTGTCATGAATATATATATTAATTAACCAAGAGCTTAGACTAGTCCAATCCCACTTAAGACTAAAAAATATTTTATGCATGGTATATACATGCAAGCTAGTACTTTATTAGAATATTGTTCGTATTAAGCATAACCTTCCGTAGATATGATCAACCATAGTAGCTATTATCTACTGTAAGGAAATTATATCCAAGAAATCACAAGAATTAAATGGCCCATTACAGACTTATATACAAACATACAATCAAAGGAACTCTAAAAGATCAATGCATACATATCGACCATGTGCCACCTAGTAGGAGTTTCTAAAGAAAGTACGAACATACTTCTTGAATCCTTAAATCATGACCGAGCTCGAAGAATATCCAAGCAATTCCTACCTGAAGGCAATTGAAAGAATCCAATAAGCATGTGCTTAGTGAGGTAGTTCAAGCAGTTATTAGTTTGATATCAAGCCTATTCTTGTATAGGTTTTGTTATTAATGATTATTCATGGTTGCAAGCTTGAATGTTAAGGATGCTTAGTTAATAAGCATTCAAAAATAGATTTTATACTTATTTACATACATCTCAAATCCACAATAGCCACATGTGGACCGAAACTTAACAAGGAAATAAATCATTTCAAAAGCATGTATAAACTTGGGCATTCGATAAGACCTATCTTCAAGGTTTCAAATATGTTTACTTCTTTCATTTATACAACTAATCAGACATTTTTATAATCATTTTGACTCTTCCAATTAATATCTAAATAGACTTAGGAATATGTGAGTTATTCATTTATATTAACATTATAGCAGTAAATCATTTGTTTCCATAATCATGATCTTATAATTTCTTTCGATAGAGTTTAACTAAATTCTCAATTTATCAACAATCAGATCATGAGGTCTTATGTTCGACCAAGAACAAACAATTTAAACTAAATTCCAAAATCTCATGTGAAAGCATCGAATCTTATATTATAATGTTTATTAAAGGATTTCCATATAATTTCATAGATTCATAATACTTATTACACAAGTTACCAAAAGTGAGCTATTTCATAATTTATAAACTTTCTTAAGTTATGTTAATATAACTTATTAATACACAACTTACTTGTTTATGAATTAACATACTTTTAATCATGAATAAATCCTTGTTTTCCAAGGATCAAGATCATTTCTTAATCTAATGAGCTTCCTTATAGGTTCCAATCTAACGAGCTTAATCACATTTAACTCTTCCCTAAAAATCATATTTAATCGAGCCTTGTTTCTAAGGTCGTATTGGTTCAGGTTCTATAACAACTCATTGATTACCAATTACCAACTACCAATTAAAAATTACCAATGTTTCCTTAGAATCTTCGTGAGTCTCAAATTCTAATTTGAATTATCATATGAATATAGATTACTTAATTGTAACACCCTCTACCCGGTCTAAAGAAAAGACTAGTATAGAATGTGTTACTAAAACAAACTTCATGAAAATTGTGATCAAAGAACACCTTGGTTAGGACTTATCAGATCACATCAAGAGAAAATAGGGTAATTTAAATTTTTTCATAACATACTTATTCAATCAAGTCATTCCCTGATCACAATTTAAATAGCTACTCAATAGCATGCACAACCTTATCAATTACCTCGCCATTGATTAAACCAATTCGTACCAAATATTCAACCTAACCAAAGTTAATTATTAAGTCAAGCTATTCACATTGAGGTATTACCCATATTAAAACAAGTAGGTACCGGTTCACTTCATACATGACTTCAAGGTAGATTACTATTCTAAGCTCCTTATAAACATTCATGTAACACCCCCTATCCCGAGTTAGTAGCAAACCGGCTTGGGAGCGTTACCAAGCAAGAATAAGGAGAGAATAGATTAACTCATCGCTATTAGATGAGTTACTTAACTAGCAAGCAACCAAGCATACTTAACTTATCAAGCAAGCAATCTCACATTTTGATTTGAAGTCATTGTAAGTTACTACTTTAACAATTCCACTAACTATATCAATTACATCATACTACTATCATTTGAATGGCCTAAATATACAAACATGCTTCCATTTCATTTCATTGTTCCTTAGATTGATCCATATAATAATTCATACCCAAATTACTAAACATGGTCATTTGAACACACAATTGCATGTTAGTCTCCAAACAAATCATACCATTCGACATTCACTATACAAACACACAAAACACTTACAACAAGGTATGTTCACACACAAGTGACCATATAATTTCCAAGGCATTCGAAGGGCGGAATATAAACTAGATCAATCACTTGATCATTCCATTTGTATATTCATATATGCGCAGCAAAACACCTTTCCATTACATATAATTTAAGTTCAATACAAACTTGTTTCACATTGTCAACCAAGATCATAACATGGTAGGCCCATTCAAGAACACATATATACAAGTATTCAAAATGCATGCACTAGTTCACTAGATACAATATAAGTGCCACCAACTAGGGGAGTACAAAACAAGTATGAATCATACTTTAGCTATGCTTGTGTCTTGCTTTGAGCTCAAGAAATCAAGCTTCAAGATCAAGCAACGATCGAATCCTTTATCCTGTTGGTTAGGAAGGATGAAAACAAGAGTGATAAGTACAAAATATGTACTTAGTGAGGTAGTAATTAGTTCTAACCATTTATCATGTTATTTAACCATTTACCAAGTCTTCCTAACTAAAGCTTATAAGCATTTCAAGTCAATCAAGATTCACAATCGCCAAACATGTATATCATTCGAACAATCTAGCAAGCAATAGGCATGAATTATATCTTATTATAGTAACAAGGCAAGCAATACCAAGAAATATGTTATCTAATCATTCGAATGGTATACATTTACCAAGTTGACATACCAAATATCAAACATTGCATGGTTTACATGTCAAGCAACAATACATCTCATATCAAGTCTCAAGCATTCATGCTTCCATGACAAGTAACATACAATTCATGGCTTTCATGTCAAGTAACATTCATTATATAACTTTCAAGACAAGTAACATGTACTATAGGATTGTTATTTTATTTGTTATCATTTAAACAACCCCCTTGGTATTTAGTTTGTATAGGTAATAGAGTCTCCAACCAACTATCGCCACAAGATGCACCGTAGTGTTGGTCAACCCTCCTACTATCGCTAAAGACCACATACGTACCCTTCGTCTGTCGCCAAAAAGGGGCCTTAGCCCTGGACCGTAGTCCACCCTGACATAATGAGCTCTAGACTCTAAGGCCATGTCAAGTATTCAGCAAGTTTGTTATATACTAGGCCCTTAGGCCAATTGAGCCATAACTCACATATCATGAAATTCTCATGTGTTCATTTCAAGCAATTTATTTAGGCATTCGATCACATGCCATATCACACATACAAGCACCAATGTTACCACTTAAACATGCTTAGCAATCGAATTATACATGAATTCAAGGATGTGATCAAATTTCATGCATTACTTTAATCATACTTCCCTTATTAGGCCAAGTCCATATTAAGTCCATTTAAACATTACAAGAATGTAGACATGCATGCATTGGTTAGGACCTAGTCCTAACCCTAGAAATAACTACACTCACAATACTCCCCAAGCTAGCTAGTCTTGGATCCACACTCCTTTGTTCTTAGCTTTAGGATGTCCCACCCTTTCTTCTTCCACCAAGTTCACTCCTGGTTTTAGCACAATACACAAGTAAATATATATTAAAACAAGTTCACATAATCATTCAACCAAGGCAATATTACTAGTACACAACATATACAAATCTGGCAGGATGTTCATATATATTCTTTACTACACTGGTCTATACTCTAATTCATGTAAAATAGGGCAGTAACCACTGTCCCAAAACTGTCATTCCGTACGTCGGAATTTCAATTTGTTTACACCGTTAGAAAGCTAACTTAATTGTCTTTCTAACCATATAGGCCTTGCATTTCAGTTCTTTTCCAATTAATACAGTTTTAAACTTAAAGACGGGGCAATTTACAACACTGGACAATTTGCACTGTCCCTAGTGTTTCTTCTCTACAACTCATTATACAATCCAGAATTCAGTTCTGTTTTCTCCTAATGAATTTAGACATGTTAAGGCACTATCCATATAAATTTCAGCCTTAAATCCCTTTTATACAATTTATGGTGATTTTTCAAAGTTATTGCCCAGAGCAGAGTATTCTGGGCAAATTACACTAGGTTGAGTTTCTAGCTTCATAACTCATCTAAACAAGATTCTAACATTGTAATTCAACTTATTTTCATGTTCTTACATGTCTAGATCAGTCCAATTCACCTAGCAATGTGCTTAAAACAGGGCATTATAATGCTATGTTCAATTTGATCCATTTGACCAACAACATACCTCTAATTCACCATTTGAGCAGTCCATTAACTAGCTTTAACTAGTCCAATTTTATGCATTCATTTTCCAGCAAGCTATTTACTCTATTCAAGCCTCAATTCATCTAGCAATGTGACCAAATCAGGGAATTATATAAAATTAGCATATTTTTGATTCATAGGCAATTCAACTACATTCAAGGTAAAATTTTGATTCAACCATAATCTAGCAAAATAGTCCCTAATCAAAACTAGTTTCAACCATAATCCCTATTTTTGATTCATAGGCAATTCAACTACATTCAAGGTAAATTTCAAGCATAACATCTAACATTCAATTCCATGAATCCAAATTCAATCTCTATCATCAATCATTCATTCAAACAAGTTGCAAGGGAGAAAGGATTTAGAAACCACTTACAATCTTCCTAGCTATTCAATTACATGCAAATGTGATCACATGCAAGCTTCCTTCATCTACAATGGTGGTTTTCTTTTCCTAGATGGTTGAGAAGGATTCGGCCAAGGTAGGAGAAAAGTTGAGTGGAGAAGATGATAGGAAGATGGACACTTAGCCATGTTGTTATCACTTGGCTTGGCCAATTGCCTCCACTTGGCAATTTATGGTCTAATTGCTTCATAAATCCTTAATTACACATCCTAATTGCATGCAATTCTACATTTACATATTGTTACTATTTGATCCTTCATGATTCGGCTATCTATTATCAATACATCTAATTTAGTCACTAGGTTTAATCAATTCTTCTAATTTGTAGATTGTTTATACAATTAAGTTCTAATTAGTTTGTGACATGTTACTAGGCCATGATTTGGGGTATTACAATTCACGCAATTATATTAATATTAACTAGCTAATCAAATCAGATTAAAATAGGCAATCACCAATTATTTAAGGGCCATTACAAGGCTAGTTCAAATATAACATTATACACTTGAAACGAATTAGCATAAATCTATAAACACCAAGCACCTAACCATACTGTGCCACCACTTAGGAGTTCTAACGACACGATTGAACCCTAAACAAATACCGGTATTCATGTTCCAGTTCAAGAGAGACCCGAAAGCGAACATTCCCTGAAATGAAACGAAGGAGTAATAATAAGCAAATGTATTTGCTTAGTGAGGTAGATGATTCTAAAGTAAAAACAAGAATCCTCAAGTAATTTAAAACCCTCTTCTTTCAATCAAGTCTAGTCGAGGCTCAAGTAATACTAGTGTGAATCGAATCACATTAAAGTCACAATCTTTTCATTAAAAAAATTCTAAACCAATAGATCATTTCATAGGCTCACAATCGAAATAATGATCCTCATATAGGATTTTTACTATTAAGTCTTTTACGAAGTTTTCCCTTTGGTCAATCAAACACTATATTAATCATAAACATACCTGGTTTATTAATAGCTTAACATATGTTATCTCAAGTCTTATATACAATGATAATCCTAATCCTATTACTTACTATTAAACAGAAATTTATAAGACATCCAAATCAGACATGGATACCCTTTTCATCAACTTAAGTTTACAATATTTTCATTGAGCTTATTAGACCCTATGCGTGAGCCTTAATTCCTATTATTAACAATCATGTTAAACGAGCCCACTATCAAGTAACATTCCTTTTTACAAAAATTATTTCATCTCTGGATAATCTCATGTTACCACTTTATAAAACATTATCTCAATCCATTGACAATCACTTATAAACTTTCTTGGATTCTTTTATAAATATCCCGATCTTACGTAATTGTTATCTATGTCTTATCTAACCTTTAATCACTTAAAATACAATATTATTTACAATCTCAATTTCAAACTCAATTTAACTTCTTTAAAACAGTTTCCAAAAGATCATATCTATACTAAAATGGTCCAATAATTATCTTTTCAAGACTGCTTATAATTCCTTAATCGGAACTGCATTTTTATAACTTAATTCTGTGCTATTTTTACTAGATTCTGCACCTACAAACTGCACTTTATATAAGAAAAATCTGCACTATTCCAATTCATGATCCATGTATGGGGGGCTAAAATGATACTTTGTAGCCAAAGAGTTGAAGCTGTTTTATAAGTCTGGAATTTCAGCCGACTTGCATCGAATTTTCGGATGGGATCCAGGCGCTTCTGAGTCTACATGTCTTCTTCAAACATATTCGTCTGTCTCTTAGCTTTCCAACGCATCTTGAAACGCATCAATCCGACATCGGGAGCTCAAGTTATGTCCATTTTAGTGAAGATTGTGCGAGCAGAAATCTCTATACGGTTTTATCACGGGAAATATTATTTATTACGAATTTTCAATAATTTTATTGATTATTTGTACTTAAATTTAATCTAGGATTCTTTATGAAGATATTTAGATGATTTAGGATTAGATTTGTTATTTATTTATTAGTTGTTTAGGTTAGATAAAATATGTTTATTTATTTTATTATTATCTTTACTTTTCCTAATTTAAGTTGAACTCTTCATTGTAGCCTATTTAAAGGCATATTTGCTTCATTAATAAGAACAACATCGTGAATTTATGAGTTGCAAAAACCTTTGGCCATGGGCCATTTTATTTTCAAGGTAGATAGATTTGCCTTGTTATTTTTCGTATTAGAAGTCTTCTTCAACGTAAGTTCGTCAAGTTCTTGTGATGGAGATCATCTTCACACTCTTGCTTGCCTAGGTAATTGCGTCTAGGAGGGTGGGTTAGAGCCGCTTGAGGTTGCTTGCTTAGATAATCGCGTCTAAGAGGGTGCCGAGGACAAAATATCCTACAACACCTATCTCGTCATCATCCACTCATCGGAGAGATTCGTGTCGTTTGTAGGTGTTTGCCTATTCAATTGCGATTAGGAGGGTGCCAAGAACAAATCTATCCAACACCGCCACCATCAAATTCATCCTATCTCGTTTTCTACATTAAGATCATGCTTTATTATCGGTTTGCTGAACGTAGAGTTTGGGGTTTTCTCGGATCATATTAGTGAGTTTGCCAGATTAATTGTGATATGAGGGTTCCTAGATTTTGAGGTAATTCTTGGATCCTAGCTTCCGTATTAATTGGTATCAGAGCCTTGGTTTAGGTGTTTGAAACAATTATCTTTTACTGTTGTTTTAGTAGTTGAGAAAAAAGAAAAAATATATAATTCTCTATATAGATCCTAGTTTTAATATTTCATTCCTGGAGACATCTCAAAAGACTTGAAGGTTGTGATCAACAACTCTTAAGATTCGGGACGAATCGTTTTCAACAGGGGGAGAATGATACATGTATGGGGGCCTAAAATGATACTTTGTAGCCAAAGAGTTGAAGCTGTTTTATAAGTCTGGAATTTCAGCCGACTTGCATCGAATTTTCGGATGGGATCCGGGCACTTCTGAGTCTACATGTCTTCTTCAAACATATTCTTTTGTCTCTTAGCTTTCCAGCGCATCTTGAAACGCATCAATCCGACATCGGGAGCTCAAGTTATGTCCATTTTAGTGAAGACTGTGCGAGCAGAAATCTCTATACGGTTTTATCACGGGAAATATTATTTATTACGAATTTTCAATAATTTTATTGATTATTTTTACTTAAATTTAATCTAGGATTCTTTATGAAGATATTTAGATGATTTAGGATTAGATTTGTTATTTATTTATTAGTTTTTTAGGTTAGATAAAATATGTTTATTTATTTTATTATTATCTTTACTTTTCCTAATTTAAGTTGAACTCTTCATTTGTAGCCTATTTAAAGGCATATTTGCTTCATTAATAAGAACAACATCATGAATTTATGAGTTGCAAAAACCTTTTGCCATGGGCCATTTTATTTTCAAGGTAGATAGATTTGCCTTGTTATTTTTCGTATCAGAAGTCTTCTTCAACGTAAGTTCGTCAAGTTCTTGTGATGGAGATCATCTTCACACTCTTGCTTGCCTAGGTAATTGCGTCTAGGAGGGTGGGTTAGAGCCGCTTGAGGTTGCTTGCTTAGATAATCGCGTCTAAGAGGGTGCCGAGGACAAAATATCCTACAACATCTATCTCGTCATCATCCATTCATCGGAGAGATTCGTGCCGTTTGCAGGTGTTTGCCTATTCAATTGCGATTAGGGGGGTGCCAAGGACAAATCTATCCAACACCGCCACCATCAAATTCATCCTATCTCGTTTTCTACATAAAGATCATGCTTTATTATCGGTTTGCTGAACGTGGAGTTTGGGGTTTTCTCGGATCATATTAGTGAGTTTGCTAGATTAATTATGATCTGAGGGTTCCTAGATTTTGAGGTAATTCTTGGATCCTAGCTTCCGTATCAATTTGTTTAAAGATTTGTTTAACTTGATAAAACATGGATATTTTAATAGGGTTATTTCGTGTTTTGGTAGGGTAATCATAATGTGAAATGAGATTATGAGAATAAATCTCGAAACTATTTAATTGGCTAATTTTTAGATGAGTTTTTAGTGGTTTTTGGAGTTGTTTTAGGTGTTTTGTGTTGCTGAAGATATAAGGATGTTTAGAAGGTGTTTATGGATATGTTTTGATGTGGATTGAATGTTAGAATCACTGGTTTGAAGTTAGGAGTTGATGGAGCGAAGATAGGTGTTGTTTTCGGTAGTTTCAATTAGTTTTTGGAATGTAAATGTTAAGGATGTTGGGGATCATTGTTTAGCAATGAGTTGAATGCATAATGATGCATTTTCCCTCTGGTTTTATGTGGTTAAAACATGGGACAATCAAGGCGAGGTTGCCTAGTTGCGCATGTTACTTACTGGTGGCTCGATTCGCGTCAACGAGCAAGACGAGATGTATCGGTGAGTGTATAAATGTACTAAAGCTCTTTAAAGGTTTGACCAATGGATCATGGGGGTTAGTTATAGCCTAATAAGCTTAACTAAGATCAAGCGTAAATTTCCCTTATTTTGCTTGGTTATCGGCTTTGATATGAGCTTGCGGATTTCATGTTTTGGTTTTAAACATGGTTTCATTTACTTACTGTAAATGCATCGTTTTGGATTAATATGCAATGTTTAAGAAAAGTAATGAATGCCTATGAGCATTGAGATTTGTTCCTTGAAGGGAATGTGTTGTTGCCTTTGGTAATGTGGTTTTGCATATGAAATTGTTTTGAGAAATGTATTGGAAAATAGAAAGTAAATGTACTTGAAAATGATATGTTGGCTATGTGAAGTAATGAGAAATTATCAGATATAGTTGGCTAGCCATAGGATTAAAGTGCACTATAAAATGTAAAATCGATCTTGTGAAATTCTTCAATTACACAATAGGGGTAGTGCTATCACAAGGGGATAGGGGTAGTTCTATTCCCGGCGAAAGTGAGTTATGGTGGAGATAGTACCGCCATGTGGAAAGATTGATGGGGGTAGTGCTATCAAGAGAATTCGTGTATCCGAACATATATGGATAGGGGTAGTGCTATCTATGGATAAAGGTAAGTCTATCTGGGTCACTCTAAATGCCAATATATAAGAATATATGTGATATTTGGGAAAATTCTTTGGTTTAATTAAGCATGAGACTTGAGAAAGTGTTTTGATGCATATGGTTGTTATGCATGAATTTGTTGTGGAAACAAATAAAGAAAATGCTTGGGTAGTTAAGCATGTTTGGAAAACAAAATGAATTACGGTTTTCAAATGCATCAATGTTTAGTTATGAGCATCCTCAATAAGCAATTGTGCTTACGCTCTCTTTTTGTTTTGGTACAGAGTAATAGAGTTGAGGGGCAGCATTGGTTTGGCAAGGAAGATCCAATATCAAGACAATTACTTGAGTATGAAAATTTGATTTTAAATTTGGTTAATAAGGCAATGTGTTACCATGTTTTTAGGGGATTTGTAATCTGGATTTTGGATGCTTTATGATGATTTAATTGTTGTGGTTTAATTAATGGCTTTTGTGTTGGATTTGAGGCATGATTGTTGATGTCATGGAGTATGAGTTTATGTTTTGTGGTTTATCCCCTTGGTATGCCGATTGTTTGGAAATGCTTATGCTCATGCTTTTGTGATACTAGCATATTTTAATTGTTGATTAAAGGTTAATGACGTAATTCCTATGATTAAATGTGCCTTGAATCTCTTTTTGAATGTTGAGTCGGATGGTTCTTAGGAAGCATGCCTCTAGATTTGTGATTGAAGTATTTCTTCATGTATTGATCATGTTTCCTTGTGCTTATGGCATGGTTTCATTCTCAGTTAGCTGTATGTATGAATATGTTAAGTTAAGACATGTTTGAATCCATG